>BTHU01000014.1:52916554-53516554 GCA_036184795.1 Tokudaia tokunoshimensis | reverse complement strand
GGAGGCTATACAAGACTTTGTGGACCCCTCTTACATTTGACTGCCAGTCGATCAGATGCAGCCTGTAACAAAAAAATATGAAGGCATATACTGAAATGGAGGGCCACTGGTAAGAACAAGGGACACAGAGGTGGCCGCGGGTTAGCCCTCAGGAGCCTGCAGAGTCCGGGACAGGTACGAGATTCCTGTCACTAGACGGGTTTTAAGCACAGGTACTGGAGGGCGTCAAAAGCAGGGGAACAGGAGAGGTGGGGAAGACTCCTTGTGTGAAATCTCTGACTTCAAGACTATCAGCTTTCTCCATGAGCTCTCTGTGTGGCATTTCACTGTGCTTTTAGCAGAAACCTCATTAGCTAGAAATGTAGGGGATAGGAACAGAGCAGAGAAAGGTTTAATTAGTCTCACTTAGATCATCTTACATTCTGTTAAAAAAAAAACCCAACAACAAAACGACCAAACCTAGGCTAACCACAGCCCGAAAGGATGAGTCAGTGTAGGACATATATGGGCAGTGTGAGGACAGACAGACTGGCCCAGGCTTAGACTACCTAGTCATCCCTGGGAGCTGGAAGCTCTACAGACCGTATTTTATGTGGTGTGTTCTTTAGACAGCATGCTGCAGGTGGAGGGATTTTTTTTTTTTTTGTCTGAAATGAATGAGACCAGACAGGATTCAGAGTTCAGATATGGGGCTTAGGTTAGACTAGGCATAATGAAATACCTTATGGCCTCAAATCAAAATGTGAAATTCATTGTTTCATATATACTCCTTGTGTGCATAGATTGAAAGGTAATTTCATGTGATATTTTTAGTGCCCCCACATTGTGACTGCATCCTGTTACATGAAGTCGGGTGTGGAATTTTTGTCTTGTGCTTTTGTGCTGGCCCTCGAGTTTCAGGGCTTAAGAACTCAGGATTCAGACTCTTTCTGATTCTGCGTTTTCAAATTTTAATTTTTCGAAAAGAGGACTCTTTCTTTGAAATGGCACGTCTGTTTTCTCTTGCTATTGTTTTTTTCTCCTCCCCCCTTCAGGCAGGCAGCCAGTCTCCAGGCTTCTTTGGTTTGAGGGAGGTTTGCAGCAGACACAGGTGGACATTGGCTCTGGACTTACTTTGGGATATTTGGGGTTTCAGAACGGTTGCTGTTCCATTAAGGTCAGTAGGCTTGGTGTCTGGTGCGGGAGGGGGAGGCAGTGCTTTTGAAACACTCTCAAGAAGTGAAATAAAGCTCTTTCTGGAGTCTGGGTGTGTGTGTGTGGTGGGGGGGGAACTGGACTGTCTGTGGTCTGTTCTAGCAAAATGCCCCCTCCTTTCCCCAGGAGCAACCTGAAACTGGAAGGCACCAAGGAAAATGCTAATGGTTCCATTGACAGGTGAAAAAGCCCAGGCAGGGTGACCCAGAAGCTGTGGAGGCCTGGAGCAATGGGATTTCTGCTTTCAGACTTCTGGCAATCAAGTAACTCCAGGGACATTCCTACTCTGAGAAGCACCAGTCTCCTAAAAGGTATAGTGGCCTTGAGGAAGCAAGTAGCCATAAACAAGTTTCCTTAATGGCAGTAAGAGATGTGTAGTGCTTGTCCCCTATCCTGTTACTTGTTGGGAACACATTTGTTTAAATGCTTCTACAGTGAACATCTGACAGCATTGCAAAAGCATGCTAGGTTTTGGTTAATGCTAGCAGAGGCAAATCAGTCTCGTTAAGTACGATCGCCTCCTTGTGGCAGAATTCTCTAATTGCAGGCAAAATGCCCGCCCAGGACAGGATGGACTCTTTGACAGCTACCAGCTTCTATATACCAAGTCATCACATTTGGTTCTCTCAGTTGCAGAAAGAAGTAGGCAAAATAGTCTTTCTTCCATTTTATAGAATAAACAGAGGCACAAGCAAGCTTCTCCCTTGTTCAGCATTGTCCCACAAGTTGCAACAAGGTCAGAATCTTAGCAGCTCCCTTCCCCACCAGTGGTGGGGCTAACTCCTGTCCTGCATCACTGAACATGAGACCATTTCATGTGGAAAAGGCTACATCAGAGAGCATCACGCAAACCTGAGAGGAAAATGAGGCTCGCTGGAGCTGAACACACAACAGATATGAACGACTAGCTGATAAATCATTAAAATGTAAAATTGTTTGATTAAAAAAACCAAACCAACTCCAAAATCCTGAAATGAATAAGAACCCCAGTTTCTAGTGACATTCCTCACCCCATGCTGTTTTGGGGAGACCTCCAGCTTTCAAGCCTATGCCTTCTTTACTGACTACCAACCAGCACCCAGACTGAATTACTTTGGCCATTTCACTCCTACATCTGCCACAAGTATCAGTCATCCACACCTCCAATTCCTGTGGTGCCAGGAAGGGACACTCGGGCTCCATCAGCTCCCCAAGGAAATGCCAGCGGCAGAAGCTTTGTGCCCGGTCATCTGCCCGTCACCTCTTCAGCCCCCTCTTCTCCTGGGTGGACCAATCTTACTTCAAAATGGCTGGCATGTTTCTACTCTAAACAAGGACTTTAGACATCAGTAAAAGGAATGAAGGAGATGCTTCAACTCTCTGCATGAATTCACACAGGGCTGGGGGGGCTGCTGTGGGCAGTCACATTCTCGGAGCATGTGAGCCTCTCCTTTTTACTCTTGCTATTCCTGGTACAAGCATGTTCTACAGAACGGTTGTGCGGGCATGACCCAGGGGCTCACTCCATCAGAATCCACATGGGGTCTGACTTCTGCATGATTCACATGCCCAGTAAAACTAAGATGCAGTAGGCTAGAACTTACATATAGAAACATTTTTTTGGTAATAAGTTCTATTCTTTTAATTAGCCATTACAGTGCTTTTAAGGCAAATATGTGTGTGGGCAGGTTGATTATGAATTTTATTTCCAGATACTAAAGCCAATCAGGAAAGATTCCTACTGTGAAAGGGGTAATTAGTTAGAGATAATCTATAACATCTTAAAAGTATTGAGATTTTTGGAAGCACGTTTTCCGTTTACATCCTACATCCCTCTTGGCCTCACGTCCTTAGCCAAACAGGGTATTTCACCTCTCTGGCCTCAGTTTCCTCGTCTATGAGGAGAATTAAGTTCTTTTTAAACATATTATCCCAACTAAATCTTCTGTGGCTGTCAAGAAGAAAGGGGGGATACACTGGAAAAGACAAATGAAAGAGTTTGAAAAGTGAGGGAAAGCAAGTGACAGAGTGGCCCAACGAGATGGGACGGGGACGTATGTGTGACATAGGAAGGGGCAGGAGGGACAGGGAACCGAGAATGCGGACGGCTGACAATGAAGCTGGGAAGAAGCCAGTGTCTGGTAGAGGAGCTCCCACCCGCCCATGAATTTTCATGGCCACCAGCTGGCGTGCAACCATCAAGGCAATTTTCAGCAACCTTAACAGAACTGCATTCATAATAGTCACAACAGCTTTTCCACAGAGAAAAAATGACAAAGATAATTTGAAATGGAAAACACTGACAAGATGCAAAATAAATTGTGCTCTACCTGGCAGCAAATTCAGCCATGAGACAGAATGTGCCCTCGGGAGATTTATGCAGGCGCAGAGGACAAGGCCTCCAGCCTGGCAGGGCTGTGCAGGGCAGCCCACACCTACTCAGGTAAATGGGAGGAAGACTCTGTACCTCCTCAGTAAATGAGAGGAAGACACTGCATTTGTCTGCAAGAGGCCAGCTCACTCCTCTCACTTTTGATTCTCTGTTACATAAATAACAGCTATGTGAACATTCAGACACCTGCCGTCTGCCCCTAATTACCCATTTGTAAGTGTTTCTGTTGGTCTTTGTGTTCTATTTCCTTTTCTTGTTGCCATTGGTGGGAATCTGTAACTTCCCACCAAGCCCCTGATAAGTGTGAGCTATTAATGTGAATGGTAGAATTTGGGCCATCCTTTAACCCTAGAAGACAAGTAAAATAGCTAACATTCATTGAGAGGGTTTTATGTGCCACTTAAGTAAAACAGCTCTTATTTAACAACAGTCACCATTAGGATAGGCATCTTATATGTATTTTTAAACCGTCCCCCTCATTTTACATCCTTTAGAAGTTATATTAGACTCTCTTTTGATTGATTAGAAACTGGGAGATCAGAAAGGTTGAATAACTTGTACTAAGTCACACAGCTATTGAGTAGCTAAGTCTGGAGTCTAACTCATTCAGTTAACTGCTTCCTTCTGATAGCTTGGAAAAGAACCGTGTCTAGCAAGAACCAAAGTGGACTCTCCAAGTTTACCTGGCTAGCTAGGTGCACTGACGCATTATGAGTTTATTCTCTCATACTTTTGACTGCTTGACAGGAATGACTGGGAATACTTCATACAGTAGCCGGGTTTAAAATGAGGTTTTCAAGATATATAGGGAGAAAGAAAACACTTTGGTTTGTTTTCTTTTTTTAAGCTCAAAAGATAAACTGATAATTTTTTTTTTTAACTTTGAGATTTGTAATAGTCTGAGGGTCCCTGACAGTTGGGGACTGTGAGACAATGTCAGGACTCCTTTGTACCATGCACAGCCATGCTCAAGAAATGAAGCATGACCAAGATTATAAGGAGAGGGAGTGACACTTGACAGGAGAGAAAAAGAAGCTCATTTCTCCTTCTCTCCTGCTGTGGCTTTAAAGGAAGCTTTACCTGAGACACACTGGAGATAAAGCACCATCCAGGCGATCACCACGGACAGCAGGAAGGTTCCCAGGAAGTAGATCTGCAAGACATTTGGAGCGTGTGTTAGATGACTGTGGAAGAAGAGCATAGCCTTGGGTAGGGCAGGGAGTGGATACTCACCAGGGCAGAGTGTAAAATGGCACCCCAGAGAAGCCTCAGGTGAAGGTAAAGCCAGGCCAGGGAGCAGGGGCTAAGGGACTCCTCGTTACTGAGACTCCAGCACCTGCAAACAAAGCCCAGGGCACCTGTGGGATCACTGGCTTTGGTGGCCCCAGCCGTGATCGGTCCCACATACCCGAATGTATTTGCTTTTGCATACCCAAACTCCCTGCAGATGGAGACAGAGAATGAAGCTAATTAATTCTAAGCACCTTAGGCCTGGTGTTTGGAGCTCCTAGCAGAAACTTCTGGAAAGGTCATACCTCATTCCTGAGGAAGACCCTGAGCACAGGATTTACTGCAACACTACTTCTGAGTGTCTATCCAAAGTCCAGGTGTAGGATGCCTCTTTATCTTTTAGAAAAGCTAATTAGGTGAGTGTTTTTCCCCCCCACTGTTATGGAAAGTCATGCACTTGAACTTCAGCTCTAGAACATTCTATGACAAACATGAAACTCAATGGAAAGAGACGAGCACCTGGGCTTAGCTGCAGACTTTCTGACAGAAGCAATTTTAGCAATATTTTCTACCATTTGGCATCACAAAATTGGGGTGATGCTAGCTTGAATTAAGGCCGAAGCACCACCTACTTGCCCCCCACCCATGATTTGCATAGAATCAGAGTGGCTCAGTGCTCACCTTTCGTATAGCTCCTGGAGTATGGAGGTATTACTGAAATGGAGCGATGGGTCGATTTCCAAGAACTCCAGAATGTGGTGTGGGATGACAGCGCCTTCCTCTATCAGTGCAGCGAGGTTGAAAAATCCCTAAAAAACGAGAAAAGCCGAACTCAGTAACTCCTGGAATAAAACCCAGACACACGCCCTTCATCACACTGTAAACTTTTACAACCTGTAAATTTTTTTTTTCACAGTCCCTAGAGCCAGATGGTTTTGTCATGTTCATTGATGAATTGTCCCCCTAAATATATGCATCTGAGAAATTTATTTGCAGGAGAGTGGGGAAGTTTTCAAAGAACGCTATAGCCCATCTGCTCAATGCCAGGAAAGCGAGCCACCTTTCACTTCTCCAGATCCCACACAGAACTTGGGGAAGTGAGTCCTTGGCATTATCAAAGAAGCTGTAATGCTGATTAAGCCCACGGCTTAAGGACCAGGCCTTTGATAACCATCTGCTGACTGGACACCTGATAAGATAAACAATATACGAGCACATATTTGAGATGTTCTAGGTAAGTATGGAAACTCCTTGATTCCTCTTGGTGCAGATCTCGACTATGGGAAATTTTCCTAACTTCCTCTTTCTTCTATATTTTGTTCCCAACTCAAAGAGCAGGACCTATCCTTTGGATTATGTAGTTCTAATAAAGAATGTCATTCAAGAGTCAGATGATAGAGATGTGTCTAAAACATGGGTATTATTAAACTATCAGAAAGAAATAACTCCTGCAACATGACTGTATGTGTCTATTCTAGGATGACCCCCGCCTCCAAGGTAAAATGACTTTTACTACTAGAGATCCACAAAGAAAAGCTGGTGTTGTCCTTTAAAGAATGCCTGGTCACATTTTAAAGGCCTCCCTTAGACATTGTTTTTCAATGGTCACTGGTAATAATTTATAGGCCATACACATGCACCATGTTGCACACACTGGGACACACCAGACCATGTAATCATGGTCAATACAATGGCAGCTAACTTGTGAGTACCTGCTGTGTGGGAGGTAGTGTTCTGCTTTATAAACATCCCCTTAATCTCATAATGTGAATCAATATTGGTCCTCTCACACTCCTTATTTTACAGAATAAGAAACTGCAGCACAGAGAAGTTAAGGGATGCACTTGAAGTCACCCAGCTGGAAAATGGCAGATCTAGGATTCAAATGAGAGAGGACAGGGTCCAGAGACTCCACTCAACCTTCAGCGCACTGCCAAGCAGCCTCTAGCTAGAGTACGATGTGTCTTTAAGAGTCACACACGCATTCAGCAGAATACACACCATTCTCCTTGCTTTGAAAGGAACTCTTAAAACTTGAAGTGATAGAAGAAAGGAGAGAGAGTGGTTATAAAACTCTAAGGACTCTGATCAATGGGAAAATAAGATCAAAATAAGTGGCAAATAAGTAAGCTAGGCGAACGAGCGTTTGTGTGCAGCACAGTGGCTTAAAGTTCATTATCAAGCAGGCAAGTTTATAAAGAACTAATTATGACTGGAGTTTTTAAAAGTATCAAAGGACCAATAGATAAAGAGCCAGGCAAAGAACAAGAATAAAGAATTCACATAAAGAAGATACGAAGAGTGGTTCATCATCGACACGAGCAGATGAGACAGCCCTCCTTACCAGTAATTATATCAGAAGCAATTTGAAACAAGAGTCAAGTGTCAGCCTGTAGTTACTCAGTTAATGGAATTAAACTATCCATGTCAACAAGGTTTCTGTCCTATTCCTCTGCTTATCTGCTGCTCCCTAAGATAATGACTAGAAAATATAAACCAGCAATATCCTACCGCGTAATCAGAAAACCACTGAGACTCCGTGACTCAGCTACAGGGTCTCTAGCATATAACTGAAGTATTCAAATGAGGGGGAGAGGTTGAGACCCTAAAGTGTTCATTACAGCCAGAAAGGAGGCACTCCCCAGCTCTTCCCACCCCTCCCCCCATCTTTTATCCTCACCCCTGACCTCTGTCTATAACACAGTAGGACTGGAAATAAACATGTTAATCAAAAAATGAGTTGCCAAATGATAGGTTAAGCGTTCCTCAGTGAGTGCCAATGAAAGAGACAGTGCAACAAAATGTACACAGCATATCAATGGAGCAATAAGATTACTTTTGAGGTAGCATGTTCCCTAGAGATGATGTAACAGATGCATCTGATGAGCAGGGACTGAAGGGGGACATGAAGACACTGTGAAGAAGTTAAGAGTCCAGAGAGATGACGCAGTGGGTAAAAGTGCCTGCTACCAATCCCGATGACCTGAGTTTGATCCTCAGGACTGACATGGGGAAAGAAGAGGCTCCCTTAAAGTTGTCCTCTGACCTCTGCATGCATGCTATGATATGCTTGCCCATCTCCCTATACATATACATACATACATACACACATGTTAAAAAATAAAAGGCCCTGTCATGGACCTGCAGATACAATTATTGTTTTCAGGGTCTCTCTCTCTCTCTCTCTCTCTCTCTCTCTCTCTCTCTCTCTCTCTCTCTCTCTCTGCCTTTTAAGATTACATTTTACTGGTTTTGAAACATAGTTTTTCTTAAAACTGAAAGTCAAGTTAGCAGGCCTGATTTTAAATGGTGGCTGATAGCCAAGGGAGATCATTTCTTTAGCAGATCTGGTAGAAGTAATATTTGATAGATCGTGTTCATTAAGTATACTTGGCATGGGATTAGAGCTGTATAACAAACATCTCATTCAGTGCTCACTTCCCATAGGGGAAGGATTATAATGACCGCAGGTGACAGATTTGAGAATGGAGAACTGAGGGTCTAGTGACATGTCATGTGAAAGTAACTGAATGAGAGATGTGGGACTTTAAACCTGGGCCCCCAACTCTACTGATATAATGTCTCTATGAAATTAAAAAAGGCTGTGGCAGAAATACACTTCCAACTTTGCTCTGTGACCATGAACCAGCCACCTACACAAGCAGGCAGCAACCTTCTCATCCTTCGTTGTAGAAAAGGACCTGAGATCCTCCCATGATTCCAATTAGGAAGTCAAAGGGGAGGAGAAAAAGAAGGATCATTAAGACACAGTTAGCAATTGTGGAAGACAAGATCTCCTAAAATTCTTGGGCAAATTGAAGATAAGCAAGATGCATGAATAGTTTTCAGCTGTCTCTCCAAGATCTTTATGAATTAGAAATACAAAAATAGTAACTTTACAGAAATTGCCTGTTGTGGATTCAATGTGAAATGTCCCCCACAGGGTCATGTGCTTGAACACTTAGTCCCCAACTGATAGGGCTGTTTGGGATGGTTGTAGAACCTTTAGGGGCTGGAGCCTTATTGGAGGAAGTGGGTGAGGGGAACTGGTCTTTGTACTCTACAGCCCAGTCTCCCTTCCTGATCACTGTGCCTTCGGAGTGTGACAAGCCAGACTCCTATTTCCCCAACATGCCTTCCTTCCTTCTTGTCACATAGAACTGAAAGCCAAAAATCTTTCTCCCTTACATTGCCTCTGGTTATGATATTTTATCACACCAGATAGCTAAAATAAGCTTGCCAGTGATAAGGCATTCCGACTGCATGCATTCCTGATGCGATGCTTGTGGATATACAACTTCTGTAGTAACTTCCACCAAGACAAAACCTTTCTGTGCAGCCTAAGCTGATCTGAAACTCACAATCCTCCTGCCTCTGCCTCCTGGGTGCACTAAGTACTTACTATGCTTCCATGGTATTCTTGCTCCACCTATGTAACCTCAATATATTCATAAGAAAACAAAAAGCAGACCCAAAGGGAAGGCTGTTCTACAAGCTATCTAATCAGGATTCTTCAGAAATTCAAGGTTATAGAGACAGAGAAAGACTGAGGAATTGTCATAGGTTAGAGATTGGAAAGAGCGGCAACATGTACATGTTATGTGGGATACTGCTTGAGATCCTAGAACAGAAAAAGGGACACTGTGGAAAATGGGTGAAATGCAAATGAAGACTGGAGTTAGGCAATGCCTTCTATAAACATCTTCATTCAACAGGGGCAGCGCCTGTAAGAGATAAACATTAGGGAAGCTGGATGCATGGTGCCGGGAACTCTCTGGGTTCTTTGTATAAGCTTTCTTTAAACCTGAAATTACAAAAGATAAGGTTTTAAAAAGGTCCCAGGGGATCAAGTCCCAGCACTCAAGTTTTGGCTCAGCGTATAAGCAAGCCACTTCCTCCAGTGGTTAGACTTCTAGGGTCTTGAGTTTCTATCCCATGAGTTAGTATTATGAAACATGGTAGAAAAACTGTAGGCTTCCATCAGAGACAGTGCCTTGGCTGTTTTGCTTATGATTGGTTATTTGGCCTTGAACAATTTATTACTTTGACATATGTCTGGGTGAAAAATAGTGTGAAAATTCCAGCCCGGCAGGCTTGGTGTGAGACCAGCATGGGGGAATACAGCCAATGCTCTGTCAAGATTCCCTCATAGACCTGTGGGAAGGGCGTGTGGTGAGGAGCATGGGTGACATCCAGTCACACTCCTGAAGCCACAGAACAAGGTCCTGGGCCTTGAGAGACAGTTACTGCTGCTTACCTGGGAGTCTCCATCCAGGGCCGCTTGGGCGTACATCTGCACAGACAGCTCCAGATCTTGGGACTGGTTTTGGTGACCATAGTAGTAAAGGTCTCCCATTTTCAAATATGCTGCAGAACACAACCATGTATCTGTTTGTCAGATGGTTTTATTTCCAGGGATGTCTAAGCTGTTTCTCATAGACTGGGAGAGCATATATGTTTATTTGGGGTGACATTGTGATATGACATTATCATCTAAGATTTCAGAATCTAGAACTGTGCAATCAAGCTACAAAAAAAAAATGCAAAAAAAAAAAAAAGATCCATAATGATGGATTGGTGCGATGGTGCACACCTTTAATTCCAGCACTTGGGAGGTAGAAGCACAAATATCTCTGTGAGTTTGAGGCCAGCCTGATCTACATAGTGAATTCCAAAATGGCCAAAATTACATAGTGAGACACTGTCTCAAACAAACAAGCAAACCAACCCAAAAAGCTCGTATAATTTTCTTTTTTAAAGTTTTTGATTCTGATTTTGACTGTACTCTATACTATCTTGGGCCACATATGGATACCCCTGTTTTAGACCAACATGTTAAATTACTGATATTTCCTATTACAATGTCTATACAGGTTTGTAAAATACGGTTCTAGCTTTAACTGTTGACCTCTAATTGTAAAATTGATACAACCTAAAGTTATCTGAAAGGAAAATCTCAGCTGAGAAATTGCCTAGGTCGGATTGACCTATGAGCATGTCTGTGAAGAACTGTCTTGCTCAATAGTTGGTGCCAGAGTGTCTAGTCCACTGTGGGTGACACCATCCATAGGCAGGTGGTTCTGGGCTATATAAGAAAATCCATGTAGTAAATATAAACCTGCAAACGAGAACACCAGAGAGCAAACCAGCAAGAAGCATTCGTTTCTGTCTCCAAGTTCCTGTCTTGAGCTTCCACACCAACTTACCTCATCGATGCAATGTGACCCGGAAGTATATGCCACATAAATACTTCCCTCCCCAAGTTGCTTTCAACCAGGGTGTCTCTATCACAGCAACAAGGAAAGTAGAATGAACATCTTTATATTTTCCTTGGCGGAAGTCTTATGTCCAGAGCGCTTCCATCTATAGACACGTTGCATTTCCCTGTTGGCTCCTGAACAGATCTACTGGGAAAATCTGCATCAGCAGGCTCAGAACCCATCCCCTGAGGTTGTCTCTGACACTGTGTCACAGCTGCAGTGCTATGCAGCCCGTTCTTTGTGTGTCCTGCAACTCTTTTACTTTCTCTCAGCTGTGTAGTTCATCTGCTTAGATGTATAGCTATAACTCAACGTCATAAGAGAAATGCATGATCTATCTCTGGAGACTGCACAGGGGATGCTCACCATGTGGAAGTTGTGGGTGCTGGTGTTGGAAGAGCATAGGGAGAATGGGAAATAGGAGATGATTTGGGGATCAGCATTTAGGAAGCACATGCCATCCTTGGGGTATAAGAGGATGGTGACAGAAGATGGTTGTGATACTGTCAGGGCTTCACAGTCCTCTGTGAGCTGAGACCAAAGACGCCAGAGTTGCATGGTGGAGGCTAGAATACTGAAGGGCTACTGCCAGAAGCTAAAGGCAAAGAGAAAGATGGAGGTAAACCTGAGCTTCTCCCTTCCTCCCATGATGCAGTCTTCCAACAGTGCCTCCAATTGGTAGACATTCATTCAAATGCCCTGGGCAATGGAGTCTGGGCACAGTAGTTCCTGGAAGCTGCCCTCTACCCAGAGACCAGGAGTTGAGGGTCCAGGAGCCCCTCTGT
This sequence comes from Tokudaia tokunoshimensis, assembly GCA_036184795.1. NCBI lineage: Eukaryota > Metazoa > Chordata > Mammalia > Rodentia > Muridae > Tokudaia > Tokudaia tokunoshimensis. Next base: position 53,504,714 of record BTHU01000014.1, on the reverse strand, counting down.
GGGCACAGAGACAAAGGACCAGCTCAGGGAACCATATCATAATGGCAGATGTCTTGGTTTGGAAGAAGTTGTCGGTTTGCAGGAAGCACACAACAGGAGGTCGACAGCAGTTTAACCATGACCTTAGTAGTAGACATTTTTCCCTTTCTTCTCTAATTGTTCAGAAATATTACACTCCATATCAAACTGTTAGATGGTCCCTGTTACTAAAACCTCCCCCAACCCTCCAGTTTAGCACCTGTTTTCCTATACATACCAAATGAAGGAGCATCGATTTGAAAAACAGAGAAATTATAGTATCTCCAAACACAATCAACGCCCAAATATCTCTCAGCCAGGTCCTAGGAGGGAAAGGGGAGAGAAAGTTAATTCACTAATATTTCGGCCCAGTGACTAATTTTGCCCCTGTAAAACTCAATTCATTATCTTTAACCTCATAGCCTCTACTGAGAGAAGAATAGAATACATTACTTACTGGCCGCTCCTCGCAGATGTGTGCTAAATTTGTCTGTGACACTTCAATTCCAGTTTCTGCTGCTAAAACATAATACAGCAAAGCTTCGTGCCTAAAAATAGATGATTAATAATAAATTTCATATAGTGGCTCTTACTAATACTCAAAGAGCTTTATATTCAAACATAAGAGGGCACAAAATAAGCAGTTTTTTAAAACCACAAAATCATGAGTTTTTTTCCCCCCCTTTAAATAAATACTGTTGTTAAAAATACTGCCTGCTCTGATTTATTTTCTCTTAAAAGCTGAAGGGACAGATAAGGCCGGGAGCTGCTTGACACAACAGCACCTCCACTGACTGAAAGGCATGCGGCCATGCTGACTGGGGACTCTGCAGGTCCTAGGTTCTTGAAGCCTTCCTTCATCGGTTAGGATGAGTGCTATTAAGAAAAATCCCAGAGCTTTACAGCCCTCTATTTCAGGAAAGGCTTTCTAGGGCTTAGGGTTCTGAACAAGCTTAATTAAGCTGGGCTTTTGTTGTGCATTAGAAGTTTGACAAAAGAAGGGTTGGTTTACAAGCACTTGATAGTAGTCAAAATACACAAGAAAATAGGTGTTGAACACAGTGAATAACTGTCTAGGATTTCTGCCTGGAGTTGTGGCAAGACCTGGGGCTGTAGATCCTACATCCTACAGCAGTGGTCCTACCTCCAGTGAGAGAGGGAGGGCCATGAACCCAATAGCTCTGGAGGATGAGGTAGTCGTGCCGACCTAAAGAGCATCAGCAATATGTGTACCACATGGTCCTATACATCTCACCTGCGGGGTTTACTCTAAAGGGAAAAAGCAAAAGCTATGTACAAGAACTCCATAGTCAAGGAGTTCGTGGGAGGACTGTTCATATGAACCATAAGAAAGGAAATAGGAAACAAACATCTGACAATTAGTGAGTGGTACAGGTACTCTATGCTATAGCTGCTTTCAGATGTGGCCATTCAGAATACTGTCCCCAAGATGGTGACTGGAGCATGCCCATAATCCCAGCACTTGCAAGGCAGGGGTGTGGGGGGATTCAGAGTTCAAGGTCATTCTTGGCTACCTAGTGTATTGAAGGCCAATCTGGGCTATATAAGACCTTGCCTTAAAAATCAAACAGAAATAGGGTCTGGGCTTGAAGCTCTATTGGTAGACTGCTTGACTACCATACACAAAGGTCTGGGTTGCACAAAACAAAAAATAACAATAACAAATAAGCATGTGAATGCACACATGCACACATGCAAATGCACACATAGAAGACAAAACTCTTCTGCCCCATGCTAACTTATCTCTCTTATCCATCTCATTTGGTGAGAGTGCATGTAATTTTAATTTTTCTTTTTAATTACCTGCTTCCTTAATTATGTATATGACCCAGTTTATGAGTAAAAATGAATCATAACCAGTTGTTTCCAAAGCTTATTCTTCACTTGGAGCAGTTGGTATTGGTAAGTAAGTATTGGTAAGGCTTCCTTTATTTTAGCTCTACTAAGGAAGTGGATGAGGGGAGGGGGAGAGTATGGGTGAGACAAAGCCAGGTGAACAGACTAAAGTCATGTCTGTGAAACAGCTATGAGAGCAGCTTTGGGTCACCATGTCTTGAGACAAAGAGATGTTAGGAGGTCAAACTAGGGTGGTTAAAACTTCAATCAGACATATGAGGGTCATGGGCTCTGTGGCTAAACAAGGAGTTAATTCTCAGCCTATGAGAGACCCAAAACAGCGGATCCATTAGCTGTGTCTTGCACTAAGGAGAGGCAAGGTCAGCTAAGCAGTGTCCCCTGCAAAGACAAGTAACAAGTCTAAAACTGGACAGTAAATACCACAAAGGCTGCAACACCATTTTTTGGTATCAGATTCCTCAGAACAGAGCTGACCCCAGAAAGTATGTCAGTGGGACCCAGAAGAAAGCTATCTCCTTCTGTAACAAGGTTCTAGTCTTACGTATTGTCTGTCTGTCTGTCTGTCTTCCTTTTAAGACAGGGTTTCATGTATCTGTACCCCAGGCTGGCCTGAACTTGTTCTGTAGCTGAGGGTGACTTTGTCTCCATTTTTCACTTCCCAAGTACTGAAATGACAGGAGTGTACCACCGCCACTGGTACTGAGGCTCAAGCCCAGGGCTTTGTGTATGCTAGACAAGTTCTCTACCAACTGAGTTACAATCTTAGACCTAAGGTCTCAACATCTCAAATTGTTTCAGAGATACTAGGGTTGTACTCATGCCTTGGTTTCCACCAAAAAAGGCACAAGAGCCTGGTGAGGTACCACATGCTTTTAGTCCCAGCACTCAGGAGGAGGCAGAGGATCTCTGTGAGTTTGGAGTCAGTCTAGTCTACATGGGGAACTCCAGGACAGCTAGGACTGCAGAAGGAAGAGGAGGAAGAAGAAAAGGAGAAGGATGATGAGAAAGAGGAAAAGAAGAAGGAAGAGGAGGAGGAGGAAGAGAAAAAGGAGGAAAAATAGGAGGGAAGGAGAAGAAGGAGAAGGTGGTGGTAGAGGAAGGGGAGAAGAAGAAGGTGGTGGTGGGGGAGAAGGAAAAGGAGGATAAAGAGGAAGGAGGAAGAGGAGAAGAAAAAGGAGAAGGAGGAGAAGGAAGAGGAGGAGAAGGAGGAGGAGGAAGAGAAGAAGGAGAAGAATCAGCTGCACAAGGAAAGGACATGGTATTGATTTTCAACCCAAGGTCAAGATCTAGGCCATGAAGAGATGGAATGTGGCTCACATTAAAAAATAATGCTACGAGCTTCTCTTGTGCAAGAGAAACTTCAACTGGCTGTGAGAACTGAGGAGTGAAAGGGGAGCATGAGACTGGCATTCTCCATAAGGACAGTCACTAAGAGAAAGCTTATGACAGTGTTCCATCTCTCAGGTTCCCTTGGTGATAGGGGAGAAAGGAGACTTCTGTTGTCCAATTATTATATAAACCAAGAGGAACATTTACAGGATTCTGAAGCATTTCCATCTAGAGAGAACTGAAAGCCATCAAAATGAGATGTCTAAAAGCATCTATGTCATTATCCGTGCTCAACAGAAATCCACCTCAGCTTCCATCTGACAGAACCAATCACCTGATGCCTGTGTGGCTGATGTCATCACATTTCCTGCTGAATAGCGAACTCTTTAGGGGATGAGACACTCCAGGCTAACCTTCTCCACTTCTTAAAGCATTTGAAGGGAGGAGACAGCTCAGTGAGGAAAGGGTTAGCTGTGTGCACATTAGGACCTGAATTCAGATTCCCTGCACCTACGTAAAAAGTCAGGCATGACAGCATGAATTGGTAACCCTAGAGTTGGTGAGGTTGGGGTGGGAGAGGACAGATACAGGCAGATCTCAGGGACTTGCTGGGCAGCCAGCCCAGTGGAAATGATGAGCTCCAGGTGCTGCAGGACCCTATCAAGAAATAAGAGGGAGTACAGTAGAGCCATAGAGGAAACAACCTCATGTCCACCTCTGGCACACACACACACACCTGAGACACAGACCTTTCTACATGTAACCTCCCAGCACTCAGCTGACAATGTCAAAAGAAATCAAGTATTATTTACAGATATCCCTACTCTTGCACTCTGGGACAAACATTTGCTTAGCATTTGCTCATCTTCGGAAACCAAAAGGCAGACTTCAAAGCTTTCCCGTTCTTCCACTGAAGTCCCTCAGGGTTGAGAAGGGCAACTAGAATCCCCATGCATTGAAACACAACTCTTCCAGGACAGTTGCTGTGACACGCAGAGAGAATGGGCACAAACAAGAAGGGATTCGCAGACAATGGACTGAGACACAGTTTCTATCTTCTCTTCTCAGACTAGCATAAAACATTTTTTAGCATCTTTCCTGATGATGCATCTTCATGATGGCTTATTTGGACACCTGCTGTGAATGGCGAACTTGAGTGTCTCTGAGTGGCTTCTCAAACAATTATACTATTTCCTCTGAGCTCTTTTGTGCTAATGCCTGAAGCCGCTCAGACAAGATGAGGGGGAATAATAATAATCAAACCCAAAACAAAACCAAAAAACCAACACTTAGAGTCTCCGGTGGAATTCATTGTTGCGTTACAAAGAGGTGAGTCTCTTTCATCCTCAGTTTGGCTTGCTGCTTTGCCTAGCAACAAGGCAACTGTATGTTGGCTAACCTCTAGGGCTAAGTTTTGGGGGGTACATTGAGGACAAAGGGCAGTCAAACACACAAATAAAACAGGCAGAAATGGAAGATGACAGCTGGCCCATCCTTGCTAACTCCTTCCAGTGTCCGAGGACAGCTTCTGGCATGACAACCTTGTCTTCCGAGTTATGCCAATGCAGCAAAGTTTCTTTCTCCATCACTGTCTTCCCTTAGACAATCCCACATAAATCTTAGAACAACAGAAAAAGCCACAAGCACATCAAACTGACACAGGCAATTTGGAAATAACATCCAGAGGCTAGGGACATTGATGGATGCCTTAGTTCTATTACAGCAAAAGGTACCTCACAGTCTGGGGGTGGGGTGGGGGTGGATGGGGAGGGAAGCACTGTCTATTTCCTGTTTACTGGTGGGGAGGGTGGGAAGCTGGGGAGCAGGAAACCTTAGAAGCACTTTGCTCCAAATACATTTTGACAATCTTCCCCACTGTGAAGGAGATAGATGATATTTTTTTCCTGTCAGACTGAGGTCTCAAATCCAGACTGATTGCGTCAGCCATACTTAGCATCAGTATTAAGACTGGCAAGGACGGGGAGGAGCAGAGACGTGTAGATGATGGCAGGACATCAGAAGGGAACCATTTTGGGAGACAGCTTGGCTGTGTGAGGCCAAACAGGTAACATATACCTCTGCTGAGACGCAGGGACCCCACTGCCAAGTTTGTCAGCAGGTCCTCTGGCCCAGTCATCAAGTCACCTGGGGCTTCAAGACAACAGAAAGGAAAGACAAGCACGCATTAGCACGAGAACCTTGGTGTGTGACAACTGTGGATGTGCCACAGTGCTATCTAGAGGCAGGAATTGAACTGTAGAGACACGCTAGCACGAAAAAGCAGTTGAAGAACATATAATTATCTTAATATAAAGGTTGGGAGTGAGCCTAAGTAAACTCACTGCATGCAAGCATCCATGGATAGAAGACTCTAAAAGCAAACAAGTGGTGGGTGCATACGAAGAGCCAGCTGAGGAGAACTTCCAGGTCCTGCGGTGGTGCTGGGGCTGTTCAGTCTGGGAGAGACTTGCATCATGGGACCAGAGCAATGCTTACTGTCTCTGCCTCCTCACCTTTTCTTCCCTTCCTATCCTTTCTTCCTTCCTTCCCTATGTCATCCTGGCTAGCTTGGCGCACACAGAGATGTGCCTGCCTCTTTCCGCTGACTGCTGAGATTACTTCCACACTCAGCCATCTCTCCCTTCCTCCCTCCTTCCTTTGCCTTCCTTCCTTGATGAAAGGTTTCACTAAGTTGCCTAGGCTGTCCTTGAACTGACGACACAGCGTGGACTGACCTTGAACCTGTGAACCTTCGATCGAAAACATGCACCCTACCCTCAGTTCATGCTCATTTTCTTAGATAGAGTAGACCCTGCTGATCTTTTCTGTTAGCTTCTGGACTCATGCCCAAGTAATACACTGTTTTGTGTGGGTTTCTATTAAGTAAACAAAGGAGAACCAGTCACCGGCTTCAAGCCACATCTTCGGTTCAAAAGCTTGGTTCCCTTAACTTGGATTCCGAACTAGTTCCCTTTCCATTTTTGTCATCAACTAAGTAAAAAAAGTAGATTCTTTGTCACTCATGATCCCGTCAAACAGAGTGTCTCTGGCTTTACTATATCTTACCCAAGAGTTGTGTCTTGTTGCAAATGGAACAACTTAAATTTTCCAATCTCGCTCCTCTTTTCTTTTTCTTTACTTTTGCTTCTGCAACTTTCTTTCCTAGAAACTCTGCTCCATGCATGGCTAAGAGGACCTTCTATTCATCCTTCAAGGCTGTCTTCTCCCTAATTCTGTCGCCAAGACTTCGCCAAGCTTCCCAAGCCAGGCAGCATCTTTTCCTCATCCAAATTTCCAAAGTTTCCCAGAGGCTCCCACGAGTAGGGAGGACACTAGGATACGGGCTGTGACAACTGGCAAACTAGGAACAGGCATGCCTCATGAACAAAAGCAGGGAGGAGCTAGAAGGATTCCCGGGTAGAAGATAGGCAAGAGCAGAGGCTTGGAGTCACACTGAACAAGGGTCATTCGAGAAAACAGTGTGCGGAAGAGGAAGGACGGTGAGCAGTCCCCAAGATGACATTTGCCATCCTTGTGGCCGGTGGTAAGGTGCCCTATATTTAGGTACTGTGCTAAAGCTTTTTTTTTTTCCTTTAGATAATGCTTCTTATTCCTTGAAGGTTTTTTTCATACAGTTGGGTTTTTTTTTTAATTTTTAAATTTTTTTTTAAAGATTTATTTATTTTATGTAAGGACACTGTAGCTGTCTTCAGACGCACCAGAAGAGGGTGTCAGATCACTTTACAGATGGTTGTGAGCCACCATGTGGGTGCTGGGATTTGAACTCAGGACCTTTGGAAGAGCAGTCAGGTGTTCTTACCCACTGAGCCATCTCTCCAGCCCTTTAAATTTTTAATTGTGTGTGTGTGTATAGTAATGTGCACATGAGTGCAGGTGCCTGCAGAGGCCAGAGGTATGTCTGATATATTCCTGGAATTGGTTGTGAGCTGCCTGATATGGGTGCTGGGAGGCAAACTCGGGTCCCTTGGAAGAGTAGTGTGTGCTCTTAAGCACTTAGCCAACCCTCCAGCCCACTAGTGAATCTTAGCAGGCTCAGAATCGCACATAAGGTAGTAGTCCCCTTCTCTTCCCCTGCCATAGGGGACCCCACACTATGGCTGGGTAACAAAGCCGGGCAGTGGTGGCACACGCCTTTAATCCCAGCACTTGGGAGTCAGAGGCAGGCGGATTTCTGAGTTCGAGACCAGTCTGATCTACAGAGTGGGTTCCAGGACAGCCAGGGATACATGGAGAAACCCTGTCTCAAAAAACAAAACAAAACAAAACAACAAAAAACAAAAAAAGAGAAAAAAAAACATACTCGTCACTCTTCATCCAACCCTCTGTGGCAAGCTTTAAAATGTGTGAGCTGAAGTGTTTTGTGAAGTTTAATTCAAAAGCGGGCAAGAAAAAAAAAAGCCATTAACAAACCCTCTGTATGGAAACACAGGCCTCAGTCATCTGAGGGAGTGTCTGCAGGCCTGAATGTGTTTACAGACACGGTCCTCTTTGAGGAGAACATCACAAAGGAATACTTTGATAACTGGGTGTTTAGTTCACCCTAAGAAGCTTGTGAGAAGAGCCAAGGAGGTTGATAAAGAAGTTAAAGCTAGATTTGAGACAGGTTTTGTTTGTTTTGTAGACACGGTTTTGCTATGTAGCCTTGGATAGCCTGGAACTCACTATGAAGATCCAGCCCTCCTTGAACTTGCTGTGATGTTCCTGCCTCCGTTCTCCAGAGTGCTGGGACTAAAGGTCTGCATCAGCACACCCAGCCCCGGGGTTGAGATTCTTATGAGCTAAATTTCACTTGGGAAACAAGATATAATACAAAATGGATGTGGCAAGGCATGTTCGCAGTTGGGAACAATCTTTTCATTTAAAGAAACTTCTTCCTGATCACGAGAGGGGAAGCTATAGATAATGAGCTGTTCCAGGATGACAAAACAAACATTTGTATTTGGTGCTTTTTCAAGAGCCTCATTTCCCAGCATGCTTTGATTTAAGATCCTTGCTCACTGATCTGTTGGTTCAGCTATGGACCAAAAGGGAAAATGGCATCCTTTTGGGCCGGTGCTTTTATTTTTAATTAAGGTTCGTATCAGAGTGTGATCTATTCTAGGTCTGGTCTAATGTCTTTGAGGCAGTGGACCGAGGGGATTTCTGATGATTTGCATATCCATTTTCGTTATTATGGAAATACCCAGATCATTTAGGCAATAAGCCAGCCAAGAAAATGTGGCCCGAGGGAGCAAAGATGGAGTGCTAGACTCCACAGAAGAGAGCGAAATGGAAAAAGGAGGCAGGTGGTGCTTGGAAGCTGCCCACCAATTTATAAGATCTCCGAACAGTCACGGGTTTGCAAAAGTTTGTGGAGTGTCTCATCTTTCCAGGACAAGATGGGCTATCCATGCAAAGCTCAGAAAGGGGGCGTCTGCTAGTGAGTGACATCCAACAATCCCGGGTTCCTAGGTATGGCCAACTACTCCTGAAGGAGAAGGCAGAGCCTTGACCTTACACACTGGTCTCTCTTCTTCCCTCCAAGCATGTGGACACGCTACTAGGCTCTGAGTTGCTTGGTAGGGGAAAGAGAGGTCTTACCAGGGACTGCCTGTGTAGTTTCTAACTCTACAGCCAAGGAAAACAGGTTTGAAGGAAGGAGAAATTGGAGTATGTGTGTCTCTCAACTTGATGAATGTGGACACTCCCCTCTAGAGAACTAATTTTTGTGTATAATTAAACATGGAAATGCAATGTTTTCCAATCAACAGCCAATCAGTCTGTGTGACTCTGAATATCATTACTGGGAGGCTGTGATTTCCCTGTAAATTGCTTGTAGGTTTGCATTTTAAGGTTCTTTCTTCTAAGACTATGTTGACAGGTTGAACCTGAAGGTGTCTAGGGAGTTCACTCTGGCGTGGGTCCCCAGCTTACCACAGACCCTCCAGGTAGGCGTTGAGGCCTTTGCGAATGACGTGTCCCAAGTATCCGTTCTTCTCGGCCACATGCTTTGCCCATCTGAAAAAGAAAAGAAAGTGAGAGGAAAACCATGCAGATTGCGGCAGATTAAATAATCACCTTTCCTCCTATGATCTTCATCAATCCCACTTGGGGAATATTTTCTTGTTTGAATTTTTATAAAGCAACAAAGCAGAACAGAATATTAAGAAGGTAAAGAGAATACATTTTGAGAGCTCTCGTTCAATGTCCTCATTTATAAATGCTGAGTAGCAGCCTGCTATGCAAACAAAGCTATGTAACACACATAATAATAACATTCTACTGATATAGAGACATCTCCACCAGGGTTCTATAACCGCTCCTATTAAAATAAGCTTACTGGACCTATCAGTACAGCCCAGAGGTACAACAGTGGTTTAGTATGTGTCAGGCCTGGGATTCAATCCCAGATACCACAAAAATAAAAAATAAAAATAAATATATTAACTGATATTTGGTGCAGTGGTCAAGGTTTCTGTGTTTTTGGTCTGTTCCCTAATGTATCCTAGAGGGATTATTAGCAATTAATTACCACGTTGTAATCTTTAGACTTAAACCACTGGAAAAAAATTATAATGTTTTGCCAGGTGTGGTGGTACACATCTGTAATACCAGCACTTGGGAGGCAGAAGCAGGAGAATTTTTGTGAGTTTGATGCCAGCTTGGTCTACACAGTGAGCTCCAGGACAGCCAGAGTTACACAGAGAAGCCCAGCTCAAACCAAACCAAGTCAAACCGAAAGCATAAAAATGAGCAGCTTCGAGTTGCTAGAAGGGGGGAAATAGAATAAATTATAAAACAAATTAATTAATACAAAAGAAGGATAAGAAAAGAGAGAACAAAAGATGGGAAATGAACCAGATAAGGCAAACAGGAAATAATAAAATAGTATGTTTTAAAGGTTTATTTTATTTGGTATGTATGAGTATTTGCCTGCATATATATGCACCACATGCATGCCTCCAAAAGAGGTCAGGAGAAGTCACTGGATTCTCTAAAACTGGAGTTACAGATGTCTGTGAGTCCCCAGGAGTGTCCTCTGCAAGAACAATAAGTGCTCTTGACCACTAAGCCATCTCTCTAGCCCTAAAGGAGTAGATTTTAAAGCCAAGTATATTTACATTTGCATTAAATGTAAATGGGCTAATATGCCAATTAAAAAGTAAACAATAAATAAAGAATTAATAAACCCCTAAAACTGTCAGATGGAATAATGTATATAAAACTCAACTATATGCTACCTATAAGAATTATACATTTTAAAAAAATGATGCATTAAAGGACAGAGAAAGAATTAAGGTAAATGGAGTCTAAGGCCATGCCTGCTAACCAAGATAAAAAGAACATCGTAAAATTATCCCAGAGTTTGGGCTGGAGAGATGGCTAAGAGCACTGACCACTCTTCCAGAGGTCCTGAGTTCAATTCCCAACAACCACATGGTGGCTCACAACCATCTGTAATGGGATCTGATGCCCTCTTCTGGAGTGTCTGAAGACAACTACAGTGTACTCTTGTACAGAAAATAAATAATTCTAAAAAAAAATTATACGAGAGTTCATTCAAAAAACAGAATAAGTCTATGTGATCCAATTACTTAAATTCAAGATATACAGTGCAAAATTGTCATAACTATAAGGAAATAAGTTAAATCTACATACGGGGAAAGTTCTAACAATACGTTTCTTTCAGCAAATGGCTTAAGAAGCAGAACAGGATAAGCCAGGAGGAATACAGAAGGTCTGAACAATGCAATCAACAAATTTGATGTATGCTGTAGGCAGACTTTGAGCTCGGAGTTTTAAAGACAGTAGAAAGCATCTAACAAAACTGTTCATATGCTCCTCACCAAGTGAGCTTCACAAGGATGGCCGTCGCTAGACTGCGCTCTCTGATCATCAAAGACAAAAGAGTACTAAGGAAATCTACACAGAGTGAATGTTCACCCCAAACACCCTACGTAACAATGTGAAAAGACTTCAAATTAACCTATGTTTTATCACCAAGGCAATGTCAGGATGGATTTGATCCCAGATGTCTTTAGGAAAACATCCTTTTAGAGAGCCAGGCCACAGGTGAGGTGTAGCCAAAGGCATGTTTCCCTTTTCCTATAAAGGGTGAAATAACTTTGTAGGTCATAGGTGGGCTCTCTTTGTTTGCTTTGCAACTTGTCATAAATGTAAAGAGTTTGCCGAGCCCTGCAGAGCAGGCGACAGCCCATATCCCACCCATGAGCCACAGCGGGCCAGACTTTGCAAAGCATTTTGGGTAAGCTAGAGTTTAAAAATGGTCCTCCTTGGTGGCTAGAGAGAGGGGTCAGTAAAGAGGGGTCATCACTTGCAGATTCTGCAAAGGACCCTGGGTCTGTGCCCACACAGGGCTCACAATTGTTTATAACTTAGTTCCAGGGGATCTGATGCCCTCTTTTGACCACTGTGGGCAAAGCATTCACACAGTACACAGAAATACATGCAGGCAAAGCACACATACACATAAAATATAAATTAGTGAATCCTTTTTGAAAATGTGCCTCCCCACCTATCATCAGGAGGTTATTGCAGCAAAAGTTCCAAGAAAACACTGGGAAGAGGACTGGGAAAGAGCGGCCCAGCCTGGGCAAGCAGTGATGGACGGGAGGGATGCCCCCGTATGCAGCAAAGTCGGTCGCAGAGTAACAACACTGTTCCCCCAAAAAGACCCCAGGAAGGATAATGCTGAGAGAGTAATTGATAGATCTTGTCATGTGTCTGGGCACACTGAGAGGGGATTTAAGTGACACAAGAATTTGATCAAGATTGTGGAAAATTGATGAGACTGGAGAGATGGCTCAGCAGTGGAGAGCACCCACATGTGTCTGGTGACTGAGGATGTCAAAAGAGGGCCTACAGATGGATATGAGCCGCTGTGTGTGTGTTAGGAGTTGAACTCGGGTCCTCTGCAAGGGCAGCAAGTGTTCTAGTTGTTTTCGTTTCTTTTAAATCTACACACATGTGTAACTGATAAGGGTAAAAACTGAATTGTAAAAGGTGCAGAGAGAGAGAGAAATCAGCAGAAGGGAGGGAAGTGGGAAGAGGAATGAAATGGGGGGGTGGAAGGAGGAAGGGAGGGAGAGAGGGAAGGAAGGTAGGAAGGAGAGAGAGAAGGAGAGAGGGAAGGAGGAAAGAAAGGAGGGAGGGAAGGAGGGAGGAGAAGAGGAAAAGAAAGAGATCCCTTTTATTTGGCAAGGTGAACAGAGGACATGGCTTCTTAATGGAAGGTAACATCTGACAGGATCTTACACGACAGCTTTCTCTGGGTCTCGAGGGAAGGTCTCCAGGTTGCCGGTGATATAGTAAAGAGAACACCACAATGTCCCTTCGATGTGTCCACCTTGTGCAGCTTTATGGAAATATTCACCAGCCAGTGTCTGTAAAGAGAGATAAACAAGAGTCCCTTTCATGAGTGCAGAGTCCTCTGGCCACATTGGCTTCATCAAGGTCTGGAGGTACCTTAAGGCCAATGCTATCACAGGTTTATGTCTTCTGATGCTCTAAGGCGAACCGGGTCAAGAAATAGCTCCAAACAGACAGTACATCCCAGAGGCCCAGGATATATGACATCTCTGAGAGCCATTCTGTTGATTAGGTTTATGCAATAAAGAAGACACCATGTCACCAGGAGCGCGCTACATTGGGTCCTCACAAAAGTGCTGTATGCTCAATGGAGGGGTGTGACAGGAGTCACACCGGGTGACAACTCAAGCGTTTGCTTTTGTAACCTTGCTTAATACTTTTCTTTATGCTCATGCACAAAAACTGCGCTTCTAGGGGCAAAGTGAGAATTAGAACATGACAGGGAATAAATCCATGCTCACAGATGTGTAGGAGGTTACTAGACATTTGCAATGCGTAAAAATATCAGCTTTAGTGCAGTCGGGGAGAGGTGGAGAAAAGGAAGACAACAAACATTTGGGATGTTCCTGTGTGTGTGTGTGTATGTGCATCTCTGTGAGTGTATATGTGTGCATGATGTGTGAGTGTATATGTGTGTATCTGTGTGTATCTGTGTGTGCATGTGGGTGTATGTGCATGTGTATATGTATGTGTATATGTGTGTGTATGTGCATGTGTGTGTATGTGTGTATGTGTGTATATGTATGTGTATGTGCATGTGTGTATGTGTGAATGTATACATGTATATATGTGTATATCTGTGTGTTTGTGTATGTATATGTATGTGTGTGCATGTATGTGTGTATGTGCATGTGTGCATGTGCATGTATGTGTGTGTATGTATGTGTGTATGTGTGTGTGCATGTGTGTGCATGTATGTATGTGTGTATGTGTGTGTGCATGTGTGTGTATGTATGTATGTGTGTATGTGTGTGTGCATGTGTGTATGTATGTATGTGTGTATGTGTGTGTGCATGTGTGTGAGTGTGTGTGTGTGTGCACTGATTCCCACTGATCACCATTATTTTTCAGAAGGCGGTAAACTATTGTTTTTTTAAGAAGCATGGCCTTTCCAGGCAGGAGAGACATGGGATCGAATCCCAGAACATTTTCTGACAATTTCTGTTGCCTTATTCTCTCCAAATCTCTTTTGTTGTTTGTTTTCAACTGTAAAATGTGGCTTCTGAAGACAAACATGGTGGTATATACTTGTAATCCTAGCCCTTGAGGGAGGAGGAAGGAGGATTAGGAAGTTTGGTCAAATAAGTTTGAAGTCAGCCTGGTCTACCTGAGAACTCATTTTTTCCCCACATAGTAGATCATTTCCCTTTCTGTCCTCCATGTAACCTTTCCTTCTCCACAGGGACTTTGTGGCTTCTCTGGACTTCCATGGTTTTGCTCCCTGGAAGTACTTAGACCACCTCCCATGTGGGTGAACACATCCTTTCCTCAAGGCCATCATGCCTTCTTCACTAGACCCCCGAGATCCTTGAGGGGCAGGCCCATGCCTCAGGTCCTACCCTTACATCCCCCTCCCCCACCCCTGCCATGCCTAGTCTGGGCTGGGCACTCCGCATACCCACCACAAGCATTCCCGACCAGCCATTGGCCGGATGTAGAGTTTTCTCAGGTTCACTCACCAGATTCCTTCCAGGAACTCCTGGGAAAATGCCATCCAAATACAGGACCCCAAGATTGTATGACGCATCTGGGTTCCCCATTTCTTCTGCCTTTAACCAGTACTTTGCTGCTTTGGCATAATTTTTTCTGAATTTGTGGTAATACCATCCCAGGCCATTGACGGCCTGATGCAATCCCTAAATTTTAGAACAAGAGGGAAACTATTTATTACTATTATTATTAATACTACTACTATTATTAAATCTAAAGGCATCTGGATGCTTTGCTGTGGCAGCATTCTTACCAATTCTTTCCCTTTCTCTTTTTCGAGGGGCAGATGGCACTAAAGAAAGCTAGCAGCTAGACAGCATGAGCTCGCCTAAGAGACTTCCCAGGTGGATTCTGCCCGACTGCTGCTGGGGTTTCTGCCTTCCATCTCAGTAGTGACACTAGTTTCCAAATCATCGCTCAATGCCTGTGGGCTCCTACATAAGACCCCTGTGGATGCCTCATCTCACACAGCAGGATCCAGCATGCCCTTCAAATTCATGAGAACTGGGTTGCAGCAGGATGTTTGAGTTTGAATCCTGAGCTGGCTTGGGCTGGTTTCTAGGTGACCCGCCTGCCCATCTGTTGATTTTTCAGCCCTAAACACCCAAAAGTCTCCAAGGGCAGCAGCTGTGACAATCCACTTGCATCTCAGAACAGCTTTGGTGGCATCCCCAGCTCTGATGGGACTTGGGGTCTGATAGGGGCTGGAGCAGCAGGGAGGGATGAGTTTCAAAAACTGAGTTGGTAATGAGGGCTGTAAGGAAGGGGCTGTTAGTGTCAGTCTGTGTTCTAGCATCTTTGTTCTTACTGAGTGCATCTAGATGTTAGACACTTAGATTGTGAAAGCTTGGGTATCTTACAGGGCAAGAGTAATCCTGAGAGAACCTCCTACTCTGTCACAACATAGGTGGATATACACTGACCTCTCGTTTCTCAATTCTTGCCTGAACAAAAGAATGGGGAGTGGGAGGGTGAGACCAAGAGTGCCCTTGTGTTTGTGAACTTGTAAGGACAGAGTTTCATTGAGGAAGCATATCAGTTTAGCCTCCCCTTTCATCAGGGAGGGACTGGCATCTTGGTTTTTATGCTCAGCACAGAGTAGACACTTAAGCAAGTGTCATGAATGGTATGATCAGAAGCTACACTCTGAATTCAGGAGCAAAACAAAACCCTACACCCTTAAGGTGGAAGGTCATACCTGCAGGCCACCAAGATGCCCAGAATAAGAGGACCACTTAGCATAGCCAGCACTGTGACATCCACAGGAGCATTCTCTTGAGTCTGTGACAGTGTAAACTCCCTGTAAGTACTGCAGACTCTGTCTAAAGAAGTAATAGACCAAGCCATGCTATAAAACGCAATAAACTTTTTGGGGACATGTGCACAGTAAGGAGGCATCTGAATGGCTTCCCATGGCTTACTTGGAGAGGACACAGGCTGATTTAGATTACTTGCCACCTGCCAGAGAAGACCTGTGCAAAGCTATGTCTTCTCTGGGGATTGCACTGGGTTCTGTCCAGGAGCCCACAAGAAATCCTATCATATTGCTTAGTACTCAACCCTTGTTCTGAACATCTCTGTAGCTGGATCAACAGATCTGCCCCTGTGTACCTTCTAATTCCAAAACTGAGCTGTAGGCAACCTTCCCCTTGCTGAATGAAAGAGCGGGAGCCACACAGCATTCAAGGACACAGAGACTCTGAAAAACTGCTTTGTAATCTTCAACAAGGCAAGCTGAAGGGGAATTCACCACTGGGAGAGGGAGGGGGACTAAAGAGATGCACATTTCACATCTGCCCCAACAAGCTTCACACAACCTCACCTGAGGATGCCCTGGACCCAGTAAATGCAGTGACTATCATTGAATTACTTATCTATTCCTGGGAATCCCTTGGTAAGTAGGGGATACGCACATAACATGGTACTGCTAGACCTAGATAGAAAAGACTTCAGAATCTCTAAATCCCTGCTTTGACTTTTCCATCTAAAGGGCAGGATGTTCTGAGCTCCCCCAAGGAAAAAAAAAGTTGAGATAAAAATTTAGTGTGGTGCATTTCAGAAGCCTTGAGAATAAAGGACTAGCCAGGGACCAAAAGGAGCAAGAGAGTCCCCCGACAAGTGGAGAACCAGAGTAGCGTCTGTGAATCTATTCATTTGCAGATCTGTACACAGGTGCAAGTGTGCATGCATGTGGGCTTGAAGTCTGGGAGCATGTGTGTGCATGTGACACCTGTGTGTCTTTATTCAAGTGCGATTGTGGTCTCTGTTCTGCAGGGCTCTACTGACACCCACTGACTGAATGTAGATAGTGACAAAGGCACAATACTTCATAAAGCTCTGACCTTGGTGAGCGGCCTATCGAAGCACAAGAAGCGAATGGGAACTGGTGGGAAGAGGGTTAACTTTCCAGGAAATTAGGCTTTGGTTTTCCTAATTCAATGGCCTTTCTCCTCATTCAATTCCAAGGAATCCCACTGTGTGTTATCAGAGCAGCTCGTGATTATAATTTTAGCTTTCAAACAAAATCAGCCCAGATTCTATTGGTGGCAAGGTACATTCAGCCTTTGAACGGCGCTGTCTTCATTGTGGCAAGATTACGTGTGTGTTCTGACTTAAAAAATGACTAGTGGCTGCACTGGGGACCCCTCCCCACCTCGCTCCCACCTCAGCTTTGTGGAAGGAAGCTGGCCATTTGCTGGATCGCTTTCTGAGAGTGGGCGTATGAGGAGCTGTTTCCTCCTGACAATATGCACTGGTTACCTTGGAAGCAGCTTTCTTCATGAGCTCTAAGGCGAGCCGTCTGTTCTTTTTAACTCCTTGACCCTAAACATTGATAAACAGCAATGTTTATGAGAGCAATAAACCCCCGAATCCTCACAAGCATCACACAGAGACTCCAGCATTCAATATAAAACGCTTGCATAGAAACCCCGAAGCTTTAAAAAACAAAACAAAACCCCCACAATCTTAAGCCATTCTAGGCTCAGTAGTATTTCAAGACACCATTGTCATCGTCGTTGTCGTCGTCATCATCATCATCATCTTGTTCATGTTTGTGTAATAGTAACAAGCCCCAACTTCCCACTTCATCAGCCATCAATCACCTCCATTGATTGTGATGAGAACTGTGTCCCTGTCACTTGTACATGCTGGCGGAGAAGCTGTGAAGCAGGTCGGATGGATTTGGTCATCCCAGGTGCTTCCCTCTGGGGTTATCTAAATTGACACCCAGATAAAACATGTTATCTGTGTTGAACAGCCAAGAGTTATTGGCTCAGGTCCCTCGGGGATGACACCGTGGCTTCTGACTCCGTTTGAGAGTGCACTAGAAAGGAGCTAGGACCCTGGGAAATCAGTTGCCTGCATCTGAGACAAGAGGCAGAAGCTAACAAGTTTCCTTTTAGCAAATGTGAGATTTCTAGAAGAGGTGGCTTGTCCTCTATGTATAGAAACAGACCTTGGAGTTCTTGTCGCAGAAAAGCACCTAGCTTGGGGGTCTAGAGGACTGTGTGAGGGAAACGGTGGGTCCGTGAGTGGGGAGGGAAAGGGTCCCTGAGGTCTTGACACAAGGGAGAAGGGGAGTCAACTGAAAATCTCTGTTGCTCCAGATTTATCCATAATCACGGGCCCCTTCCATTCTCCCAATGCCCCAGTGGATTCTCCTCAGCTTAGATAGGACTAATGCGGTCACATGACGTGACCACGGAGAGGGCTTTGCATGAAGAGGGTACCTGCTCTGTTTGGTTGACTCTGTAAGAACTGGAGGTGGTGATCAACACACAGTGTGAGCTTGGTACCCACATCACCACACTTAACCACTGCAGCAACTCAACAGGGGAGTCCCTAACACTCCCATCTCAGACTTCCCAGAATTGTATGGTATGTGAGAAGGGGAGGCAGGATTTGAACCCACGCAAGCAGACTGAGCCTCTCACCACCATGCTATACTTTCTACCATGTATTTTGCTTCTATTCTGAGAAAGTGAAATGACTCCTGACTTCCTGCATGGTATGGGAAAGACACAATGTTTGCTTAGCTCTATCGTTTTCAGGATCTCCAATAAAAGTAGAAATCAGACTAAAGGTTGAATTCTACCCAAGTTTCTACTGGACCTTAACTTACTTATTTAATAAAACCAAAGCAAAAGGTAGGATGAAAATATTTTTCCCAAATACGCCTGTGCAGAATAGTTTATGTCAACTTGTTACAAGCTAAAGTCATCCAAGAGGAGGGAACCTCAACTAAGAAAATGCCTCTGGCCTGTCGGTAGTGGCACACACCTTTAATCCCTGCACTCAGGAGGCTGAGGCAGGTGGATCTCTATGAGTTTGAGGTCAGCCTGGTCTACAGAGCCAGTTCTGGGATAGTCAGCACTACACAGGGAAACCCTGTCCTGACCCCCCCCCAAAAAAAAACAAACAAAAGCGAAAATGACACCATAAGATTCAGCTATGGGGGTATCTTCTTAGTGATCAATAGGGAAGGCCCAGCCCATTGTGGGTGGTGCCCTCCTGGGCTGGTGGTCCTGGGTTCTATAAGAGAGCAGGATGAGCAAACCATGAGGAACAAGCCAACAAGCAGCTCCCCTACATGGCCTCTGCATCAGCTCCTGCCTCCAGGTTTCTGTTTCTTCCCTGGCTGAGTTCCTGTCCTGACTTCCTCTGACGATGAACTGCAAATGTGGAAGTGTAAGCCATATAAACCTTTTCTCCCCAACTTGCTTTTAGCCATGGTGTTTCATCACAGCAATAGAAACCTTAACTAAGACAATATCATTACGCCTTTTAATTAGTGAGGAAGAAGGAGGAGAATGTAGAAGGTCAGTTGGAAGAATTAGATTGGGAGTGTGATACCTTTGGATTCCAAGAAGAATCAGAAACAGTCGAATAATGGAACCTAGGTTCATCTTTCTCAACTCTTAGATTTGAAGGAGCTAACCAGGCCCAGAATAGTTGATTTATA
This sequence comes from Tokudaia tokunoshimensis, assembly GCA_036184795.1. Taxonomy (NCBI): domain Eukaryota; kingdom Metazoa; phylum Chordata; class Mammalia; order Rodentia; family Muridae; genus Tokudaia; species Tokudaia tokunoshimensis. The sequence continues at coordinate 53,485,426 of BTHU01000014.1, read as the reverse complement.
CAAAGGCTCATGGAACTGAAGCACACCCCTGAACCCAGATATTCTGTTTCCAGAGTAGAAATGTTTCCAGTATCCTTGCTAGCTAATCTAGTATTCTTGTCAGCTTAATCACACAACTTCTTGCACAAAGATTGTACCATATGCTAATCTGAGCAGTGCTGAAAGTTCTTAAACAAGACGGCCAATGCCACACACTGGTAGAGTGGTGGAGTACAGTGACAGAGGACAAACCACATCGAAGTCAAGGCTTCCCCATCAGGAAATGCCAGATGAGACACACGTGGCCACCTTGGAGCCATACCTTCACTCTGGCACCATCTTTGCATGTGGTCCATTGGGTGCCCTGCCCAGCCAATGCACATCATTATTCTTTCACCCAGAATGCCCATTTCCATGGGAGGCCCTTCTATATGCACTATATTAAAATGAGCTCCTTGCCAGAGGCTACACTCTTCCCTGAGATGGTGATAAAGGCTTCCCACATACTACCCAGAGATAGCCTAGCTAGAATTCAACAACACTGGGAAAACAAAAACGGCTTTACAATCTGGGAAACGGGGGCCGAGGAAGAATGGCATCCACTGTCACAGATGCACATGCACAGAATGTGTCCCATGCTGCACTGCCAGGCCCTGGTGGGCAGAAACAATGTCTGGCTCATGCCTCCTCCTCATTGCACGGTGTCCAGCCCCAGCTCTGGTGGACAGGTGTCTCTCCTCTCCCCCATTTCTCCCCTCTGTCTTCTCCAGTGCATGAGCCCTCTGAGGCCAGGGATGTGACTCATGCCTCCATATGTCCCTCCAACTGAGCACTGAGCACACAGGCTGGCATGTGGCCAGCGAGGAATGGATATGTATTAGATAAACACACTGGCATATGGAGAAGTTTCAAATCATTTCTGTTGATTTGGTGCCTGGAAAGAGAAGGTCTAGGCCTCAATTTGGAAACCATAACAATCGATAGGCTCCAATTAGGGTGTGGAGGATAGAGCTGTAGAGACATCGTGGTTGTCAGTGAGTGAGTGACCGCAGCTGTGGCTCTGGAGACAGGCTGGCCAGGCGCACAGGTGACATGTGGTTATTTGATGACATTCATTTAGGAGCATGGGCGTAAGTAAAGTGGAAGAATGTCCTTACCAAGGCCAAAGCACCTCCCTTTCCAAGCTTAGCCCTGCAGCTATACCACCCTGAGCGCACCTGTTCTAGTCTGATCTCAGAAGCTAAGTAGGGTCAGGTCCGCTTCATACTTGGATGGGAGACCTTTTCCAAGATTAGTGAATGTATACATCTGCATTTGGACATGCAGACCCTACAGATTTTAAAGCCATCCCACCTGGATCCCTATTCCAGGTTTGATATGCACTGGCTGGGTGCTTCTGTTGCTTTATATGCATGTAATACACCGAGATGACCTATAACATCTCCAGGCCACGAGAATTCAGTGTTCTAGTTTATGTCACACAGGGTCCTCCATTCATCAGTGGGAACAATGGTTTTCTTGTGAAAGGCAAACTCATGTTACAGTTCTCAAAGCCAGCTGGTCATATTGTTTCCTTCGTGAGCATCGCCCCAGAATATATCAGGCTTTTCAGAGGTTTCCACATGGGTGCAGAAGTTCTATGTCTCCTAGACTCTTCCTTGACCTTCCTCCTAAACTTGCAACCGGGTTCATTTATGTTCCATCTTTGAAACTGTTTGAGATCTGGCCCAAACACGCTCTGTCGAACCAGTGACAAACATGCAGCACCGTGGGGCTGGTGGCCATGCACCAAACCATGAGATATGGGTGTCACCTTCAGAATGTCACAGAAGCAGAGAGAAGCCAGGTGTCAACTGTAAAATCGTCAATTAAAAATGTGCCCAGGGAAGTGCTTCTGACTCTCCCCTTTCAGCGGGTCCCTCTCCATCACAGGTGACAGCCGCTTGTTCTAAGACTCTCTGTTTGCCTGCACGCCCACAGGAAATGTCTCAGGATGTCTATTATGAGAACCGAACAATTTTAGTTCAAATTAAGTGATTCTTACCTTGAATAGCACGATGGCGTAGTCATATATCAGCGCCGGATCCTCGGTCTCCAGGGCCCCCTTAGCGTACCACTCGATAGCAGCCTCAGGGTTCTTGGCCACCCCTTGCTGTCCCCAGAAGAGCATCTGAGCCAGTCGTTGCTTAAAGACAATAGCAACTTAGAACAGTGAGTTTCCTGGGTAATGTTTCCGCACGACACTTGAGGGAACAGGAGAAGAAGCCCAGGGTAAACTGTTCTAGGCTGAATGACCAGCCACAAATGGGACATCTGTATCAACCCCCAAAGGCTCGGGGGGGGGGGGAGTGGAGGGCAGAAAGGATACAACGGGGAGAGGAATCAGTGGGGAGAGGTGTGGAATGCTGGCTTCCAGGCATGGCATGGCTGTTACACTGGTGTGTGCATGAGTGTGTGTGTGTGTGTGTGTGTGTGTGTGTGTGTGTGTGTGTGTGTGTCCCAGATATCAAATTCAGATAAGCTAGGCATCAAGCTTGGTGGCAAGTAACCTTTCCCAACTGAGCCATATCACCAGGCCCCTGTACACTTTTAAAAGGGGTTTATGTACCATTTTTATGGGTATGTGTGTGTACCCAAGAAAGTTTGGGTGCACCACATGCATGTAGGAGCCCCTACCATGAAGACCAGAAGAGGGCACCAGGTCCTCTAGGGTTGGCGTTACAGAAGTTGTGAGCCTCCAGGTGGGTGCTGGGAACTGAGCCTGGGTTCTCTGCAAGAGCAGTAAATGCTCTGAAGGGCTGAGTTGCTGCTCTAGGCCTCTGACTACACCTGTCACCCTTGAATCCACAGCAGGTGTGATTACCTGCATGTGACATCTATTAAGAGAACTACCATGGAAGGGGGAGGGGTTAACAGCCGATGAGGACTAGTGGTATGCAAGCTCCTGTAAACAACCCTAACAGAACTCAGTGGGTTTGCCACTTCCCCCTCCACCCCTTCCTTTCTCCCTCCCTGTCCTTTCTCTCTCATGGAAGTAGAAGGGAACTAGTTGGGAAGAGAAGAGGGAATAGTGCGAGGAGTAAATCCATATCACATAACAATTAATATATGCTAATAATAACATTTAACATGGCTTAGGTTGAGAATAAAGAATTAAAGTACATGGAGAAGTCTCATCCACCTGGCTCTAAGGAGGCAAGAGCTCCAGGAGACAGGATCGCTTTAAGTCACCGGGGATGGAGAAGCTTTGTTACTGAAGCAAAACCTCATCTGAAATGACTGACAGATGCTCCAAGACGGGCTTGTGCGCACCTGTGCTGCCGCGTTGCCTCGGGTGGCTTCGTGCTTCAGCCACATAAAGACGTCGCCGTCTTCTTTGGTTTGGACTTTGAGTATTTCATCATCTTTGAGCCTAATAGTTTCAACATATGCCTAAAAGGAAAGAAAAGAAAAAGGGGAGGAGGGAAAAGAGAGGAGGTAAACACCCAAATGCCGGCAGCGTCCAGGGACATAACATCTTCAAGCCAGCAAGTGTTCAAGTGACATCCATAGGAATGACTTAAATCGGAGGTGTGACTGCACTGTCACAGGGATGAATGATTTTAAAACGGATGGACCATGTGCTGCATGTCTGCATTGATGTTTGCTCCTATCAAGGTATTTGTTTGAGGACGTCGGGATTTATTTATTTTTTTTCCACTTCCACTTCATTATTCAAGCTTGTTCAAAAGTCAGTCTGGTGTCCTGATTCTCGGAACCAGCTCTCATCCCGAACAGCACCAAAAAGGGTAAATTGATATTTTCTGTGACCTTAATCTTTACTGAAGCATCATTATCTGACATAAATAAACACGTTTATTTCACAGGCTCAGCCTCAGTTCTGTTATAGCCCTCAATTTAGAAATGTACCTTGAAAAAAAAATCAAGCATGCTAAATTCTTAGGAATTTAAGATGTGATGTTCCATATGCTCTAAACGATAAACCCAGAGGGAGAGTTCTCAGGGGAGTTGGAATTTGCACACAGCCCATCAGACAGCTGACTCCTTTGAAGAAAATAAGATCCATCTCAGTGTATACATTTTTGACTGTGTGTCAGAAACCGGCTCCCACTGTTTTGTGGACTGCTCTTATGCATGTCCATCTTATGCAAGGGGACCCTGGAGCAAGTGATCCAAGCTCTGCCACACCACAGGCCGGTGTGAAATACTGGAAGAGAAGCCTTACTTAGAGAATGAGGAACCAGGCCTGATTTCCTTTCTGACTGCCTTTGTTCATTGAGAAGATTATTCAATTGCAGATTCTCGTCTGGTCTGTAGTTCCCTGCCTTAGAACGCCTCGGAGTGGCCTCCCGTGCTGGAACTGTGTGGGGTCCAGGGTCCTGTCAGAATCATTAAAGGACTGGGACTGAGGAGCCCTGCAAGACTCAGGACCCAGCACAATTTATCCTACCAAATTCAACACAGAAGCAATAATGATGGCCTCTTCCCTTTGCTGAAATCAACTATGGCAGCAGGACGTTTAACACGTCTTCACTTAATCCCCCAAAAGCCAGGCTAGTTAGGATTCCACAGAGATCCTCAGTTTCACCTGGGAGGCAGTGAGTCTGACCAAGTAATAGTCTCTATACGGCTATGACAGGGTAGGTGAGACCTCAGCTGGCACTCCAAGAACACTTTTGTTTTCTGTGAGGAGCCTGGGTTGGGCAGAAGCTTGACCTGCCTTGGTAAAGAATTCTCTGTTTTATGTTCACCGGGAGAATTCTGGTGTTTTGAATTTTGTTTGTTTGTTCATTTGTTGTTTACTTCCTTCCTATCCCGAGACTTGAAAAAAAGAGTAGGCGCGTAGAGGCAGTTCTCCCAGGGAGTTTCGTGCTCTTGGGTCTCTGGGACTTTGGCACTGATGACCTACCAGTGACCCTCATGAGTGGTATACCAGGCACTACCCTATCCTTACCCCAGTGGACACCCATGCCAGGTAATCTATGAGACCACCATGATCCACACTCCCTCCCATTGCACACACGCAGATGACGAAGCCCACGGAGGTTAACTAAACCACCCAGATCACAGCTCTAAGCTTAGTAGTAAAGTCCAGGCTGGCTCACACACATGCTTGCTCTTAGTCTCGTCCCTGAAAAGAAGGATACGGCGGACTGTTTCAGTGTTCTCTGCCCTCCCATGCACAGTGCACTCGCTGTGGGCGCTGTCAGCTAGGTCTTGATTAAGTCCATATTTCTGGGGAGGAACCTGAGCAACCATGCATAGTTGTAAGAAAAGAACAAGTTTGCTTCTGGCATCGTGGCCCTTACACCTCTGTGTGTGCTGAGATTGAGCTTCGAAGCAAGAGAAAACTATGGGGACCTTGTCCTTTCCTGTTTGACACAGGGGACTTCAGTTCTGATTCACCACTAACTAATTGTGAGTTTTGGGCCACTTACTTTATTGAGATGCTTTTCTGCAACCAGAAAAAAAGAGGCTTAGTATAGTACCTCCCACCTCCAAAACACCCATCATGTGACCCATTATTTTGTGCCGTACAAAGAGGAAGATCCAGGCTGAAATCTAGACTCTGTTACTCATGTGCTGGGTGGGTGACATTAGGTGACTAGCTCCTCTGAGCCCCCTCTTCAATAACATGAAAATAATATACTGACCCTACAGGTTTTCAGACCTATATGTAATCTATGCATATCTATAACCTATATACAATTTATGCATATCTATAATCCCCACACTGCTGAGATAGGGGCGGGAGGATCGGAAGTTCAAGGTCATCCTACATAGTGATCATGGTGGTCATCCTTCATAGCCTGGGCTACATGAAAAAGAAAAAAAGAAGGATTACAATTTAGAGAGAATGTATAAAGACCAGAGAGGTTTTTGAGAGCTCGTATCCTGTGCTGAGCTCTGTTTGTGGGCTATAACAACGGTGTGAGAGGCAGACAGTCATCATGCCTAGGTAGGAGAGAGAGAAATGGAGACAAGAGCTGCCCAAGGCATCACCCTTACTGTGGACAGACCGAGAGTGAGCCCAAATCTGACCAACCACACTGTGTGATGCACCCAGGTAGGGGAGGGAAGCCAGATTTTGGGGCCCCTAAAGTGGCAGCGAGAAGTGGCACATGCTACTTACTCATGTGCTCACCCAGCACATGAGTAACAGTCTAGATTTCAGTCTAGGTCTTCCTCTTTGTACGGCACAAAATAATGGGTTACATCTTGAGTGTTTTGGAGGCGGGAGGTACTATACTAAGTCACTTTTTCTGGTCGCAGAAAAGCAGTATCATCAGGTGCCTGTGTCTTCTGTGAAAGGAGACGGCCTGCAAAAACACCTTGAGTCAGAATGACCTTAAGAGGGGTGGCTCAATGTTGATCATCCATTCAAATAGTGTGCTGAGACTAGGGGAGGGGTGGGAGAGAGAGAAGTAGACACGGTGGGGGTGAGGCAGGTATACAGAGCCCAGGGTGCCATGCAGGACTGTTCTGAGAAATGCCAAGGTTTCTGGAACACTCCGTAACTGCTTTTTTCATAAATCAGTGTCAGCAGGATGAGAAGCCTTAAAGTTCATGTCTTACATCACAGGGTTGAAGCCTGGTGCCAAGTCCCAGGAGGACCAGTGTCTGGAAATCTCCAGCCTCGGATCCCCGGACCAAGCATCAGAGAAAGGCGCCACATTGTCCAGGAGAAGCTTTGCCTCCTTCCCTCTGCCCAGCCTGCAGGCTGCCAAGTGTGCTGTTACTGTTAAAAGGCTGTTGTCACGGGTTTCAGGAAAGGCCAGAGAGGGGAGGGCCAAGAAGGGGGATGGAGAGAGAGAGAGAGAGAGAGAGAGAGAGAGAGAGAGAGAGAGAGGAAGAGAGAGAGAGAGAGAGAGAGAGGAAGAGAGAGAGAGGAGGCAGAATGAGGGGGAGGGTGAAGAGAAAATGAAGCAGGGATAGAGAAAGTAGAGGAGGTGGAAGGAAAGGAAGGTGGTGATGGGGAGTGGGGAAGAGAGAGGAAGAGAGAACAGGACAAGAGAGGGAACAGGACAGACAGAAGGGAAAGACAGACCTCAGGATGGAACAGTTGGTTGAGCAGCAGCTGGACAGTTTCAGCAGCTCCACATTCTCTGGAAATGCAGCCTTCTGAGGACTTATGGGCTGCTGCCCAGGCAGCCCCAGAGAGCCAAGGAGAACCTGGCAAGAGGCAGGGCCAGTGTCCTAGCCAACGCTTACACCTGCTAACCATGGCCAATTCGAGCCAGTTGTACTGCTGGCTCCCCGGCAATGGTGAAATGGGGTGGTTCTTAGGGGAAATTTAACATTTTTGTTTTAAAGTGAGGGTGGGAAACGTATTGACTCCACCGGTAGAGAGAAGGGAAGCAAGATTCCATAGATGCTCATAGCCGGAGGCTGCCAAGGTCCTCGCCCTGGAAGCTGTCTGTTGAAGGACTCTAAACCCTAACTACACACTGTAAGAGGAGCTTCTAATATGCATATGCTCTGCAGGCATAGCTGAGCTGTGACAGAGATGTGACTGGGTGCTGTGCGGGAGCTCCAGCAAGGCCAATGAGGGTGCTGTGGTGGGGCATATGGTACAGTAGGAAGGTTCCAAAGGAAATTGTAGGGGAGGAGAGAGAAAGCCAGGCCAGGAGACTGGACAGGGCCAGGACTGTGTGCACTGTGCTCTGGCCAAGGCTGGGTAGCCACGAGTCAGGATGGGTAGAGGGAGAGAGTGCCAGTAAGAAGTGACTTACATGCTTGTCGCATTCATTCCATCCCAACCACACTTTCCCCTCCCCCTTCCCCTAGGCCCTCTTCTACCCCCATATCTTCTCCCCTCCTCTTAGAAAAGAGCAGGGTTCCTGGGGACATCAGCCAAACATGGCATAGCAAGCATAACAATAAATAGGTCCAGGCACATACCATCACATCAAGGCTGAACGAGGAAATGGGTCCCACAAACAGGTAAAAGAGTCAGAAACAGCCCCCCACTCCCAATGTTAACTTGCCATTGAAGGAATGAGGACTAATGTTCTGTCATCCAGTAGGGGAACAATGGCTGCCAGTATGTAAAAAGAAATAGTAGAGAGGATTTTAAACAATGTGAACGCAGAGCAATGATAGGTCTTTGATGGTGCTATGCCAATTTCCCCGCTGCCACCATTACATTGTATGTGTTGAAATATTGCACCTTGCCCAATATATACATCCAATTATGTGTCTACCTAAATAAAGAACTGACTCACCAAAAAAAAAAAAAACAAAAAACAAAAAACAAAAAAACCCTGCCTTATGTGCTCTGTGATAGATTGGGTACTTTTGGGTCAGTTCTTAACCCTAACTACACATTATAAGAAAAGGAGGAGTTTCTAATTATAGATGCACACGCACACACACATCCCACATACACATATATGCATGCATATACATGTGTGCACAAGCACACTCATACATTCATGCATATATAAATGTACACATACCATATCACTTACACACATGTGCATTGTTCACAAATGAACACACACTGCATATACAAATAAACACACACATGCACAAACACACACACACCTCTCAGCATCCCACAGGGATTAGTTCCAGGACCCCTACAAGCAATGAATCCTTGATTCTTGTTTCTTATTTAATGTGATATGGTAATTGTAAACCCAGAGCCTCAAGCGTGTCTTAAATGTACTTGACCACTGTCCCAGAGCCCCACCCCCTCCTCCATGTTCTAAATCACTGCTAGATTACTTACAATACTTAATATACTGCAAATAACATATAGATGGCTATTATGCTGTGTTTCTTAGGGAGTAGTGAAAAGAGAAGAAATCAATACATACTGAGGGCAGACACCTTGTCCTTTTGGAATATTTTCAATCTCTGCTTGGTTGCAGCTGAGAGTGTGGCCTCTCAGGAAGAAAACAAACAGCACTATACACACATATATTACCTTCTGTTTATGTGCAATCACATTCAGGGATACTGGGGGGTTGGGACATCAACATTTGAATTAGGAGGAACACAATCCTGCCCCTAAGATATGTCACAGCAGCTCAGGGGATAGATGCTGAGGGACATGAGCAGTGGTGGCAGCAGTGGAGATGGGGAAGAGAGAAACTGGGGTGGCTATTAGATGGACTGAAGGGTCAAAGGCACCCCCATTTCTTAGTGCGACCTTTGGTTTCCTGGGGGAGCTGTTAGCAGTCGAGGAAGGGAGATGCGGGGCAAGCTTCTTTTGTGATGTAAATGAAGAGTAAGAACCCTTGTTAGGTGGAGCTAAAGATGGAGTACTGTCAGTATGCAGAGACAGCTGTGGCCAGGGGTGTGACTGAGGCACTCCATGCCTCCCAGAAACCTCAGAGAGAAAGGGGAGGCAGGGGAGAGGGAGGGGGAGGAAGAATGGGAAGGGGAGAGAGGGAGAGGAAAGGAGGGAGGGAGAGAGAGGAAGAAAGAGGGAGGGAGGGAGAGAGAGAGAGAGAGAGAGTGTCTAAGAACTGAGCTGAAGGAGAAGAACTCATTTGGAATTTAAGCCACAGAATAAAAGGAGCCCTTCCAGTTTTACCTGAAGGAAACTCTCGATTAGTCACAAGTAGGGAGCAGAGTGAGAATCCTGATAAAGATGAAGTGATGTGAAGCCAAGGCGCAACAAGCATGAAGAAAGGCATTATTGACAGACCCTTCGTTTGTTAATGAGAGGTCTGGCTTTCGAGAGCTAGCTCCTCATTTGCTACATTATGCTGGTGAATTAATAGATACCTCAACAAAAGGACATTTAAACGAACGCGTGACACCTGCTTCAATCTTCAAGAAGCCATTAATTATGAATTCTTAAGAAAATGAGCGATGACACAACCCTAAGTGTATAATTCCTACCCACAGTGCCTAATCACACGGCCTTTCAGCTGCGAGACACATCTTTTCTGTTCATCTCCTCCGGTTCTGACCAATTAAACATTTTCGTTCATAATCATAACATTTCACATGCCAAATCTTCAAAAGAAAAGGAGCTTGTCAGCAACGCACTGCTTCCTGCTGCTAATTGGTGCCGAATTCGAGTTCTTAAACGTGTGATCTATACATGCAGGATGTGATGAACACGTTTGGGCTTTGCGGAAAGGTAAAGGCGGCCTTTACCTTACAACCCGATTTTGTAGAAACATTTTTCTGTGGGCAATATGTTTTGACAAAAAGATATTAATTAATTGCTGTGAGGCCGAAGTCAAAGTTTGCAAATTGCTTATATGTACAGAGAGAATAGTCAGCTTAAGTGTGTGTAGGCTTATTTGAAAAAAAAATACTGATATCATCTAAAGGAGTTAGAATATCTCTATAGAAACAGACATGTTTTTTATGTCTTCTGTCCTTTTTCCCCCTCCTTCTCCTCCCCCCTCCTCCTCCCCCTTTTTCCCCCTCTTCCTCCCCCTCCTCCTACTTTTTCCCCCTCTTCCTCCCCCCTCCTCCTCCCCCACCTTCTCCTCCCCCTCCTCCTCCCTCCTCTTCCTCCCCCTACCCCCCCTCCTCTCCCTCCTCCCCCCCTCCTCTCCACTTCTTTATCTCCTCCTCCCTCCCTGCTCCTTCTTGAGACACTGTCTCACAAATCAAAATGACCTTGAATTCCTGATCCCATCTCCTCCTCTGGGGTGCTGATTACGCCTGGTTTCATGCGGTGCTGCGGATTGAACTGTGTCCATACTAGAAAAGCGACCTGCCAGCTGAGCTTACATCCTTGGGCCCACTTGGCCCACTCCGTCACATTTAACATTCACCGAAAGGCTCATCTCTCTGAGTGGTTTATTTCACAACACTAGAATGGGCACTATAGATGGGTTATTTTTTTCTTTCCTTTTTTTTTTTTTCAGCAACCATCTATTTCCAAGTATCAAACAGCATTTTTCTGCACTGTGGGTTTCTGACTCAATCCCAGGGCAGTTTGGCTCCCAGATAGTCACTAAGCTTGAGATTCAACAATTCTGACCTAGGCATCTCTGACCCTCAGGCAGGCCTGCCCAGCAGGCAGGGAAAAAAGAAGTGCATGGCATAGATCACAGACAAATGCCGCCCTTGGGCTTCACACTGTCTGTGACCACACAGACCCAGATGCCCCATTTGTTTTCACATTTCCCTGGCAGAGATCAGCAGGTGCAAAAAAAACCTCATACAGTCAAAGCTTGAAATACTCACCAGCTGGCCCTTTATGGAGAGCTGGGGGATGGGGTTGCGGAGGTGGGGGGGGAACCCTCTCAACCCTCAAAGCAAATTAGTCGCATTATCAATGTGAACCATCTCACACACCTCTGTGTCCCTGAAGCCAGCCAGCCCACTGTCCCCTCTCCAGGTCCTAGGTCTGTGCCATCAAGGATGCTCTCCTGCTATTCCTACAGAGACACCTTCCCTGGCAGCCTTTTATTCTCAGCTCGGAAACAAGCCATCAGTGAGTCTAATCTAACACATTATGCTTTTGTGGCAGATGTGAGCCACTGATGGCTTTGTCCAGTGAGTCGGCAAGACTGGGAAGCCTGTAAGAAGTAGGGGCTGCTGCTAGGGCCCCTCTTCTATACTCTTACTGTGCCATGGTCATGTCTTTAAGTGTCAGCCCCCTGGGAGCCGTGAGTAGCAGGGTCCATATGAAGTAGCCCTTTCCCAGACATCCAGCGCTGGGAACAGGGATGGCCATTAAGTTGGCTTCTGTGTGTGGTTACACCATACTTGCTCATCATGTACAGAGAGGTGCTGGGAGGTTAATGCCTCCTCTCAATTTGATTCGTTGCCCCCCCCCCCCCGCCGACATCTCCAGACCTCAGCATCTCATATGGAAAAAAATGCTTATGTTTCTGGCATGCTTTCTTTTCTCAAAATCAAAATCTGCCTCAGGATCCCACCTCCCCTTCACATACCCGTTTGCCCACTCATGGACAGCTCACAGATGTAGGTTCATGGCTGCAGTCAGCCTGCGAACCCATACAGATGCAGGAAATGGAAACGGAAGATAAGGCACTAAGGTTTTTCTCTCCATCAGACAATGCACATCCTCAGAGAGCCAGCACATAAACCAGATGCAGGTGCGGACACTATCACATTGCTCCAAAGGCCCTGATAACCAGGCCGTAAGCAACTCCCAAACATCTCCTTCATACCTGGTCTCCCTGCAGTGTGTGCTGGTCAAGGGGTGTCTTTGTGGCAATGTTGCTGTAGTAGGCATAGGAGAGTTCCCAGTCCAGTGGGTAGCTGTCAACACCCTGGTAGTGTTTGTACCCAAGATTCATTGATGACAGTCTCTCACTGCCCTGGCCTCCAACCAGACTGTATAGCATGCCCTGTAAGGAAGAAATTGATAAGGTGTTCACAAGACTGTATAGATAAGGTTATAAAGTCCCCTAAAGCCGAAAGGTCATTTGCCCTGCTCCATCTCTATAATCCCAGCCACCTTAGGCTGAGTTACAAGGTTAATATAACTTAAAACAAAACAAAAAAACCAAAACGCAGAGAGAGAGAGAGAGAGAGAGAGAGAGAGAGAGAGAGAGAGAGAGAGAGAGAGAGAGGAAGAGAGAGGGAGAGAGAGAGAGAGAGAGAGAGGCAATCATATGCAGAGATCAGAAATTAAAAGTGATCAGAGAACACAGTGTTTTCTTGTGATAGTGTTATCTGTCAACGTGACTACGTTGGCAGGGGCCCAGCGTCATTTCTCAGGGAGTCTGGTAGGCTTGGAAATGGGCGTCTGAGTAAAGCAGATGGTCCTCCCCAGGCTGGGGGAGCAGCATCCCATTGAGAGCCTGAAAAGAACCTAGGCAGAGGAAGGAGGGACTCCTCCCTTTTTGCTCCCTGCCTGCCTGTCTGCCTGCCTCCCTGCCTGCCTGTGCTGGGACTCTGATCTTTTCCTGTCTAAGAGGTAGCATTTCTACTAGCAGCTCTCCGGGTCAGGGGCCCTTCTGACTTTGACTAGAACCCCACCGGCAGCCGCAGTTCTCCTGGCCTCCCGCTTGCAGATGGTAGAGCAGAGAACTTCTCAGACTCCATAATTGCATGAGCTGATTCCTCAGAATAAATCTCTTCCTATATATATAAAATCCCATTGGTTCTGTTTTTCTGGAGAACCCTGACTAATACACTTGGGAAAATGTGACTCTAAATGGTAGGCACGTTGCATAATCAATTTGGATTCAAGACCCAAAGTAAAACTGTCTACTGCGGCATTTATTTTGATGGTAGAAGGATAGATGTGGAGACAGGAGATCCAAAGACTTTTATTAGCTAAAAAGTAAACTGGGGTGAGGGTCTTGACCTGAGGACCATTGCATTTATCAATATTATCCTGATTTTGAAGGACAGGATTCCAGCCGGCTCTGCTTAAACTGTCCCTTGGGTAGTTGACCAAAACATGAAAGCCATGTGCAGAAATGGAGAAGTGTTTTTTTTCTTTTTCTCCTCCCTAAAACAGTTTATTGTGTAGTTCCACAGCCCAAGGACATTTTTCCCCCCTGGGTGTAGAGATTTTTAGGGGACTCCAAGGAGTTGCAACACATCCCGGTGCTAGCAGGGGCATCTCTCAGCACATCTAACCCAGGTGACAGCTGCTCCCAGACTCATGAAATACTCCACCTGCAGCTGATCCCGAGGTCCATTTAATCCAGTTTCATAGAAGACGGTGAGGTAGTAGGATGCTTTATGGTATCCACAGCAGCTGGAATCCATCAGAAAGGGGACTGCCGAGCTAATTTGGTGAAGGCCATCAATGCCGGAGAGTCTCTTTACAGCCTTCTCAAATATCCTCGCACCGATTTCTAATAAGGAGTCATTTTGGTTCCATGGCACTGTAAATAACACAATTCGCAGCACACAGAATTAATTACCATGGGGCTGAAGTGGCTGGAGTAGAAGGAAGGATAGCCAATTAAATACCTTTGTTATTGACAAGGTGGGTCCTGCAGTCCCTTGAAATACACCACCCTCTGGGGAAGTAAATTAAACCCTTTGAGGAAAGTTATGGTGTCACTCTGTAAAAAGCTTTTCCTCTGGCACTAAATGACAGCCTAGTATCCCGGGGAAAAGGATGTGCCTCACATTGCTGAGAAGATGTCTCTAGAGAGTAATTCACTCAGTGTAATTCACCGCCCAATCAGGGCTGCTGAAACTTCCAGAGAGACTCTTCTTCTCAGACTCGGAAGAAGAATGTGTTTTATCCCAGAAATAGTTCCTTGGTGCCACTCCCAAAATTTGAGCAGGAGCGTTTTATTTTGAGACGCTTCCTCATCATCTTTCAATTCCAGTTTTGCTTATGGGTCTCTCGATATAATGAAAAGAATGAGTCAACTCCTGTGGAAGGCTGACAAGCCACCAAACACCGGGTCAGGCATCCTATGCAAATGAGGCCATTGGATCTGCACAAACTTGGATGGTTGATACTATTCTTAGCCTCCTCCTTCACCACAGGGGATTAAGGCCTGAAGAAGCAAAATAACTTGTCTACAGTTACAAAGGCTGGCAAAGGGCCGGGCCAACCTTTGAACCCTGCTAGGCAGACCACACAAGCCAGAGTACACACTCAGCTCCTTGGGGACTGGGAAGCAGCTATATTCACCAGGCCTCCCAGCATGGATGGGGACTTGTCAGGCCTCCCTTAATATGCTTGGTGCCTTCTTTTACAAAATCTATATGCTGATCATAAATCTATATGCTGATCAATGTCCAAGCCAATAGACCGAGTGTGACATCACCATGATGTGACGGTTAGAATCTTCTAAAATTTGCCTTCGCTACCCATCTCTTTTATTTATGAACACAGCCAAGAAATGCTACTAGGACAGGCAAGGCACTATCGTAGGCACCATGCTACAAAAGATCATACAGGATAGAAAGATGTTATTTACAGGAAACATAGGACTAAAGTTACCTGGAAACAGCTCCAGCTTGAATGTTAAGTTAAATGTCAATTTGGACTAAAGTTTTACCTGCCTAGAAACTGGTACTTCCAATATTTTTATTTTCTTCATCCTATTAAAAAACATTTTTTTAAAATGTTCTGGGGACCAATGGATAAATCACGTTTCTTAGCACACTAGAAAGAGTGAGCTGGGAATTTTTTTTTGTGGAGAATGAGAGGTTTGGATTAAGTTTACTGAAGAGTAATTCCCTCGCAGTGATTCATTTTAAAAATAAGGGTCAGAAGGGCTGGGGAGATGTCTTAGTTGGTAAAGTACTTGCCAAAAAAGGTACAAATACCTGAGCTTGATCCCTAGCAATCACATAAAAAGCCAGAAATAGAGAGGCATTTGCTTGTAACTCCGGGACTGGATAGGCAGAGATAAGAGATGTCCAAGACTGCTGGACAACCAGACAAGTGGAATTGGTGACCCTCAGGCCAATGAGAGCCTGTCTCAACCAACAAGGGGCATGACATCTGAGCAACATTAGACAGGCAGACACATGGCACATGTACATAGAGGTGCTTGAGTGAGTACACACACACACACACACACACACACACACACATCAGAAAGATCCAGGGCTGGAATCATGAGCAGATACATTTCGTTTACAAGTTACTTCTGGGCCTGTGAGCCTCCGAAAGGCAGGTATGATCTGGACCCGAAGATCCCTGAAAGGTAGACAGATTCCCAGCTCCGGCTGCATCTGCTTAGGCTCTGCAGATAGATCCCCAAAGCCCAGAGCCACAGTAGTTGAAAAAGCCATCTTATTGCCTGAACAGCAGTGTGCCTTTTCCATATTCCCTGTGTTTGCATATTTGCTTGCTTGCTTTATTCTCAAAAGACATAACTATTTGTTATGTAAGAAACATAACTATTTGTTTTTGTAAGACAAATCAAACAATGCAAATGGTATTAAATAAAACAGAAGTCTCTGCTCCCCCACTCTGTCTTTAGTGAAGATAAAAGCTAGCAAAAAACTTGGTACCTATGTTTGAAGACTTTTTCTTCATATGCACAATAATTCATGTATGCATTTATTTATGTATGTATATTTTTTCCTCATATGATGCCACTGTAGATTCTGAATTCATTTTTATGTTTTAAGTTTTTATTAAAATTTACTTATGCATTTGTATACTTATTTATGTATATGTGGAAGTACATGGATGCATGTGTCGGTCAGAGGACAACTTGCAGGAGTCAGTTTGTTCCTTCCCCTATCTGGATCTCAGGATCGAACTCAGGTCTTCAGGCTCTGTGATAAGCTGCTTTACCCACTAGGCCATCTCACTGGCCCGACTTTCTCTTTTAAATTAATTATGTATTATTAACATCTCTCTATGGCTGTCACAAGTCTGTTCTGTTATATGTTTCAGTGATACTGAGGAAAAGTAGAGTGATGGCTCAGTTGATAATGTGTTCTGTGGAAGCATGAGGTCCTGAATTCAGATCCCCAAAACACAGAAAACAAAGCTATACATTGTGATGTATGCCTCTAACCCAGCCTTAGGATGAGTAAGACAGATCGATTCCTGAAACTCACTGGCCAGCTAGCATAAGCTAATCCAGAAGCTTTGGGTTCAATGAGAGACCTGTCTTAAAAAAAAAAGTGAGATATGATTGAGGAAAGACACCAACGGTGAGTTCAGACCTTCACACACACTTGCATGCACATGAACACATTCTCCCAATATGAACAAATGAAGAATGAATGAATGAATTAGTGGTAGTAATTGAGACATCACTTCCAGGATTCCCTCCAGTTCCCTACATTCTCAGTCATCCAAGTGGCATATAAAGCATGGCAGAGTATGTTCCAATGTATATCTTCCTGCGCATACTCTAGCATACATCTTCCTGTGCACACCCACCCTCCTGCATACTCCATCAGGTGTGTTCCACCTGCAGCTTGTGGCCACATGTGGCCAAGAGCAGTGTGAGCTCAGCCTAACACAACATCTAAACTTACTTGAAATTTTATGAGATATTTGTTTGTGATTATTATTATCATTATCCAGCCCAATATGTGGTTCTAGAGCATGAATGTTGTGGATGACAATGTCCTGTGACGTTGTTAATTAGCTGGTCACGCCCTTGAGACTACATCATCTCTAGATTGGAAATGCTAAGGAAATGGGTGCTACCCTGAATTGTAATGATTAATAACAAGAAAAAATGTGTCTGTAATATGTTCGTTACTGATTATTGTAAGTTTTTTTTTTCAGTGCTGGGTATTGACCTGAGGACCCTCACACACACCAACCATTGGAGACCACAACTCCACCCCCAGCCTGCTATGCTAAATACCCTTGATCCACGATGGATAGTGCCCTGACAGAGACCACAGGAAAGGAGGGCCAACAACACCGCATTTATGGTTGAACCAAGTTCTCTATTTTTAGACTCTTGGGATGCTTTGTGAGATTTTGCCACAGCCAACACTGCAGCAATGGGAGCCCTGGACACTTCCCTCTGCTTTCCCAATGGGTTATGCCTGCATGATAACACCCTTTTCCACCAGGGCTCTGGGACTCTTATTTTGTTGGGTTTTCCCTGTGTCCGTTGAGGGAAGCACTCCACTCAACGGGACCATTCCCCTGATAAGAACGTTCTCCATGGATTCGGTGAACAGTACAGAGATCCTACTGCTACTTCTTTATGTATTTAGTTTTGAGTGTGCTCGTTCGGGATGCCCCCGTGTGCACATTCCCAGCCAAGTGGCATCGGAATCATCGTGAACCATTCATCTTGGCCTCACCTCCCTGCCAAACTCCCAGCTAAGATGATAGGTTTTGCCTGAACCACAGGGATGCCAGCTTTGTAGTCTCAGAGGAGGGGAGGGTTCCAAAAGAAATGAAACTCTAAATGAAACACCTGCCCCTCTGACCCCTGGCACAGAACTCCAGAAATCATTAGCAGGAGCACCCAGGTAGCTGAGACTTCTGGAAAGGTTGGAACAAACCCGGAATCCTCCAGTCTTGATTCTGGGCTCAAAAAGCTCTGCAGACGGAAAGAGCTTGCTCGTTTCTTTCTTATATTAAAATTCTTAATTTTAATCCCTCCCAGAAAAATATCACCAATTGATATTTTCTCTGCCCAAGAGTCTAAACAATTTTATGCACTGGTGAATTTAATAAAAAATAATAATGCTAAGGTAAAATTACTCATTCCACACAATAGTTAAAGTTCGGATCGTAACTATTGTCTAAAATCAAAGCCATGGAGTCTTTGGTGATATTAAAGCCAGTTTAATGAAAATGTTAATTTCATCCATCTGGTTAAGCATATGCATTTTTTTTTCTAGCCGATCTGTAACTAAAAACATGTCTTGTTTGAGGAGATTAATGGTATAATGAGGAAACAAACAAGCAGAATGGGAGATTCCCGTTTCTCCATGTCCCTTTTCTTTCTGTACCAGACACTAAGGAATAAAAGTCATAGCCGCCATTGCTTAAGAGTGGCGTGGCTTATTTTATTCTTCCTTCATATCAGACGGTGTATGCTGATTGTTAGAAGAGGCAAATGGAAGCCTCTGAGAAGATAACCACCCACTTAAGGCCCACGAGCCGGAGCTGGTTTCTGATTGAGAATTCAGAAGGAGAGAGACAGCCTTGTTCCTTGTGAGAGGGATGGAGACATCAAAAGTCATTTTGAGCATGGGGCTTCTGAATGGCAACAGGCATCCAGAGTAAAAGTTTGAAAGAAGAGAGCAGAATAAAGAGGACCTATCATGCCACTGTCAGGAGGAGCCCTCTTCATCAACTTTACTGACTTAAAAAACACTCAGCGAGTTTCTTTTCTCATTTGCATTTCATTTCATCAATTGCATCTGATCTGAGGTCCTGATGGGCTCCAAGAAGCTTCAAGAGCCGGCTGATGGAGTGCTCAAGGAAGGCACTGTGCCTTCCAGCACCGGGAGCACCAGGAGCACCAGGAGCAATGAGAGCACCAGGAGCACCAGGAGCACCGGAAACACCAGTTCTATCCATGCCGTACCTCTTTCTCCTTCCTTCTAATACAACGGAAATGCTCTGGAAATAGGTGTTACTTTGTGTTGCTTAGGAGCAAATAACAAGAAAAAAAAATGTCTGAACATGTTCACGACAGATGTGATTTCTTCCCTTGTTATTTTTATTTTTGGGTAGTGCTGAAGACTGGTCCAAGGGTCTCACATCTACCCAGAGCTCCATCCATCCTCATTTTCAAAATATTTACTGACGATTCAAAAACTCAGACCTTCCTTCCTTCCTTCCTTCCTTCCTTCCTTTTCTTCCTCTCTTCCCTCTGTCTTCCTCTCCTCCATCTCTCCTTTCAGGATTATTATTTTTTGAAATAAATGGGGTGGAAAAACTGTGGCCCATTTCTTTGTTTTCTTCTTCATAACCTCTGTATGAATGTATTTTAAAACCCAAGAATACACCCTTTCAATTCCCAATAATAAAGGTGATGTCTCTCCCACAGTCAAGCACAACTCCTAAGAGAAGGGATGCCCTGCCGTAACTGGGTCACATTAACTGAATTTCCATTGTGTCCATTCTCTGTATTTTAGGGTCTTCAAGCAGTGAAACGGTTGGCAAAATCTAAATCAAAGTAGCATTCTGGTGCAGCCGCCTCCCCCTCGGCAGATTGTATGGAAATACTTCTCTAAAGCCTGGGGCAAGAGGCCCTGTAGAAACCAGGCAGATGGTGTCAGCCCTGGGAGAGAAGCCCAGGCTTGGACCTGGTCTCATCCCAGAGCACCATTTACTGGCAGCTTCTAGACTTCCTCTAGGCACTGGCCCCAGCAATATGAGCTTAGTGGTACCTCTGCAGAATGGAGGGAGAGGAGACTATCAATAGTTCTGGTCTAGGGTAGATATCCCCAGGGATACACAGCCATCGCACCAGCCTCACTCAGACATCCCTCCTGACTTTATGACACCTGGTCCTAAGCATGGAGCCCTGCCTAGCTGGATGTGAGCCTTTGAGGTCTTCTTCACTGTTCCCAGCCCTCCAGCCTATAGTCCAACCCCCGGGGCCGTTCCACCTGGCACCTCACTCACTGGTCTTGGTACCAAAGCACTCTTCAAAGGGCTTTTGATTTCAAATTACTCCATTTTGACAAGGACGGTGGGATAGGAGAATACAAGAACGAAATGGACAGAACGACTCTTAAATAATGAAAACCACGTAAGCTAAATTCTACTGTTGCAGCATCAGAAAAACAAAAGCCCAAACGTTAACAGGGCTATCTCCATGCTCCAACAACTGCCATCTTCCTAGAGAATTCAATGCTCAGGAGACAGCGTTAAGGCTGACTTATCCAAATGCCCTGCTGAAATCTCAATCAGAGGATCTTGTATTGGACCCAGCACCCGGCACAGTAGAAACTTAGGGACAGAGCAGGGAGAGATTTCTCAGATCAAGCAAGGCAATAAGGATGCAGAGCTCATCTCTGGAATGCTGGGGGAGGGGGATCTTAAGAGCATCTATATGCACTGCAGCTGGGTACCCCAGGAGTGCTGCCATCTTTAATTCAAAGGCTGGCAGACTCTGTGAGGTGAAGAACAAGCCCTGTTATACACTGAGACTGAAGACACCATTGGGAACAGCTGAGTTTTACAGCATGTTAGCACATCAGCTGTCAACGTTTAGCAAGCCTCCCCCACAGCACCCCCGGGCACTTGGCCTAGAGCTGTGTGTGGGCTGGTCCCACTCTCGGTGTGGTTGCCCCAGGGCCTAGCACAGTGCCAGGAGGAACTCAGTCTATGGGTTCCAAACAGGCTGTGTGTTGTATCTCAAGGACTATTTTACATCCGGGCACCTGTACACCTCACCACCAGATTATAGCCAAAAAGCCCTTTGAAGAGTGCTTTGGTACCAGGACCAGGATGAGAGCCACATTTCCAAAATTCTTTGGTATGCATAGAACTGAAAAGATTCCAATCTACTTTCACACACTCTAGAGAGGGTCCACAGCTCCAGGGACCTGAGTGGTGTTTTACAATGGCAAGACGGTAGCTCCCAAGAGGGAATGGGTTTATGATGAAAGAGGAAGGAGAGAAATACAGAAGGTAGAAGAGGGAACCCAGTGGACTCTGTCAGGCTGAACTGAAACAGTAGCTTTGCTACAGCAGACCTTGATGTTGGATCTCCTAGGAGTCAAATTCATCATTCCTTCATTGATGCAAGGCCAATGCCAAATGTTTGAGGGCGCTAAGAACACCAATCCCTGGACACTGGGAGGCTCTTGGATTCTCAAGACTTTTGGAGGTGAGGATCTTCAAGACAGGAGGGAAAGCTGCTTGTGGTATTGGACACCTGGAATCCCCCAGTACTCGGGAAGCTGAAGCAGGAAGCTTTCTATGAGTTTAGGGATAACCTGGACTACAAAGCCCTGTTGCAAAACCAAACAGCAACTGGGAAGATAGCTTAGTTGGCAAAGTACTTTTTGCACAACCACGAGGACTTGCATTCAATTCCCAGAGCCCATATTAAAAAGCCAGGTGTGGTAGTATATGCTTCTAATCCAAGTACTGGGGAATTCCGAATCCTTGGGACTTACTGCCCAGTCAAACAAGCCTACCTGCTGAGCCCCCAGGGTAGAGGGAGGGAGGCTCATAAGACAAAGTGGACGGTGACTGAGAGTGACCTCTGGCCTCACACATGTGTGTGCACATGTGCACGCATAGCCCACACATGCACATGCACAAACTCTTCATGAACAAGCATAATCACAAGCACACACAAATAAAGGAAGCTGAGGGACCGCCCCCATGTTTGAGGATTCTAAACCAGCGGTTCTCAACCTTCCCAATGCTGCAACCTTTTGATACAGTCCCTCATGTTGTAGTGACCCCCAACCTTAAATCACTTTCATTGCTACTTCATAACTGTAATTTTGATTTTGAATCATACTGTAAATATCTGATGTCCAGGCTACCTAATATGTGACCCCTGTGAAACGGTTACTCACATGACCCACGGGTTGAGAACTGCTGCTCTAAGCTAAGCAGTGGAAGGAGACAAGCGAGCTCACCATTGTGATACAGGAAGGCAGCGACTGGGCAGTTGTACAAGGGGGCATGAGAGAAGGGGCTGTGGACCTACAGAGATGGATGAAAGGCACAAGGAGATGGACTGAGTTGAGACCTGAAGGCTTCTAATCAAGAAGGAAGGAGAAAAGTGAGTCGTGTTCTTTGAATAGGATGGGCAGGATCATGTGGAGGAAGAATTTGTCACTAAGCAGCTAGCATGTTCCCAGAAGCTTTGCTGGCACTGTGGAGAACTCAAAACACAAACCGAGCCCTTAGATGTTCTGTGCTCCCCTGTACAAGCCATCCCCTGAGGAGATCATAAGGGCATACAGAAGAGCCAACAGCCCTCAGTCAAAGTCGTCCATCCTCACAGGCCTGTCCCTCACACCCACACGGCTATTTTCTGTCCATGAAGTTCTTTCCTAGACAAGCATCACATTCTGGATTCTGATAAAACCAGACTCTCCACAGTATGCAAAATGCTGCATAAAACTTATCACCCCTTATAGTGGTAATGGTGGCTAGCATCAAAATAAGTAGGAAGTATTGGTTAGGATTGGAGAAATTGAATTCCTTGTGTGCACTGTTAGTAGGGACAGAAAATGGTACAGCCATTGTGAAAACTGTAGAGGTTCCTCAGAAGGCTAGGGAGAACTTCCACATGATCCAGTAATCCTACTGTTGGATATACACCTCAAGACATTGAGAGCAAACATGGCTGAAGACAGGCATTTATATTCCCATGTTCAAAGCAGCTTTCCTCACAATAGACAAGGAGTAGGAGGGACCCAAGTGTCCATCAGTGCATGAATGGTAAGTCACACATGGCCAGGATGCACAATGCAAGACTGTTCATCTTTAAGAAGGGAAGGGGATTTTCATGCATGCTATGTCATGGGTGAGGACATCATGTTAAGTGCAATAAACCAATAACCAAAAACTAGACAGTTCTACATCTAGGGACCATTTGAAATAGTGACACAGTAACAGAGAGTAGAATGGTGGTTTTCAGGGTCTGGGGCAGACAGATGGGAATTTTTTAAAACAAGTGTAAAATTTCAGTTTTTCAAGATATAAAGAGTGTTGGTGATCTGATGCATAGCATGCAAGTATTCCTAACAATACTGAACTGTACAATAAAGAAATAGGCAAAATGGCAGTTTTTATATTGACACAGCAGCCCTCAAAGAGTTAAGGTGTAAACAGCAACTGACCCCTCTAGGTGGGGACATACAGATGACTCTATGCTCATCTCATTTGCCAAAGCAACTTCTCCATCTGCAAAGTTCCGGTACTGGCTTCAAGGGGGAGAGGATGTGCCATCTGAAATCACACAGTGTGTGTAGGGGGGAATCACTCTCAAGTCTGAAATGTGTATGTGCATAGGCCCGGCAGCAGAATGTTGGTCATATTCATGAGGAGATGTTTCCAAGGAAAAAGGATTCCTCATAAGTGCCATCGTCTTGCCTCGTCTTCTCTGTTTACAAAAGAAAATAGAGGCTGGAGAGGGGGCTCAGTGGTTAGGAGCATTGACTGCTCTTCCAGAGGACCTGGATTTGATTCCCAGCACCCACTGGTGGCTCACAGATGTTCATAACTTCAGTTGCAGGGGATCCAATGCCCTCTTCTGACCTCCCTGGGTACCAGGCACACATGTGATATCCATATCACATGTAACACACACAGGTAACACACACAGGTAACACACACACACACACACCCCAATAAAATAAAAACAGACTAACTCTTATTAAAGCACAGCCTTGCTGGGGATGTGACTCAGTGGTGGCATGTTTGCTTAGCACACACAGGCCCTGGGATCAATTGCCAGTGTAAGAAATTAAAAACATCTTGTCTAATCAAAACTTGGGCAGGCAAGACGGCTCAGGGGTAAGGTGATCGGAGTTGGCTGCCTAGAGCCCACATAAAGGTGGAAGGGAAAATCTCATCTCACAAAGTTGTTTTCTGACCTCCACATGTGCACTGTTGTGAACAGCCACAAATACATGTCATTCACACACACAGAGAAACAAATTAACAGTCTTTCCTTATTCTTTGTTCTGTTCTGGCTCCTGGAGGGCGTTTAGCCGATGCCTGTTTCATGAATAAAAGGATGAATGATTGGAAATAAGTTAAGAATACACTCAGTAAAAGCCTTATCTTTTGTGCCTCTTCCAGTCCTACAGCGAGAGATCCAAGCATGAAGCCTCTGCCACTCGAGCCCATTTTCATAGCTTATCTCAGATGTGGGCAATGCCACAATATGCATCCATTCATGTGCTTTGTATTACTGTAAGTGAAGTCCTTGGGGTATGGTACTTTTTTCTTTTTGAAAAGAGGTTTGGTTCAAGGCACTGCTCTGGAAGTTCAAAGGGATGCTGCTAGCATCAGCTTGGTCCTGGGGATCTTCTCACAGTGGGAGCTTGTACAAACGAGATTCCACGTGGCCAAACAGGAGTCTAGGGAGAGAGTCCCTGTCTGACCTTACTCTTACAATAACTTGACCTCTTTAAAGGTCAGAGGTCCCATGAGAACAGCCATGATCCCTTCTGAGAGTCATGCCTGCAGCATCTGAGAAACACTCCAACTAGTTCTTACTTATGAGTGTGTGGCCCATACATATGTATGCACATGTGTGGAAACCAAAGGTTCTTCGATCTCTCTCTGCCCTAAATTTGAGACTGTGGCATTTACCAAGCCTGGACCTCACTAATTCAGCAAGACTACGTGGCCAGCCAGCCTCCTGGATCCTCCTGTCTCTGCCTTCCAGCACCTGGATTATAGCCGTGCGTTGCCTCATTTGAGTGCCAGCAATTCAAACTCAGCTCCTCATGATTTGTACAGCCACTTCTCTAGACCCTGACTTTCACCTCTTGAACCTTTCCTTTCCTCCCACAATGCCACACTAGTGACCAAGCCTCTAACACATGAAGTCTTGGGGGACAAGCCACATTCAAACCATAGTGAAAGGAGATCTAATCTAGTCCACTGATCAACACGGCAAGACATGCCAGGACGACAGTACAGAGAGAAGGCAGACACACTTTCTACAAATGAGTTGTGAGGAGCATAGTGGGGCTAGCCAGACACTAGCAGAAGGACAACCTTGTCAGAAGCAGTATTCCAGAAACCAGGCACATGGGCATAGCAGCCTTACTGCTGTTCTTTGAATAAGGGACAAAGCAAAGGTCCATTAGATATGTAAACTGATTTTCTACCTTCAATTTTCAAAATCAAGTTTTCTGCATTTTTTTTCTCAACCTTGTTAGGAAGCTGGGTATGAGATAAGACACCAGTTTCTCTCTCTTGAGCTAGTCAGATGATGCAATTACAGACCCAAGCAAGAGCACCATACCATCAGCGAAGAATTTGATGATATGTGTATCCTGCCTCTGTAGGAGGCTTCTGGGCTCTTCCAACACAACCTAGAAAAGCAGATGCCTCTGGCAGGATAGGGCACCAACTCCAGTAATACACCTTCCTTTCTGCTCCTGGGTCTCCCTGCTCTGAGAGGCAGTGGGGACAAGCGGTGGCTGTCTGCCCCAAGGAGGCAGAGGCCGTGGTTAGGGAGAGGCACAGAGCTTGGGGACATTATTTCCTGGTGATCTCATTTAGCCTGAAATCTGCATCTGACTGGCAAGTCTGGCAGCATAGTAAGTGCTAATGTGGAACATCTGGATTTGGGGGTGGTGAGACTCAGTCCTGATTTCTACCAGTCCCACAGCCTGGTCTCGGCCTGTGGGACTTGCTAGATCTAGCTTGTCCTGCAAGCTCGTGATTTGGGTTTTTCATTTGATTCTATTTCCAGGCCTCCATGGAGAATAAAATAGTCCTAGATTCAAACAAACAAAACCTTGAGCTGTAAAAATAACATGAAAACATTTGTATTGAGAGTATTTTCTTTAAAAAGAACGTATTGTGAAAATGACTGGATCCTCCTCCCCAACAGCGAGACTATATTTAACTATGATCAGAAATCACAGACACGAGTTTTGGTAGATGTGGTGGGAAGTTCAGTTTAAACTCCTCAACGTTCTGCATGCGCCCCCTCTTCTTAGGTCTTTCTAGGTGAGGGGCAACCCCACCACCTCATAGGGGCTCAGGGAAAACCTGGGCTATCTCTTCTCAGTCATCGTAGCAGTTGGGGGTGACCGGGTTTCTTGGGGACACAGGAATTGGTCAATGTTTAGTGGTGTCTTGGAGGAGAGGAGTGAGCAGGGTTAGTATTAATGAGTGTAGAGGAACATACAGCAGATGTTCACAGGAGGACCCCGAAACAAAGACCCTTCCAGCCCAAATGAGTACAACATTGGAGCGATGTTTCTCCAAAGGGCTGAGTCCTGAATGATTTTTCTTTTCAGGGCTCAGATCAAAGGCCTGCACACTCTAGGCCATCCCCACTCCCACCCACAGTGTTTCATATACACGTCAGCTCACTGAACCAGGAGGGAAGGATTGCCACAGGAGTCTACCACTACTTCCTCCTCCTCCTCCTACCTCCTATTCCACCACCACCATCCTCACTCCCACCCCTACCATCACCATCTCCACTATCACCATCACCACCACCACCACCAACACCCCTAACAATATCATCACCTCCACCATCAACACCATTACCATCACCACCACCATCACCATTACCACCACTACCACCATCACCGTCAATGCCATCACTACCCCATCCCGTTGTGTAGACAAGGAAACCAGGGCTCAGCAAAAACAAGCACTTGCTTAAGATCATGCAGTGACTGACTGTTAAATGATGTGGAAGCAGGTCACCGGTTCCAGAGACCACGGTGTCATGGGGCATACTCTTCATATCACCCGGCAGTCATAGGTGCTGCAATGCCACCTTCGTCATATCCCTTGACTCCATCACTCTGTCCTACTCAGACCTCCACCCTTTGTTCCAGGACTTTGCAATCCCCTCCCTGCTCCACACGCTTCTAGCTCACCACCCTGTCCCCAGCTGCTGTCAGCGTAACATCAGAAACTCCTCTGGTCACAATCTGCCTACAGCCTAAAACCCTCCAACTAGTTGCAGGTACCTAAAAGGGAAAGCCACACAGATTATAGCTGGCGACTAGCTTTGACTGAGCCCCTGGGTCATTTCTGGCTTCTCATCACTTAGCATACTGTGTCATCCCTCCTCCCTGCCTCTGCCCTGTCTCCAGCACCCACTCCCACCTCTCTTATCTGGCAAATACCTCAAGAAGTGGTCACAATGTCTCCTCCTCCCAGAACCCTTCTGGGACACCTGAGACTAGAAGCAGCCACTCCTCTCTTTGTGCCCTCACTTCCATGGCTTTCATTAGAACGGCTTACAATTTATCTTTGTTTTTAAACCCATCACTCAAGAGTAGGGAACCACAGGGGCTGGAGAGATGGCTCAGCGGTTAAGAGCACTGACTGCTCTTCTGAAGGTCCTGAGTTCAAATCCCAGCAACCACATGGTGGCTCACAACCATCCATAACGAGATATGATGCCCTCTCCTGGAGTGTCTGAAGACAGCTACAGTGTATTTCCTATATATAATAAATGAAAAAATCTTTCGGGTGGTGGTGGCGCACGCCTTTAAGCCCAGCTCTTGGGAGGCAGAGGCAGGTGGATTTCTGAGTTCGAGCCCAGCCTGGTCTACAGAGTGAGTTCCAAGACAGCTAGGGCAACACAGAGAAACCCTGTCTCAGAAAACCAAAAAAAAAAAAAAAAGAGTAGGGAACCTCCTGTGGTCTCACTCAGCCAAGTGACTGAGCAGCATTCCCTTAGTCAATATTAAAGAACAGAAGATCAAATATCCTGTACAGCTTAAGTCTTCCAGGATGGGCAGGGTCAGCATATAAAGCCCATGCCTTGGGACAGTGCCTTTTGCAAGAGGTCATTCTCCCATTTCCTCCGCTCAAAGGGTTTGTTCCCGAGCCAAGAACACAGTGAGTCTTTTTATCACTTGACACATGTACCTGCTTGGTGTGCTTCCCCTTGTGACCAAGCTCCTCTTTCTGACAGACAATGGCTTCAAGATCTCCTGGGGGCCCTACAGCGTGTACTTAACTAAGCAAATTCAAATTGCATTGAGCCTAAGAGGAGACCATCAGCGTCCAGGAAGGATCTTCAAATCTGAGATGACACCGAAATGTATTTCAAATCAGCAGGCTCAAGTTCAAATGCCTAAGGCTTAGATGACATCTAACTGTCCATGACAGTGCATGGTAGGAGGTGAAAACTCAGAGAAGAGGGACCTTGGGCAGACAGAAAATGCCTGGACCTGGGCCTTCCCTCCGGAATGGCTGACTGTAGGAACAGAGGTCCAGGGCAGCTGCGTCTTTGATTTCTTTTTTCCAAGTAAAGCTAGAAATTTGCATTTTTCTGAAAGTTTTTAGATACCGATAATGAAATTCTTTTCAAATACACCGAAAGGTATTTTGCAAGCTAACTCCATTTGGAGGCCAATTCTGGCAGCGGCCTGTCTGTTGTGCAACCCTGGCTTTAGATAAAGCATCGCTTGAGTGATCCCTAAATTTAAGGTTTTTTGGAAATGTGCACAGATATATTCAGCACTGTGGACACACACCAGGGCAGAATTTAAATCTGAAATTAAACTAGAACACTAGGGTTAAAAATAACATTAAGGCATAAATCACCGAGAGAGAGAGAGAGTGAGTAGACAGAAAAGCAGGGTGCCGTTCTAGCTAGCTCCAAAGCCCAGGCAGAGGCTCAGTTACCGGTCAGCAGGTCCATCTGCAGCAGGGTCTGGAACAAGCTGGGGTGTCTGTCTCTCAACTCCTTCTCCCAGGGCAAGGCTCTGCACACCTCGGGTCTCCCATACTTGCGCTTGAGGTCCAGGTAGGAGTTACGGAAGTCACCTAAACAGAAGCAGAAGACATCTCTCCCTCAGGAGCGGCAATGACCTTATCCCTCTAAAAGCTGTCCTTTCTGAGGCAAGCTTGGGATGGGAGGACAGGCTTAATATTCCTGGATTTGGCTTGGGTCTTTCAGGGATTTGAAACTGGCCACGACACCTCTGCCTTGGGGGTCAGCGTTTAGAGGCAAGTCCCAGAGAAACATGCCAATGATGCTGATGGCTGTTGACTAGTTCTACAGACCGAGCAGCTGGCCTCTGACTTGCCCTCAGGAGGCCAATAATCCAGGCCATTTTTTTCTGGCGTGTGTGTTGATGAACAAGGCCCCAGAGCCCCCAAGGGAGGTGAGGCAGTTGAAGACTTTAGGAGCACCTCCCTGATGCCACCAAACATGTCGGCACACACAAGGCTTGCTTTTTGATTCCAGGTCTCGATCCTGGTGCTGTGTAAATGATCCAAATGAGTTTCCTCTTTGCGTCATTACCATTCCTGTGTGTCTGCCCCCTCCCTGGCAGCATCGTTGTTTCTGTATGATTCAGCGAGCGGTAAGCTCAGCAGCTGGGGATCAGGACTGTATTCTTTTTAATTTTTTATACCTGCATGTATATGGCGAGGGGGCACACGTGTGCATGTATGTGTGTACATGCGCACATGCACATAGAGGCCAGGGGACAACCTTTGGTGTGTGTCATTCCCAGAAACATCATTTCGCCTTTGAGATGTGGTTCCTCATTGTTCCGGAGCTGGCTGGCTAGCTGTCGGTGAGGCTCTCCTGACTGACCAGCAAGCCCCCAGTCTCCATCTCCCCAGCACTGGGGGTCCAGGCAAGTGACATCATATCCAGCCTTTTTAATACGGGTTCTTGACCTGGAACTCAGGTCCTCATCCTTTCAAATACTTTACCAACTGAGCCATCTCCTTAACCCAAGGTCATCTCCTTTTTAATTAGATTTTTGTTTAGGATGGGGGATCCTGAGTGTTCCACTTGGCTCATATAGAGATGGAAGGGTAACTCTGAGAAGTCACTTCTCTTGTTCCCTCCTGTGGATCCCGGGGATTGAATTTAGGCTTGGTAGCAGGTGCCTTTACCTACTTAGTCACTTCTCCAGCCTGATAATCTGCTTTTGAATAGAACTGCAGGGGTGTTGACCACCTGCCACCCAGTCTGACCACTATGTGGCCCTGTCAGACTGGGGCATGGCTTAGGTGCATCTACGGACCCCTCCTTCCCTAGCCTGGAACTGGAAGTTCCACTCGAGGGAGGGGGCATGAGATACGCACGGTAAGATTGAGATACCGAACTAGCTCTTGCTGATGACAAACACCCGACAGGAATTTATCTTCCAGAAGGAACATATGTGACTACCTGCAGTGTCACCATATCAAACATGGAGATCTAAAGCACAGAAAAATTTGCAGGTGCTAAATCTGTGCTGGGACCCTAGGAGACAAGACAGGACTAAGCTCCACCCACACGCTGGGTGAGAAAGGAGATCCTGGGTCACATGAGCCCTGCGAAAGCAGTCTGTTTGAGAATCATTCCTTCTGCCCAATTTACTGGTGCCTCCCTGAGCTGATCTGAGAATTTAAGAATAAAACAGGGCCCCAAACGGCAAAGTCACTGTTCAGATATTAATGGTCCGAGACAAAAGTACGCTGATGTGTACAATAATTTCTAGTGATTAATTTATATTTTCCAATGCATTTTCTTTTCTTTTCTTTTAGACATGCCTGCTAGGTAGAAAGAACGCCAGGCAAGGTTCATTTGTATTCTTAAACAAGTTCGATCAGGTATGGTGGGAGCTTCCACCAGTTTTTATTCATGGTGGTTGCTGGTGCTTTGGGGGGTTCGGTAGGGGTAAGGATTGAGGCAGAATTCACACTCTGGTTCCCATCTGTCTTTGGAAGCCTTGAGGTACACCTGATCCTGCTGGTATCTGGGCTGAGTGGTATGTGGGATATGTTTCTATTTTAGTCCCACACACACCTCCCAGAGCAAAGCTAAACGTGTCAATGCAAATCCAGAGCTTACAATGCCCTCCAGAGCTCCGTACTTACAGGTCTCTCGCCTCTCACCCCCAACCTGGACGGTTGCAGCATACGAGGATATTATGTCTTGGACCTCAGCACACCGCTCATAATATAACTTGATTTGTTCAGCCAGTTCCTTCTCAAGGAAGGGATTAAGAACCTGCAGGAGGGCAAGGAATTGCATGAACTACAAACCACCATCAAACGTCCTCTGGCTAGTGTTCAGCTGTCTGAGGTCCCTCGCTGACGTCACCAGCTACCATCCCACCTGGATTGCAAACCAGTGCCCCTAGGATCAATTGGAGGCATGCCCGGCCAGCTTCTTGTGTGCTACCTTCTCATCTGCAAAGCTTCTTCCACATCAGTGGAGACCTGTCCCCCTCCAAGTGCAGTTCCTAGAAAACTGCATTCGTCTCCATTCCCAAAGCTAATTCTACCCAAGCTGAGCCTGCCACCTGAGGCAATCCTTCTGTTTCCTTCTGCTTTGCAGCAGCCTCAGTCTGCAAGAGCCAATGAAGATCCACTGCTCCAAACCACGGGTCCCTACAGCCTTAACTTGTGACCAGATGTACCCGGGCACCTCAGTGAGCCCAAGCTCGTGAGAATTAACTCAGGTCATGTGATCTATTAAGTGTATTGGGCCAAAGTCCCAAAGAGCAAGCCCCTTGGGACCAAGGGACTTAATCTTAACTCTGTTTTCAAATACACGTCTGGACCCAAGAGAGGCTTGTGAAATGGGCTCACTGGATTATAACCAGCAGTGCCTTCTTCTGTTTTTAATACAGAAGGATCCGAAACTTTAGAGCACATTAGAGAAGGAGGAAGAGGAATTCTTAGTAAAATTATTTTTAGTTTCATATGTGAATACGTATATGTGTGTGTGTGTTGTTCATTCTATTAATTAGAGTATCTTTGAAACATCGTTTAAAGCTGGGTCTGTTGACATCCATCTATAATCACTTCTAGTCAGTAGCCTAAGGCAAGAAGATCAAAAGTTCAAAGCGTGCCTGAACTCCAGAGTGAGTTCAAGGCTAGCCTGGACAACTTAGTGAAAACCTGTCTCAAAAAAAAAAAAGTTTTAAAAATGGTTTTAAGAAAGGAAAGTGTCTAAAACTGAAAGAAAGCTCAGTGGTATTCGAGCCCCAGTACCAAAAATCATTTTTTTCTTTGGTTTTTGTGAGACAGGGTCTCTTGTATCCCAGGCTGGCATCCAACTTGATCTTTTTGCCAACCACTGGCACTACCAGCGTGCACTACCATTACATTCCAGAGCATCGAAACGTTTGAAATGCAGCCTAACCCATCTCTCTCGCTTCTCCTGGGTCTGGAATGCAGTAGGTACTCTGAAGCATTTACTGCACAGGTGAATTCGTGATTTTTCTTTTAGCTGTCTCAAAGGGAGGGAGGGAGTCGGGCCTCCTATTTGTTCTTGTGTCTTTGCCTGGACTCCACGGGGTCAAGGGAATGAGAGGACACTTCCCTCTCAGGCATCTGGTGGGGTTCTCAGTCTCCTTATCAGGGATGAGGAGACACTGTTCTGAGGGTGCGTGGTAGTAGGCTGTGAGTCCTCTACTAGAATGGCAAAGGCTGGAGCAGTCCTCCATGGGCGTGTTAGGATGTGTGAACTGGATACAGTAAATTACCTCGGGGTCCAAAGCCCTCTTGAATCTGGCTCTCTGTGGTCCAGCCATCCCCAGCATGAGCTGAGGCAGGGCTTCTGTGAGGGCCAGTGAAAGATTGGCTGGCACAGGGCTTTAATTTGCTGGAGCGATGCTTCTTCTGATACTTTAAATAATAGCGTAGAAAAGCAGCTTTACCAAATAACTAAGATTCTCTCCTTTCATTAGCTTAATCACTGGATAGGCAACAGCCTGATAAAAATCTACTCTATAATTAAGCTAGTAGTTATTAAAACAGAGGAAGTAAATGGTTCCCATTTTATGAGTACTAAATGAACCGCACGGTAACAGAAATCTATTATTGGGCTGGCTCAGGGGAAGCCTCAATATTAATTATGTTTGGTGACTGAGCCCAGGCTTGGTTCAGTCCGCTTGGGTAAATCTTTTGTTTACACTGTGTTTTCTGCTCCCAGTGACCCACCGTCACACACACTCCTGGCAAACTTCTTGTTCCCCAAGGCTCACCTGTGCGGGGTGTAGGCTGCGGAGGCGATAGTATTTCACCGGTCCAAAAAACCCTTCGATGCCGGCCACATACCTGCTCCCTCCAATAATGAAGTAGCCAGCTGTGTCGTTATAATAGAAATCTTCATGAAAGCTACAGAGGAGAACAAAAGATTGAGGCAGCCAATCTGAGGCAGGACCTGGTTATCTTAAAAGAGACTCGATCATGGACATCCCCAAACCCCTTGACCTAACTCGAGTTGCCCCAGGCCTCTCAGTCTGGCTTGCAGCAGATGAGCCCACTGCAGGGTCAGGTGGACCTGGGCTAGATCCTGACTCTGCTAGACAGCAGCTGTGTGAACTTGTCCCAACCATCTACCCCCTAAAGACTATTGTCCTTTGTAAAATGATAGTTCCCCACTTAGTGAACTGTTAGGATTTTGATGTACTGTGGTGCCAGGTAAATACCTCATATCTACTACTGTTTGTGATACTGTTCAGAATTGGGAGAAATATTGGGAATTATTTTCCTTTAATATTTTTGTCCTAAAAGGCAAAATTTTTATTGAGTAAACAGAAATCAGATTAAGGAGAAACTTAAAATTTAGACTGTTTGATAAGGATGAGAAGTTAAATTCATCGAGGAGGAGGCATCCACAGCAAGGCCGAAGGTCATGGCCAGACACAAGAGGACAGCAACAGGTGATGTGCCTGACACATGATTTGCTAGGAAGGGCTGGAAGCATTGGCAAGGAGGCAGGGATGGAACAGGGGGTGGGCGGTGTATATAAGGGCACAAAGGTGCTTCTTGCTGTGTTCTTTATATTCAAGATCAGAAAACCCCAGGATCTACCCGTGAAGGATGACTAGCCAGTAAGCCTCGGGCACAACTTTATTTACTACGTAAATTGAAAAGGGAGCAAACCTGGAGAACAACAACAACAAAATGTGCTACTAAGTTATAAAATGAAGATCTGGGAGCTAGGGAGGTAGTTCAGTTGGTTCATACACAACCCTGGCTTTGCACCCCAGCACCACATAAACCAGGTATAACCTATAATCCTAGCACTCAAGAAGAAGAGGAAGGAGGGTGAGAAACCCAAGTTCACCCTCAGCTACTGTGAGTTCAAGGCCAGTATAAGCCACATGAAACTCTGTGTGTGTGTGTGTGTGTGTGTGAGAGAGAGAGAGAGAGAGAGAGAGAGAGAGAGAGAGAGAGAGAGAGACAGACAGACAGAAACAGAGACAGAGACGGAGACAGAGAGAGACAGAGAGGGGGAGAGAGGGGAAGAGAGGGGAGGGAGAGAGAAAAGAGAGAGAGAGAATAGTTTCTATCTGTGTAGAGACAGTAAGCAGATATTTTTGTATTTACACAAACTCTGAAACACATTCAATAAACTAATGAAACTCTTTCCCCATAGGGCATGAGGTAGAGGCTGGAGTAAATCTGGAGAGCTGGAGGCAAGGCTTTGTTTTTACTCTTTTCTCTTCCTTAATGTTGACTTGATAAGCCACGTGCACTCGTTACCTATTTAGAACCCAAACTAGGACTAGGTGACCGT
This sequence comes from Tokudaia tokunoshimensis, assembly GCA_036184795.1. Taxonomy (NCBI): domain Eukaryota; kingdom Metazoa; phylum Chordata; class Mammalia; order Rodentia; family Muridae; genus Tokudaia; species Tokudaia tokunoshimensis. The sequence goes on along the minus strand of BTHU01000014.1, from coordinate 53,450,948 downwards.
GTGACCAGAGCATATGTGAACAGCAGGGTAGGTAAGACTCGAGACAAGTCAAGTGAGAAACCAGGCAAAGAGGGGAGAGCCATGGGCAGAGATGGCAGATGGAAAGCCAAGAAGAGAGAGCAAAATGACAGGCAGGCTGCCAGAAGCCAGGGGACAGCAAGCTCCTGACAGGTGGCTCAGAGAAGCCAGGTAGCCCAGGGTTATTCCAGGACAGAGATGAACGAACCGCCTCTGAGTAAGACCCTGTTCTCTAGCAGGTATACCTACCTGGTCAGGGAGGAGGCTGGAAAGGGTGGGAATTGAGCTCGTGTGTGTGTGTGTGTGTGTGTGTGTGTGTGTGTGTGTGTGTGTGTGTGTGTGTGTGTGTGTGTGTGTGTCTGTGTGTGTGTGTCTGTGTGTGTGTGTGTGTGTGTGTCTGTGTGTGTCTGTGTGAACGACTGTCACAAGAAATGAATTCACTTAGGTACATGCAACACCAATGGAAGAGAATACTCTGTGTATTTATCTTTTTAGAGTCTCAGCCTCGATGGACTAGGGTAGATGAAGTTCTCTCTCTCTCTCTCTCTCTCTCTCTCTCTCTCTCTCTCTCTGTCTTTCTCTCTGTCTTATTTTCCCTCCCTCTCCCTCTCTCTCTCTCCTTCCCTTTTATCAAAAGAGACCACAAAGGACAGACCCTGTTTTTCAGGACCTTGGAAAGACTGGCGTGTTCTGACTCTCATGAGCGTACTTGGTGTTGAGTGGCTGCGAAGCTTTATTCTGCATCAGTCTGCTTGAGGTCCCCAGCTCTCTGCAACTCTACTGGTGCTCATGATATGCTGTGAGTGCTCCCTAGCAGAGGCTCTCTAGAGCCCTCATCCCTCCCCCCTTTTAAACATAAAAATAACAGTGTCTACTTGTAGTGTTGTGACTGGACTACTGGTTGAATGGCCAAAAAGCTTCAAAATGTTGCAGATTTCAGAGGGCTTGGGATATTCCAGTGTGTGCACAGACACAACTGGTGAACATCCAGAATCAGGAAACTTAGAGAGCCCTAATTCTCTGAAATCAGAAATATCTTGAACATCTAAAACGCTCTAAAATCTAATGTGGCCCTGAGACATTTCCAGACTTTTGAGTGTTTAGGTTTAAGATTTGTGGATTCTCAATGGTTAATACAAAAAGTACTTAGGACAGTGTGGGGCACATGGTAGATGCCATGGCTGTTGGCTACAGGTGTGAATCTCATCTCATTGCTGGACTTCTGCTCCCACCATCTGAGGCACACACTTACTAAGATGTGTTCATTTCTCAGACGAAACACTGCCAACTCTATGTTCATTGTAATCCTGGCATGGACCTCAATATGAAATCTATTAAAATAGAACTGGGGGTGGGGGATGACAATTCCTTCCATTATAGAGCAAGTTAAGTTGGGTCTGTAAGTCCAGCTACTCAGGAAGATGAGTCAAGAAGGACCAAAAGTTCAAGGCTGTCCTAGACAACACCGTGAGACTCTGCCTCAAAATAAGACAACAAAGGTTCAGTGTAGAGTGTGCGCCTGGCATGCAAGACCTAGATATACAATCTCTAGTAACACACACACACACACACACACACACACCACATTCATATGAAAATTCATTACTACTTTGAGTAGATTCAATAAAGGAAAGTTATTTTAGTTGGAATTATAATAAATAATTATGAAAGACTGAAGAAATCTAGAAGAGCTTGAGGCTCAAACTGTCTTACAAGTGTCTTCTTTCTTTCCTCCTGGTTTGGGAAGGGAGAAAACAAATCGTGTGCTTTTTCTGCAAAAAAGACAATAGCAAACTCCAATTTTCAGAGCAAAGTGGAAGGTCCTGTCTTGAAAGTCTGATGCAAACTTATACAGCAGCCCCTAATCACAGTGCTTAATCACTCAGGGGGGTGCAGTCCCAAAACCCCTGTAGATGAGTAAAACCTTGTATTGCTCCAAACTCTACCTCTGCTGGCTTCCTTCTCCCGTATCTCCACACCTAAGATAAGCTTTAATTAATAAACTCCACACCGTAAGGGACAAAGAAGAGCAATTTGGTCCTCAAACTATGATGAGCATATGCAAATGTGGTCTTCCCTCAGAGTATCTTTCAGTGCTGTGCTCATCCTTTCTATGTGAGTGAGATGATACTTTGGAGAAGCAACTAACAGCTCCTCCGGGAGTCTCAATTTCCAGCATCGCTACTCTTGTGCTTTGGGAAATGTTTAAGCGGAGGGAGGATAATATGAACACTGGTGTCTTGACAGGATAACTGAAGACCCAGCTACGTAATGGGCAGGTAACACCCACTGCATGGATGCACAACGAAGGACAATGCACAGTAAAAAAAGACTTCATCCTGCTACTCAGAACAGCATGCACTTTAAAATGTACACAATGTTTACTTCCGCAATTTTCCATTTAATAGTTTTGGGCCTCTGCTGACTGTGCATAAGAAAAACCATGGAAAGTGAACTCCTGGTTAATGAGGAACTACTGTATGTTTTTTTAGTTAGCATAAGATGCTTAAGGTAAGGGTCCTTGCTTTTCCTGGTTCTTTTTCTTTCCCCACCTAATAGCAAATTACTTGGTCTCTATGTCACTGCCCAGTAATTTTTGAACTGTCTTCATTATCAAACATCCTAGATACATCTATCTTGGTCTCCATCTGCATCTCTACAGTATGTTTCCACATTTTTCTCCACTGAAATTCTCAGCATTTGTACAGCATTGTAAGAGAACCCTTGCGCTGTGCATGATTTGATGGTCATCAATTTCCCTGACGTGGAAGCTGAGTTAGACTCTTCCAGAGCTCGGACTAGTCTCTTTGGAAAACCTCAGACACTCTGGCAAACTCTCTTTCCTCTTATCTGGACATAAAGGGCCACGGTTTATTACCAAGAGCACCGGAGCCCGGAAGATTGACCGACATTGTTAGGCCCTGCTCAGAATTAGGAGACTTGCAGGTTTTTTCTAGAAGAAACTTGAGGACCCTTCACCTCTGGTCATTGTTTTTGTCTGGGGTCAATTCCTCAGGACCTAATCTAACTTCTGAGTTTCTCAAGCCACTTTATCCATTTCTTTCTAGCATTTCTGATAGCCTGTAACTTAAAATTTATTTATAAATTTGTTCTAGTGAACAACTCTCCTTTATCAGATTTTTTTCCCATTTCATGGACTGCATTCCCTCTTTTTAATCTTCTCCCACCCCTAGAATCAAATCCTGTGTCAGGAATGTGAAATATGCTCATTAAATATGAGATAGACAGACAGATGGATGCTTGGACAGATGGATGTAACCTGAAGATATTCCTGTCACTGAAAGTCACTCATAGGAACTGACTTTGCCAGCACAAGTTGCTAAACACACAATGCCTGTTCCTGTGACACCGCCCCCACCGTCATAGGATAAAGCCAATACTACATTCACATTTCAAGAGCTAGCTGGGTGTCCTTACAATACTCACAACCCAGCCAGGAAGACTGCAACACGATGCTGTTCGATTCCCTGGCTTGCATTGCTCTAAAAGTAGGGCTCTGGTTTAGATTCCAGATTGGCAGTGAAGACTATTCAGGTTGGGGTCAATATGACTAGGTATGACTCGTTGGATGCTCTACCTGAACTACTGAACTGGTTCAAACCTCCTAATCAGTACTGGTCCATGTTCATATCAGTCCTGTCTATAGAAGCCTGAGACCTTGTTCATAGACTTTTTTTTTTGCATTCACATTTTTAAAATACTGAATCAAAGTGTCTTTTCCTTATCACTCTTGAGTTGTCTCCCTATCCCACCATCACCAGTAAGAGCTCCCAATGCACAGGACCAGCTTTATCAAAAAGAGACATTGCATAGAGGTAGCCACACAGGGACATAACACCAGGACCTAGAGGAATGTCCTGGTCACCTCTCCTAGCACCTGGAACGTGGCCTTGCTAATGCCTAAGATGCTGGAGAATAGAGAAAATGAAGTTCTATTGCCACCATCCCTCTTGTTTTTGGTACCGGGCTCTGACCATGCCAGCTCTAAGCTGCTGTCACTCCTGCGATGTCATGTTCTTGGAATGCCACCCTCAATGCCTCACACTGTGACCTGTCTACATTCACTTGTGTTGGCCTCTGGAAATTTGGGGTTTTGTAGAAAAGGAAGCCAACATGTGAAAAATGAAAAGGCACCTTTGAAATCCATTTACTTTGGAGTGGATGTGGAGAAAGAGGAACACTTCTCCATTGTTAGTGGGATTGCAAGCTAGTAAAACCTCTCTGGAAATCAGTACGGCAGTTCCTCAGAAAATTGGACATAATACTACCTGAGAATCCAGCTATACCACTCCTGGGTATATACCCAGAAGATGCTCCAACATATAATAAGGATATATGCTCCACAATGTTCATAGCAGCCTTATTTATAATAGCTAGAAGCTGGAAAGAACCCAGATGTCCTTCAACAGAGGAATGGATACAGAAATTGTGGTATATATACACAATGGAGTACTATTCAGTTATTAAAAACAATGAATTCATGAAATTCTTAGAAAATGGATGGAACTAGAAAGCATCATCCTGAGTGAAGTAACTCAATCACAAAAGAACACACATGATATGCACTCACTGAGAAGTGGATATTAGCCCAAAAGCTCAAAATAAACATGTTACAATTCACAGGCCTCAGGAAGCTCAAGAAGGTAGACCAAAGTTGGGGTGATTTGGTTCCTCCGAGAAAGGGAACAAAATAATCACAGGAACAACTATGGAGACAAAGAGTGGAGCAGAGACTGAAGGAAAGGCCACTCAGAGAATGTCCTACCTGGGGACTCATCCTATAAATAGTCACCAAACCCCAAAACTACTATGGATGACAAGAAGTGCTTACCAAAAGGAGCCTGTTATGCTTGTCTTTAGGAGGGGCCCTGTCAGAGCCTTACAGATACAGCCAACTGTTGGACTGAGTGTGGGGTTCACAGTAGAGGAGTTGGAGGGCAAACTGGAGGAGCTGGGGGTGGAGGGTTTGCAGCCCCATGGGAAGAACGACATCACAATGTCGGCCAACCAGACGCCCCAGGGCTCCCAGGGAATAAGCCATCAATCAAGGGGTACCGTGGTTCCAGCCAAAAGATTGACAGAGGAATGCCTCTTTGGGCATCAGTGAGAGGAGAGGTCCTTTGGTCCTGTGAAGGCTCAATAGATGCCCGAGCGTGTGGAAATCTAGTGGGGGTCATGGGAGTGGGTTGGGTGGAGGAGCATATTCTTGGAAGCAGGTGGTGGGAGGATGGGTTGGGGGTTTTCTGGGAGAGGGGGAAACCAGGAAGGGGTATAACATTTGAAATGTAAATGAAGAATATATTCAATAAAAAAAAAAAGAAATCCATTTACTTGTTAAAAACACCCTGGGCTGGAGTGGGTGGGGCCTGTAGAGGAGGGGAGTACTACTTTTAACTTACATCTTGAGATAACCCTTAATATCTAGGGCTCACTGCATAGAGCAGATTTCCAAAGGAGCCTCAGATCCTGTCGGGCTTCTCTGTCCCTTGATTTAGTCACAGTAGCAACTTTCATAAAGAAAACCTGCCTGTGTTGGATGCTTCTGATTTTGGCTCATTTTAAGACTTCTGCTTCATCCCCAACCTCGTTCTCTAGGCTTCCACACAGCTACAGGCTCACTCTTGACCTTGTGGCAGCTAAGCGATGGTACACCTTCAGTCTTTCTAGAAAACCCGAATCCTTTAACACACACACACACACACACACACACAACCAAACACACAATACAAACCAAAAACAAACAAAAAACAAGAATTGCTCTAAAGTCCTGGATCCTACTGGAAATCTGTGAGATTTACATTCAACAGAATGGTTGAAGGAGCGTGTGGTTTCTCTTCCCACCTTGCTCCCTCTCTGTTTTGGTTCCCTCAGTAGCCAGTTTATGAAGGAGTCTGGGTATCCAGCTCTAATGGGGTTTCCCAAATACCTAACGAAGACTGTCTGCTTGATGCTATAAAACCCACTATTACGTGCGGCTCTTGGAGCAAATTAGAAATCAACAAAGCACAAGGCAAGAGTCCCAGTTCTCAGCTTCTGCAAACGCTATGGAGACCGCTACAGAGGGATGAAAAGCTGGGCCAGTATCAATAGCTGTGCACACTTCAAATCTAGATTATGAACATAAATATGAAGACTGTCTCCTTTTATGCTCTACGCGACACCAAAGTTTCCAGCCGTTCTCAATGAGCAACATTAATACTTAGATTTATTTTCTTTAGAAATAGAAATAGAAGATAATTCTCAAAGAAAATAAATTCTGAAATGCCATGAAGGAAGAATTTATGGTGAGATTCAGAAAAAGGATTGACTACTTTCCCTTGCTTAGTAACATATATATATATTTATATATATACATATTTTTTTTCAGGAAGAATGCCTGTTAAAAAGATAAAAATTAAAAGCCTAGCTTGGACCCAGGGATTCTTCGGTGGGTTCTGGCACTGGCCACCAGGCCTGACAACTAGAGTTTGATCCCTGGAAACTATATGGTCGAAGGGGAGAAGCAAATCCTGTAGGTTGACCTCTGACCACCATATGTATATGGTGGTTGACCACTACATATACACCATAGCATCTGTACACATGCATGTGCAGTGCACACACATATGAGTGGGTAGGTGGGAAATAAGATGTAAAACCAAAAACAAAATAACAACAACAACAAAGTCTGGTTTGGAAAAGCCGAATGCAGAATAATCTTAGGGTTGAAAGCTACATCGTGAAGACTCCTTAGCCCTACAACAGACTACTTGTGGATGAAAATAACACTTACCTAATGGTCTGATTATGGTAGCTTTTCAAGTCCCATCCAATGCTGGCAGTGACCACTATCTACATTGGGAGAGAAATATATGGGTCAGATAAGGCAGCACACCCCACACTATAAATACATACGACCCTTAGTATAAATTACTCATGAAATGCACTTGTCCTTCTCCTGATTAATTTCCACAAAAATAAAATTAACAGTTTACTAGCCCTGTGTATATTTTAAGACTTAATAAATTTAGCTCTCCCCAAATGACTGGATGCTGCATCTAAAAATATCTACAATGCAATTTCTACCAGTGGGTTTTATGCTTCCAGACTTCAAGCCGGAGGTTGACTGGCTGTGTCTGTCCATACTTCCAAACTTCTTGTGAAGAAGGCAAGGAAGTACACCTGACAGTACAAGTAGGCTAAGAAGTTTCACTGATTTTACCAGAGCCATGGTGGAGCCTGGGGGAGGGGAGGGAAGACTGATGCTCTACGTTCTTCGATGCTGGTTGATCCCACAGCAAGAGTCATCCCCCTTCATTTCCGTGGGGACAATGTTCTGCTCATAACGGTATGTGTTGTCTCAAGTAGGTTCTTCTTAGATCTAAGACTACTGTGTGGGTCCCTGGGACTTTTTCTCAGACACTTCCTCAGGAAGTGTTTAGCAAACATGTCCTGACCTTTCTAGAGTCTCAGAGACTTAGAGATCACCCTATGCCTACGGAAGACAAACTAAACCAACCCTACCAGTCACAGGGCATGTGAGAAAAGAGAAGAACCCAACCAGTTGTCTCTCTTAGCAACCACTTTAAGTGACTGATCCACTTGATCAGAGCAGTGAGTGTGGTAATCCTGCCAGAGGTTTAAACCTATGTACATGAAGGAGGCCAGAGGAGGCAGCAAGAAAGACAAGTCTGGAAGTATCTGAAACCTACTGGCAAAAGAGCGCGCGCGCGCGCACACACACACACACACACACACACCCCCACACACACAGAGCTCTGGTTTTTCTCTCTTTGTTGCCCTTCTTACTTCTCTGTTGCCCTTCTTACTTCTCTGTGGCTTCATCGCACCACACATCACACCACGTAGCACTTCTCTCTACCTAAGGAACTGTGTCCTTTGGTTGTTCAACACTATAATTCTCTACAGCTTTGCAAGCTAAATTCCAAATTGAAGTTTCTGCACATTCTAGCCCCATAGTACTTTTTTTCCTATTAATTTTCTATGCGCCTCAAGTTCACATATTGGCAATTTAATTCCTAAGTGTGTATGTTTATGATATGTGGAGGTGAAAACTCTGGGATTCATATTATATGAAGCCATGAGGTTAGGTCCCTTTGATGGGATTAGTTGCTACCTAAGAAGAGAAGACCCAAAAGATGGCCTAATGGGTAGAGGTAGATCCACCAAGACTTAAGACCCAAGTTTCATTCCACACGGTGGAAGGAAAGACTTTGATTCCCATAGGTTGTCTTCTGACTTCCATATAATTACTGTGGCATGAGAATTCCTGCACTTACATATACATATCATATATACACACTAAACTAAGTATATGTGTATAGATATAATAAAAATTAAGAAGAAGAGAAAGAGAGAGATCTCATCCAGAATATTCTTTCTGCCTATCATCTAGTGATGTCCACACCATGCTGTAACACAGCAAGGGGGCTCCCACTACATGCCAGCAAGAGCTTTCAAAACTATGAGGAATTAACTTTTTGTCTCTGGATAGTCTCTAGCAACAGACCGGCACCAGTCAACTTGGCTTATCTGTGAACTTCCCGATCATAGCAGAAATCCCTGCTTCTTTCTTCTCCATTTAAATTCTGCCCAAACATAAAAGCCTTGTACACGAACGCTTCCCTGAGCATCCCAGCATGGAACGCTGTCTTCCTTCTAGAAATCAATATGAATCATTTGGCAATTAAGCTTGCCTTATGACTTCTCTTCACGTGCTTAATGTTACTTCCATAAATAGTCTATAAGTAACTGGAGCCTGGTGCCTTACATACAGCAGGTGCAGAATCAGATCTATGACTCTGCTCTGATGATTTGATGCCTGTCTTGGTGACACAGCATGTGTCTCACATACACGGGCAGGGTTGATGTGGACCTCAACTATGAAGATTTCTAAGGAAAAAGTAACATACAAAAATTCCCAGCTAGCTAGCATCTTACGCAAGGTGGCGGGAGCTGACCTGATTATTTTTTTTCTCTTCAGAACGCGGAATGGCGGGAACGTTAAGCACAAGGGAGGACTGTGCGTTATCTAATGCATGAGACCAACAAGACGCCTCCTCCAGTTTTGTTCCAGGAAAATCACAAATCAATAAGAAAAGCTGATGAGAAAGTAAAGTAACCAGAAAAAGCTAGCATGCTGGCACCGCATCGATGGAGAAATGGAATCGTCTTCAATTACAACAACAGATTTCCCACAATCCATAAAAACCTCTGTTATGGGGGTTTGAGAAAGTTATGAGCAATGTTTTATGTACAGAATAGATAAAGACCCTCCCTCCCAACACAATCATCACTTACATGCGTTGGTTATTACGAGTGTGTTTAGTGCCAAGCATAAGCAATTGTTTCCACTGCCAAAAGCAGTCATATCATTTCTACGCTGAACTAGCCAATAAATTCCCTTTAAGAAAAAGTTGCAGATCTAATAAAGGCCATGTGAACATGGCCGATGTGATTTTGACGCTTAAGTGCACGAAGCCTATCTCCCTAGGGGAGAAGGACTGAATAACTCAGATAATTGTGGCCACAGAGCTGGCTATATTATTTACTCATTCACCACAGAGTGGAGAGAAGCACTTTAAAAGTTAATTAAATGGGATGAGAGTCTCATGATTTAAACTTCCATCTATAAAGTTCGATTTAGCAAGTGCGTAATTGTAAAGGATGCATCGGTTGCCAAATTCCCTCCCAGGTTTTGTGGCTCTTTGCCTTTGCAACAATGTTTTTTAGTTCAAAAGAGGTGTCCACAGGACTCCAAGCAGAGTAAACGCAGATACCTGGCCTCCATTGAAAGAGATATCCAGTCGGCACCACTCCTTCAAAGGGAGGGTGAATTTTGTTTTGACAGCCAGGTCTTCTCCTTTGACTAGATGCATTTGAATGTGCAAACTGCCTGCAAAGGAAAAAGAGATTCATGGAGTTTAGAGTTGGGGAGGAACACTTCATGTGTATGAAGGGGCAATTCTTTCTCAATAACCCTCCTAAGAAGTTATGAGACTAAACTGCACACCCCCCCCCTTTCCTTTAAACAGAAGCCAAGTCAGGTGCAGTGTGATGAACACTTGTAATCCCAGCAACAGAGGCTGAGGCAGGAGGATCAAGATTTCTAGTCCCAGGCCAGTCTGCCTTACACGGTGATTTCCCCTCTTCCTACACAGACAGACTTTGTGAAAGAAAGAAGGAAAGAGAGAAAGAAAGAAAGAAAGAAAGAAAGAAAGAAAGAAAGAGAGAGAGAGAGAGAGAGAGAGAGAGAGAGAGAGAGAGAGGAGAGAGAGAGAGAGAGAGAGAGAGAGAGAGAGAGAGAGAGAGAGAGAGGGAAAAGCAAAACAAAACAAAATGAGCAACACCCAAAAATGCATTTGTACATACATTTCTTTGTAAATATGGTATTTATTCTGGGCCCTTAGGGGGAGAAAAAAAAAGACTTAATTTGAAACTCACGGTTGATTCCCTATGGTCTTGTCTGCATAAACAACACCCAGTTTCTAGCTTCAATTTCTATTTCCGAATGAAAAGAAAACAAAGACACCTTTGTCTAACAACCTGAACCCAAAATTCATGCATATCTCTCCAATTTATTTTTTCCAACTTTGTACAGTTGTCATAATTCCAGAAACATTTTTAATAAGATTACTTGACTGAGTCTATCCAAAATAATCAACTTGTGTGTGTGAATGTGTGTGTATGAGTGTGTACATGAGTGTGTGTGTGTGCTTGTGTGTGTGTGTGTTAATGGAAGGAACAAGCTTCTCTTTCCCCACTCCTGTTTTATTGAATTACACATCTAAGTGGCATAATTACAATACCCATACAATCCCCACTGCTCCTTGCAAAATAAGGCAGATTTTAACCTCCTAGAGCCATGGCGCTGACAATATCTTCCTTATCCCGCACAGATGCTTCTTCCAGGAGAAAGAGTATAAGGAAACTACCAGATAATTCCCAGGCTCTGTTTATACTCACCGTCTTCCGTAAGAAACACAGAAGGCGTGCCGTACATCTCATTAGAATCAACAAAGTACAGAATTCCACAGAGGCTGGCCTCGCAATAATGGAGTAAATAAAGCCATAGTGAAATGGTGACCCTGAAGGAAGGAGGCAGAAGAAAATTCTGCAGATTGATATCATCCAAGAACAGGTAATTACAGTTAACAATGACCAAGTAAATTGCTTTCCTTCTAACGAAGGGGTGGATTTGCCTTAGTGTTCATCATGGGAGATTAGTTTGCAAAGCCTGAGATTTTGAGACAAAAGAGGTAGTTATAGTAACTGCGAAGATAGGAGTTAAGCTCCTTTGTATAAAACTCGCTGGCATTCTACCTTGCACCGAAACGTTCGGGGAACTCTCTGAGATGTTCACATGCCAGCAATCTGAATTCCTGATTGAGGCTGATAAAGCGAGACAGTGAATAAAAATATGGATTTTAATAAGAGGTGATGTGATAAGAAGCTATTCTAATATCTGTGATTAGAAGAGGGGGAAAAAGCCATAATTAGGGTTTTTTGAGCAATTTTGTTTCTTTCAAGGATAAAATCCCTAACTGTAATGCTCTGCAAATGGCCTCTCCACGTGACACGTGGACACAAATGTGCCATCCTATCTCTCATGTTTGGGTGCTTCTGTAGCCCAATTCTAGCCAACCTATATGATCCAGGACATTGAATTATTCCATTCCTTCATGGAACTATTTCAGTTGGGGGAAGGGGAAAAAAAAAAGAAGACACTATGGCAGAGTAGATGATGGCTCTCACTACGTAGAGTGCTTGCCTTACAAACATGAAGACCTGATAACCCAGCAACTCAAGAGTAATGGTACTTGCTTGTAATCCCAGCTCTGGGGAGGCAGTGACAGAATCCTGGGGGGCGGGGGGAACAACAAGGGGGCTCACTGGCCAGCCTAGCCTAGTTGGCAAGTTCCAGGCAAGCAAGAAACCCTGCCTCAAAACCAAATTGGACAACTCAACTTGGACAGCTGAAGGTTCACCTCCGGCCTCCAAAGGCATGCACACATGTAGCTACCTGCACACAAACAAAATGCACACACATGCACATCCAAAAGGGAAAAACTGTACATCTGTGATTTAAGGAACGAGGATAAAATAGCCAACTCAACTAGGACGGTTTTAGCCAAGATACAGGACACATCAGTCGCTCAGGAAACACTTGCTGAACACAAGTAGGCTACAGGCTGTGCGAGAGACCAATAGCTCAGAGACAAGGAGCAGGGAATCAGAGTGTTTGGTGTATGACGCATGACTTGATGTTAAACAAACACATCTGCTTTTTCCATTTACCCCAATAGCTAATTTGAAGCCTGAGTTAAGGTGGCAGTGGCCCTCAATTCTTTGGAGGATACAGCCAAAGAACTCTTTCAGAATATTCTGGGCTTTGTAAGCTGGCCTTGAAGTCAGTGTCACATTATGCAAACAGATGGTGTCACAGACTTCCCTCCTGACCCACCCAGCTGAGCAAGCTCATGAAGATAAGTTATTACAAGGAAGCTTAGCGAGAACATACGCTCGGCGAGTGACTCAAGATCTTTCTACCGCCAGCAGCACAGGAAGAATTAAATCACTCGGCTAAATCCATCTGATCTGGGGTGAGCTAGGAGGCATTTCCAGCATCTTCAGCTCAGCAGAAGGAGAAATAGATGTGGATTCTGCTGAAATCAATGGAGGAGATCAGAGGCCTTGTGTGTTCTAGCAGCTCATCCAATCTTCCAGGACCGAACGGGCCAAGGCCATGACTATAATCTATGCTGACCGTGAATGGCTGCACCTGAAGCCTCAGCCGACCTTGCTGCCTACTCTTTGGGACCAACCCGAAAAGACAAGGAAAGTAGAAGATTCCTAACTGCAGAAATAATTTCCACCTAACATTAACGTTTCCTGATTCTCTTTAAGTCTTTGTGCAAAGTACGCCGGAAGGGATTCCTCCACTAGCCTGCCAGGAGGTCAGATACAAACAGGCCCATCCCAGCAGCCCCCGACCTGCCCACCCTTACATGGGGTAGTCCACTCGCTGGCTCCGGGTGGCCTCTAGTTCTCGGTTCTGGAACTTTGGGAGCTTCTTGACGATGCCTGTGTTTTCTCCACTGGAAGCGTAGGGGAAGCTGAGGAGGGCGACTGCATCTGCAAACACCACAGAAGTCACCTTCCATTTTCTCCAGAGAGGCACCCCTTCCCAACTCACACCCTTCTCAGCACCCTCAGTTCCCGCCAAATGGTTAAAGCAACAGTCTAAAATTATGAGCGAGCATTCGCAGAACACAGAATCTGAGCCAGAAACCACCACTTGAGGCGCATCAGCAGGACTGTCCTCATTTGTTCTCATTACAGTCTTAGAAAAAAAAGGTTTTGCTATCAGTCCCATTCTGTGGAGGGGAAGTCCAAGGTTACATTTCACAAAATTCAGAAGCTATAAGGATAGATTTTCAGGTTTAAATTCTGGCATCCATCCATCCATCCATCCATCCATTTTCAAGATGGGCCCAGGGCCTTGCACAAGGTAGACAAGCACACTCTGCCATTAGTTACATCTCCAGCTGGTGGGCTCTTAACCACTTTGCATACAGCCCTTTAATGCTAGGGAAAACATTTTCAATTTGTGTTACAAGGATGTTATCACATTGACAGACCTCCTGATAGCACAGTCACTGCTATAAATATCACATATGCATTACCTTGTTGAATCCTTATTATTATGGCCAGTGTATAGACTAGGAAACACAGGCAGGGTTTACCAACATGGTAACTAACTTTTGGTGTATGCCAGGCAGTGTGATAAGCACATTTCAAAGGTCATATCAGTAATCTTAATGACAAATGATCAAGTGGGACATCAGCACTTTCACTTCCACATTTTTTCACAAACACGGGACTCTAGAGCACTGGCATGTCCTTGACAGATCGTATAGGGAAAATCAGTCTCTCCAGTTCTTTATCTAACAACTGCTGCTTTAATGAAGGCTAAGTATACATTTCTATTCTCCATATTCACTTGGCCTAGGAATAGTCATGCCTTTCTCTTTCCTAAAATTCTCCTGGATTTAAACATTCATAATTCAATGACAGAAACAGCCTACTCTTCCTGGGTCTCTTGGAGAGAAGAGTTGGTTTCTGTAAGAGTCATCAAACACAGAGTATGTGTTCTCAGCCTGGGACACTAATCAGCTCAGCTCATTTCCCAAAGAGAAACAAGAAGCTGTCGTAAGTGTAGAAGTACCTTGAGTTTAATATGATCTGAAAATCTCAAAAGCAGTTTTTAGAATCTCCAGCCCTTGTATATATATTTAATAGGATTAAGCAAGCCAGTTGCTTCAAAGCATCTAAATCGTGAAACGAATTTCATCTCCATTTGGGAACAGAGGACTTGCTGGTCTGTTGTCACTGTGGAGGTGGACGTTGTCAGTGGAAATACTGCACAGAGGTTCTTAGAATCTGGATAGTTGATCAAAAATGATTGATTTGAGATCAACCTCGGCTTGGCTTCTATGTGTTGAGAGATGCAGAAAAGGCCAGACAGCCACATTTGTGCCAGGAAGCAAAACAAAGCTTTGAGAAAGAGGTTTGCTCACCCTAGGATCAAAGTGCCCCACAGCCAAGGACTGTAGAGATAGAACTCTCAACCGAAATGTCTAAAATAACTTTGCAAATGTACATGGTTTTGGTGCCCAACAAAATCAAAGGCACAGATGTGTTCTTATCAACTCTAGCTTTATTAGTTCTGTTGTGTTTTGCCCTCTGTATCATCTTGTGCATCCTTTTACAATTAAAACTAATTAGCAGGAATGACAGTTTAGAATCCATCTAAGACAGGAGAACACATAGACTAGTCCATTAGCTGACAGTGGCTGTTAAGAATATCAGACAAATGTTCCTTGACTTATGATGGGATTATATCCTAAACAATTTCAATGGCAAAAATTAAATACAAAAAAAGGAACTTAACACCCTAGTCATCATTATTGCTTAGCCTAGCTACCTTAAATGTGCTTAAATGTGCACATTAGCCTAAAGTTGAACAAAATAATCTTACACAAAAGTTATTTTACAATGAAATGTTGGCTCATATGATTCCCTAATACTGTGCTACAGGTGGGAAACATAATGGTTGCATAGGTATGATTTTGCACTGTCAGAAGTTTAAAATTCCCAAGGTTGGAAGGATGGTTCAGTGGTTAAGAATCCTTGCTAGCCCACCAGGAGGACCTAGAATCACATTGAGGTAACCATGTAACAAACCAGCCACGGTCTTGGGCATGCCTATAAATCCCAGCATTGATTATCACTGGAGCTTTTGGCCACCAGCCAAACCCCAAAATTCAAACTCTGGGTTCAAGGAGAGACCCAATCTCAAAGGCATATGGCAGAAAGCAGAAGTCAATAAATGAGGATACCCTGTGCCCTTCTTTAGCCTTCGTGTATGCACACATGCGACTATACTTGCACACACATGTATACATATACCATACATACACACATACAGAAGTTGAAGAATCCTAAATCAATCCGTCATAAGTCAAGGATTGTTTGTAGTTGATGAGGGATGTCTATCACAAGACTAGACTAGAAAGTGACAGTATCATCTACCATCAAAACATTTACAGGTCAGTTAAGTCCCAAGTATCCAATGGTCTCTGCATGGTCCATGAAAATAGGGACTGACCCTTCCATCCTTCCTTCCTTCCTTCCTTCCTTCCTTCCTTCCTTCCTTCCTTCCTTCCTTCCTTCCTTCCTTTCCATTTTCAGAGCCTGGCACAGTGACCACTGCTTGATAGGAGTTCCATATATATTGGTGAATAAATGAACACATATAACTATATCCAAGTTAGAATTCAAGCCTGTCTCTTTTTTTTCCCCAAAACTTTTTTATAATTCTAGAATGTGCACCACACTACCTAAGACAAATAATCCTTTCAAATCCTTTCTTAAATTCTATTTCTCAGATTCTTTTTATATGAGATGAAGTTGAAGAATGAGGAAGCAACATTTACACACACACACACACACACACACACACGCATGCATGCATGCACACGCACATGCACACACACTGATATAAAGGCAAGGCATGTTTAAAATTCTTCTGGACTATTTTTTGTTTTGTTTCTTCGAATTTTAGAGGAGCAAGAGGCACTCTTCAATGGTGCAAACCTCTTCATTTGGAGAGAAGAAAAATGTCAGTGTCCTGATGAAAACTGTGTAGCTAATGAGAGGCCCAACTCTGACTCAAATGGGAGCCCCACACAACACACCAGTGGGGTTTTTTACTAACCAAACTACATCTCACAAGCACTCTGAGAGAAAAGTGGCTGGAGTACAGCTGCCATGCCTACTGCCTGCTGAAACACTAAAACATTTCTATACTGGTTGTCTCATTAATGCTGCCTTGAGTTCCCAAGGCCCTACCACTCTCTCTGCCTCACTTTCAGTTTAGAGCCTGGCTCAGCATAGCTGGAATGAGCGGAGGGATCATCCAGCACCACCCTGCGTCCGTACAAAGGCCAGCATCTCACCATGAGGTAGACCAGTAGACTGGGACGCCAGCTTTTTCTTGGTTGTTATATTTGTGTGTGTGTGTGTGTGTGTGTGTGTGTGTGTGTGTGTGTAGATCAATATCAGCAGTCTTCCTTCACACCTCTCTATCTTTTTGTTTTGTTTTGGAGACAAGGTTTCTCTGTGTAACCCTGGCTGTCCTGGAACTCACTCTGTAGACCAGGATAGCCTCAAACTCACAGAGATCTGCCTGCCTCTGCCTAGGATTAAAGGTGTGTACCACCATGCCTGGCTCTAACCCCTCCCTCTCTCCCTCTCCCTCTCCTTCTCTCCCTCCCTCCCTTCCTCCCCACCTCTCACATCCTTCCTTTCTTCCTTTCTTTTGAGACAGCGTCTCTCACCGAACCTGGAACTCACCAACTAGACTGACTAGTCAGTGAGATCAAGAGTCCTACACACACACACACACACACACACACACACACACACACACACACACACACGCACATTTCCCTGGTGCTATGTTACAGGTGCAGTGCCACACTACCCAGCATTTTACATTTGTTCTGGGAATTAAACCTGGGTCATCAAGCCTTATTGACACCCTTCCAGTCCCTAGCATATTTTAGTCTTATCTTTGGGTGGGCTGGGTCTAGAGAAAACTTGTAGTTCATTGCCTAGTTCAGCCGAAGGACTGAGATCCTAACTCTGGAGAAGGTCTTGTCTCCATGCAGCAAGATCTTTCTCAGGATGAGCTTCAGACACATCAGAAAGACATGACTAAGAAAGAATCCCAGCATGTATGTGGAGGACTTGGGCATCTCCCTGCAAGGAATCTCTGTGGCTAGCAGAACCTAGGGAGAAAGAAAGTACAATTTTTCATTCCTGAGAAGAAATGCTTTCTAAACAGAGGTCCCTAAAAGGCAGTGGATATTGGGTGCATTGCTGCCTTTAAAGCCAAGCCTGAAAATAAAATCAGTATCTTCTAACAGGGATGATTTAAGTCATAAATGCCTTCAAAGAGTGTCTGGGTGATGGAGTGGGTTCCTATGGAAGTCTGTGGAATATCCACTCTCAGGAATCTGAGAGTATAGGCTCTGGTCCTTGGAACTCATCCTTCCAAACATACTCACATATACACAAAGATTCCCTTAAGGTTGTCCAGAGAAGAAATATTGTTAGAAGCAAAAGAAAGAAAAGCCCTTCCTTCATGGAGGCTAGGGATGCTTGGTGTGTAAGCTGCTCCCTATAGAAGCATGAGTTAAGATCCCCAGCAAAAAAAAGTTAGGCCTAACATCATTTACCATAATCCCAGTGCTGGCAGATGAAGACAAAAGGAAGTCAGGAGATTGCTAGGCCGGCATATCTAGCCAAATCAACAAGCTCGTGAGAGTAATGGATGCCTCTAACCTCTAGCCTCTGGCCTCTCTATGTGCACACACTGGTATGTACACCCCCACATACATGAGCACAAACACATAAAATCCTCCCCCCCACCACACACACACACACACACTTGACCTGCCTCCCATCCAAGAAGACAGGTTAAATAAGTGATGGACCGTCAAGCAACGGACTGCTAAAGATCTGTCAAAAAGAATGAGGCCAAGCACCATGGCCTGATGGAGAAAGCTCTCTGCTCTATTGCGAATTGGTGTGAGGCAGAGTTGCTCCTAGGCGATCATTCGCTTGTGGAGACAAGGAGCTAAACTTAAGGCTTCTATGTGCAGAGGATTTTTCTGGAAGGAGAAACAAGAAATGCTTGTACCGAGTTTGCTTCTGGGAAAAGGACCAGAAGACTGGGGTGGGTGGAACTTCTTCCCGCTAAACCTTTTTACACGATTTGAATTTTTTACCAGGTACATGTATTACCTTTGCAGCTAAGGAAGACAAGAACAAAGGCTCTGAACATTTCTGTGCAGGCAGAGAGAAGAAGCCAGCTGCATTCCACTGGCCTCCCCATCCTGGGTCTCTGAGGCGGTTCAGCTCAGCCCAATCGCTTCAAAGAGACAAAGTCCAGTGGGTGAAGGAAACATGATTCACATCGATAAAAATTCAACTTTAAAAAAAGTCTACCTTCTAATTTAGAACCTGGGTTAGAGCTGTATTAGCATATCTCAGAGAGGCGGCATAGCAAAGCCCAAAGAAAGGAGGTTTGGACTCCAGTTAAATAATCTCCCTGAGCCTCCGTTTCCCCTTCATTAAGAAGAGGATGAGAATAATACTGTCTTTCCCTTGAGATTGTTACAAGGATTAAAGGAGACAATGTGCCTGGAAAAAGTGTTTTGTTCATTGTAAAGGGCAAGGCAGATGCGAGCCACTAATTAGAGTTATTACTGGAAACCTCAGACTGCTGTGATTAACCAGGGATAGGGGGACTGAGTCTGTGGGGTTTTTTTTTTAAGTCCAAATATATAGCTTATAATTAGAAATGGCTCATCATGTCATTGGCCTGAATAATCCTGATGCATACACAGTTTGTTTGAGAGTTGGTTTTATTTTTTTCACAAAGACAAGTAAAGCCTGGATCCAAGTTCTGACTTAAATTTCAGTTATTTTACTGTAATAGAATATTGTTATAAGAAACCATACTTTCAAGTGGTAAGATGGTTCAGGAGGTAAAGTTACTTGCAGCCAAGAGTTTGAACCCTGGAACCCACATGGTGAAGGAGGGAGTCGATCCCCCTTCAGGTTTTTCTCTGACCTCCATACATGTACAACTTGGCATGTGCATATCCTCCCACACCAAATAAATACATAACTGTAATTTTAAATATCACCCATGATGCCCCAAGAGTTTCATATCAGACACCTGTCATGAAGAAAGGCATGAGAGCAGAACGGTCACTACTATTAGTGTGGTACTTGAAAATCTTCACAGTGCGGTCCTGAATAAACTCGCTCACACCTGATATTCTGCGTTCAAGTGCAAGTAAGTACTTCAAACACATATCAAGCACGCTGCTGGTCAGTATCTTCATCCCAGGGTGGATGCCAGCTGTCAGTTGACATGACCTTTCTTGTCAGTGCAGACTGGGCCTCAGAACCCTCTTAACTTCCTGCTGCAGGAAGGCAGCACACAGTCTGTCTGCCACCCTGCACATGGAGGGATGTGGCCATGTCATACAGCCCCCTCCCCCATCTAGCACTACAGCTCCCTCTGTCCTTTCTGCCTTTCTGATATCTTGATCTCCATTCTTCTGACGGTGAAAGCTCTGCTTAGCCATCAGATCTCTGCTCAAATGTCACCTCCTCTGCAACAAACCCCAGTGAAGCACCTGATAAAGGCATAGTAGCTTAGTCCAAGGTGAATGGCATAGAATAAATAAATAATAAATAGCTAGCTTTATAACCCTAGGCACCTGTCTAACCCAATGGTTAAATATGATGTTTGGGAAGCAAATGACCCAGCCTTAAATACCAGCTTTGTAGTTAGTAGTTGTGTGACCTGAGACAGATCATCCTACTTCCCTAAGTCTACTTCCCCATCAGCAAGTTTAGAAGGCAGAGTGTTGGGTAGAGCAACTAGGCTCTTCCCACAGTGTCTGGCACATGACAAGGACTTGGAAATAGAGAGTGGCTGTGACTGTACCATAACTGTGTTTGTCTCCCACACAACTACCTTAAAGAGAGGGACTAGGTCTCCACCCATGAGTTCCAAGATTTGAGGAAGGAACTGTTTGGTAGAGGCTCAGTCAATCTTTGCTTCATTTAGCTGAACACAATACACATCCCAGGAGAGCTACACGCAGGGGGATTGGGGAACCAGAGGTCAGAGAGGCAACTTCTGATTGTGGAAATAAAACATGCTCATGAACGCACACATATTTGGGACAAAGGGAAGTGGCAATTTGGATTGACAGTCAAAGTCTGGGAAGGATTTCAGCAGGAATGCATGGAAGGTAGCAGGAGGTAAGGCTACATGCTGATGGAACTGGTGGCCCTGGTTGGGACAGTGTAGGACAATAAGTATTCTAGGTCAAAGGAACTAAATTAGGAAGACCTGAAAGTGAGAGTGTCAGACTGGGACTCAACCTACTGAGGCAGAACTGAGCCCTGTGTGTTTGCAAGAGAAGTGACTGGGACTCAGCACCCTCAGCCCATGCGACAGGCCATCTGGAAGCTCTGGCCAGTGGGTCTGTATGCAGAGGGCCAAGGGAAGAGTCAGGGCGGCTCCACACCTCCCTGACTTCCACCCCACGTGACAACAGGGGTTTGGGCATCAGGTGTTGTCATAGTATGATCCTCCCTGGAACGCAGTTCAAGGAGCTTGCATCACAACGGTCTACAGGAAACCAGAGAACATAGCTATTTTATCAGTGTTCAGTGGTTCTAGCCTACAGAGGAGACTGAAAAGATAATGCTAGGCCAGGTCACTATCTTAGTCATAGAAGCAGGCATTTGAGCACAGGGATGAAGGAGGTAAAGATGCAAACTTGAACAGAGATCGTGAGGTGAGGATTGTAGGTGGCAGCAGTCACTCAAATGTCCCAAAGTGGGACTGAATGTGGTCTGTCTAGTTAGAACCAAGCAGACTCATGTGGTTAGGAGATGGAGCCAGCAAGGTCTGAGTGACAGCGTGGCTTGATCCCAAGCAGTAGAATGAGGAGGTTCAAAGGGGGAATGAGGAGACCGGCCTGTGCTGCACAGACTTCCAGGAGAGAGAGGAGGCACTATGAGGCAGTGGTCAAAGTCCAGGAGGGTGGTGACTTAGACAAGGATGCCAGCAGTTCACGTGGCAAAGAGAGACGGAACACACGGCGTATACAGCTTCAGCTGTAGCCAACAGAACTGGCAGACTCTCCTGAGGGTGTGACAAGGGAGAGGTTCTGAGGGTGGCCCAGGTTGAATGTTAACTCCAGCCCCACCCCACCCCACCCCGTGTTTTCAGTGAGTTCAGGAATGAGTCAGACACACACTGGACTTACGGGATAAGGCCCCTCCCCTCCCCCAAGGAAAGAGACAACAGTCAGTAGAGCCACGGGCTGTTGCTTGCCCAACCACCTATGGCTTCAAGGCCAGAACTCAACAGGGACAGGTATGCAGAGGGGCATGTGTCAGAGTCTTGGTTCAATGTATCTGAAAGCTGTTGACTTTGGATCTGGGTTGGCTTGCTCAGCAGGGATGGATGCAAACTTGCCAGTTAACCTCCAAAAGTCAGACTAGTGGTCCAGCCTGGGCCTTTCTTGAGGTACTCAGTTCTACCCTGGAACATAAGCTATGGTGGCAAAGAGGACTTCAGCCATTCTCCTGGAAAATCCTGGCACAGGGAGAGTTTGAGCCTTTTCATAAATAACAAAAAAGATGAAGCTAGATTGGGGTACAGAGTCAGGACCATATAGGATGTGAGATGCTTGACTCAGACAAAGCATTTTCCAAACCCTATCTCAATGGGGCTGCATTTTATAGAGGGGTCCAGACCTAACGGGTGCCCCTGAAGCTCAGCTGGGGGGTCTCCTGATACTCTCAACTGGCTGTTGCCGGGAAGCAAAGGCAGTAAAAAGGGCTCTGTTAAGAACCAGGCTTCCTTCTGGCCCCACCAACCCGCAGCCCCATCCAGAACAAAAGTCACAGCACGTCCCACAGCCTGCTACACTCGCTCGGGTGACTTCTCTTTTAAAGAGAGAGGGAAAATGGTCTCATTTTGATAAACAAATCATAGTTGCAGGTGCAGGGCTGGTTTGAGAGTGTCAAAAGCTCCCGCCTCCATTTTCAGTGATTTTTAACTCCTAAGAAAGGTTTTCCTGTGTGCAATGATTTGATTAGATTGGTTCTCACGCCAAAAGTAATGTTCTCAAGAAGGCAGGTAGAAAATTCCCACTGTGCCATTCCTGGGCCTTGCAAACAGGGCAGGGAACAGCAGAAGAAGGAGAAGGCAGCTCCCGCTTCCAGGGCATCCTGAGAACGAGCCAGTTTATAAATGATTTCATTTCAAGACATCCCGCTTGCAATTTGGTCATTCTTCAATGAGAAAGACATACATTTTCGGACCATGAGATGAAATCACGAAGCCTGATGAAGTCAGAGGCAAAGCAAAACTGTGACTGCTCGCATGCCCTGTGTTGCTCCCTTCTGCTCGACAAAACAGGGATCCCCGTGGAAGGCATTGAGATAGGGGCTAGCATGGCGGGTCTGCCTGGAGGAAGGTGGCTCACCTATGTATGCAAAGTTCCCATATGCCAGACATCTAATTACCCAGTTCTTCCCACAATTCATGAATGTGTGTGTGGGTACATGCGCCCCCACCCACATACACACACCACAAGTAAATTCAAATACTGTGAAACCTGAATCTAGTCTCCAGATAACAGTATTTATTCAATGGCGTTGGTTCCTTAGTTTTAATACTGTGCTGTGATTACAGAATGCAGTACCAGTGGGAAAAGCTGGGCTACGGCACAAAGGACTTTCTCTACCATTTTTATCATTTCTAGTGGCTCTACAATTAGAGTCAAATAAAGAACTTTCAAGATGCCAACTGTTTAATGTATGCAGCAAGAACTATGAACCTATATGCCTTCCCCCCCCACACACACACACATACACACACACAAAGCCACTTTGGGACTAAGATATTACCACACCCACTGTTTCCCCAGAAATCATATCCCAAAG
Source organism: Tokudaia tokunoshimensis (assembly GCA_036184795.1). Classification (NCBI taxonomy): domain Eukaryota; kingdom Metazoa; phylum Chordata; class Mammalia; order Rodentia; family Muridae; genus Tokudaia; species Tokudaia tokunoshimensis. Next base: position 53,427,794 of record BTHU01000014.1, on the reverse strand, counting down.
GTGAGAAAAAGCATGTCACTAGAGGCAGAACACAGGATCATGTCCTTAAGTCACCTCCCATACCAGATCTGAAAAGACTAGGTCCGAGGAACTGACTGTAGAAAGGTCCTTTGTCACGGGCTGTGGAATTCCTGCATCTGCCAAGCCAGCCTGAGAGTTGGACCATAGTCAAAACAAGATCAAAGTCCTATCCACAGTCCCACCCCCTAGCCCAGAGATTAAAATTTTTGGGCACATCAGAATCCATGTCAAACGCTGAGTCCATTCCATCCCCAGTCCTAAGTAGATGAGGAACATTGTGTTTACAGCAAAAACACTAGATAATTCTGTTGCAAGTGCTCATGGGTAGAAATAATACTAGACATGGATGGGGGTCTGGGAACAGGCCGTGCTGACTGCCCAGTGCCCGGTGAGGAGAACTGGTAGGTTCTCAGCACCCCCGGAGCCGGTGCCTCTCTTCCTATGGGGAAACTTTGATCCACTTCAGAGGTCTGTAGCTCTGATGTGCAGGGAGGCTGTGGCATGTCCAGAAGCCTCTGTATGGATCCTGTGTAGGTTATTACCACACAGCATTTAGGATAAAATGCAGAATTTAGACTCGCTCGTCAGTGTGGCAGCTTGGTGCTGAGGGCTGGTGATGGAAGAAGCAACCACAGCTCATTCGGTACTCATCGCTGAGAGAAGAATCTGTTCGTCTATTTTATAGATTAAGGAAACAGAGGCTAGATAAGTTCTGGCTACACACTTAGAAGTAACTGAGGCACAACCTCCCTTTCTGGCACAAAGATGGCTCTGGGGTCTCTCTCTTCTCCTCCAGGATAAAACGTTCTTCTTCTAAATAGCAGAAGCCGTGGGGTTTGCTGGGGAGCCAGTCCCCCTTTCAGCTGCTTTATTGTTTCTGAGCAGCTCCCGAGCTATCGAAGGTTCCCTCCACGGCACCTTGATTCCTTTCTGTCTTTCATCTTTCTCACTATTCTCCCTTAATCTTCCTCTTTTCTTTCATTTTTTTTTTATTTCTCTCCGTTTTGTTTCCATGTCTAAAATGACAGACACAATAGACCTCTCCATTCCCCTTGTCTTACTGACGCTAACTTAAGAATTAGCTCCTGGGCCCAGCATGATAGCTTGGTGGGTAAAGGTGCTTGCTGTGAAGCCTAATGACCTGAGTTCTAGGCCTCAGACTGACAGGGAAGAAAGAGAGACTCATGTAAATTGTGCTCTGATGTCAATTACACACACACACACACACACACACACACACACACACACACGCACGCACGCACACATACAATTTATAGAAGGAATTTGCCCCTGCTATCATGCGATGACACCAGCAATCTCAAAACACAAGAAAGTGCTCTGCCATGAGGCAAGTGACCTACCACTTTCCAGAGGACACTGTGGGATCCTATTGGCCCAGAGGCTCCAGAGATAGCCCATGTTCCACTCCAGGCACACCTGATGATCCTTGAAAGGCCTTTCAAAAGGTGGGACCGTCTGCAGCAGGGTGTAATTCTTTGCTACTGCATGCAGCAAATTCTCCTCCCCTCGGACATTCAAGCTCCCGCCACTGTGCCAGTGAGTAATCCAGGCTCGGAGAATCACCGTGGACACTGAGATGGGGTGTCTGATCAGGTAGTCATCCCTGTACACCATAATGCTTGGAAACTTCACATGTACTATCTGTGTCCTGCTGGTGTGAAGATGCTTCTCGTTCCTCCACCTCTTCTTGTACACGGGAATGCTACTTCTGAACTCGGATGAGACCACCGCCTCCAAATTGACAACACAAGGCTGAGAACATAAATACTCCACGGAGACTTCAGAGACATTGCGCACGCTCCCTTCAAAGGCAGTAAAATAAATAAAGTCTGTGTATGTTGTGCTCTGTTCTGTCCTGGGCAGCACTGATGTTGTCAGGGAAGTCTGCCTGCCCAACGATGGCACAAAATTCTGAAAAGGAGTGAAAGGGTAATACAGAATGTTTAAAAACCATCATCCTATTAACACATGCATAAATTGCTATTTTCTTGGCATTAAAAACTACAGATCTATGTAAAAGCAATGAACGCAGACAGTAAGAGATGTCAAAAGCAAGACCATTAGACTGGAGAAAAAAAAACAACACACACACACAAATGAATGCTGGGCCATGCTGAACTCTCTCCCTAGGCTCAGGAACATCTGCTGATCAAAATGTGGCTTTCAAAGCTATGTGCCAATCATTCCCGAGCTGGCTTCCAAAGGATGATGCTGGTCCCTGGCAAAAGTAATAGGGAACGAAACCTGTCTTAAAATGAAAGAGGCAAGCCAGCTTCAGACATGTACAAACTACTTCAAATGGTGGCCAGATGCTGCCAATCAAAGGGCTGGAGAGAAGTTGAAAGGGCATCACTAGGGAACGTAAAAAGAAGGCCAGCGTGGCATATTTATCTCCTGTAAGTTGGAGCCGGGCAAGCCTGCAAGGCTGCCAGCTCGATGGCCCAGCAGGAGGTCTCTGCTGCTCCACACAGGCAAGCTTGACCACAGCTGCCGGGTCCTGGTCTTTCACCAGGCATGATGTGACCAGGTGCCAAAGAAGATGCTAGCAGTGTGTCCAGTTGGTTGTTTCTTCAAGTCCTCTCACTGGGTGCATTTCTCCAGATATCCGAGGAGCTTGGTTACCAAATCTAGGCAATGTTGTTAGCCCGAGGTAATGAGCTATGACTAGCTGAGCCCTTCTTGACGTGACTTTGTGATTCAAGTGTCCAGAGCAAACAAGGTCACTGTGACCACTTCACACCCATTTTGATGGCTATGGTTGAAAGAAAAGAAACGGAAGGAGAAAAACAAAACAAAACAAAACAAACAGAAAACCCCTAGAAATCAAGCATGGCTGAGTATGCAGAGTGATGGAATCCCTGTGCATTGAAGGTGGCAGGGTAAAATGATACAGCCTGTATGGTAAAGACTAAAGTCACTTCTGTTTTGTTTTTTTTTAATTAAAAATGGAAGAACCATGTGGTCTGATCCCATGATTCCTCTTCCAAGAATACCCCAAAAGGTTGAAAGCAAGAACTTGAGGAAAGAGTTACATGCTGACATTCATAGCCACACCATCTGAGATGGCTGAAAGCAGCTCTCATGTTCATCAGCAATGAGAAGAACAGTGTTCGATGCACATTACGATGGCGTGGGATTCTGATATCCTATAAAATGGATGGACCTTAAAGATATGCACAAAACAGGAAGTACTGTATGAGGTTCTTACAGGAGAAGGTAGAGGAGTCAGAGTGGTGGAGACAGAATAAAGGAGGGATTGCCAAGGTGTGTGTGTGTGTGTGTGTGTGTGTGTGTGTGTGTGTGTGTGCACATGCGCTCTCGTGTGTGTGTGTGGGGGGGTGCGGGATGAGTGGTCGATGTTAGAGTTTCATGAGTGCTGAGAACAGTAGCCGCTATGCACAATGTGAGCTTATGTAACACTACTGAACCCCACCCTTCAAAACAGTCAGCTTTGTAAATGAATACTGTATCACAGTCTTAAAGGGAGAAGTTGTTTCATCGGCCAGCTTTGATTATGAATGTCTCTAATCCCACCACTCGGGAGGCAGAAACAGGAAGATCCTGCCAAGATCAAGACCCACTTGTTCTACATAATGAGCTCCAAACCAGACAGGGGTACAGAGTGAGACCTTGTCTTCAAGATTGCTCACTGGGTAGAGGTACTTTCTGCCAAGCCTGATGACCGGAGTTCAATCCCAAAATCCACATGCACACACACAAGCAAAACAAATAAATACTTTTCTTCAAAATTTAAAGCTACTCTGATCTTACAAAGAAAGAGAAGAGAGCTCTTTTTTTTTTTGTACTTTAGAACCATGGAGGAGCAAAGGTGGTTGAGAATTGAAGTCTTGTATTAGGGAAACAAACCCGTCAATAGTTGGGTTTTTTTTGTTGTTGTTGTTTTTGTTTTTGTTTTTTTTGTTTTGTTTTTATTTTTTTGTTTTGTTTTTTTTTTTAAAGCAAAGAGAAGATACCCATTGTGCCAATCAAATAGTAATCAAGCCCAGTCCAGATCACCGTCAGAAGCACAATGGAGTGAGGTCTAGTTCAGGCTTAGGGGAGAAATGGGGTTCCATTTGGGCTTCGTTGGGTGGAAGTTCTCCAGGAGACAGTACAAGGGAGAGGCTGAAAGTAGCAGAAACAGCAAAATCGGGGCATGCAGCAAAGGACCGGAATATTCAGGAGACAGCAGTATGGCTTGGCCAGAGACCAGAACAATGGCAGAGATGCAAGCAGGCATGAGAACCCAGGACGATGATAAAGAAAGAGAGTGTCTGGCTCTGGCGAGTGCCAGTCCGGAGAGAAAGCACTCCTCTCTGCACACTGGTTTCCATGAAAGGGGTGGTGCTTTCTTTCGGACTCAGTGCACAAGGGTTAGGGTAACTGTCCAGCAGAAATATGAGCTACTCATAACTCAGGGATGAAGATGGCCCCACTCACGGGAACAGAAAAGCAAATTAAAGCCACACAAAGATGGCATTTTTAACCTACTAGCCTCTCAAGATCAAGGTTAGATTTCCTGTTCTGCTGGCTGCAGTGTGGGGAGACACTGTGCTCGTGTGCAGCTGCTGGTGGTCGTTTCTGCAAGGCAGTCAGGCAACACCTACCCAAAGAGTAAATGCACTCACCCTCTGGCCCAACAATCCCACTTGTAGGATCTTATTCTACAAATATATGAAATCTGTGGGAAAGGGTGTAAGTATAGGCTTTTCATGTCAGCACTGTCTGTTACACTGGAAGATACAATGTGTACATGTCCACAGCTTAAATAAATGAAGTACTTCCAGTTCCAGAGTACTCTACAGCCGCCAAAAGACTGGAGATCTTTATATACAGATGATGGGACCATCTTTGAAGGTTATTTTGGAGTTGTAACTTTTGTTACTCTTTACAATTTAAGAGGGTTCATAAATACTGTACTGGGTTGCAAAGCACGTACACACACACACGTACACACACATGCACACATGCATACGTGCACACACATGAACACATGCATGCATGCACAGTTTAAAAACAAAATCACTTGAATACACATAGGATCAGTTGTCGCCATGGAACATGGAAGGATGAAGTGGCTTAAAAACAGAGTAGGGGGCAGATATGTGTGGCTATATCGCTATATTTTGCATTCTAGACCACATGAATATTCAGAGTGGAGAGCAACCATCTTAAGAGAGGAAAGTGTCAGTTTCCACAAATGGCAGAAAGGGAATGGAAGGTCTGGCTGTTCCTTTACAAGCATCGTGGGCAACCTGGGGGCCGAAATCTGTAAGGAGTGAGAACAGCTCCAACTGTCCACCCCTCTGGAAGAGGCTTAATTGTTTTCTGCTCTCATTCATACCACTAAACACACATTAAAAATAACCTTAGAGTTGGAAGTGGATCAGGAGCCATCGGTGATAGCTGGCCCTCTTCTTCACTTTGCAGATGAAGAAACAGCAAGCAAATGTCTGCATCTGTCACATCTCCCCACTGGTGGGCTAGCACAGATGACCCAGGAGCCAGGCTCTTTTTCCTTACTTCCGCACGCCCGTCACCAACACAATGCCCACCCCAAAGCACATCATGGCAAGACAGATTCGTGGCTGCCCAGTAACTCTGGGCTGCATCCTCCTTTTGTCCAAATAGATGAACCCGGTGTTGGTCCATAGGAAGAATGCATTCATTCAACACTCAGAATTTTCCCAAGGCCAGCAGTCTCTGGTGCCTATAAGACCCCAACCAGAACAGCATACAGTCGGCCGGAGCATCTTATGCTTGGGTAATGCTTTCCCGTAGAAATCCATGCAAGGAACCTTTTGCTTCTTGAGGCCAGACAAAGCCCAGAGTTCAAAGCCTACCTTAGTACAGTGCACACCACAGCCTGTTCTCTTCCAAAGAAATGACTCTGGATCACACTCCTTCCATACCTTCTGAAAACTCACCCAGGCCCAGTTTTCTTGCTTTTATTTTATTTTATTTTTTCTAGCACATTTTCAATGCTAAAATGAGAGAGCTCTCTTTTAAACAGAAATGCAGGGGGAAAGCCATTTGATTCCCCTGCGAAGTGCAGTTCCTAATAAGCCTGTTCATTATTTTACATCTGATTGCTTGAAAATGCGCCCGTCACACTTTTCTGCATTAATAAGGGCAGCGTGCCACAGTTTGCCCAGTGTGTTACACTTGTCACATTGTGGCTGACGGAGGTGGAGTCACACCTCACCCTGCACCTCTCCAGGGCCTCCCTTCCAAATCCTGTTTCAAAGAAAATGTCTGGATACTCGTATGAAGATTATTGTATTTTCCATCTGGTTCCAAGCCCTGAGAGTCAGCAAAAGCAAATGGAAAGAATGCAGATTCAACACGTATGTTCTCCTGTGTGATAGTCAGGAGGCAGAGCAGACACTTGTGACATGCTGGAAGTATAAAATATACCCTGAATTTCAAAGCCTTGCTATTTAACAAAAGGCTATAAAGTGTCTTATTAATGGTTTTTACATTGATTGCATGTCAAAATGATAATATTTGGATACATCAAATTAAATAAAATGTATTAAAATGAATCATACCTGTTCTTGTTTACTTTTTCAATGTAGCAACTACTGAATACAAAATCACAGATGTGGCTTGAACTGTCTACTGACCGTTTGAGGTCATTGAACTTGGTTTTTCTTTTTCTTTCTTTCTTTCTTTCTTTTTTTTTTAAAGGCTAACTGGTAAAAACGCAGTCATCCCTCAGTCTCTGAAAGGCATTGGTTTCCAGACCCCATACAGTACCAACATCTGTGGATGCTCAGATACAGTACAAGGTAACTGTGTAGAACGGGTCCTCAAGCACATGTGTGTGCATGCATGCAGGTGTGAGGGCTAGAGGACATAAGCTGTTGTTTCACAAGTACCATCCACATTAATTTTCTTTGTTTATGTCTTTTGTTTAGATGGTTTTGTCGTTTTGTTGTTTTGAGACAGGGTCTTTCACTGGTTTGAAACGTGTCAAATAAGCTCAGCTACCTAGCCAGCCAGTCCCAGGGATGCCCCTGCCTCCACTTCCTCGGGACTGGCGATAAAAATAAACATCATCACATTCATCTGTTTTTATTTGGTCATTTGGTTTTTGAAATAAGGTCTAACTATGTCAGTCTGGCTAACTTTAAACGCCTTATGTAGACCAGGCTGGTCTTGAACTCACAGAGATCTGCCTACTTCTGCCCCCTGAATGCTGGGGTTAAAAGTGTGTGCTACTATGTCTATCAATGCTCAATTCTTTTTTTTTTACATGTGATCTGGGGGTTGAACTCTGGTCCTTGTGCTTATAAGGCAAATCTTTTACTGGCCAAGTCCATCTTCCCTACCCTCTCCCTGTATACTGGAAATGACCTCTCAGTGATTTATGCTATGCAAATGCTTTGTGTATAGTTGTTATATGCTGTTTTGGAAAAAATAATGAGGAAGCACCTATACAGGTCCAGTACAGATACAATCATTTGTTCAATATTTTTGATCCTTGATTGGTTGAACTTCAGGGATCTGGAAGCCATGGGGATATGAAAACTGACTCATTGGGTATCTCTGGCCACTTGTACTCCACTGTGGTGGGAAAACAGTCACCAGGATTACATACGACTGAAGGAGGTTGTTGTTCCACACAATTTCTGCTCACAAGTACACTGGCTGGACTGGCCTGTAGTTTGCCAACCACTGTTCAACAACATCCAGTTTTTTTCTAGGTGGAGTTCTGAGAAGAGTGATAGAAGCTAAGCCCTGTATGGAGTTGCAATGGGAGAGATGAGATGAAAGACTCAGGAACAATGTCCTGATGAGGCCTGGCTGTGTATTTCTCTAAGGCTCCTGAGCAGTAGGTGTTGATATCCTGCTATTGCTTCTTTAGGTAAAGATTCAAATTGGATGAGAACCTGATGCCAGGCTGGGCAGTGAGATAGCTCATTTGAGACATGGGCGAAGTACTGTGGTAGTTGGAGTGTAAACGGGACTTCAGGAAGAGGGCAGCATCTCTGTAATATGATAGGGATATTCTGGTCCTAAAATACCCCATGTGTCGTGTGCAGAGTGCTGGCTAAGGCCTTTGAGAAGTCTTAGGATCTCTAGTCTTTGGGACACCTACGCAATGAAGCAAGCTGGCTTCTCCCAGGCTGGAGCAGGCCCAAAGGGCAGCTGCTACACCATGAGCTGTGTCTACCTCTGCTATGTACAAAACCAACACCGATTAGTAACACATCACACTCTAAATATTGATTAAGCCAAAGCTTATTTCCTGGCTCAAGCCATGTGTGTGGTTGTCAGCTGTTTCCTGCCAGGAAAATAAGGCAATTAACTTGAAGAGTTCCAGCTTCAGGCATGACACGTGTCCAAGCTTCATAGGTACTTTGTTGTGCCAGGTTGCATTAACATAAATAAAAGAACGGCCCGCACTTTCCTAGGTCTAGAAACTCCAAGGCCAGAGCCTATATCCTTGTCACATCTTCAGATTCTGAAAGAGTCCTTAGCATACTGTGGGAATTAGTATGTTCCTTGGGGGGAAAAAATGAAGCAGAAGATAAGAGGACCTGTCAGGTGTTTGGGTGGTCAATCTCCTGCCTCCCAGCCCTCGCAGGTACCTAGAAACCAAAACAGATGATCCAAACTTGAGAGTATACTGTCCTTCCTTACTGTCCCAACTTCTCCCATGAAGGATGACCACCAGCCTACTCCCCACTCAGCCTCCCTGGCTCCCTCTTACCACCAGCATTGCCTGCCTGGGGAACAAACCTTGAACTAAGTAAGACCTAAGAGGTTCCAGAAGGTGGCACCAATTGGATCAGTTGGGGTGCTCCTCCAGCTATTTTCCTGCTCCCAATCTTTCAGACAACCAGCCTACGCCCAGGAATTTATCCATGCATGCAGAAAAAATTTAAACCTATTTTTTTTATTAAAAAAAAATTTCCATTCACGACCCCCACCCCAACACTGCTGGATTCTGGTTCACCTGACAAGTTCTTTCTTGTTACCATGATAATGGTAGTGCCAGATCTCTGAACTTGTATTCTAGGCTTGTGAGATAATGCAGGGGGGAAAAACCCACTACCACCAACAAAAACAAACCTCAAATGCACCACAGCTCTAAGCTAAGCATTGAGGATGGGAAGGGGAACTCTGGCCCCTTCATATCATGCTGTTTAAGCGACCATATCCATGTTCCACTCCATAAACTGAAGAATCACCCGGTTCACTTGGGGCCAGGAAGAGACTCCAGCGCCCTCAGATAACTGGCTCCAGCAGAAGGGAGCCCCGATCAAAGTCAAATTTAAGACTGTCGTGAGTAGTCACAAAACATAAGCTGTTTTGCCTTTGTAATTGTACACTGTAGTATTTTTAGAAAATGGAATAGATCCATTAATGTGTGTTCATAATAGAAAAACCAAAGTTAGGAACCTTAACTCATTGATTCAGCCGGAGCATCAAGGACAGAGGAGCCCATTTATCTTCTGGATTAAAAAAGAAAAAAAAAAAAACACAAAACTATCCACATGGCCTAAACTTCTTCTAGGATGGGTGCATTTCATTCCTTTAAACAAATCAATAAGGAATGACTCTGTTTGAATAGCCCCGTTCCACAGAGCTGGGAAACTGGCTTTCTTCTCTACATGGTCCACTAGGTATTGAAGGAGTGAACAGGGATTGGAAAATCTAAAATCATTCACTCTCACCACAGGAAGTTCATTTACACTTACCAGTGTGTGGGAGCAGGTCAGATACACAAACAATAACAGTGTCTCTTTCTCTCGTTCCTGCCAGCCACTCCATTCATCACCTAAGAAGACTTTGATTCCAGAACACTCTCTCTCCAAACTGACTGGTCAAACTTTTCATGGTCAAAAAGCAAATGTATTGGCTTAAAAGTCCTATTTCATCCAATTTCTGCTGAGTAAATAAGTAAAACTTCCCTTGATGTCCACAAAGCATGAAATTATGCAGACTAAGCAATGATGTCAACATGGCCTTCACCATCAAGATATGACTGGGGAGAGATTCCCCATCAAGCACTGCTCATCCCTTCCCAGACAGAGCGGACCAGAGATGCACCATCCCAACAATGATCAGTAACTCCACTTGTGTCAGAGACCCTCAATACTAGTTAGCATGCACTTTCATTCTAACTCAGACCCTACAAAGATGAATAAGGTTGGTTTGGTTTTATTTCACTGGGGGCCAGTTATGTGCTGGGCACTGTGGTAGGTGCAGTCAACCTTCCCTCCCCAACCTCCCCACTTTCTAGCACTGTCTTTTTTGTCTTCCAGAAGCACTCAAATAATACTCTCAGCTCACTTTCCTGTCTCCACTCTTTGTCTTAAGGTAAGGAGACCTGGAAACTTCAGCATCCCATCTTATAGAGGGAAGGACCAAGACACCGTCTGGTCAATTTGTCCCACATTTTGAGGGAAAGAGTCAGTACATCACATAGAGACACATGGGACTGGGTGTACACTCCAGCATGAGTAAGCCATTCTCTAGGTGAAGACAGAAAGCAGGAGCTGCCAAGGCACAACCCTGTCAGCAATTCCTCAACCTCTTCCCCCAGATCCTCCCTCTGAGGGACAGGACAAGCCAATAGAAAGAGTAACTAAATTCACTTCGGACTATTTATGATTTGCTCCAGCCTATCCATCATCTCAGAGAATTGCTTGGCCCTTTATTTCTTCTCTACCACATTTCCTATTGCTCCTGCAGGCAGCGAAAGCAGGAGGCAAAAGGCAAGGGCCACAGTGTGGGAGAGTCCAGCGCTATGGTCAGGACGAACAGGGATGTCAAATAGGACATTTGGAGATTACCTCTGAATTCCAAATATCCACAATCACAGTTCCACAAGCTGAGTAGCTGAGGGTCCTTAACATTTTTTTTAAAAAAACTTTTTACATCCTGCGCTGTGTATTGTGAAAGGATAATGAATAATCCTGGGTGGTAATGGATGAGATGTCCGCCCTTAGAGGGGTTCCGGTACAAGACTCTATCACAGCCGCTATCTGCTAGCGGTCTCTCTCTATATCTAAGTTGCTAATGTCCTCTTATTTCTTTGTCCTAGTTGTCTAACAAGCTCGAATGTCCACTCTGAATACTTCAACTGTACAGCTGCCATCCATATTGCCTACAGTGAGATTTATTTTCTCACTTAAGGAAAAAAAATTACTCATTGGAGAACTACAGTTCAGTTGGTAGAATTGCCTTCTAGAAGCTCCAATGTCAAGGGCAGGACTAGGGGCTGTTCTAGCCAAGCAAGGGCAGGTAGGGAAGCTCAGTGGTGTCAGAACATAGCAGGAGGAGCTATGGGGCAGGGTGAGTCCTGTGTGAGGAGACCTCTCAGCAGCAGTGACTTCAGTGGAAGCAATTCAACCTTTTGCTTTGGACGCCCTCTGTCTCTCTGGAGGCTCTCTTCATCTTAACCTTTGGTGACCTCAGGATTTTCTGGCAGTTACTGGAACCAGGAATCATCTTTTCAGCAATCTGCCTGGCATGGCTTCTCAGCCTGTCTTTCAGGTCTCATCACAATTATTTGTGCTCTGGCAATAGCCTAGCTATAGGCGCAGGATTCCTGTGGGCAGACACTGAAGGTCACTTTGCCCCAGCCAATGAAGAAGGGAGGTGCCCTTCCTCAGAAACCTGACTCCAGGGGACAGATTCCCCAAGAAGGGCACGCCCAGAAAGCTACTTGAATCCCAGTCTTTGTGAGCAGGCCTAGATAAAATAGGAATGAACCACCAAGTCATGAGTGAGTGGACATTGCAGCACTCACTGCTCAGTCACCGTTGGCTCGGGACACAATGAAGCTCAAATGCTGCACCGGAGTTTTTACCTCACCCTTACCAATGGTAAATAGTTTCTGGGTTTACTTTTCTTTCCCTTCTTTCTTCCTCTTGAACATCCTGCTTCTATTCCTGCTCTGTGCATCTTAGGTTACTTTAGACATGACCTCACATCCTGGACAGTTTGCACAGCAGCTGGTAATTGCTGGAGCTCTGCTAATGCACTATACATTTATGCAAGAGGGGAATGGTCTATCAGAAGCAAACTCCAGAACACAATTGAGCTAGTATGGGTCTCTGGAAAGGAGGCTGGCGAGGGCTTCATCTTTGGCTGTCGGTGTGGCCGGTAGCCGCTTGCCTAACCTCTCTGAGACTACGCTCTCATCTGAGTGGGGATCACAACAGCTGCTCTCTCACGTAGGGTATTACTAAGATTAATACCGGGCCGTGGCCACACACGTGACTTAGCACAATGGAAGATGTTCTGATGGCTTTCAAGTTCTGAAATGGCTTTCACCAGGAGCTCCTGTCTAGACATTCTGCTCCACCTGCCTGCCTCTACCTCCCTCCCAACCAGTCAGTTCCGCCACAAGGCACTTCTTGATCAAGAAGAACCCACACAGTAGCACATCACATCTTCATTGTTTCCCGGTCTCACACACACTCACACCATACACACACACACACACTCACACACCACACACACTCACACACACACACACGCTAACACAACGCACACACATTCATTCTCTCTCTCTCTCTCTCTCTCTCTCTCTCTCTCTCTCTCTCTCTCTCTCTCTCTCTCTCCCTCTCTCTCTCTCTCCCTCTCTCTCTCTCTCTCTCTCCCTCCCTCTCTCTCTCATTCTGTGTGCGTGTGTGACAGACTCTTACATTTTCTCCAGTTCACACCCCCAAGCGTCTCTAAGATCTAGACGCCCCACCTTCCACAGGTATCTCAGGTAGAGTGTACCCGAGGAGCACAGTCACCAACACATGACTGTCCACTCAGAAGGAACTGCGGAGGCCACCTCCGGAACCCAGCGTTAGCTTAGGTGGGCAAACCTCTCTCAGCCAGTGATGCACGGCTCTCCTGCTCATTCAAGTGGCTGATATCCTGCTATCAGAAGCTGCTTCTCCCCCCCCCACCACCACCAGAAGGAACGCTCCAGCAGGGACCCTAACAGGTGCCTCCGCCATCCTCCCATATCCACCCCTCACCCAGCTTCCTACATGTCTGTCTGTCCCTGTTGTGCTCTTCACACTATGGGTCCACCTCCTCACTTTCCTGGGTCGTTCCTGTTGTCTTTTGGATCACTTCCCCTCTTGGATCTGTCCCTACAACCTCGCCCACCCCCCCATTGGTGAGCATGCATCTTCCGTCTCTGCCACGTTAGCCTTTAGGCTTTTACACTTGTTACTCTGATTTAGTCAGCTGTCAAGAAGTGCCCCTCCCCCAACCAGGCCTTGAGAGTCTCCGAGTGGAACTTTCCAAATCATCTGAATGGAACTACTACATGGACTGCTCAACTACATAAATCTTGGCTGTGCACTAACCAGCAGTGGCCTGTATGCAGGATCATCTGTTTAAACAAAACCCCTGTCATCTGACATGGCAGCTTTATTTATGAGTCTGTGTACTGTAACCCTGTGGCATAAATATTAAATAATAACATCCCTTGGGCAAAAAGAAAAAAAATCATTCCCATTATCTGACATCTTCTTATGAAAATATAAAGTAAAACCAACCACAGAAAGTGGTATTGGTTAATTCTAAAATACAAGTATATAAGCAGGGATTGTTCAACAGGTAGAGATAGGGGCACAGTTAATATTTGCATTTTTGCACTGTCGTCTTGCTTCAAGAAATGAAATCGCCACGAAGTAAAGGGTGTTGACAACAACAGCAAACTTGCATAGGTGACAAATTTCTTCAAACCCAAATTCCAAGTCCTGTCAGCATCTCCTTAGCAGATGAGCTTTGAAGAAGACTAGAATCCAGACACTGGAGGCGCCTTGTGAGTGGGGTTTTGGACAATGACATTGCTCGTTTTTTAAGCATTCTGTGAATTTCCTATTACATCAGTTTCATGATTCAGCATTTTCCTTTTCATTTATTTACAGTAATATACGGCGAGATAACCTAAGCTTTCCGCAGGATCCTGGAACATAAGGTAGGCTGGGCAGCAAGGGTGTAGCCTTCTGTAAATTTACTGTTGCTCAGAACTCAGGAACAAATGGGAGAAAGCAAGTCATCCAAAAACCTGGGAAATATCTCCTCACCTTACTCTGAGGGTCTCAATTTCTCTGGTATTTAAAGTAGGTTACTGCCATCTAGTTTGTAAGTCTAAGAGAAGGCAAAAAGTCTGCAAATTGCAAACTGACGTGCATAAGCCAAACGCAGCTCTGAAATGACAATGTTCAAGACGCAACTAAAGTCACCACTCTGGCGGTAAGCGTGGTACAAAGAAGTAGATTTCGTTCTGGCACCCGTAACTTGGCTGGAGTGACCAAGGAGTTGAAGAGCCTCTGGAAACGCGAGGTGCTGTGGCACCGAACCGTCTGGGCTGGGAGGACCCGATGCAAACTCAAAGGAGGGTCGGGGTTGGGGGGGCAGGGGAAAAGGAGAAGTTGGGCACAAGGAGGAAAGGAGCTTCAAGAAGGTGAATGAAAAGCCTAGGACAGGTGGGGACAGGGCTGGGGAGCCACGCTCCAAGGGTCAGGAAGCGAATGCGGGGTAGGGAGGGTTCAGCGTCGCTGGGGACAAGAAGGATACTCCAGGGGAACCTAGCCCTGGTCTCCAGCGAGGCGGTGAGGAAGAGGAATGGACTCAAGAGAGAGTAGCCAGTAGCCGGCAAGTCCAGTCCACGCACCCGGGTACTCATCCCAAGGGCTGGGAGCGCCCGGGGCACAGTGGCAAGGAAAAGAGACAAACTCTCGGCGACGTCCCCACCTCCTGCGGTTGGGGTCCCAGGCCACCCCCACACCGTCCCCAGGGCCCGCGCAGAAGGAAAGACCCTAATAGGGTCCGGCGCTCACCAGGTAGCAGAGAAAGAGCAGCGCGCTGGCAGGGTGGCCGCCGAGGCCCGGGGGGACACCGCCGCTCGGGGGGACCATGGCTGCGGCCCGGGGACCGAAAGCGGGCGGCGGGGGCTGCTGCTGCTGCTGCTGTCGCCGCCGTGGCCACCAAAGCCCCGCGCCGCGCCACTGCATGGCGAGGCCGCCCGGATCCCGGCCGGAACAGGTCACCTGGTGCAGGGACCGGCCCCCGCCCGAGGCGCCACCTTCCCTCCCGCCCCCGGCCGGCGGCCCGCCGCGCGCGGGGCCACCTGCCGCTGCCACCGGACCCGCCGCCGCCGCCACCGCCGCTCCTGCCTCCGCCCCCGCAGCCCCAACCGAGCGCCGGCTCCTCCCCGCTCGCAGTCCGGTCCCCTCCCTCCCTCGGCCTCCCTGCCCAGCCCGCCTCCCTGGTCGCTCCCTCCGAACCCATGGCTTCCACCCCTCCGGGCCGTGGGCGCCCACACAGGTGGGGACCTCGTGGTCCCGCCCCCCCCCCGCCGCTGTTCACCCCCAGGTCCGCGGGGCTCTCGGTCGCCCCCATCCCTTTCTCTTGCTTCCTCCTCCGCCCCTTCCGCGCCCTTGCAGTCCGCGATCCCCCCCCTCACCCCTTCTACTACCCACTTTCTCCGTTTCCTCCACGTCCTTTCTCCCTAACTCCCTCCCTTCTCCATCTCTCCCTCCCGCATCTCTAGCCGGTGCCCACCCTGCTGCTTGCCGCTCATTCCCACTTCGCGCCCGAGCACTAGGCAGTGGGATTTGTTTGGTGGCTTGGGGACGGAGGGGTAGTGGTGGCCCGGGCGCCATTCCGGCAGGGCGGGGGCCGAGGGTGCTTTCTTGGAGTTGAGCCACGCAGCCTCTTGGCTTCTAATCCTTAGGGATGGATTTTGACCCCTGCCAACCTCCACCTGTCCACCTGCAGGGCTTGGGGCCGCTTTCCTGCTGGCACGTTTAGAGCCCAGGCTGTGCCCCACCCTGCCGCCTGATTGGCGACGCGTTCTGGATGTTTCCCCAGGGTTTTGTGCGGTGTGGCCGCTGCTTCCTCCGCGCTCTTTGTTTTAATTGTCCGGAGTATTGGCGCCCAGAGCGGGTTTCTATTTGATTTGCATCCCTGAGCTCTGGCTTCTACTTGGAAGAGGAGAAAACGAATTAATTAGGCCAGTACAATTGTACCCAAGCCCCAAATGAAAGGAGGTGAGGCCCTTGAAGTGCGCAAACAGCTTTTTTGAAAATCAGGACACATCCTAGGCTTTGAGGAGGCAGGGTGGGATTGGATGCTAGTAGACCCGGGTTCTGTAGCCAGTCTCAGGTGAGATGAACCTTGTGGACAGCGCAAGCAACTCTGGGCTTGCCCCGTAGTTCTGGGAAGTGCTCGGCTGTCTTGGGGCTGAGAAAACTGCTTGGGGGGGCAAGGGTTAATGCTGTGAGATAGTTAACCCATCTTGAAAAGTTTGTCCCTTTGGCACTGGTGTGGATTTGTGTGGATGGGAACTATTAATAGATTGAAGTCTCACGTAACACAATCCTTTCCCTGAGGTGTTGTCACTACTGTGGTCCAAGTAATGTCAGTCGCAGGCGAAGGGGGTGGGGGGTTCGGGTGCAGGAGTGAGGATAAGCCCAGAGTCGGTTCCTGGACCTGGTACAGTGGGGCTATTGGCAGAGAGCTGCAAGTCCCTTGCCCATTTTTGGATTCGTAGGTTTGCCTATGAGTTCTGGGCCAATCACAGCTAGAAGGCTCTCAGAGCAAAGCACATAGATGGCAGAGTGCCCCTGAGTTCTGTCCCGGTTGGTCCTGGAGGGTGCCCGTGAAGACTCCTGGTGGGTGAATTTCCAGGGTGACAGTACAGAATCAGGGAGGTCTCACTTTCCAAGCCATGGGCACACAGGAAGGATGCTGCCTGCCTCGCCAGCTGCAATCACAATAAAGCACTTGGGAAGTTTGACAGATGTTGCCAGGATGCCTGTCCCACTTCCACAGAGACAAAGCACTTAAAATTCTTCTCTGTGATGCAGGGAACTATTTATTCCATTTAGTGTCCAAGGGAACAAAAGATGGGGTGGCTTTGTCCCAGATCCCATCTGTATTTTTTCCATCAAAAGAAAACATACTCTACAGATTTTCCCCCTGATTTTCTTTCTCTCTCTCTCTCTCTCTCTCTCTCTCTCTCTCTCTCTCTCTCTCTCTCTCTCTCTCTCTCTCTCTCTCTCTTTTTGAGACAGGGTCATGATTCTATGTACCCAAAATGTGCTGAAGCATGAGCTCTTCCAGGGTCAGCCTCCTGAATGCTGGGATTTCAGGCCAGGACCACCACATTAGGTTGTTAATATGTGTGTGGTAAAATGTTGACTGACTTGTTTAAGGGAAGAGAGTGTCAGAGGCAAGACAGAATTTGTGGGTGTCCACCTGCCTTCCTGGGCCTTTATCCAGAGTTTCTGTCCTTTCTTGTGGGCCCAGATTACTTCTATCCTCAGAGGACTGTCTCTCTGTGGCTTGCAGTCGAAGATACAGTTTTCAAAGCTTTATTGGCTTTAAGAAGCTGCATTTTCCCAAGTGTAGTCCATGCAGAGGTGTCCCACTGGAGCTGGGCCATTCTCGATGTAGTCTTCTGTATCCAGATGTGTACTTGTTTGTCTTCTGTAGCACTGGGTACTATCCCACCCTTTAGGAATTCAGAAGTGGGCAGGAACATCCATTTTCATCTGGAGCAATGGGCACACTTCAGAAAATGAACCTAAATACAGTTTGGTCCTCTAAAATGACCACTGAACAACTTTGTTGCTCAGGGAATGAGAACGGGCTTGCCTGGTGTCTCCTGTATTGGAAGGGGGCAGAGAAAAGTCAGGAATTCTTTACACAGCCATCTTTGGGTCTAGAAGACACTTATTGCCCAAGCCTCTGCTCTAGTAGATTTCTTGAAGGGTGTGGCTTTATTTCAGCAGAAGCCCCTTATTTGGAAACAAATCTGTTTTCCCCACTGTGTTGTAGAAGGACTTGAAACTCCATCACCACAATTCATTGGTTTGAATTAAGCTTTTATACTCCACTAAAATCCAAAGGCCCCCAGGAGGAGGCTGTTTGAATCTGGCCTCCCTTGTGCC
Organism: Tokudaia tokunoshimensis; assembly: GCA_036184795.1. NCBI lineage: Eukaryota > Metazoa > Chordata > Mammalia > Rodentia > Muridae > Tokudaia > Tokudaia tokunoshimensis. The sequence goes on along the minus strand of BTHU01000014.1, from coordinate 53,409,822 downwards.
TACCTTGGTGTAAGATAGTTTATCATCTCCCCATTAAGGAGACTAGAAGCAAAGAGCAAACCCATACCCAACCCTGACCAAAACCAAGGCCATCAAGAGAGTGCAGTGATCCAGTAGGAGAAGAAAGCAAGGCTCTAGAGCCAGGGGGAATAGGGAGATACCCTCTGTTTAAATAGCCCTGCTCATCTCTACAAGAACCATCCCTCAACCAGTTATTCTCAAACCCTGAGGTGGTTTAAGATCAGCAAAATCATAGCAAATGTAATAATTGGCCAGCAAGAAACTTGATGAGCAAAAAAACATTTAGAAAAAAAGAATCTAAAATGTATTCTGTCAACATTATTTAACTAAAAGGACAGGGATTTCTTTCTTTGTTTGTTTTAATTAAAGAATTAGGGAGGTAGAGAGGAAAGGCAGTGCATGCCTATCAAGCCAGCACTTGGGAAACTGAGGCAAGAGAAGCAAGAATACAAGGTCAGTCTAGAAAACATACAGGATATTGGCTCAGCAGCTTAGCAGGTTAAGGAACATGCCACCAAACCCGACGGCCTGGGTATGATCCGAAGTACCTACGCGACAGAAGAAGAAAATTGACTCCCAGGGTGGGGAGCTGGCTCCGGGCTGAACACCTGCTGTGCAAGTATGTGGTCTGGAACCCCAGCACTCATGGGAAAGCCAGACATGCTGCCTCCTGTCTGAGACCTCGCCACTGGGGAACAGAGACAGGGGCATCCTTGGAGTTTGCTGGCCTTCCAGTCTAGTCAAAACAGGGAGCTCTGGGTTCACTGATACACTGGCCATGTCTCAAAAGAAATAAGATGAAGAAGTGACAAAAGATGCCCTGTGTTGACCTCTGCCCTCCACATCTGCACAAATGAGTGAGCACACGGACACAACACACACACACACACACCATAAGTAGATGGTGATAGACAGATGATAGATCGATGATAGATGATAGATAGATAATCATTTAGATATAATGTAATTTGCTTGTCTCACAACTTGTCTTTGTCTCCTTCTGCTAAGGGTCAGTAGGAGCTCATCTCCGACCTAATATGGTTCATAAGGACACTTGGATGATGCCCCAGTCAGCGAACACACTCAGCGTAAAGAGATCCAGTCCCACAGAGGCACATGACCCCTGAGCACTAAGAGGTGGAAAGGCACTCTGGACTGTGGCGTGTCCCTTCTCTGATTCCCTCCTATATAAATCTCCAGGGCCCAGGGAAAAGCCACTGGTTCTAGGAAGCCTTCTGTTCTACTTAGAGTTACTGTGCTGTGAAACACCATGACCAAAGTAACTTGGGGAAGAAAGGGTTTATTTGGCTTACACTTCCACGGCACTGTTCATCATCACAGCAAGTCAGGACAGGAACCTGGAGTCAGGAGCTGATGCAGAGGCCATGGAGGAGCACTGCCTACTGGCTTGCTCCTTATAGCTTGCTCAGCCTGATTTCTTACAGACCAATAATAGTCCAGGGGTGGCCTCACCTAAGATGAGCTGGGCCCTCCCACATCAATCGCTAAGAAAATGCCTGATAGACCCACCAATAGCGGAACATTACGGAGGCGTTTTTCTCAGTTGAGGCTGCCTTCTCTCCAATGACTCCAGTTTGTCAACTAAGCCAGCACACCTTCTCTTGCCCTCTCCAAAGCACAGTTGGTTCTCTAGTAGCTACGGTCACTTCTGCCTCAGTCCTGCTTGGTTGGCGGCTTATTCCCCTCAAATAAAGCAGAGCGTCTTGGAAAGCAGGGCGCATTGCCTACCTGCCGTTTGCCTGCCACTTGCCTCCTGAGCAGTCCATTCATGAGAATCCTTCTCATGTCCGCTTGCTCTTCCTCCGTTCTCCTTCCCTCCCTGCCTCTTCTCCTCTGCCACCCGTGTTATCTCCCGATCCGTGTTCACACACAGGTTCCCTTCTCTTTTCTGAAATTTCAGTTATTCAAAGGGTGGAGGATGAACTGCAACTTTTGCCTTTCCCACCCAAATCAAAGAGAAGAAAGCAAAAACAGAAGGAAAGTTTGCGGTCAGTCAGGCCGTCCTCCCAGAGGGAAACCATGGCCTTTCCTCTCTGCCGTAGATGAATGACCTCTGGGGCCCAGATGTACCCCGAAGTCATCTTTTCATGTTTGGTATTTCTATTCTCTGGTGGTCCCTAGATTGTCTCACCTGAATTCTTTGTTTCGGATTCTCCCACTTCTTGCCACTCCCTCCTTGTTCCTTCCTTAGACCACCCCACCAGATTCCATCCTCAACGCCTCATGAACCTTGTCACCATGACCAGCAGTACATCCGGAGACCACAGAGTCTGACTCTGAGAAGCACAGAGAGGCAGGACTGGAGTGCTGGAATCTCAGTGTTTTCGGGGGGGCAGGGGGAATGTTGAAGGTCTCAGAATCACTCTGGCTGGAGCCCTGGTATGCTCCGGAATGAGCTCTATTTCTGGGCCTGTCAAATGAAATGTCGTTGCTCCTAGTTATTTTTGGCTCTTTGCCCTTCTGCATAGGTGCGTGTTCAGCTCAATTCTTCCCTCACCCTGAGCTGGGGAAACAGGCAGCTTCCCTTTGCCAAGCCTTTCCTGGGTCAAGAGCACCTGTGCCACCAATGGCAGCTTACAACGGCCATTTTCTGCCCTGTGCATGGGAAGTTTGGGCAGAGTACTGGTGGGCTAAAGGGAGAAACTTTCTCTGACCTTCTAGGACCACTGAAGAGTTTTGTGGCCTGAACATCAGGGTCAGGTAGACGCAGCTGTCCAGAGCTCATCATGCTTCCTGTCCTGACAAGGGTGCTTTTGGATTCTTCACCCATCCTCATGGGGACTTAGGATAAGCTAGAAGACCACTGCAGGCTCAGAGAGTACAGAAACACCCAGGATGCAGAAAGCCAAGGGCCTGGGTCTGTAAGTGTAAGGTTATCTTTGTGTGAGTTGAGAGCACGTGTGTGGAAAAAGAGTGCAGTGGAGAGTAGTTGGGGGTGAGCACATAGATGTTTGGGGGGATAGAATGGAAGGGGAAACTGATCTATAGCCGGGAGAGAAAGTATCAGACAAATCAACAAAAAGAGATGGACCATGCATGAGAGCTCCTGAGTCACGACTCTCTTTCGTAACTGACCCTGCAGTCTGCCAGCAGCCATTAGCTTGGATCTGGGGCTTCTGGTTTATTAGGAACGTATTCTATCAAGCCAAAGAAAACAGCAGTAGCAAGGCAGATACTGGTTAACAAGCTTCACACCAAACCCAGAAAAGCAGAGAAGGTTCGACAAGACCTGGGTCCTCTCGGTAGCAGCTCTCTACGTCTTCCCACTGAGGCAAGTCTTCCTCGTTCTTATCAAACATCCCTTTGATATACCTATTCAGTGAGTCCATCTGACAAGCCTCTGAAGCAGGCGCCGCCACCATCATCAATCTTATTTTACAGATGAGGAAATTAAGGTACTTGAAAGTCCCTGGCCCCACGGCTGGAAGGTGGCATATTGCTAGTTTGAATTCAGGCCCTTATTTATTTATTTATTTATTTATTTATTAGTTATTAGCATCATTGTGGGCCTGGGGGTTTAGCCAAGGGTGCTGTGTGTTCTCAGCAAGCATACCACCACCAAGATGTTCCACGGTTTCACTCAAAGCAGTTTGATCCCAGGTCTAGTCCACACACACACACACACACACACACACACACACACACACACCCTGGTATGTCAGACTCGTGCTGTAAGGGAATAATGAGCTAGCCAGGCTCTGCTCAGAATATGAGGTCCCACATAGATTTCAGATGGATATCTTCCACTTCTTTATTAGTTGCAGGGGAACATAGGTTGCCATCGCAGAACACCTTTCCAGGTCCCAGCTGACCACTGCTTGGTTGAGTTACCATCCAAGCCAAGAGCCACAACCCCATTATAGTGCTGTGGGAAGTCTGTCCTGTTGGAGATGCTGGTGTGGTGTGAAGGATGCTGCGATTACCCTCACTTGATGAGAAAGCCCAAGCTAGTCACACAGGGAGAGAGTGATGTTCAGCTGGTCTCCAGTCAGCCTAGCTGTGCCAGCCCAGGTGCTAGTGGATGAATAAGCACACCACCTCCAATAAGTCCTTAGGCAAAAGACTTAACAAAGTCTTGTCAATCTGCTGACCCATGAAAGATAAAAATAAATTGTTGTTTGAGCCGCTCATCTCGTAGGCAGCTTGTTCATAGCAGTAGGTAACCAAAACAGAACCCTGGGCAACTTGGCAAATTTTTTATAATCTATTTTTATTTTATATGCATTGACGTTTTGCCTGCATGTGTGTCTGCATGAGGGTGTCAGATTTTGAAGTTACAGACAGTAATGAGCTGCCATGTGGGTGCTGGGAATTGAACCCAGAACTCTGAAAAAGCAGTCAGTGCTCAACCACTTGACTCTAGCCCCCAACGACTTGGTATTTTTAACTGAAATGTATTGTTAACCCAGAGCTTCCTGACATACAAAGCAAAAACGGGAGCAGGGTGGATTAGCTGTAGCTGTTGTCTTGTAGCACTATGTCCGGCATGAATATAGAGTCAACCCATTTCAATGTTGACAAATCGAAAAGTAAAACCACTCAGGAGTCTCTGCTCTGTTTACAAGAGTTATAGTCAGCCCAGTCCTGCAGATTCTGTAACCTGCCCTGCCAGAGCAAACCAAAAGAATCACAGTTATCACAAAGAAGGAAGTGCCCCGTGGGTGACTCCATCAGATCAGCTCAAGCCTCCCCCCCCACCAACCCCACCTCCCACCCCCACCTCGTTTGGTTTTCATCATTTCTTGTGCCCTACTGCTTCAGACTCATCCCAAATTAAGTCACAAACAGGCTCAGTGACTTCAGGGTCCTAAGCAGGGAGAATTAATGACGAAAATAGAAATGCTGAAAATAGTGGAAACCAAAGCAGATTGGATGATTTATTCAAACCTTGCGGAGAAACGACTGTTCAGCCCAGAATTGAAATTTAGACCTGAGCTTTGTAATCAACCAGGATTGTACCTCTTTCTGAAATTAACCCTAAAAAGCAGAAGGGAGAGAAACAGAAACTCCGTGTGGTGTCCTTGGGTCTGCATGTTGATCCTTTGAGAAGTTTCTGGCACTTCTGAAAGCTGTTCTTTATGAAGTGACCTCTGAGGTCAGAGAGCTGAGCAGCATGAAGTTCTAAGAGAACAGAATGTGTAGTTTGTGTTCTCCCCACTGTGCCTCTGGGATGAGCACACCTTGCCCGCTGGTCTCATTCTTAGATACCCAGATGGTCACTCCTTTCCCTTGGCACTGTAACTGGGCCCAAGGGACTCTTTGAAGGCAACAGGGTTATCTTTTGTGCCTCAGCCTCCGTTGCTTGACCACTCACCTCCTCGGTTTCTCTCCCCTAAAGTGGATGTTAGGGTCTTCTGACTGCTGATGCTTTCCTGGAGCATGATGCAGGCTGCTGTGGTTGAATCATGGTGCTTAAAAAGACACCTGAGAGTCCAGCTCCCCGTCACACCTATGACTGTGACTGGGTTTGGAAATAGGATGTGGATGGAGTCATGGTAAAATGATGTCACAGGTGGACTCCAATTCTATGACTGGTGGCCTGGTAAGAGTAGGTGTGCACAGGGGAGTGACAATAAGAGATGGGGAGGATAGCCATGGAAGGCTGGGAATGACATTAGAGCTGTACGACCATAAGGCAGAGAATGCCTAGGGGCAGATCCTGCAGAGGTAAGGAAGGGTGCCCTCTGGAGACCTGGGATCTCGAGAGCAGAGCTGTGCACAGCTTTACTAGGGCCTTGGTTTTGGATTTCCATCATCCCGACCACAAGATTATACTTTCCAGTGGTTTTCGTTTTGAGGGCAGGAGACCCTGCCCTCCAGGTTTGCCTTCAACTTTATGTGTAGCTGAGGATGACCTTGAACTCTTGATCTTTCCGCTTTCAAGTTTCATGTGTTGAGATTATATGCATACTCCACCATACCTAGTTTGTGCCGTGCTGGGAACTGAACCCCAAACTCAAGATGCTAAAAAAGTGAGCCACATCCCAGTCTCAAATTCCTATTATTCCAGCATATGGTATTTTACTTCAGAGAATCTAGAAAAAAAAAGTATGCAACTAAGTTAGATGTTAGTTTCCCAGTTTTAAATCCAGTGTTATTGGGTACTTACTATGCCCCAGGGTCAGTGCTAGACTCTGGAACCCAAAGCCAAGGCAAGAAAGTAATACATAGCAAGCAAAATTGCCTGGGCAGGCTTGTGACTTTATAAACTTATTCTATCATGTGCCTTGAGCTCCCCGGTGTCCAGCGTCCTCATACCCATGCACCCCTGCCCATTGCCAGTGTCTGATTTGTGTCAGTGCCTGCTTGTGTCGGATTTGAAGTGACCATAGAGGACTAAGCCAGCTCTTGGTTTTGCAGGCCTGTGCACTGAGGTTGGAGGGGTCCTGCTCCCAGTAGAGAGGTATCAGTGGGCTTCTCTTCCTCCTTATTCATGATGTAAGTAAACTGAACACAAATAGACACCAAGTTATGTGTGACTGGTAAAGGAAGCATCGTCCCCAGCCTGGGGTCTTAGAGCAGAGAGCAAAGCCTTTGTTGAGAGATGTAACTTCCTGAGGACAGCACTGGAAGAGACATGCAGGTTTGTAGCTTTCACTCATCCTTTATCTCAGAGCCCTTAAGAAGTTTCCACATTGGTTCAATATAGGACTGGCTCCTTAGAGATTTCTGGAAGCGAGCCAAGGAAGATCTCTCTCTCTCTCTCCTGTATGTTTTGAGAGGCCACAGAAGCTGCGACCGATGCCCTCCTGGATGCAGAAGGAGTTGCTGGCCTCATTATATGCATGGACCACTACTGCTGTTTGAAACTCCAATACTGCTGAACAATTCAGAAATAGATCCATTAAGGGTCTGCTTTTGCCCCAGGGCTTTAACACAGGTCACCAGAAAATCCAAGATTTTACAGTCAGTCCAACTCTTAAGACGGAAAGAAAAAAAAGCATAATCACAAAAAAAAAAATAAATAAATAATAAAACATAAATTCTGGGCAGCGCTCCTGCCCCTACCCTCACCCCAGCCTACCAGGAGTCCCTCTTTGCTTCTCCGCTGCTTTAGGATAAACAGCTCTTTAGTTGAACTTGAAATCTAAATTCTCTTCAGCTATTAATTGATAAGAGCATCTCCTCTTACCTCTCATGCTCTGAAGTAAGATTAGAGTGTAAATAAACTAGGTCAGGTTTAGCGAGACGGATGTGAATTGTTCTCTTCATTCCTCTTAATCTTAAAGGAATAATGAGTGTCTGTGCATCGCCATTCAATGAGCAGTTACGTCTCTGCTCCTTCAGACTTCAGCCAAGTCAGTGCAGGGACCTCCAGGAGTATTCACCAGACCTCCAAAACTCACCAAGTTCACAACCCTGTGAAGCTTTCTGCCTGATGAGAGACTGTTGAGGTTGTGGAAAGACTTGGCTGGGTTGGTATTCATTTTTAGACTAGATGGGATCTCTTGTGTGGCAGGGAGATGGGGTGAGAGAATAAGATTTTCCTGGGCATAACCACAATGTGTTCAGAATTTCCTGGGCATTTGCACAGCACATTAAAATCATTAGCTAATTATTAATCTCACTCTAGAGCTCTTCTGAACTTATAATGCCCACAGACGTTAATGAAGGCTTTTATCTATAGGTCTGGGACTGAGTCACTGTGATTGACAATGCTCCGGGTAGCGTAGGTACTGATGGAACTGTCACAGGGATGAAGAGTTAAACTGTGGGAAATGAAGGGACAGGAAGATGAGGAGAAGAATGATGGTGATGGTGATGATGATGAGGGAGGAAGGAGAACGGAAACAAGACTGTAACTTCAAACACCTCATTAGAAAAATGGGGCAGTTAAGGAAGGACTCACCAAGTAATCTGCTTAAACTTTAATTAATTATTCATTTATATATATTTATGTGGCACACTTTCTCCAGGGAACCCGATGTGCTTTGCAAACATATTAAATAATTAACTCTCTCAAATCTGAGTGGAGAGGCAGCAGAAAGACTCTGTAAGTGGACAAGAGGCTTGGAGAATGGCAACCAGTCTCTCTTCGAGCAGAAAAGTCCCCTGTGCCCACAATGAGGTCACACAACAGGAGAAACTCTCTGGGGCTAATGAATACTTCAGGGATGTATTTGGGAGCCTCTCTGATTGAGCAGTCCAGATTGAGCAGATCTTGTTGGGAGAGATAGATGATGATAGATGCATTAGATAAATAGATAAGCAGATGCGGGAATGCGCTACTACCAGAAACCAAAACCATGGGGAAGCACGCTGTTAGAAGACAGAATGGAATGCATTCTGAAAACACACTGCCTTCAAGATCAAAGTTAGGGCATATTTTAAATCAAGAATATCAATGACAGGCATTACATAAATCGGAATTGCCAAGGCCAAATGGCAAACAGGGAGCAAGAAACATCCACTAACTTGTGTTTTTATCACATTTTCAGTTCCTAAAACTGTACTCTCCATGCAGAGTGCAGTTGACAGGATCCAGGATGTGGTACACATGTCCCAGCACTTGGGAGCTTGAGGTGGGGAGGGGGAGTCCCTGTGTGCTTGAGATCAGCCTGGGCTGCGTATCCATACCCAGCTCAACCCTGCTCCCCATCAAGCCACAGTAACACACCTTTAACAAATCTGCTGAACCAGTGGAGGTCAAACACAACACAGTAGAACAAAACAGCAAATTAGCAAAAGAGAAGAGACAGCGGCAGCCACCAGGGCAGAGCAAGAAGGTTCTGTCTTGAGTGAGATAGCCACTCAGCAGGGGGGCTCATGGGCATTGAGCACAGGCATTGTGTGTGTGTGTGTGTGTGTGTGTGTGTGTGTGTGTGTGTGTGTCTGTGCATGTGTAAGAGCGCACATGTGGCGGGAATGGGGGAGACAACTTCCTAGAGTCGCTTCTCATAGTCCACAGTGGCCTCTTATTCCCTACATGGGCTCCATCCCTTTGCTCAGTTATAGCAACTGACTTCTGCACGCTGCATCTTAAAACTAGGAAACTGAGATGCACACACCAACCTTGGCAAGATCGAGTAATTAAAGCCACGATTTGCTTTTAGTCAGGTATATGTCTCTGGGAGATGAAGTCCACATTAGATGAGGAAAAGGTTCGGCCAAGTAACTTGAAGAAGTACAGGGTAAAACCAAGACAGCTGTCAAAAGGGAGAGAGGTTTTCCTTTCATTCTAGAATGGGAGATGACCTTCTACAACACCCACCACTAGGGAATGAAAATCTAAACAGACGGAGTGGTAAGGGAAGAGATGATTTTAAACAAACGGAACATTTTGTTGTTGTTGAGACAAGGTCTGGCCTTGATCGCTCCACATAGCAAAGGGTGACCCTGAACTCTTTAAAAATGTACGGCTCTTACATTATTTATGTGTTTGTGCATGTGTGAGTGAGAGTGCACGTGTCACTGTGCACATGTGGAGGGGGGCGGGGTTGCTTCCTAGAGTTGGTTCTCTTATCCCACAATGGTTTCCTTTGTTTGTTTGTTGTTTTGTTTTGTTTTCTCCAAGACAGGGTTTCTCCGTGTAGTCCTGGCTGACCTGGAACTCACTGAGTAGTACAGATTGGTCTTGAACCCAGGGCCTGTCTCTGCCTCCTGAGTACTGGGATTAAAGAGGTGTGCCACCTGGTTTTGCATCTTGTTTTTGTGGTTTTGGTTTTTGCTTCACTGTATCCTCCAGGCTAGCCCAGGACCTTCTGGCCCATTTCTCCTGTTTCTGTCTCCCATTTTATCACAGATATGTGGGGACTACTAGATAGATACATATCAATACATGTGCTAGTTCACATGTGTGCCTACAGTCAAACTCAGGGTCTCACTTTTACCCACTGAACCATCTTGTCCTCATCTGAACTCTCAATCTTCCTGCTTCCATTTCCCACGTGCTGGGATTGCACAAAGTAAACAGGCCTGTCTGGAAACACTACTGCTTTCCGACTAACTAGTCTCAGAATACTTACTTCTATCAAGTTTTATTTTGTTGGGTATCTTTAAGGACTCTCTCTGTCTCCCCTGTCTCTCTGTCTCCACCACCCCCCTTCCTCTCTCATAAGTGACTTGGTGTACAGAATAGATTGATTTGAGCCCAGACTCCACCAATTATTAATCAAAGGCTCTGAGACGCCTTGACCTTCTAAGTCAGCTTTATCCATGGAAAATGACAGCAGTCACTTTCCGGATTGCCGTGTGGATTGCTTCAAAACCTGGCCAAGGAATTGCTTGGTGAAATAAACAAATTCACTGGTTTTTTAAGTGTCATTTGGGGGACTGAGATAAAAGTCATATTGTTCAGGCACACAACTCCTCCACCCTCTTCCAGGGCTGTAGATAAATTCTCAAATTCCTGCTACTGGAACTTTCTAGAATCACACTCTACTTTAAAAGATCTGTTGATGGTTTTGTTTTTTTTTTTAATTTATTTGCCTCTTGTACTAAGCTCAGTTTTAGTTGGCTAATTTCAGCATTAGTTGGAGATCAGTCTTCAGCCCTAATGTAAACCCACACTTTCCTGCCTAAGCTTACTGTGACATGAATAGCAGAGAACCACTAAGCACAACAAGAAGAGACTGTCTCTTGAATTCCCCTTCAGGGGATGTAGATAAATTCTCCTCCTAAAGATAGACTGAAATGCATGCTGGCTGCCTGGCTGTTTCTGCTATAACTGACATTCAGGTCCATCCAGGCTTCTGAACTCCATTCATATTTTCATAGATGCTATAGTCTGTGTCGCTGCCTTATGGCTGAGTCTGCAGCCTCTCCCAACATGATGGTATTGGGAAGTGATTCGATTCTCTGAGCAGAGCCCTCATGAACCACATTAGAAGGAGATCCAAAGAGCTTTCCCTACCTTTCCACTCTAGGAAGGTAGGTATATAGAGAAAGCCTCCTATGTAAATCAGAAAGTGGATTAACTCGACACCAATTACTCAGGCTCTTTGACCTTGGACTTCTGCTATTCTGTTGGACTTCTTAGACTGAAGAAATGAAAGTCAGTTTATAAGCTACCCTGTCTGTGGATTTTTGTTGAAGTAGCTTGAGCTGATCAAGAAAGACGGATATTGCTTATGTTTTCTAAGCCAACATGAAAGCTTTTACAAGTGACAAAAGTCATGATACTATGGATAATTTTAGGTGATAATTATTTATATAGTGGATCTATTGAAAAATTTATCTATTATACATATGATAGTTATAGCTATATATACATATATAATTATCATCTATCTGTATCTATGTATCTATTGCCTATCTCTACCTGTCATCTATCTGTATCTATGTATCTATGTATGTATCTATTATCTATCTATCTATCTATCTATCTATCTATCTATCTATCTATCAATCATGGATCTATCTATCATCTATCTATTTACCATCTATCTCTCATCTATCTATCTATCTATCTATCTATCTATCTATCTATCTATCTATCTATCTACTATCATGTATCCATTTATCTGTCCATCATCTATCTATCTATCTATCTATCTATCTATCTATCTATCTATCTATCTATCTATCATGTGTCCATTTATCTGTCCATTGTTTATCATCTAATGGGTCCATTTACCTGTACCTCTTCCCAGTACACCAGCTATAAATTTATGGTGGGTAAACATGTGTGTAGGACACTTATCAGTTCTGCAACTGCCTACTTAACTCACATAACGAAAAGAAACAGGCAGTAGACTAGGAAAGGCTCTGTGGGCTCCAGGAAGAAGAACAATGTCCCTCAGCTAAAAGTGAGGCATTCCCCCAATTACAAACTCATTAAACTCCACACATGCTGGGGATGCATTCAGCCACTGCTTTTAGTTTTATTTTCAGAAAAAGGACAGTAGAGATCCAGTGAGATTTGCCATTTTTCAAGGTCACACATGGACAGCATGGTAAAGAGGTAGAAAGCTGGCCGTCTCTAGTCTGCACGCAGTCACCGCCTGAGCAGTGATTTCTGCCCGAGTGGAGGACGCTGGGCAGCTGACCCCTGTCAGAGAGCCTCACTCTCTTGGGAAATTTTACAGGGCCTTTCCAATTCCTCCACACCACAGTTAAGCATCCAAATGATTCCATTATAGCTTTTAATACCCTTCCATTTCCCACCAAATCAAGGCAGGAGAAATATGTAAAGTCTCTAGGGGAAACAGCCAACCGTTTCCTTTCTTATTTCTCTATGAATGAAGCAATTGCTGGCTTTGGTTTCTTTCTTTTTTCTTTTTTTTTTTTCAAACTTTAAATTAAAATGCTGACCTGTGGAGTCTTAAGCTCAAAGTTCCTCAATAAATAGAGAGAGAGAGAGAGAGAGAGAGAGAGAGAGAGAGAGAGAGAGAGAGAGAGAGAGATACATTAGAAGCAGGTTAAGGCAGAATCACCTATATCCACATGCTCTGTGTCTGAAGAGTTTGAGAAAGAAGCCTGGTCTCAGGTCGAAAGTTTTTGACCATATATCACATGGTGGCAAATTTTCTAATTTAAAACAGTCCTTAGGCTGAGAAGATGCTCAGCTGGTAAACATTTGTCACATAAGCATGAAGACTTAAATTTGGTGGGCAGAACCCGCGCAGAAAAGAAAAAAAAGTTGGATGTGGTGTGCATGCTGGGACTCTCAGGGAGCACAGAGGTAGGAGGATCTCTGGGCCTCAAAGTAAGCTATCCTAGACAAACCTGCAAGCTCATGTACAAGTAAGAGACCATGTCTCAAAAACAGGCTGGAGAGTTACGAAGGGAAACACTGAGGCTGACCTCTGGCCTCCACATGCAAACACATGCACATGTGCCTGTACACTCTTGCATTCCTTGTATGCACACACACACACACACACATACACACACATACATCTGTACACACACATGAACACATCCACACAGAGAGACAAGCCCAGCAACAAATGTTTTGTTTTAAGAACCTCCACATCAAGTTTGTATTAATTATGGTGTCTCATTACAGTGATTCAGAAGTGGGGGGATTCCACCACCCCCAGTAAACATGTGGCAAGGTATGGAGAGATTTGGGTTGTCACAGCCTGGGGGAGGGATGGCACCTGAGGGTAGTGGTCACAAGCATCTCTTGAAGCACAGCAGGATCTGATCCACTGAGACTGGGGGACCCTGCTTCAACATCTGGATGCTTCCTCAAAATATTCTCTCTCTCTCTCTCTCTGTGGTTGCATGCACATGTGCTTACCTGAGCTTGTACTTGTGGGAGACAGAGGTCAACAACATCAAGTATCATTTCTTTATATTATTATTATCATCATCATCATTATTATTATTACTGCCGTTGGTTTTTAAGAGACAGGACTTCTTTGTTTAGCCCTGACTTTTCTGGAACTCACTCTGTAGATCAGGCTGGTCTTGAACTCATAGAGATCTGCCTGCCTCTGCCACCTGAATACTGAGATCAAAAGCTTGTGCCACCACTGCATGGCCGTCTCCACCTTAGTTTTTAAAGATAGGGTCTCTCACTGATCCTGGAACTTATTATTTCAATTAAGCTGTCTGGCCAGTGAACCCCCAGGACCTACCTATCACTGCCCTGCCTTTGTTGGGGTCATGGGCGTGCACCCCCATACCCAGCTTTTACATGGATGCTGGGCATCTAAACTTAAGCCCTCATCTTTTTGCAGCAAGCACTTTACCCACTGAGCCATCTTCCCAGCAGCTCCTAACCTGTCTCTGTCCGAGTTACCACGGCACCTACCCTTTACAGATGCAGAGTGTATAGTGTTTAGCATACTATGATGAGTTCTTCCCTCTCAAGGATGTTATCATGCTAGACACTGCAAAAGCTTGAACCAGAGAGAAGTTTTTCCAGATCTTTTAAGCCTGCAAATGTTGAATACCTAGACTACGAAAAACTATTATGATATATTTTATTATTAGCTCTATACATGGAGTCAAGATTGTTTATATTTTGAAGCCTTGGAACATACAGGGCACATATTACTTTTCAGACGAGAGATTATGGCGGCTGGTTGGTTGCCTCGTGTTCTATTAACATTGAAACCAGGCTTCCCTGTCAGGCTGTTCCGGGTAAATACATTCAGATCTGCAAGCAGTGAGCACAGGCTTCCAGTCCAAATGGCTCTTTGTGTGCAGAGGAGAGGGAAGATCCAGACCACTGGAGCATGTCTCTCACCACCCCTGAGCAGCCTCCTTGAGCTCAGACCTGGGAGATAAGCTCACAGCTGTCGGGAGACATCTGTAATTGAGTCAGGCCGGAAGGACTTCTACAATCTTCTACCTGTGTGTTTCTAAGTTTCATGGGGCACACTGTGAAACTGGATCCCTTCCTGTCTCCTGCCCATCTGTCTATCTAGCTACCTCAACTTTGCCTAGGATGACAATGAAGCTCCTATAGGACCCACAAGGCCTTGCCAACACTCTCTGTCCCCACCCACTCTTGTCACACTGGCTTTTGTGCTGTCCCAAAAGACACACTCTGTCACCACAGGGCCTTTGCACAAGCTCCTCTTGTTTCTGCAGCCTTCCTCTTCTGATCCTTCATTTTGTTAACACACCTGCTCACTTCACCAAGGTCATCCAAGCTATCACTTCCTCATGGACACTTCCCAGGCCTCCTTGGCACTTCCACACAAGTTCTCCCTTCATTCTGGTACAGTTTTACAATTACATGTGTATTGTTGGCATGGAGTCTGGCTAGGACACACCCTGGCACCCTAAACCACCACGTTCAGATGCATCTGCATAAAGTGGGCACTAGGGAACCAACCATTCCTGAACCATTTGATTCTTCAAATCACATTCCATTTACAGATTTATCTTGTTTGTGTCTATGCATAGGCTCATACACCACAGCTCCCATGTAATGGTCAGAGGAGAACACAGGAGTGATGATTCTTTCCTTCCATCATGTGTGGCCCAAGGCATGGTGGCAAGTGCCTTAGTCACTGGGCCACTTTCCTGGATCCTGAACCATCTAAACTTTAAGCAAATGAAAAATAAACAAATAAATGCAACCATCCTGAGATCTACACTCAGAAGCAGAATGTTAGGGAGGTCAAAGGTGCACAGGTTCTGACAATCATATGGGTCCCTGGGATTAATTTGCATATTTCAAGGTGCAGAAGGGAAATCTTGCCTACAAGCCCTGGAATTCAGAAGACACCAATTTACCTCTATGAGAGCATCATTAAGTTTGGAAACAACTCCCATGTGCAGCCCGCATGCTGCTCTAGGATGAGACTAGCATGTAGATCCTCTGGCAGCACCGCTCAGTTGTGTTCTCTGTGTCTCCTCCCATCCCCTTGCTTCCTTCATGGAATATCCACAGGCTTGCTTTACCTTTCCTCCAGTGAGGTTAACCTTCCTTCCTGGGTTGTGTGTTGTACAATACCCACAAGGCCAGCACCACCATCTGAGATATTTAAATATGACTTTGAGAGATGGGTCTGTCTTCCATATAAAAGCCTACAGTCACCACGACAAACATGACTGCAATGTTGAAAAATCCCTAAATAAAGAGATGCCACGTTCTCTGCATATTCATGGCCAAAATGAATATTATATATGACGCTTGGTTTTGTGAGCATTCGGAAAAGGCAGAAGGAGAGAATGCAGATTTACTTATTTTTATCAATGAAAACAATTCTACTTGACCAGCAGAAGAATGGTTTCTTCTGGTCTGAAGAAAAACGCGCCTGCAGAAGGCAGTCCTGCCTATTAGTCTCTGAGCAGAGCTTTATTTTTATATTATTGTGTCGTTTTATGCACGGTCCCCAAGTGCCTTGTCAATGACAGCCACTCATTAAATCATTTGAACTATCATATAAAAATAAAGATGGATTTTAAGCTACACTGAGCCAGGCAGTTGGTTAGCAAATACTGATTGCTCCCTATGGGGTCTGGCATGTTCTTTCAGGTGATGGAGACTCACAGGAAGGAAGCACATGGTCCTTTGCCTCAGGAGGACTTAGGGACCAATCCAAGCAACAAACAGATGAACCTTCGAGCGGAATAAAACTGCTCAGAAAATAAAACCCTGTCTTTGGAAAGTGGAGTGAAGGTCAGTACACGCCAGGTTTCAGAGGCAAACAAGGCAGAGGCAGATGTTGTGCCAGCCTAGGAAGACGCTGGCCACGAGTGTGAAAGAGTTTGGAAGGTTAGAGGATTACGGGGTGAGTACCGGGAGTGATGGCATGTGCCAGTGAGTCCCAACACGTGGGACAGCAAGGCAAGAAGATTGTTGTGGGCTCAAAGCCACCCTGAGCTACATGTAAGAATCTGCTAGAAGGGAGGGAGAGGGGAGGAAGGGAGGAAAAGAAAAGAAAAGGGGTAAAACAAGCAAGGAAGGAAGGAAAAGAGGAAGAGGGAAGGAAGGAAGGAAGGAAGGAAAAGGAGAGAGGAAAGGAGGACCAGCCAAAGGCAGGGAGGAAAGAGGAAAATAGAGTATGTACACCCCCTAAGAGGTCAACTAGCAAACTATTACCTTTCTTTAACTGGGGACAGCTGAAGCCTCAAGATAAACCTAGAATTCCTACAAATATCATTTTCCTTTCTGGGAAAAACTATAAATTTCCAACAAGGACATACACAATGTGAGTGACTTGCAGAAAAGAATAAAGCAAACTCCTGAAAATGTGGAGCCCTCCAGGTAAGGACATGGGTGGGCCAATTGAACCACCATGGAAACTGCTAGCCTCAACTAAGGGCACGCGCTCCCACAATTGCAACACTGAACGGCCTCCGCGCTCCCACACTGAGTGGATTTTTTGGTGCTATTTTTAGAAGCTCTAGAAACGTTAGGGGGTGGAGTCTAGTCGGAGCATGTAGGTCACTGGGGGTAGGGTGGGGTATGTTATCCTTTCTCTCCTTTCTCTTCTCTCTGGCTACTGGTACCACTGCCACAATATGAGGGGCTTAGTGCACACCTTTAGCCTCAGCATTCAGGAGGCAGAGGCAAGTGGGTTTCTGTCAGTCAGAATTACGTAGTAGTTCCAGGCTAGCCAGAGCTACACAGTGAGTCCTTGTCTCAAAAACAAAACAAAACAAAAAAAAAAAAACAAAAACCAAGGAGGATAAGGAAAGTGTTCTACATTTTTCTGGTTCAACCAAAAAGGCAAAAATGACCTTGACCTTGGAAAATGAAAACGTAGTCCTCAGCAAAGTGTCTCATTAAATCACAAATATCTTGGATCTTGTTTATTAGTCTCCATTGCAAACACTAAGCTCAGCAGTGAATCAGCCATAGCAGTTACCAGGTATACATATGTCCCAATAAAACTTTATTTACAAGAACAAGCTGTGGTCCAAATGTGATCCGTTAGCTTTAGTTCACAGACCCCTGTTCTGAGGTGCAGCCATGTTTAGGACTGAGCAAACGCTGTTGGGAAATGGATTAATTTTTTGAGACCTTGAAACAAGTGACAGAGACAGCACCAGCTAGCACACTTGAGGTGCACCACACTGAGTGGCTCTTCTCTGTGCTCAGAGGCCATCAGAAGCACCCCTAGCCTGAGAACTTTCTGGGCTTGCATTTACGTTGAGCCCCTGCATTTTTCCCAGCCTCTCCCCTTGCACACACCATGCTGGCCAGCCCCAGCTCTCCTGTTTCTGCTGTGTGTGCAGAGTCATGCCTCTGACCCCTCCCCTGCACTGCTGCCCCTCCCCAGGGATCCCTCTTTCCTGCTTCGACATGGGCATTGTCTTTTAAGACATCCTTCAACCTTCAAGTGTCTCTGCCTTCATTTTTTTTTTCCTGAGGCACTCCTGGGCTGGGATGATATCCCTTCCATATTCCCACAGCCCTTTGAACAGAAGCACACTTCATCAATATAACTTCAGCAACCTTTTTCCAATTTATCTCTAATGGATTAACCTTATCGGATGTAGTAGATTCTTCTTCTTCTTCTTCTTTTTTTTTTAATCTGCTGCTTCCTTGCTGGGTTGTGAACTCCTTTCAAACGCAGGCTATGCCTTATTAATCTTTGTTTACTCCGGGGTTAGCTGTGGATCTGGCATGGAGAGGCAGCTGAGCACATGTTTGCACACTTGTTTAACTCACGGCAGAGCCTGGTTGGGCTGGGGCCACTGGGGCTCTGTGGTATGAGTCACAGCTTCGACGGTCTGCTGTTTTCATGAGACACTTCCAGCGAGTTAATAAGCAAGTCTTCCTGACAAGGTGCTGGGTGCTGTTCACAAATGATAGAATATTAAAATCAAATCAAGTTCAAAGGTAAATATACAAATCTCTCTTCCACCTATGTCCTATGCATCATACCCATCCCTCAAATCACACACACACACACACACACACACACACACACACACACACACTCACACATACACACTATTATTGTTCTAGTCAATTCTACCATTGTGTGCTTTTGGCAAATACATTTTCTCTTTCGTAGGAATCTCATGAAAATCTCATTCGCACATTGGATATGAGACCGTGGTACACAGTCTTTACAAAAGCTTTGTGGATTTATCTCCAGTTCCATGCAGAACACCAACAGGATGGTTTATTTGGAGAAAACCCAGCCATCTCCACGTGTGGCTACAGTTTTCCAAAGTGCCATCTGGATGCTTCCTCTAGTTAAATCCAGGCAAAAATAGAGGCCTCCACACAGCAAATGTCCCCAGCCCTACCTCTTTATTGTTTATCTGGGGTAAGGGGCAAATTGGTGTGTGAGACTACACATGTGAATCGTAATCATTGATTGCTGCCACTGGGTTTTCTATAGTGTTGGTTTCCGGAATTCTATTTGTCTAGAAAGGAGTGCACAGTACAGCAGGTAGGGGGAGGGTAGGAAGTGTATGTGCAGTTCTGAACTGGACACAGCCTCACCCCACCAGGTAAATAGCGGCTACTTCAATTTTCAACTGCCGTTATCTAGTTTTGTTCTTGTGGGGTGGCAGTCAGGGCTTATCTATACCCTTGCACACCATATCTTATAGCAGGCACAGCCCTGAGGACTCCCAAGGCAAACATCCCCAGCACTGGGCACATCCAGAACCTCCATCCACCCTCCATTCCTCGGGAAACTAGGATGACTCCTTTCTCCTCATCTATCTCAGGGATTCTGGGGAAACACATCCCTGAGAATCCTCTCTGCTTTCAGGGTTGACTCGGTCGTAGCTCAGTTAAGCGGCGATGATGCCATTTCTCCCCTCCTCTTGGTCCTTCTGGCCAGCGTCCCTTGCTCCTCTAAAACTTTCCAAGGCAGATCTCCACCTGTTCTCACAGCAAAGCTCAAGTCCAGAGAGGCCCAGAATAGAGAGGAAGCCAAAGATGCTTGAGATTTGTGTCTTTAGCATTTGGCTCCTCTCCTCTGGGTCTGGGCTCAGCAGGGCATAAATAGATAATCAAAGATTTTTTTCTTTTTCACTAACTCTGGTAGGAATTCTATAATCAGAGGCTGAGTCTTCTCTTGACTTTGTTTCTTTAAACTTTCTAGATTGCACTGAGAGTTCCTCCGAGTTTATTTGGAAATGTTTAAACCTTTTAAGTCAACAGCCCCAGCGGCTAATCAGAAAGTTATGTGTACATTAGTATATACTCTGAGATCTTTAAAAAATACAACCTTTATTATCCTTTACAGTGCATGTGTGTGCGTGTGCCAAGAGGATACATAATCGCATGCATAACCAATCTAATAATCTAGGCTAGGGGATTAGCTAGCTCACTGGCAGAGTGCAGATAGGCCTGACTCTAATTCCGGCAGTAAAAGTGAAAGAGTACATATGTGAATCTCTCTGTCTCTCTGTGTCTCTGTCTCTCTGTCTCTGTCTCTCTGTCTCTCTCTCTCTCTCTCTCTCTCTCTCTCTCTCTCTCTCTCTCTCTCTCTCTGTGTGTGTGTGTGTGTGTGTGTGTGTGTGTGTGTGTGTGTATACTTGAGTACAAGCCAGTCTGTTCTGGGATCCACTAAATGTGGTCCCTGCCCCTCTCCCCACTCCAGCCTCATGAAGGTGGTTTTCTCAAGCCAATCTAGAGCATGTTAGGTTTCCAACCCCTGTTAACAGAAGAAATTACAAAGATCCAAAGTTTTAATTGGAAGTTAAGTAAGTCTGGGCACCTGGTACACAGCATGTTGATCTCAGGCACAGCATGAGACAGTTGATAGAACTGTATTCTATGCTTGAAATCTGCAGATCTTAAGTGTTCGCACGCGCACGCTCGACAGACACACACACACACACACACACACTGTAGTAACTGAGCGGTATGACAGATATGTAAATTAATTTGATGGTAACAATCACTTCACAATGTATATGTAAATTATCATGTCATGCATCTTGAATATACATGTTTTGTCAATTGTTCTTCACTGAATCTGGAAAAAGTTATAATAATTGAGGATTTTTTTTTTTTTGCAATAAAGGTCTACTAACATGAATGTTTTTAAGATGGGGGAATAACATTTTGCTCAAGAAGGATTTACAGTTATCATTCTCTGAAACCCATACGGACTGCAACTGTCTGTCTGTAAAGAACCTAGAACAAGGTGGTGGACTAGGTTTGGTCCACAGGCTGTAAGGTGCTTAGACACAGCAGTGGCACAGGTAATTGATGTTAACCACTACCTTGCAAGTGGAAGACTCCAAACAAGCTTTGTTCTTTGAAAACTAGAACAGTTGGGCCCTCATTGATTTTCCTAGAGGAGACACCATACAGAATGATGAGTAAGTACCTTGCCTCTGGGCACACATCCCACGACTGTCCACTTTCTGGCTTTGGGGTTTAAATTGACTACTTGACTTTTCTGAAACATCATCTCTTGGTTGGGAAAATGTCTTGGTTTGTTTCCTGCTGCTATAACACAATACTACAAACAAGAAAACTGTGAACAATTAGGAGTCGTTTAGGCTCACAGTTCTGGAGGCCAGGGAATCCAAAGTCAAGAGGTAATAACCAGTGGGCACCTACTACAAGATGGTAAAAGACGGGATGGCAAAGTCCCCCCCCCTTTATAGCTTACCCATTCCTGTCATAACAGTATTAAATCTATTCATGCTAGCACAAGCCTCAGGGCCTAATGTCTCTCAAAGGTTTGGCACTTTAATGCTATTAAAATGGCAAGTACATTTCAACATGCTTGGGAAGGGATGCTCAAAC
Organism: Tokudaia tokunoshimensis; assembly: GCA_036184795.1. NCBI lineage: Eukaryota > Metazoa > Chordata > Mammalia > Rodentia > Muridae > Tokudaia > Tokudaia tokunoshimensis. Next base: position 53,388,698 of record BTHU01000014.1, on the reverse strand, counting down.
CACAGAGGGTATAATGAAGGTATCTCCATCCCCCATTCACAGATTGGATGCGATAAGGCATACCGAACGCATGTCTCGGGTTGTACTCTATACATGATTGTTGCTTTGCTCAAATAGACCAGGCAACAGCCATGTTTTAGATTAAACCCTTTCCCTAATTTATTTATTCTTCAAATTATACCAGGAGACAGTCACGATTATTATTCCCATTTTACAGAGAGGGTATACAATTGGCTTAGATCACACAATCAGTGTGGCACAAGAGGGCCACCTGGACCCAAAGGTATGCAGCTGAGTCCTGTTGGTAGGTGTCTGTACTGGCTGGTTTTGTGTATCAACTTGACACAGGCTGGAGTTATCACAGAGAAAAGGAGCTTCAGTTGAGGAAATGCTTCCATGAAATCCAGCTGTGGGGCATTTTCTCAATTGGTGATCGAGGTGGGAGGGCCCATCATGGGTGGTGCCATCCCTGGGCTGGTAGTCCGGGGTTCTATAAGAAAGCAGGCTGAGCATGCCAGGGGAAGCAATCTAGTAAGCAACACCCTTCTACAGCCTCTGCGTCAGCTCCTGCTTCCTGACCTGCTTGAGTTCCAGTCCTGACGTCCTTTGTTCCAGTCCATGAACAGCAGTGTGGAAGTGTAAGTTGAATAAACCCTTTTCTCCCCAACTTGCTTTTTGGTCATGATGTTCTGTGCAGGAATAGAAACCCTGACTAAGACAGTGTCCGTTCCCCGCATAAAGCCCTTGGGGAATCGGAATTCCTTTACCCTCCCGAGCTATCACGTTTGGCTAGCAGATGCCCCACATCTGCCCATTCATTGACTCAGTCCTCCTCCATCCTAAATCAGAAGAGTGGTCCACGGAATGTCCTAGAGAGATTTCTCCCTGGCTGCTCCCAACCTCCCATGGCCACCTGCTTTTTAGAGTAATGGACAGGAAGGAGACAAGGAAGGGGAGAGCGGTAATATCAGCATGCAGCAGAGGGACTGCGAGAACACTTCCTGCTCAGAAGGCAGCAGGGGCATTAGCGCTGACCTCTTTCTGCTCCTGCTGCCTGGAAAGCACCCACCCCACCACCAGTGCGCCACTGCCAAGGCGAGCTGGCTCAACTGATTGAAACATGATTGTCCCTCTTAATCAAAGTGATGTCATTCTCTGATTTCTGAGAGTGAGGGATAGTGAAGTTAATGACGGCTAGAGTGGGCTTCTAATGGCCCAGGGTTTCGGAGGGGCCCCGGGGCTCCCAAGCCACTTGCATTTCAATGATGTGCTGTGGGATTTCTGCACTAACAAGGGTGCCATAAGTCTTAATTACCCAGAACCAAGGCCTCACCTTGCTGCGTGTCCCTGGGGAGTTTCACTGAAGTCAGTGAGAGCTTTGCCTGCAGTTCAGCACCACGAAAACCTGCCTGCAAATGTTTGCAAATTACCCTGAGTGCCTCTGAAGGGAACAGGAGGGAATTCTTTATTTTTAGAATGCTGGCATAGTCTTGGCCCTGCCTTGCCTGTCGCATACCTGTGTGTGACTCAAATCTTGTTCCCTCTGTCTCCCATGAATTCTCCATCACTAGGTCTCTCTCCTCCTCCTCCGAGGTAGATGGAAGCACCTTGTAGGTCTTGCCCTTAGCCTAGCTGCTGGTAATGTCCCCGAGCTCCTGCCTCTGACTCCACAGCAGTCCCTAGAAAGCCTAATGTGTTCTCCATTACAAGGCTGATTGGGTCTCCCTTTCCAGCCTTGAAAGCAGCCTCCCCCCCACACAGAGGACATCAAGGGCCTCCCAACCTGCTCTTCTGTCCCTCTGAAAATTAGATCTGCCTAGGCTCCTGAATCTGATACACACACACACACACACACACACACACACACACACACACACAGAGGCTGCCACTCTTTGTTAGATCACGCATGCGCCCTTTTCCAAGTGACACCTTGTTCTCAATTAGGCAGTAATGTCCAAGCTTGTTTCCTCCTTTGGGAACAACCTATGTCCACCAGATAGAAGGGTCCAGGAAAGTGGAATCTGTGCTTACATCCATACTCCTGAGTTACCATGGGGCCGGGAGGAGGTGAGACCACACTACATCAAATGGGCTTCACCTGTGAACACAATTGCCACAAAAAAATGCCAATAGGCCTATTCCTGGCCAGTGTCTTGGCAACCCACTTGGAGTCCCTTTGCTACCTGTGCTCGAAGAACAGGCTTTTGAAATCAGAGCCTGATCTTATCACTGCCTTTCTTAAGGCCTACTGTGTAACCCATTGTCCAAACTGGAAGGTGGGTCTTAATCCTCTAGGCGCTGTTGCCACCCTCAGTCACCTCTCAGAACATCTGCTATCACATTTGGAAGGTCACTTCCTCCAGAGACCTGCCCCCCAACACCCTCTACTCTGGACCCTCCCTGCAGACCAGACCCCATCACAAACTCCATGCTAGCCTGCACACGTCGTGGTACTGTTCTGATCTGTCATCACCTGGTACATAGGAGACCTGTTGTGCCAATGAGTGATTGATAATTACCTGTTGATTGATGAAACTGAATCAAACAAATGACTGAACCAGATACTTCATAAATCTTGAATAGTAACAACCAAATTGCAGCCCTAGGTTAACCTTATATCAATATCTGCCTTCTTATGGCTTATCCTAAATAGAAAGATTCATTAGGAAGATATTAAAATAATAAACTGTCAGGCTACAGACATATGTGCAGGTGGTTGAGTGTCTAGCATGATCAATATACAAATGGACCCTGGGGTTTAGGTTTTCATTTCTTTGAGACCCTGAGCCTTGTAATCAACACCTTCCCAGCAGAGCGAACTTCCACTGAATTTTAAACCACCCTCCCTCCTTGCTGCATGTTCCCAATAACAACAAAAAACAAATGAACACACACACACCAAAAAAAAAAAATGCTGTACGCTTCCAAGCACCAGGATAAATAGCTCTGCTTGTCCAAGAAAAATAGTCTTGACCATCAGTGAAGGCTGACCACTCACCATTCATAAAAGCATCACCCTGGGGAAAGTTGCTCTAGAGAATTAGAACTTGGTGATTGCTTGAATCACCTGATGTGACTCACCGTGACCCTGACTTGCCTAGGTTTCACTTCTGAATGGAGTACCTCAGCAACTAGATAGGTATTATTCATTCCTGGTGTGACCACAGACAGAGACACAAGCAAAGCACTATTAACACATCGCCAGTGATAGGTATGCAAATGAGAGGGGGCAGATATGAAAACAGCTCTATCTGGCCTTGCCGCTACCTTGCCTTGTCTAAAATTCATAGAAATATTAATCCTCCTGGATGCTTAGGAATGCATATGGGATAACATTCTCAAGGAAGCTAATAATTATCCCTTGTTAGCTAGATCAACTAACAGCGGTCTTTCACTGCAGGGACAGAAAAATATTGTGACGTGCTCTGTTAAGCAAAACAAGGTGGCAGAATGAATTAGGACATTTAGACTAACAGTAATAACAACATTTGAATCTAGCTCCCTTTTCCAGATAATTGATAACATTGACAGAAAATAGACACAGAGTTAATAGAGTGCATTATTAATGGTTGATTGAGACACCGGAGACAAAATTTCTCTCCATTGCCATGTTGTTATCAGTAATATTTATTAGACACCCACTGTGTCTGGTGTGACTCTTATCAGAGGCTGGGATAATAATAAATCACTACCTGTCAACCATGTGTACAGTAACTGTGTTATGTGTCTAGGCAGCTCTCTTATTAAGACCTTGGAATCTATTAAAAGTCTCATTTTGAAACAATAAAGCAAGAGGAAGAATTTATGAATTGTAGATCTTCAGCATTAACCCAACAACAGCCTTGGAGAGGAAAAGAACTCTTCAGAGGAAAAAAAAATTAATTCCTGCCAAGAAAAATCTGGGAACCTAAGTTAGCAAGTCCTACCAGATGCCTCCAACTGTGCCGAGCGGAAACGAGGTACATTCTAATTCCACAGGAAGAAAAAGGTATAGGCTAGCCTGTGAATCGGGCATCATCCAGAAGGCTCAGCTGCCAGGTTCTCAATCACATGTGTAACCCACAGCGATGTCCTCACACATCCAAGACCCCCTCTGATCCTTGGATCTGATCAGTACTGCATTTGTCACCATGACTGATAAATTCAGACATAACCCACCTGCTCCAGTCACTAGGTTAATCTGCATAGTGGAAGGCCATGTCGTTTGCAAGATTGGCTGTATAAAGCCTCACATCAGTGTCTGGCTGTCTCTGCAATGTGATTGTGTTGTCTACCACTAAGTGGTGAGATCTATTGATTCCTCCCTGCAAGAGCTGAGAAAAACACTTATCAAAAGAATACCATAGATGTGATATTTTGGAAACTTCTAAGCTTAGGCCTTAAGAAACCTTTGCAACTTCCAGTCCAGCTGTCTTAGAACACAAGACCACATCAGGTAAGAAAGCCCAGGCTAGCCATCTTGAAGATCAGAGCTCTTGTCCACAGAGGACAGCTAACAGCCAGTAAAAACTGCTCATTGGATCATATGAGGATCACAAAACCAACGGAATGTATGCAGCCACTCCTTGATATCCGTTTGCATTGGACTATCTAGGACCTGTCACACTGCCAGATGACCGTTGCTGCCCAAGTGACCCCAGAAGCAGCCAAGCAGAAGAGTCACCCCATTGAGCCGCAAGACGCTGACTTAAGAATCAGGAACGAATAAAATCGCTACGATTTTGAGGAACTCAAGTTGGATCTGTTTGTTACACAGCAGTGGGTGGATGAAGAACAATGACAGATTCTTTATATTTGCCACGAGGGCTTTAGAAAAGCGACTCTGTTCTAACCCCTCTAACAACAGCCTCCAGGATGGTGTTAACTTGTGAAGTTAAGGTGTTTCTTCTTGTTTCCTCCCCGCTACCTCTCACAGAGATTCACACTGAGGCTGGACTGTTTAACTTTCCTTTGCCAAAAGGAATAATAAAGATCATGAAATGCTTGTTGAGTAATTGGCTGGCAGCAGGGCGACAGCGTGTGTGGAGATGGAAGGCATCCTCAGCTGTCCTTCTCTGTCCAGATGAGCTGTGCCCACTCTATCCAGCTGCAGCACCATTGCCAAGGCCCCGAAGCCTTCTGGGAGGCTGCTGGGACAGGGATCCTCGTGGTTAGCCATCTCCAGAAAAACCGAAACCAACAGAAGCTGGTACCCGGAGCCCACTGAGGGTGTCAATCTATGTGAAAGCTAAAGTCCTTTATATCAGATGATATAGCTTTGTGTAGAACCCATACACATCCTCCTATATTCCTTGAGTCACCTCTATATTATGTACAATACCTAGTACAAGGTAAAGGCTATGCAAAAGGTTGTTATGGGGCAATATTTAGGGGATGATGACAAGGACAAAAATCTACATGTTCCTTGAGCACCATTGTTTCCTGAACATTTTTGATCTGTGGTTGGTTGAATCTGGGTCTGGAGCCTGTAGCATAGACACTCTCCAAGGCAGACTAGAAGGATGCAGATACAGGCAAGTGGTTTATTCTGAGTTCAAAGGTAGTCTGTGTGCAGAACCTTTTCTTCTTGGGAGGTCTACACCTAGTTGGTTGAAGCCCACCCATGTTATTGAGGGTTGTCCATTTCCTCAATAGCTATTAACTTACATGGTAATCTTATCTAAGAAATAGCTCAGAGGGGTTATGAGTGTAACTCAGGTGGTAGTCCTTATCTAGTATGTGCAAAGCTCTGGGTTCAATCCCCTAGACTGCATAAACCCCTCCTGGTGGCATGTATCTGTAATCGTGGAGCCTAGGGGTTGGAGAAAGAAAGATCAGACATTTAAGGACATTCACAACAACATAGCAAGTTCAAGATGACACTGGGATACATTAGACCCTGTCTCAGAAATCTAAACAAGCAACATCAAAAGAAAGAAAGAGAGAGAGAGAGAGAGAGAGAGAGAGAGAGAGAGAGAGAGAGAGAGAGAGAGAGAGAGAGAAAGGGAAAGGGAAGAAATGGTTTCACAGAAATGTTTAGAATGATATGTGACCTAATTTCAATGCAGTGTGGCTTAGCGAAGTTGACCTGTAAAATTAACCACAGGAAGTGCTGAGTTGATTTGTGTCCCCTAAAGGACAGCCTGCAGTCCTAGGTCCAGCACCTTACTTGGGGATAGGCTTTTTACAGAGGAAAACAACTGATGACTAAGTCATCAGAATAGGTTCCAATTCATTATTATTGGTGTCCTTACAACAAGGGAAAATCTGAACTAAGAGACAGACATGTGCAGGGGCACACATGTAAAGACATGGGGAAGACAGCCATGTATGTAGAGCAATGCAGCTACACACCAAGGATAGCTAAGGGCTCCCAGGAAACATCAGCTTGCAGCATTGTGGATTGGCCAATACCTTAATTTAGGACTTTTCACCACTAGAATTTTTGGATACTCGCTTTAGACTATGCAGTCCAGTTGAAGACACCTTTGTCATTTGTAGTTGCCCTAGGAAAGCAGATAGCTGAGAGCCTTTCTTTCAGGACTGAGAAGCATCACTACCTGCCTTTCTACAAGGGGGGCTGGGGGCTGAGAAAAGGCCCAGACAGGTCTTCTTCCTTGAACCCATGGCTCTGTCCTTTAAAAGGCCCTAGGAGATAGGTCTGAAAGACTTTGGCTAGTTTCTGTTTCCTCAGAAAGCAAGAATGATCCCTAAATTTCTGAGTCCCCACTCGGTGTGAGAGTATGGGGTTCTTGTCTATGAGTTAGAGGTAGAGACTTTAGCCAAGGAACTGCAGAAAGGACTGAGCAAGCTCTATGTCGTATCCAGCCTGTGACTGCTGGTTATGTAGCTTTCCCTGTGGTGGACAGATGGGAAGGTAATACCATACATGTTTCTCTGAGATCCCAAGCAGACAGTGGTACAGGCTCCAGAGCCAAGCAGACCTGGGGCTGTCCTGGATCTACCACCTGACAGTTCATAATAATGGCTTTATTTTAGTGTGTGTGTGTGTGTGTGTGTGTGTGTGTGTGTGTGTGTTGTCCAGTCCATAATGCATAGAAAATGTGTGGAAGTCAATTCTCTCTATAGATTTTTGGGAGTGACCTCAGGATGTCTAGCTTCATGACCAGAACCTTTATAGACTGAGCCAACTCACCAGCCCATGGCCGTCATCCAGTGCTGTCCTAGCTACTCTTCCCATTGCTACCCAATGGGGAGCATTCCCAAACTTCCTGTCAAAGCAATTTAAAGTAGGAAGGAAGGAGAGAGGGAGAGAAGGAAAGAGGGAGGAAAGGAGGAAGGGAGGGAGGGAGAAAAAAAGGAAGGAAAGAAGGAAAAAGAAAGGACGGGTTTGCTTTGGCTCACAGCTTGAGGGTGTAGTCCATCGATGGTAAGGAAGACATTGCAGGAGCGTGAGAGGGCTGGCCTCACTGTACCTACAGTCAGGAGGCAGAGAGAGGTGAAAACTGGTTCACAGCCAGCTTTCTCCTGTATACTGAAGTCCAAGCACCTAGGTTAAGAGATGATACTGCCCTGGCCTCAATGATAAGGTAATCTAAAAACTCCCTCATATATGTGACCAGAGGTTTGTCTCCTAGGTGATTTTAGATCCTGTCAGGTCAACAATCAACATTAACCCTCACAAATACTGAGTACTTTAGTCACATAACCCTGAACCTCATTCTATCAACTCATGTAAATGAGGCCTGTAGCTCAAAGAGGCTGCCAATCTCTCCAGGATGAGAAAGCCAGCCATGATTCATAGCCCTAGCCCCAACTTCTTTATCACCAAGCCTACTAAAGGAATGCCAGGTCTCAGGGACACAGATTAAAACTCTGTTTTTATTCAAGTCAAACAGCAGGCCAGAGGCCACCACTCTGAAGGAAGTTTGAGTACCTAAACCACCAGAGGGTCACCTGCTTGGAGATAATTATGACTGACATACCCTCTCTTTTGAGAGTATGAAGAGTTTGAGTTTGATCCCAGCGTTAGCTACTGGGGATGCCACCATTTTTTAATGAGTTGGTATTTTGCTCTCCAAACATGCCCACAAATGACTTCACTTTATGTGGGGAGTTCCAGAGTCACTAAAAGCAATTGGGAAACTAAAGGAAGGTGGGGTGTTGCTTAAAATGTGAGGCAGGAGGTTCAAGATGTAGCGAACACAACCCTAGGCAAATCAGTGATTAATTCAGGCTGTAGTCTCAGCACCCTGGAGATAGAGACAGAAGAATCAGGAGTTTGAGGTTATACTTGGCTACATCATGAGTTCAAGGGCAGTCTGGACTACTTGAGACCCTGCCCCATACAAACAATGAAAAGCATCCTTGAAACTATCCGTAGGCCAGAAAATAAAAGAGGCTAAATACAGTCCTGTTTCTGGACTAGCACTCAGTATAATTTTGAAAACAGAAAGAATAGAAGCAGAAGCCAAGACATCCAAGCCATAAGAATTGCTGCTTTGATAGAGGAGTACCTGGCTTTCTCAACTGTCCTTCCAGCTGCTTCAACACTGCTGAGGGTAGACAGGAGTGGTGAGGGCTGAGTATCAGTGTACTAACTGACTGGTGGGTATTTACTTGAGTATCAGTGTATCACTGAGATGACCTTGCAAGAGAGACTGGGAAGTGACCATGTGAAGAAGCCTCTGTGGTAATCCCACCAGGTGTCCCACCAGGTGTGGGGAAGGTGGGGGAAGAGGGACCTCAGTGTCGGAGCGTGTGTTCAGGGGCTCCTGCTCTGAGGAGAACCTTGCCTGCACCCACTCAGATGTGTCTCACAGTGTTTTTCTACTTGGTAGTTTTATACTATGAAAAAGGTCCTGTAACTCATGTTTAATTTCCCTTGGGGAGACAGCTTTGAAATAACGATCAAATCTCCTCTCCCCTCTTTTTGCTACTCTAAGCAAACTGGGAAATATTTTCCCCTGAGGGACAATAGTCCGGTCATTCATGCAATAATCATTTTAATGCTATTTGCTTCTTTTCTTTTAAAAAAAAAAGACTTCTAAGTCTGCTTGCGTAGACCTCTGCTTAGTCAATATTTCTCTATTTCATGGGTAGGAAGGAGTCCAGGTTTTAGGGAGGGAGGGAGGAGTCTGATGTCTGCTTTTGTTTTCTTTTTAGAAACTCAGCTTCATCGCCAGGGACAGACGTGAATGGTTCATTGATTAAATTAGCTGTCATTTGTACAGTGACTGACAAGTATCTGGCACTCCCATTTCATTCTCACACAACCAAGAGGAGTATTATGCCCATTGTGTAGATGGAAAAATCAGCCTCAGAAGAACTCTTGCTAAGCACCACAAATAGACGTGAACTCAAATTGCCTGACGCACATGGAGATACCTGGCATTGACTGTTCTGAGGACTGTGTGCAGTCCGTGTCCCTGAGCTGGGTTATGAGCTACCTCGTTGTACAGATTAACCCTGCAGAGTAGAATGGGGGTAAAAGGTTAAGATTCAAACCCAGTTCTGTCATACTGCAAAGTGGCATAAAAACAGAGAGTGTGGGGCAGGCGAGATGGCTCATGAGATAATGTGCTTTTGGTGCAAGCATGAGGACCTGGGTTCGGATCCCCAGAACTCCTTCGAGATGGTTGTGGTAGTGTTTCTGTCATCCCAGAGCTCCTATAGTGAGATGGAAAGCTGAGACAGATGGGAGAAATTCCAAAAGCCCATTGGGCCAGCTAACCTGGCAAACATCACAGTGGAGAGCAAGAACACGCCCTGATGAATTTGCCTTTTTGTCTCCACACTCCCACCATGGTAAACATGTGCCTGAACTCACACAGACATACACGCGTGTATACACACATTCTATACTCAAAGTTTCGTAATAAAAAAACTAACCAAAAACAGTAAATGAAGCAAGACCACAGAAAGTATGTTAACAGATCTGGCTGGCCCTAACATCTCAGAGGTGGCAGAGATGAGAATTGAGAGGGCTCCATCATGGTCCTGGAACAGACAGTCGTCAGCTCAGAGCCCTAGAACTCCTGCTGAGAAGCCCTCCCTGCCAAGCCAGTGAGTGGATGAACTCTACTGAGGCCTTCCTTTGTCATCATCAGGAACACCAGAGGAGCCTGGACAGAAGCCCAGATGCCAAGGAGAAGGTATCTAAGTCACATGGTGCCAGCCTCATGCTCTAAACAGTAGGGGGGTCTCCAAGCTGATACGAGCAGAAGGGAACATTTGGTAAGTATCCAGGTCCCAGCAAGTCCAATTATCCACTGAAGTCAGTAACCATGACCCTGGGCCATGCCCAGCCCTCTCCAAGGGGTGTGGGTGGATATGGATACAGGGGAGGAAGCTGGTACCCAGCCCATTCCTCCTCAGCAACTGAGGACAGCCTTGTAACCACCCTTCATTCCCCCAAATTCCTCAAAGTGACAAAAGTCTCACTTACAAGTTAATCAAAATCCTGTTGGTGAATGGAGGGGGGGGGAAATGAAACGTGTTAATTAAAATCTCAGAAGATGCCAAGGGAAACAGCCTGCAGATGCCTTGTTCTCATGCTAATCCTATGGGAGTCACAGACACCAGGAATCCCAGGTACTATGATTAGGTCTGAGCATGTCATCGTGACAACTGGAATGAGAAAGATTGTGAACCTTCCCCAGACCCCAAGGTAATGAAATAATTAACAAGAAATGGGCTTTTCCTCTCTTCCCAAGGGAGGTTAAGTCTGCAGGTGTCTTAGACCTGCAGTTATAGCTCTTGAGTGTGTGAATAACATAGGAAATGGGAAGGTACTCATTCATTGAGTAGTCACTAAGCACCTACTATGTGCCATGTGCTCTGTAAAGTGCTGTGGACACAGCAGGAGGACAGACTCATTGATTTGCCTTCTAGAATGGGGGAACAATGAACGTGCCATGGGTAGTTAAGGGGTGATAGGAGGGAAAAGCAAGCGGGGAAAGAGACTGAGGAGAGAGGGGGATGGAGTCAGACCTGTGGTGGAGACAGGTCCTGATGTAGGTGTCCTAGTCCATTTTCTGTTATCATAACAATACCACAGAGGGAGTAATTTTTAAAGGTCAGAGTATATTTGGATCTCCATTCTGGAGGCTGAGAAATGTGACCGCAGCTGGCAAGGGACACCCTGGTTGCAGGTGTGGAGTCTCAGCATACCACATTGCAAGGCAACATTCCCTGCCCAGGCCTTGCCTCTTTTTCTTAAAAAGCCACTGACTCTGTTTTGTTAGAGCCCCACCCTCATCTCTTTAATGAACCATACTTATTTCCCAGAAGTCCTACCTCCAAATATCACAGTCAAATTCATTTTGCACTTACCTAATGTTTCCCAACAGGATTTAAATTTCACATGAGTTCTGGTGGGCCCATTCAAGCCACAGCACAAATGTCATGTGAACAGACACTCAATCACAAGTAAAGACAATTGAGTAAACATTTCAGACAAAGGAGATGCAATGTAAGGGCCCTGTCTTTGTTGATGTGGAGATGCAGACAGAGACAAACCATCTAGAAGCTTCTTGGAAATAAGATATCAGGATATGATCCAGAATGATTGGGTAGTCTCTAGGACATTTGAATAAAAGATTGTAAGTCTGATTCTCTTCTCTCTCTCTCTCTCTCTCTCTCTCTCTCTCTCTCTCTCTCTATCTCTATCTCTATCTCTATCTCTCTCCCTCTCTCCCTCTCTCCCTCTCTCTCTCTCTGGTGTGTGTGTGAGAGAGAGTGAGTGAGTGTTTGTGTATGAGTGTGTAAGTGTGTGTGAGTGTGTGAACGTGTGTAAGTTTGTGTGTGTGTGAGAGTGTATAAGTGTGTGTGTGTGTGTGTGTGTGTGTGTGTGTGTATTCACATGCATATGTAGATCAGAGGACAACAACCTTGGGTGTCATTCCTCAGGAGTTGTCTACCTCATTTTTTTTCTTTTTTCCTTTTTAAAAACTAAGTCTCTCACTGACTTAGAAGCTAGGCTGGCTAGCATGGTATCCTAAAAACCCACTAGCTCACCACCCCAGTACTGGGATTACAAATGGGTGCCAGCATCTTTTTTTTTCCTTTAAAATATAAGTTCTGGGGCTCAATCTTGGGTCCCTTCACTTTAGTGGCAAGCACTGTATAGAGGTAAGCCATTTTCCCCAGATCTCTGACTTCTCTATCTAAAAGTGTAACCTGGCAGCAATGTGGAGATTGACTATGGGGTGGAGACAGGGCAGAGACAAAAATGTTCGGTGTGACTGACAGTCCACATGGATGGCAGTGTGTTTGTGATGCCTCTCATGACAGTTCAAATAAACCTTAAATATACGGGTAGATGACATTTTTAGCATGGGTTTATATAGCACTTGGCAGAGTTCTCTAGTTTCTGAATTCTTGAGTTAAGGTAGTGTTTTAGAAAAGCTGATGTACCATTTTAGCCTCCCCAGGGTTGAGGAGTGGACTTGGCACAAGCACGAATTGACCATAAAGGGTTAAGAAAGTTGGCTGAGCAGGAAAACACTTTGCTAATGTCCAGGGTGCATAGAGGCTGCATAACTGTGTCCTTGAAATGTCAAAGACACGCTTGCTCGAATGCCCATTAACGTCCAAGCATGGAGCTACCTTTCACAGATATCCTTCAAGGACACTATGGACACACTAAGGTCAGAGATGGTCCTAAGACTGTGGAGGTTGCTGGTGATGGAGGGGAACAGTCTCTGTGTCTATTTTTTGCCAACTGCAGCCATTAGTAGAAGTCTTTTTTTTTTCCTTTTCTTTCCCTTTTTTTTTTCCAGGCTTTTGGGCAACCACGTCTTTATGTGCATAAAGATAAAGGACAGAAGTGCGAAAGGTTATTCGATGTAGAACACGCTGGAATCGGATTTGTCTTCTCCTTGGACATGAAGTGTCCACTTCATATCTGCTTCTCTGTAGAGAGCAGCCTGCTGAACACAGATTGATGCTCTAGGATAAAAATGGAATCTTTTCCAAGTAGGCTCTCACTGAGCAGGAATATGGCCATGGTTCCTAATGGCGGGGAAATCCCCATTCTAGCTGGGAGGAAACGATCCAGAAACTCTTGAGGAGAGGGGCTCTGGCCCGAGCGGGTGTGCTGCTGACCGTGAGCCTTCATCACTTATCTTGGCAGATAGGAAATTGGAATTTGGGAAGGAACTTTTACATCAGTCCCTCGGATCCAATAATACTCCTGCTCCTTGCTAAGCTTCTCTCTGTTTAGCAGGCTGCTAAGGGCCTCGGGGCTGGAGCTGCGGGTTGGGTACCACCCACTGTCCCTACTCTGAGCAGTTGGTGGTGGTTCCCTGACATCACTCACCTTCAGTACTGCTTTCTCTCTTCCTGTCCTTCCCAGGGACACTTCAGTAAACCAAAACAGTGTGACTTTGACTCATTGTCTGCTATGTCCCTGTACCACCATCATCTTATTTTATGTTGAAGTTCTTATGTGCAGGTTCGGGTTTTTGTCAATTTCATACAAGCCAGGGTCTTCTGGAAGAGGGAACCTCAAATGCCTCCATCCACTGCATTACAGGCAAGCCTATGGGGGCATTTTCACAATTAATGGTTGATGAGAGAGAGAGCCCGGCCTATTGAGGACAGTGTCACCCCTGGGCAGGTGATCTCGGGTTATATAAAAAGAGTAAACTAAGCAAGCCACAGAGATCAAGTCAGTAAGCATTGTCCTTCCATGGTCTCTATTTTAGTCTCTACTTCCAAACTCTTGCCCTGACTTCTAGTCCTGCCTTCCTTCCTGATGGGCTGTGCTCAAGGTTGAAAGAACCCTTTCTTCCCCAAATTGCTTTGGGTCATGATGTTTATCCCAGTATATAAAGCCAACTAGGACACCTAATCTCTAATATGTGGTCCTGAGGAGGTGAGGTCTGTCAGCGGTCATTAATTAGGTCATGAGGGTGGAGCCCTTATGATTGGTAGTACCTTTAAAACATATCATGTGCACACATACACACACACACACACACAGAGAGAGAGAGAGAGAGAGAGAGAGAGAGAGAGAGAGAGAGAGAGAGAGAATTACACACTAGACTTCTTTATCCCACTTCTCTCATATGAAGATATGAGAAGTCAGCATGCCAGGAATGAACCCCTCACCAGATCTGGGGTCTACCTTACCCTGATCTTGGACTTTTCAGCCTCTGGAACTCTGAAGATGAATGTCTATTGTTCAAGCTTCTCTGTCTATGGTCTGTGCCAAGACTGCGGTATTGCTGCAGAGGAGAGACTGAGTAAGAACACATGCACTTACTAAATAATAATGGGCAAGACTTAATCTCTCTGTACTGTGGCTCTGTTTCCTTTTCTGTATAATGGGGATGTCAGTCCTGTTGGGGTAGAGATTCTCTGTAACAGATGTTGTGATGTGCATTGTAGAGCAACCTCACTACTGTTTATTGCTTCTGTCCTAGTGTGCTCCCAAAGGCAACTAGGGGAGAGAATGGCTTATCATTTTATCTTATGGCTTGCAGTCCATCATGAATGGAAGTCAGAGCAGCAACTCAAGGCAGGAACTTGGGGCCAGGAGCTGAAGCCGAGGCCATGGAGGAGCACTGTTTACTGGCTTGCTCCCCTATGGGTTCTTCACTTTGCTTCCTTATACAACCCAGAAGCACCTACCTGCCCTGAGATGGCACCACTCACACGAGGCTGGGCCCTCCCATATCAATCATTGATCAAGAAAATGCCCGAACAGACATGCCTTTATGGAGGTATTTTGTCAATTCCTCAATCCCTCTTCCCAGATGTCCCTAGCTTATGTCAAGTTGGAAAACCCAAAAGCCTAACTAACTAAGCAGCACATCTTCTGTAACTAGCGAATGAGAAGCAGGGGGCTTGCACATGCTACAGTATCTCCTCAGAGACTCAAACTTTAGTTTGCAAAATACAGAGATGCTTAAGAGGTGACCTGCACTATATAGCTGGCATCTGGAAAACCATAGCGAAAGCTGTGGTAGGTGGAAGAGATCTGGAAATTCTGGGTTTCTGGTTTCATTCAGAGCTGTTCTGCTCCTATCTCCTGGCTACTGGTCTTTGTGGTAGCCAGTTGAATTGACTGGGGGCGATCTGCAATGCCAACCCATCAATCTCCTGATTCCCTGAGCTGCTCCCTTTCAGAAGCAAGCCACCATGAAAGCTGCCATCTGACAGTGACATTCGGACACTGCAGGTGAACATCAATAGTCAGCTGGGGGGTGAGCTTGATGCGCAGGCCAACTCAGCCAATCCTCGGGTGTCTTCGGCAATCCCAATGTTCATTCACACCACACGTTGGTAAGAGTCCTCAGTCAGGGGATGGAGGGATGGCTCAACAGGTAAAGATGTTTGCTGCCAAAGCTGATGACCTGAGTTCGATTCCTAGGACACACATAATGAAGAAGAGAACTACAAAATCTGACCCCCATGTACACTGTGGCACACACTACGCCATGATGAATATGCCCCCTACCACACATACACACGCACAGTAAATAAGTAAATGTAAAAATAATGTTAAAAATGTATTCCCGGGGCTGGAGAGATGGCTCAGTGGTTAAGAACACTGTCTGCTCTTCCAAAGGTCCTGAGTTCAAATCCCAGCAACCACATGGTGGCTCACAACCATCTGTAATGAGACTGACACCCTCTTCTGGTGTGTCTGAAGACAGCTATAGTGTACTTACACATAATAAATAAATCTTTTAAAAAATGTATTCCCAATCAGCCATAGAATGGCAAAAGATAACAATGGTTTCAGTTTTTAAGCAATCAGTTTAGAGTAGATATTCAGCCACTGACAATGGGAATTGGTTTTTAGGGAGGAGGTGGTTTTCAAGCTATCACAGAAGGAGAGGTTTAAGAATGGCTTGGCAGGACGGTGAGGTAACAGAAGCTCTCAGGGAAAGCCATCACACAGTGGTGGTGGGGAAGAAGGAATGAGCACCAGAGGCACCTGCAGAAATGAGGGCTGCTAGAAGGGAGGGTGGAGAGAGTCCAAGAAAGCAAAGGCCAGAAGGCTGTCACGCCAAATCATTGTGGCTTCAGGATAAGCTCTTCTCATTGTCAGGAATCAAAACTCATTCTTGCCCTTTGGAGTGAAGGGGTTTTGTGGGAAAAGGCACTTGGACTTATGGATGAAAGGCAGGACTCTGGGGAGATTAGAAACTGCAGAAAGATTTGGACCTCCCAGGAGGATGTGGTTGAAGGGTGTGTACTCTATTCAGGGCAGCCCCTCACATACTCTTTGAGGGCCACTGTGTGATGTGTAGCCCCAGCTGCCAGATATCCTAACGTCCTCTCTGGTCTTGTCCACCTCCTTTGGGGAGAGGAAATCTGTGACGAGTGAACATGTCACAGCCCAATGGCTGCATTCGTGGTCTCCCCACCTGCTTTCTTCGATACCCACACACCTCCTTTAATCCCAGCACTCCGGAGGCTGAGGCAGGCCAATCTCTGTGAGTTTGAGGCCAGCCTGGTCTACAGAATGAGTTTCAAGCCATCCAGGGTTATGGAGAGAGACCTTGTCTGAAAAACAAAAGCATATGTATGTATGTATGTAGAGGATGGTTAGATGGCTCAGTGGGTAATGATATATGCCACCAAGACTTACAGTCTGAATTTGATCCCCAGAACCCACCTGGTAAAAGGAGAGAACAGACTCCTGCAAGTTGTCTTTTGACCTTCACATGCATGCTATCACATCACATGTGTGTGCCCACATACATAGACATGTAAATCATATACATATACACTCACATATGAAATTTAAATGAACCTTCACAGACTAGATGGCCTTGGCCTTGGTTCTTAGCACCCATGTCAGGCAACTCACAACTACCTGCAACTTCAGGTCCAGGAGATCTGATGCCCTCTTCTGACACCCACAGGCATTCATGTACATAGGGTGCAGATAAACTCATGCAGACCCACCTACATATGCCTAAATAAAGATAAGCAAAAATTTTAATAAAGGTAAAAATATCTATCTTTAGTTGCTTCCCTGGCAGGAAGGCATGTTCCATGATGTCTGCATGACACCTGCCCAATGCTGGAAGCTCCTGGCATACGGTGGGTGGGTACACAACACAAATAATGAGAGAACAAATACACAAATCCCAGGCCGTAGTCCAGGGCTTAAGGTATCTTGTTACTCCTCAGCAGGAGGGATTTGTGGATCTTTGGTCTAATTCTCCTCAGTCCTTCACCACTGCCTGCTATTCCCAGGCATTTCCTCAGGGTCTACTCCTTGACAGCTTTTGTTTCCCAGCTTGTGCTAACTCCCAGCCACCCCTCTCTCACAGCCTGCTGCAAGCTGCCATGGTCTTTCTTCATGCACCAATTCATCCATCTCCGCTCTCCCCCCCCCCCCCCCAGCTTTCCAGCTTTCCGGGTGAAATTCCAGAGGCAGACTCCTATTAGATCACTCCATTTGGGGGCAGGGGGCTCGAAGAGGTGAAGAAAAGCTTTGACTTTTGGTTTTTGACTGAGTTCTGGGTCAGACTTCCTTGATGACTTAATCAGTTATGGCCACAGACCCAGAGGAACATCTAACCCAGGAGAGAACTATTATTTCGCTCCTCAGAGGTGCCTGGATATAGCAAGCTGGGACCGCAGGCTTCTGAGAGGGGCAGCTCCTTTGCATTGCAAAGTTGGAAGGTGATGCAGCCTTAAGAGGTAGAACTGGAGAGGGGGGATTAGACCAATTAGAACATGGAGGATATCACCTTCAAAGGGAGTCAAGCTGTTTTTGGTTTTTAAGTGGTAAATTTTGAGACACAAATGATTCAAGTAGGAACTGAGGAAGGAAGAATTAATTTTTGAGAGAGAGGTGTAACTATCGCAAGATTGGGTTGGGCAAGAAGAGCAAGAACTGGCCTCTCACCATTTTCTGGCTTCTGGCTGTGTCACATGATCCTTTCACATGCCCTCTTGCCATTTCTGCCTTCATCAGGAGACAAATTAGTTATTTTTTTTTCCTAATCTTAGGCTCTCAGCTTCCAAAATGATGAGCTAAACACCTACCTTTATAAAGTTGACGGCTCCGGGTTTTTTGATATAGTAAAAGAAAATGGACTAACACAGCTATCCTAGGAATGAAATGGCTTAGTGATGGATATCACTTAGAAATGGCATAGATAAGATCAGTCAGGAAGTCAGAGAGGGAGCAACGATAATGTCACGAACCTTATCTGGGACAGAGGTGGTGAGAGCTGACAGGGTCTCACACTGGAAGCCTTCTATCAGGTACACAAGACTATTCTGTAGAAAGCCTGGGTCTGCATATACTGGAAGTAGCAGGCACAGGGTAAAACTGGGTGGTTATGATTACACAGTATAGGCCAGTGGTTCTCAACCTTCTTAAAACTGCAACCGTTTTATACAGTTGCAGTGACCCTCAACCATAAAAGTATTCATGTTACTAATTCATAAGTGTTATTTTGTTACTGTAATGAATCGTAATTCAGATATTTGTGTTTTACGATGGTTTTAAACGACCCCTGTGAAAGGGTCATTCAACAATCCCATAGGGGGTCCAGACCCACAGGTTGAGAAACACTGGTATACAAGGAACTAAGCCAAGGGTAGCTATCTGGAAGGATCTTTGCAGAAAGGGCAGACAAAAGAAGAAAACCTCAAGGAGCGAGTGGTCTAAACTGGAAATATTTGCCGGGCACGTAACCTCAGAGAATCTTAGTACCCTATCACGCAAAACCTCTCTCACTGCTCCAGCCCTCAGCAGCACTAGGTTGGCGGCGGAGCCTGCACGAGACCACTCAGGAACAGACTGCGGGCATCCAGCCTGCTCTCCCCACAGCCAGTAACCACACTTCTTGGGGATTCACAGTGTTCTAAAAATACATCCGCCGGGCTGCTGTGCCACAATTAGTGGAGCTGCTGTCCCAGGAAACTCTCCTCACCATTTTGCTTAGATCAGAGAGCGGATTAACTTTGATGTCTGTCTGCACCAGGGCGCAAGACACCACTGGCGGTCCTGCTCCCTGCAAGTTTTCAATCTTCACATGCAGGAGCCCAAGCCAATTTTTTCCTTAGTGATTGAGATGAAAATATGCACCCTAGAGATCCTTACATATTTGACTTGCATCCTATCTCAGGCGCTCTCTCTCTCTCTCTCTCTCTCTCTCTCTCCCCCTCCCTCCCTCCCCCTCTCCCCCCATATACCTTCTCACAGACCCAAACTTCCGAGGCCCTCATTCACACCAGGTGTTGAGGGAATTGTATTGATTTCTGTATCGGTGAGGGCTCCTGGTGGCATGGACTGAAGTTGAAAAGCTGAAGTCCCATTAGAGTTTACCTGGAGCACATGAGCTGACCTGCAGCCTATAACACTCTAGGATCAGCCTGCAAGGGGCACCACCAGGAAAGCTCGAGGATTATGGGGAAAGGGGATCCTTGCAATAACCTCATCCGAGCATCATCATGGAAGAAATCGGAATGAGTGTTAGAAGGTCATAGGTAGATAAGGGCTCCTTGGGATGGGCTTTTTCTCCTTGATAACATTGCCAGCATAAAGGTGGTGGGTGTTTAGACAGAATGAGTGGAGGGAAGGGAGACTCAGAGGCTCTATAAAATACTCACCCAGAGTCCATTCACCACACTTCCAAGCTAAGGGCTCTCCCATCCCCCAAAGGGAAAAAGGTTTTACTTTCTTTCCGGTGCTTGGACTTCTGTCTTTCTCTGATGTTCAATTCTTTGTTCATCCTGGAGAAGGAATTCTGCAAGCCCCCAGACCACAACCAACACCGTTGTTATGTTTCTTGGGGCCTTTCATCTGGGATTTGAACCTGTGAGTAGGGAGAGCAAGGCCTGCAGGTGAACACTTCGATCTTTACTGCTGAGCAGAGAGCCAGGGTGAAAGCTTATGCCAAGTCTTCTAAGCCAAGACACAGTGCAAACCAGACCCCAAGGAACCTCGGGCGGGGGAGAGTGGGCTTGACCACCTGAAAGGAAGGTCTCTGCCCTCTAACTTCCTGATCCTACAGCAGCTCATGGATTCCTGAGCTGTGAGAAGCTAACTGTAGGCACCTAGGTGGGCTGTCTGGGAATAGGAAGGCTTGCTTAGCCTTGTCTGTCTTTCTTGAACTGGACAGGAGTGTGTGTGTGTGTGTGTGTGTGTGTGTGTGTGTGTGTGTGTGTAGGAGAGCTTAGTTGCATGCTTTATCTGTTTGTTCTGAATCCACATGGCTATTGCTGGGATAACAGGACAAATGTCCCCTTCACACACACACACACACACACACACACACACGTCCTTTCTCTGGCCCAGGCTCCTCCATACACTGGGCTCTGGAGGTCCCCAAGCTGATGAAATAGTAGGAAAGAAAATGAAATGGCAAGATCCGGGTGACTGGGGCTGGGCTCAGTACAGAAGGCTGGAATAGGCATGAAGCCCTGGTTCCATCCCCTGCACTGCCAGTAGTTATGGAACTAAAGGAGACTTAAGCATCTTTCCAACTCTGTCCCCCTAGCATTAAGATGGTAGACCTGGAAAGCTCTGTGAATGTCCCGGGGGACAGGTGCTAGACAGGGAGCCTGTAACAGCTAGAGGGAAGAAAAGGAGCTTGCTTGGGTGGGAGGCTGAAGATGAGGGTTCCCCTGGGTCATAAAGCCTGCTCTTCTTTGCTTTCCTCTTTGCTGTCCATTTCTGTTTCTGCCCCCCATGGCCTGGGCACCCCACTTTTGTTTTAACTTCCCAGGCTGAGGAAAGAGAACATTCCATGTTGTTGAAATTATAGGCATTGTCCTTGCTTACAGATTATAGACTTGAGAAAAGGGGGTCAAAAGGAAGGACTTACTCAGCGGCTTTACTGAATGGTGGATCTTACACAGGCAAAAGGAGATTAGGAATTCCCTAAGGTTCTGGGGATTGGAGTCACATCACAGAGAAAATAATCTGAACAGATTCTCACTAATGAAGGAGAGAAACAGGTATCCACAGCCGAGTCAGTAAAATCTCCAGGTGACATTCTGGAGAGGGAGACAAAGATATGGAAGAGGTTTGTGATGGTTCATATATGCTTGGCCCAGGGAGTGGCACTGTGGGTGTGGGCTTTAATACCCTAGTCCTAGCTGGAAGCGCGTATTCTGCTAGCAGCCTTGAGAAGAAGATGTGGAACTCTCAGTTGCTCCTTCACCATGACTGCCTGGATGCTCCCACCTTGATGATAAGGGATTGATTGAACCTCTGAACCTGTAAGCCAGCCCTAATTAAATGTCCTTTTAAGGGTTGCCTTGGTCATGGTGTCTATTCACGGCAGTGAAACCCTAACTAAGACAATGTTCTGGTATGTTCTTTGGTCTAGAGATGTCATCATCAGCAAAGGCTCCTCTAAACTGTGCCATTACCTGTGACAATCTCTCTATCCATGGGCCTTAAGAAAGAAATGCCTGGTATTTTTCTGCTCATGCTTAGGATACAAGCGAGACCTTTGTGGAAAATAGCAGAGGATGTGAAAAACAGCAGGGTAGAAAGTCTCCATCGCTGTGAACAGATCCTGGCATGGCTGGAGAGCTAGATGGACTGCTTTCTTGCTGGGTGAACAAAGCTTGAGTGGTCATCGCAGATCCTTTTTTCCTACGTACTCCATGATTTCTGCCAAATGTTGTCAATAATCGAAGCACTTTTATGGCAGGCCCCAGAAGCAACAATTAGGCACATAGGTGTAGCACTAACCACTCTCCCCTCTAGACCAGGAGAACACTGGGGTTCTAGAGTCAGACTGCCTTGTTCTCAGCACTTGGCTGATTCTCCTAGGTTTTCCATTCCCATGATTAAAGGGCGGGGGGGCGGGGGGGGAGGATGTAGCATCTAGTTTCACTGATGCCCTCTTCCTGACAATACTTTTCCAAGTAGGCTGCT
Organism: Tokudaia tokunoshimensis; assembly: GCA_036184795.1. Taxonomy (NCBI): domain Eukaryota; kingdom Metazoa; phylum Chordata; class Mammalia; order Rodentia; family Muridae; genus Tokudaia; species Tokudaia tokunoshimensis. The sequence goes on along the minus strand of BTHU01000014.1, from coordinate 53,366,884 downwards.
AGTCTCTTACCCTGCCCCTGGCTTGGTTGCTATAGCCAGGGCCTCTCCAGAGGTCAGAGGATGTTGTTACCCTAGTGTGTCCTTGCAGATGTCCACTGGTTATGCTGTGGACCCTTTTATCCTCGAGACTACAACCTCTTCCCCTCTCAGTTGGGTAACTTCTGCCCCATTGCTTTGGGTCTCTCTCCATTGAGGATTCACCATCTACGTGCCTGGTCATAGGGAAGGCTGACACAAAGAACCAGTTCCTACTGAAAAATGGGCAGAGAAGTGGGAGTGTAGCAGTGACCTAAACGCAGGTCCAGCACGTGTCTGAAACCCTGGTTCATTCAGTCTAAAGGGCCTGTATGAGCTGCATAGCCACACCCAGAAAACACTGACTTTGCTGGGTGATTTAGAGATGGTTGGTGCTTAAGAGATGGACCCCAGACACAGAATCTTATTTTTTTTTAGTTTTCTATATTTTTTTATTTACATTCTGAATGATTTCCCCTTTCCCAGTTCCTCCCTCCCCGAAAGTCCCATAAGCTCTGTTCCCTCCCCCTGTTCCCCATTCAACCCCCTCTCACTTCTCTGTCCTGGTATTCCCCTACATCCAGTCTTTCCAGGACCAGGGGTCTCTCCTTCCATCTTCTTAGAAATCTATTGATATGTGAATTGTGTCTAGGGTATTCCGAATTTCTGGGCTAATATCCCCTTATCAGTGACTGCATACCATGTGTGTTCTTTTGTGATTGGGTTACCTCACTAAGGATGATATTTTCAAGGTCTGACCACTTGCCTAAGAATTTTGTGAATTCATTGTTTTTAATTGCAGAGTAGTATTCCATTGTGTAAATATACCACATCTTCTGAATCCATTCCTCCGTTGAGGGGCATCTGGGTTCTTTCCAGCTTCTGGCTATTATAAATAAGGCTGCTATGAACATAGTGGAGCATGTGTCCTTATTGCATGCAGGGGAAGCCTCTGGGTATATGCCCAGGAGTGGTATAGCCAGATCCTCCAGGAGTGTCATGCCCAGTTTTCTGAGGAACCGCCAGACTGCTTTCCAGAGTGGTTGTACCAGCTTGCAATCCCACCAGCAGTGGAGGAGTGTTCCTCTTTCTCCGCATCCTCACCAACAACTGCTGTCTCCTGTGTTTTTGATCTTAGCCATTCTGACTGTTGTGAGATGGAATCTCAGGGTTGTTTTGATTTGCATTTCCCTAATGACTAAGGATGTTGAATATCTCTTTAGGTGCTTCTCAGCCATTAGATATTCTTCAGGTGAGAACTCTTTGTTTAGCTCTATACCCCATTTTTTAATTTGGGTTATTTGGCTCTCTGGAGTCTAACTTCTTGAGTTCTTTGTATTTATTGGATATTAGCCCTCTCAGATACAGAATCTTAACTGTCATTTTCAAGCCATGTAACCTTGGGCAAGTGTATTGGTCAATGTTTCCCAACAACTTGACTGGATTTAGAATAACCTAGAAACATGCCTCTAGGAGTACCTGTGAGGTTGTTTCTACAGAGCTAGATGGTTTAAGCAGATAAACTAAGGAAGAAAGACCAACCTTCAATGTGGGCTGGGGTTCCAGAATGAGTTAAAAATAAAACACGAGAAACTGAGCTGAGCGCCACCACTTGTCTCTCTTTGCTTCCTGACTGTGAATGTGCCATGACCCAGCTTCCTTATGTTCCTGCCTGCCGGCCAGGCTGAACTGTAGCCTCAAACCATGAGCCAAATTAAGCCTTGCCTTCTCTAGTTACTGTTGTCCCATATGTTCTCACAGCCATTAAAAAAGTGAGCCATTGTCATGAGTGAGCCTCACCTCCCACCTCTGCAAAGCTTGGGGGATACCAATCGGGACAGTGACTGGAAGGGACGATTGGTGTATGACACTCGTTGCAGTCCTGCCTTTCCTAGGAGGCACAGGCTCCTAGATTTATGGTCCTACCTAGAGTGTTAACTGAGAGGACATTCCATAAAGAATACTAGGAGCTCTTCAGAGCCAGGGAGCAAACGTGCAGTGTGATGTTTTATCCCTACCCTACTGCAAACACGCCAAGGACAGCAGGCTTTACTGCTATATTCAAGGCGTCTACTGCCGCCTTCACCCTCAGGGTCGAACATCCTGCCTTGGTTCAATAAATCACAGTTGAGTTAAAAAAAAATTAACAATTCCTCTTTTCATCTCAATCAACCACTACGGGTGGGGCTTTGCATAGAGCAGGCACCAAAACAATTAAATAATTAAATTAAAATAAAAATAAACACAAAGCCAAAACTACAGGTTGAATAGATGGGACAGTGGGAGAGGAAAAATTGGGGGAGTAGAGTTTTCCCAGAAACGGGGGATGCTGGGATCAAAGAGATGGACTTGCATTCAGTAGAACTGGAAGACACAGCTATGGTCTGGGGAACAACCCTAACAATCCACAAAAGGCATAGGTAGCATCCTAGCTTCATTTCTGTTGTGACAAATATTCTGACAGAAAAGCAGCTGAGGGAAGAAAGGGTTTATTTCAGCTTACAGCGTCAGGCAACAGACGATTGTTTTAGGGAAGTCAAGGCAGGAACTCAAGCTGGTCACATCACATCCTCAGCCAACAGTAGAGAAAAACAGATTCACCTGAATTGCCAGCTGCTTCCAGCTTTCTCCGTCCCACTGCCTAGGGAATGCTGCTGCCCAAAGGGGGCTGGGTCTTCCTACCTCAAAGATCAAGACAATCGCAGACAGGCCCACAGCCCAATGTAAGGAAGCCAGTTTAGGAAGTATCTCACAGGGTCTCTCTGCTCAGGTGATACTAGGTTGTGACAAGCTGACATTTAAAATGAACCAACACAGGTAGGGAAGTTGCTGATGCTGAACACTGATGCCTTTAGATTAGCATGAAGGGGACAGAGATGGCAGGGTTCATTTGTTACATCACCTGGGCTCATCTGCCAAAGCTTCCTGTTCTAGCTTTGGAGGTGGCTCCTGATACCTCACCAGGATGGCCCATTCTTTCAACATCTTGCATCTCCTTTGCAAGGGCATGTGGGTGGGGCCTGGCTGGCTATCCTGTCATTTCAGACTAATAAGGAGTCATAAGAGGCCAGCCCTCAGCCAGTGTGTGACACTGAGAGAATGTGGGCTTTTGATGATCTATGCAAAAGTTGTCCTCGCGGTGCAAATGTGAAACAGGGCAATTTCATGCATGGACATTTCATCTGGGACACTTGCTGTAAAGGAGACTAGGGAGATAGCTCAGTAAATAAAGTGGTTGCCTTGCAAGCATGAAGATCCAAGTTTGATCCCCAGGATTCGTGTAATAAGGGTGGTTGTGGTAGCATTCACTTAATAAACCCAGCACAGGGAAGGTAGAGACAAAAGGATGTCTAGGGATAGCAGACCAATCATTCTAGCCTAATCTGTGAGCTCCAGACCAATGAGACACCCTTTCTCAAAAGAGGTAGATGACATCCCTGAGGATGATAACTCAGGTTGTCCTCTTGCCTACACACACACACACACACACGCACACACACACACACACACACACACACACACACGCGCGCGCACACACACACACACACACACACACACACACACACGCACACGCTCATACTCACACTCACATACAAGACTTCAATACAAGCTGGCTTCTGTGAACAGGGGCTTCTCTGGCTCATACTAGCAATCTGGAGGGCGTTGAGAACAAGCAAAAGAAACTTATTCTGGGTACTTATTCAGATACAATTTAATCATAGGGAAGAAGCGAAATTCAAGGTCCCAGGCCCTAGGGCAGCTGAGGACTTCCCAACAACTGAACAGTTGTCTGAGTCCAGACATCTCAAGGACAACTTCTCCATCTTGCAGGCAGGGTCAAACAAGTCCATGTTACCAGGACTAGGAAAGAACTCCTATCCCACTTCTCTAAATGTTTTCTTAATTGTCTGTTAACTGGTAAAGAATATAGAAATTGCTATAATCTAAACCAAGGTGCATAAGTTGTAAAAACATAAAACAAATTACCTGTTATGCCCTAATTAACCACATGCATCTGACTTCCTCCTTGGTCCCCTTATCACTCTGAGTTCTGGACCAAATGTCTTGGAGGATGAATTAAAGACTTTGAGCTCCAGACTTAATGTCTAAGAGAAAGAATTAAGGACCTTGAAGCCAGGTGCCCTGAATAAGGCCCAGTTTCCAACCGGGTACTCCCTTGTTTAACCCATAATGTCAAAAGACAACTGGATAATACTACAGCTCACCCCAGTTTCCCTCTTGCTTTGTGTTCCCATTTTAAAAAAATGTACAATCTCCCTTTGGGGCCACGATTCAGATCCCAAACTGGCCACCTCCCTGAGCGCTCAGAAAATAAAGCTTTCATTTTGAAGCTTCCGTGTCTGTCTGAAGTATGAGTTTTCTCAGCTTCCACCCGAAACGCAACAGGTTCAGGTGCTGTTTTGGTAAGCCTTTCTAAATTCCACATCAATGTCTGGCTTCTCTCCTGCAGGATCGATCCCATTCTCAGTGCCTTGTCCCATAGCTCCAGCAACTCATTCTCTCAAGTTCAAATTCAGTTTTCTGGTAGAGCTGAGATAGAGTCGCATGGCCAGGCAGATGCAACTTCATTGGCTCAAGTCTTAGGCCAACCAATCCACAATGGAAGAACCATGGTCAGCTTGGAGATGTGCTTAATTGTCAGGGACTGGGAGAAGCAGGGTAAGGACAGGAGGATCCACTTATCTATCAAGAGTGGGAGAGGAGCTGTTCCCCAAAGGCATTTAAAGATGGATCCTCTACTGCTAAGTACACTGTTGGAAATCTTCCTTCCTGTGTTTAATTCATGTACCACGCGTTCCCTCTTTGCTGTGCCGTATTGTCTCCTTACCTAACAAGTTCCTGAGGGGGCCTGAGGAGCAGCCATCTTACTGCACAGTCATTTGTCTTCCTCCCTGTACTTCCGCTGCCCGTGGGACTGCATCAGTCATCGGCAACAGGCTGCATCCAGGATTAGTTATCTTTTCATGTATTTGTTCCGTGGTAGGATCCTGGAGAGCAGAGGTCATGTCTTATTCATCTTGTGTCCCCCTTAGCACTTTGCCTGCTGTTCGGGGGGTGGGGGCATAGCAAGATAGTCCATAAATCTGCTGACAGATTGAACGACTGATTTATATGCTGCTAGAGCCAGAGGTAGATGGAATCTTGATTCAGCTACAAAACTACAGAGAAAAAGACCTGTGTTCACCACATCATTTCTGAGAGATTGCAGATCTTCTCTGGACTAAATAATGTTGCTGAGGTCAAGATAAATACCTTCCGTGAAGCCCAGCCTTGCTACTGGTGTCATTTCTATTTCTAAGGGATTTCGAGAAGGCCCAAGGAATATTGGTCTTAGTTGCCCAGCCCCCTGAGGAGATATATCGTCTGACTCAGGCTCTGTAAAAGGGAACAGGTGCAGAGGTGGAGGAAAGTGATCATGGGATGAGGGAGCAGGTGTCAGTCTGCAGAGGCTGTGCCCCAGGCAAAGGGCCAGAGCCCTAGGGGCTGCCACTGACTCTGCGCTGTTCCCAGGTTTTAATAGTTTTTGTTTGCAACCCTCTGTTAGTTTGGGGGATCTCTGTCTATTTTCTGGAACCCCTGTATAATTCCCTCATAACCCAGCACATACAACATGGAAAGCAGAGAGGATGAGGGATCAAAGTTAGATCACTTTAGATGCTCTAACACCCTCCATGAAAGGCTGTCTTGGTTCAGAAGTCTCAGTGACTAATTTTGCAAATACCTTGCAATCCATTCGAACCAGGCGATTTGTTCCTTTGTGGCTCATGCCCACACACAGCTTTCAAAGAGGGAGGCCCAGTGACTGGCCCAGTCTTTCAGAGGCTTCTAGCCTATCACCCGTCACTAAATGTCACATTACTGAGGCGGAAGGGTAAGAAAGTGTTGTTGGTAACAGAAGAGTAAAACAGGAGGTAGTAGTTGGAGCAGAGAAGGAAGGACCCAGACCCGAAGCGAGTAAGAGGTCAAAAAGGGGGCACGGGAAAGGTAAGTAGCCAAATGCAGCCACTCTGGCAGCAGAAGGCGAGGAGGCGGGGCTTGGTTTGAGGCTCCTCCCCATACCACGCCCTTCCAGGGTTTCCCCGCCCTCAGATGGCCCCGCCCCACTGCCAGGTGCCTTTCCGCCCAGGCTCCGCCTCCGAGCCCAGAGACTCCTCCCTGCACTCAGATCCCGGAAGCGAGCGCTGCTCCGCCTCTTCCTAGCCGGGTCGCGACCTTGAGGCCGGGAATCGGGTTTCCGAGCGTGCGGGGCCTTCGCGGGCCTTGCCGCCCCCTTTCTCGCCATGGCCGCGGCCCGGAACCTACGCACCGCGCTCATATTCGGAGGCTTCATCTCCATGGTCGGCGCCGCCTTCTACCCCATCTACTTCCGGCCTCTTATGCGGCTGGAGGAATACCGTGAGTGACCTCTGACCCCGCGCATTGGCTGCTCCCAGCGCTACCCCGAAGCCTTTAAGCCCTTACCCTATCTGTTCAAGGAGTGCTGGGGAAGGAGGTGGACTTAGGAGTGAGGCTACCCGGGTTCCAGGCTCGCCCAGTGAAGCCCAGTGACCTCGGACCAGTGGTCCCACCTCCGATCTTCAGTGTTGAGGCTCTAAATATGTATTGCAGGATCAGTAACAGAACTGTGGAGCATCTTAGGGGTCACAGAGGTGATGTGTATGAAAGCAGCCTGCACACAGCCGGTCATCACTAACACTAGTTCACACACAGTTAATATATACCGAATATTTAATGTTTTGGGTTAGGCATATACCGATCGTTGAATTGCACAGTCTTCCCTTGAGGTAGATGCTACCCATTTTACAGATGGAGGTTACACAGCTAATAAGTGGTGAGGGAACTGTATCAACCCAGGGTTCTGTCTGCAGAGCCCCCCTCCATCCACCCAGACTGAGAGGGTGCTATAGTGGGGAGCCTTGATCATCCTGAGTTGAAAGGTTTTCCTGGCGCATCATTGCCATCCCCTAAGATGTCTTGGAGCGGAAATATTTCAAAGCTAAACTGTTAACCTGGGTTTTGAGTTTTTCCTCAAATCGTTTTTTTTTTAGATTCTGCTGGTTTCCTTCATTTTAAGCTGGTTGCTCACATGACAATGGCGAATGTCCAGGGAGTCATTTTCCTCCTTAATCATTCAGGTCCTATCATTCTAAAAGCCAAACTCTCCTTCCTGGAGACCTATACCTCAGCAAGGATTAGCACTTTGATACATCTGAAACCATCTGTCAGAGAGGAGAGATGAGGCATTAGAGGATCATTTTGTTCTCCAGGAAACCTGAATCATCTTGAAGATGGAAGAGGGCCAGCCCAACCCCCAGGGAATATTAGCTGAGGCTGAAGCTTGGCGAGTTGAAGCTTCATGTAAATGCTCTGACCATCTCCAGTGTTATGACACTTGGTTTCTGGAGGCGAAGCATTTTAAAGCAAGCGCGCGCGCACGCACACACACGAATCCCCTGACAGCTTCTTTTCGTCAGCTCAGAGTGAGATGGCCTCTGTGCTTCCTGCATCAAGTCCTCCCGCATGCGCCATGTGTGGAAGGAACGTGGGCTTGTGGAAGGTCCTGCAGAATTTGTCTCCATCCTTTTCCCTCGCTGGATCCCTGCCCCAGCTTCTAGAGTTGGACTTGAGACAGAAGGTCTACTGTAGGTTTCCTTAGACAATTCCCGTTTCTGAAGACGGGTATGGTTCTTAACCACTGTGCTTTGCCCGCTCTCAGGAGATGGCTTTGCTTGTCACAGCTAAGGGAGAGAAGGGGAGGCAAGTAAGCTATTAGTATCTACTAGATAGGATCCAGGATACATTTTCCACGATGCACAGAAGCATCACAATGTGAGGGCTACCCTGCTCTTAATCAGTCAGTCAAGAGGAAGCATGTCTTCTAGGAATACTTCCCAGTCTTTGGCTGACCAAGTTGCTTTAGGCAGGCAGGTCAGGCTCTAAGTCCGTCTATACCTGCTTACCTTTTAGCTTATTTTAATTAATTCGACCAACTTTAACCTAAAGTTATAACTAAATCTTTCAAAAAAAAAAGTTAATAACCTTTTGTGGCAGCCGTTAGCTGAATAACATGGAGGCAGGATATTTCCTCACTCTGAACCTTGTCTGTGCTCCAAGCTGTGGTGATGGTGTTTATTGAACTGAATTTACAGGCTTAGGGTGAATTAAGTGAGGTATTACTTGTAGAAGTCCCTAGTATAGTCTCATATTAGGAATTGTACAAAAAAAAAAAAAAAACCACCTAAAAGGAGGGCTTGGCAAGGAATGAGATAGACGCAGATGTGTGCCTACAGCCGGCTGACCTGGCCGAAAGCACGTCCGGCTGGCTCAGGCTGGCCCAGTGTGTGCTCAGAAACGGGTAGCCTGCTGTGCAGGTGAGCTGCTCAGCCCGTTCAGTTTTCAGTCTTTATAGTATTTAACTGCTTTCCTTTCTTTTGTTCAGAGCCCAGATTTTAGCTGTCACTTGTGCCTGGTGCAGTTTAGATGGGGGGCAGACCTAGGCTGGCCTCATCCTCTTCCCCGGCCACCTCATTCTGTCCTGGCCAGGTGCATTTTTGGGGAGTGTTTTAGCCCAAGCGTTCCCTGCACCTTGACTCACCAACTCTTCATCTTTCCCATCCTCCCCATCATGCTTTTCTTGTGTGCATTCTTTTCTTTTTTTTTTTTTTTAAAGCTTAAAAAGAAATGTGTGTTGTTGTTATGGCAGCTTATGTGTGGTGAGATCGGAGGACAACTCTACGGAGTCATTTCTCTCCTGCTTTACGTGGGCTCTGGGGTTGGATTTAGGCCATTGGGCTTGTGTGGTAGGCGCTTTACTGGCTGAGTTGTCTTGCTGGCCCCATTGAGGTCTTTCTGAAATACACCTGGTACTACTTCTTTGGTGAGAATTTGTAATGCGAACCTGTTTTGGTTTGTTAGGAAATGTGGAGCCCTCTGGGTAGTTGGCACTGGTCCTGCCATTTGCCCTTCAAGGCCAGTCATCTGGCTTGCTTAATTAAAACCCGCAGTTACCCACTGCTATCCTCAAAAGTCCAGCCAGTGGAGGTTATTGAAGTATTTTAAGAAGGTGACTAGACTCACTGTGCACCAGCTTCATACCACTGTGGGGAAGAGGGACCTGAAGGGAAAGAAAGACACAGAAAGATTGGTTTTGAAAAGCACTATCATGTTTTGGCATCGGGAAACGGTACCCAGCCTGTAACAGAACACTTTAGGGACTGGCGGACTAGTACACAAGGACTTGTGACTGATGAGCCTTGTCTCAGTGTTCTGATGCTGTAAAGAGACACCATGACCATGGCAACTCTTTTAAAAGAAAGCATTTAATTGGAGCTTGGTGACAATTTCAGAGATCTAGTCCATTTTCCTCGTGGCAGGGAACATGGCAGCACACAGACAGATATGGTATTGGAGAAGTAGCGAAGAGGTCTACATCTGGGTCTGTAGGGGCAGGAAGAGAAAGCCAAGGAGCCTGGCTTGGGCTTTTGAGACCTCAATGTCCTCCCCTAATGACACACTTCCTGGAGGTGTGTGCCACACCTACTCCCAACAAGGTCACATCTCCTAATTCTTTCAAATAGTGCCACCCCCTGATAACCAAGCACTTAAATATATGAGTCTATGGGGGTCCTTATTCAAGCCCCTAGGGTGAGGAAGAATGGCTCCCATCTCCCTGACTCCAGCAAGTAGAAGGTGGTCCTGGCGATGGTGGCAACCAGTTGGAAGGCAGCAGTTTGAGGGATGAGGATGAATAGGTACCGTTTTGAACAGCTGGAGGATTAGGCACCACCGTGCTTCTGGTGGTTGTCCAGAGGCAGACAACACCCAGTCTGGAGATGGAGGAGGCGGCCAGCGGTGTGCATGGGGCTTTGGCCAGTGATCCAAGATAGGAAGATATAGTGAGTGCTTAGAAGAACACCAGCATGTGAAGGGCTGATAAGTGGTCAGCAGAGAAAAGGCCCTCAAAGGAGCCTCAGATGGAGTGGACACAGAGAGGCTTAAAGTGAAGAGAGTCCCATAGCATCAAAAAGACAGCTCTTCATGGAAGGGGTGGGTTGTTTGGGACTAGAAGAGGTAAGTGAAAGTATCCATTAGACTTACAAAAGAGATGATAAAAAAATAAACTTGGTTAATGCTTTCAGTGGTTTGAAAGTGAGCAAGAAGATTGCAGTAGATTAAAGAGTAAGTGTGCAGTCTGTTAAATGGGCGTGTCAGTTGGTAGGAACATGGCCACCCTTGAAGCAGGCTGAGGGACTAGGAAGAACAGAATCTTGCTTCTAGTTTGGGCTGGGAGCCCTGGGAACACCAGGAGAGTCCAGGAGACTGAGGTGCTGGAGATAGGACAGTCTGGAGAGGGAGATAACGTGGGCTCCTGAGCTCGGGCAGACACCACCTTGAGCAGAGTCAAGGTACCCATTTCCACAACTCTAGAGAAATGGCAGATGTGGATGCGGGAACATTGTGGCCCTGGCATGGCGAGCTGTGAGCACAGTAGGTCACAGCGTCTGTTGTCTGACACAGGATGGCAACCCTCTGTAAATGAAGTGCATTGTCCAAGTGTTAAATCTACAAGATAACACTCACTGCCAAGCCTGATAACCCAAGTTTGACTCCCGGATGCTGTGTGGTAGAAGGAAAGAACCACAGGATGTCAGGGAGGGGTCCACCAGCTTTCTGTTAGGGAACTGTCCTTCCTCATTCATAGGGAGAATAAACATCAGACGGAATGCTTAGGAGAAGGACTTTGTATTAATATAAATAGTGATTCAGTAGCCCAGGGAGAGGTGGCTCTCATCTGTCCTGAAGTGGACAGTCCATCCTAGACTCTTTGCTGGACGTCTGTGACTGTCCCTCCATCTGAGCTGTTGGTTCGCTTCTGCCTCTCAGCTGCTTCTTCTTTCCTCCTTGTCTCTCACTGCCCCGTGGACATTTGTTATTCACTCAGATTTGGTTCCAGGAGTGGACTGCTGCCTGCATGTGGGGAGTTAGGGCCCAGCAGAGTGTAGGGCTGAGCAGGTCCCACGATTGCTGCTCTAGTGGGATAAGCTCCAGTAGGCAGCAGGAATGAGAAGGAAGCCCCACTGTGGAGCAGAGCAAAAGAGCCTGGGGAGAGCTCTGTAGCAGGTGCACTTCCTTTTGACATTCAGCCTGCCCTTTATCTCTCTCACTGGCTCGTCAAGACTTGAGTAACAGTTGTTCAATGGAGTGAGTCCAAGGTCAGTCCATCCACGATAGCTCCGTCCTGTTTCTACTTGTGAGGAGATAGAGGTTAGCCTTGGGGCTTGATGGTCTGAAACCGGCGGTTTGGGTCCAGGTCTGTTCTGCTTCTGGAGGGAGCCCAGGCCTTGCTTTTCCCCTTCTTCCTGTTGCCGGTGGCGCATCTGAGGACTTAGTGGATCATACCTTGAGGCCTGATATGTCTTTATATCCTACAAGCAGTCCAGTTCGGAGTCTGGCTCTTTAAAACTAGCATGTGTTTTGGGTATTACACTCAAATAGTGAGGTAGGGTAGAGTAGGAGCAGTTTGTTTGTTTTTGTTTTGTATCTTGATCTTGCCTAGGTTTAGTCTGACATAGAGAACTACAAAATCATTGGGGTTTTTTTTGTTTGTTTTACCAGAAATCCCAGAGCTCATTTATTCCTGACATTCGACTGCCTTGTCCAGTGTCACTGCATGTTAATTGCTGGGTGGACACTAGACCCTAACTCCTTGACCTTGTCCATTTAATGCCCCGTTAGGGTGCCTGTTAGAGAGTGGGGTTGCAGGGCAGCGGGGTGCCTGGTTCCTTGGGTGAGCTGGAGGAGACCTGATTCTCTGTGTTCTTCCCGCTGTCCCGGCTGCTCCCAATTGAAACTGTGTTGTATATCTGATAGAACAAGATTACCAGAAATCACTTGATGTACCAAATGCCTTTCGTGTAAGGGCATTTCCCCTATTACATACCAGGTGCTTAGAAGACGCTCTTCACACCATTCACCGTGTAATGGAGCAGAGTGCAGAGACAGGCTGAAGTCCTTTTCCTAACTGGCATTTCACTCTCTGTATTCAGCCTGGTTTGGATGAGTGTGCAGGCATGTTTACAGTGCAAAGACAGTGACTGAAATGACCACCAGTTCCAGCTCCGGTGAGCTGCGGCAGTGGCAGTGGCCCACACCGACAGATCCCTCACTGCCCACTCTGAAATGGTACCTTTGGTCTCAGCCAGCTGTTTCACACTGCTGTCCTGTCTCCTTGGCCAGCTGTTTCACACCTGCTATTCCATGTCTGCTGTCCCTCACCCCCGCCAGCTGTTTCACACCTGCTGCTACAGCTGCGTCTTCTCCCGGGTCTGAGTTTCAGTCACGATTCTGTCCCTGTGTCCTCTTGGATTTATGACCATTTGGTATCCCTTAGTCGCTGTTTCCCACTTTGTGTTTGTGGTTCCGGGCTGCTCCAGCGCACTTTGGGTTCTGGACTCTCCTGTAAATGGGCTGCAGAGCCTAGTCGGCAGCAGCAAAATGGGACTGCCCAGGATGTACTTAAGTCTGACCAGCTGTTTTTAAACAGGTAGATGCTTGAAGCAGCCATCCTGGAAGGGTCCTGTGTTACTGGACTTTCTTAAACAGGTAGACGCTTGAAGCAGCCATCCTGGAAGGGTCCTGTGTTACTGGACTTTCTTAAACAGGTAGACGCTTGAAGCAGCCATCCTGGAAGGGCCCTGTGTTCCTGGACTTTCTTATCTGGCTCTTTGCATTTGCACATTTTTTCTAATTAAGAGAAAGCTCAAGTGACAGAAGAGATCCGAGGATAGAAGCCCAAACCCCTGTGCCCTTCACCCAGAACTGCTGGGGTTCACAATCACCGCGTTTGCTTTCCTTCCACACCACTCGACTGCAGTCATCACCGTTATTCTGTGAGCCATTTGAAAGTGGGTTGGAGACATTATGAGCTTTTATTCCTAAGTACTTGAGCCTGTTTTTGCTAAGAATAAGGACATTCTTTTACCTAATCACAGTGTAGTTAAGAATTCAGCAAATTTAATATTGATACAACACAGCTGTCTAGTACAGAGACCATATCCAAATGTTGCCATTTGTCCCAATTACGCCAGGTTGTGACTTGCCTGCTCGTCGGCTGCTGATTGTGGAAGGAGATGGGGATGTAGATGAGTCTGGCTTTTCTCTGCAGGCTTGCCTGCTGGCGCTTCATTAGAGCATCCTCGGAAAAGCACTTTGTGTGATGGTCAGGGTTAAATACAGCACCAAGTTGCACAACAGATTTATCTCCCACTGCAGACCTTTGCTCATTCTCAGACTTGAAGTTAGGGAGATTCTTTCACTACCAGCCTACCTGCATGTATAAACAGCTTTAATAACATCCCATGGCCCTTTGACTAGAGAGAACTATCCTCTATTAAAACTACAAATCAAATCTCAGCCTTAGCACCAGGGGGCAGAGTTGAGCTTGCCGGGATACTGGAGTGGGGAATTTTCTAACTCAGGGCCCACAGTTGGGTTTTAGGCATTTTACATGGACGCTTGGCTTACCACTGAAGTTGGTAATTAGCTTATTTGTTCATGTAGCTAAAGCCTCCTCCTGCCTCGCTGCTTTTGTGAGCTTCCTAGAAGTTTGCTGTTCCTCCAGTGACAATGAAATAGAAACCTGTCAGCTTCATCAAGACCGCGCTAAGTCCTGAGAGACTGGTTTCTGTTTTCCATTAGCAGATTCTGCATTCTCAAATGAAGTGTCTTTGTATGGTCTTCTGAATTTCCATAAGACTTCCTTGGCTTCAGAGTATTTATTAAAACATTAATGGATCAGAGAAGCAGGTGGATTTAGATAGGAGCTAATACCGGTTATCTCTTGTCAGGAACTAGTTTAGCTTGCTTGCCCAGGCCAAGCCACTGAGGTGACTGCGTCAGGACCCAGATTATGAAGAGATTATAGCCTACTTAGAACAAATCTCCAGCCTGTCCAGCCTCATTAGCAATTAGCAGGAAGGTGGCGAGACAGGGATTCCTCCCTCACATGGTTTTCCACTGCATGACGAGAGGCTGGAGCACAATCAGACACTCTGTCCCTGCCACCCAGCTAGCAGCTTCCTCCCAGAGATGCCTGGCAGCCTGCCAGCATCCTGGGCTCCGCAGTGGTACCTGCTTCTTAGAGAACAGGTTTGGTACATTAGGATGGCCAAGTTTCTTTTGTCTGTGAATCTAGAATGCTTCATAACAACTATTTTTCAAACTTTACCTCTTCCTGCTTTCACAATATCAGCGATATCTTACGTCTGGAAAAATCTATTTTTGTTCCTGGCAAGGTTCGTGCCAGTGTGATGCTCTGCTGGCTGGGCACTAAGCACAAGTTTGAGACATCCACACTTTGAGACTTCCATGTTGACATCGTCGGGCTCAGGTCTGCAGAATATGATGTCTTCCTGAATGAGAACACCTGTGTTGTTAGGTGTCATTGTCCTCTTGACTTGGAGACGGTCTGGTGGCATTTCTGTGTGCCATTTACCTGCTAGTTTGGGAGAGGCACTGTGAACCCACTAGGCCACTGGGAATGGGTGGCCCACTGTGCCTTGTCTCCTCCCTGCCTGTCTTAGAATTAGACATCAAGATTCCCACAGCCCCTGTCACCCAATAAAGTTAGTATTGATAACACTATCAGGTAAGTCACTTAGGATTGACTTTCCGTTCCAACGCCAGTTTGAAGCTAGTTTGGTAACTATCAAGAGTTGGTGGAACCCTTTTTCTTGTATTTGCAGCAGGCCTGTGAAGGTAGACAGAGTGGCCTAATAGCAAATAAGAGCTGAGAGTGACTATAAAGAAACAGTCGATCTATTAAAACAAAGGTCTGATTACTACATTTAATCACTGCAACGTAGGAGTCAACATCCTTGGCGCCAAGTCTTTCTTCTAAAAAGCCATCATTTGTCAAGACACTTAAGATAATAATTCTTTGTTTTCACAGGCTTCGGGTTTATTCCAAACCACTTAGAGAGATGTGACGGAGAACTTGAAGCCCACACTCATAAAATGCTTGATTTCTCTTGGCCTCTGCCTGTTGTGCATCGCCACAGTGCCAGGCTTAGCTGCTGCAGCTACAGCGAGCTTACTAATTGGCACAGCACCTGCAATCAATTAGGGAAGCTTCAATTATCCAAACCAAAGCCACCCACCCAAAGATTAATTTTCTGCTCTATTTCCTATCAAAAACATAGCATATTTAGCTTGGAGTCCAGTCCTTGAGTGGAGTGTTTTTAGCCACCGTTTTCCTGATAATTATGCCTGTCCCTTCTTTGTGGCAGCGCTCCTCTTGTAATGTCACACCCACCAGCTCTTCAAAACTGTTCTTTCTGTTGTGTCTGTCCTTTCCAAAATGCTGAGATCGCAGGAAGAAGATGTTGGTTGGGAGACTTTTTTTGTTTGAAGTGGGACTCTTTTTACATCTAGGATCTAGCTTCTACAACCTAAAAGCTTTAAGTAATGACGTCCCTGAATTGAATCACACTCCCCAATATGCTTTGTAATTGGCCCATGTAAATAGAAAAAAAAAATGCCCGAACCTCCTCTCTAAAGTTTGTTCTGTTGTGTTTCTCAGAGAAGGAACAGGCTGTAAATCGAGCTGGTATTGTCCAGGAAGATGTGCAACCACCAGGTAAACTTAAAAATTCCAGACAATTCCTTCTGGGGCACGTGACATGAGTGTTTGCTTTGCTGTGGAGTGAGGGTGGTTTTCTCTCTGGAACCTGATATTGTTCATTATTTTATGATAGTTCCTGTCTTGTCAGGGCTAAGACATCATGCTAATATTTCAGTACCTAGTACTTTTCACAAGATTGCTGGGCCCCTCGTTTATACTTGGTGAGTGGACGTAAAATGTGACTAAGTATGCAGCAGGTCACCTGCTTTGCACCTCCATACCAAGCACTCCTGTAAATGCCACCCTTTTGGGCAGAGCTGAGATTTGCAACAGTGTTTAAGGGCAAGCTCTGAGGCTCAGTTCCCTACAGAAGTTCTCAAAGCTCCCCTCAGGAATGAGCGGGATGTTCCTTTAAATGATACGAGTTGGCTGAGTATGAGAGATTTTCTAGCTTATTAACCAAACTCCTGCAGTCTGCTGGGCCTAGGCTAGATCCATTTCTTCCTAGCAGGGAATAGTTCCTAAGCCTTTAAAAAAAAAATCCCTCCTAGCTGCCACGGCTGCCTTGTTGCAGGGTTCCAGTGGCTGCCCTCACCCATTTCAGTGTCTCAGCCACATGGAAATTGCATGGCTCAATTTCCATGTCATCCTGTTTGTTTGGGATCAAGGGGGTGTGTTCAGTCGTTTAACAATGAATCCTGATAGGGTATTTGTGTTTCTTTCCATAGGGTTGAAAGTGTGGTCTGATCCGTTTGGCAGGAAATGAGGCTGTCAGCAAGTCTGATGAGGAAAGTGGACATCTTCATCCTGTGCACTCTGCAGTGGGGACAATAGATGGCTCACTGTGGGGCAGCCTGGCTGGAGAGGGAACGCTCATGCTGCTAGCCGGAACCCTTGTGATAGAGACTGTGTGCAAAGACAGTGCTTCCCTTAACTCCCTGGAGAACCTGAACAGATGACACCATTAGGAAGTGCCTTGCGGCTCCATTGACTTTGCAGGAGCAGAGCCGGCCTGCGAGGCTGTCTGTGGAAGATCTGCTGCTCATGCAGTCGTTATCACTCTCAGGCTGTGATGTGAGCACAAGCAACCTGTGGGCTCAAGGGCCGTGGCTGCTTTGACACCTTCTGAATAAGCGATTTCGGTGCAAATGGCCTTGCCAAGCTGCCTCACAGGGCTCTTTGAGGATGTTTCAGCTGATAAAGCTGTTTGAAAACAGGATCCTTGGCACTGTTTAAGAATATACACTGCTCAGTGTAACCATCTCATTGAAAGCCACTGTGTGTGGAAATAAATAGGAAGCAAGTCACACTAGACTATACAACACAGTAGAATCCTTTGTGAGGCTGCGGGTATTAAAATGGTTTCTCTTAGTTTGCTGTTGTGTACTGGTTTTATTTTGTGTGTGTGTGTGTGTGTGTGTGTGTGTGTGTGCGCGCGCGCGTGCTTTATTTGGATGGGTGGTATTTGTTTGCTTTGGATTATGTCTTTTGAGACAGGGTCTATCAGACCAATCAAGCCTTGAACTCCCAGAGATCTACCTATCATTGCCCGGTAGATTTTTTTTCTAAATTGAATGCTGATGTGAAGAAGTAGATTCTATTTGAGTAGATATCAATATTGTGATACCTATTTGTAGACAAGCTGAATAGCACACTTCTTGTGACAGCTGTTGTATTAGGTTCTCCAGAGGAACAGAACTGATGAAATGAATACATATGATTTATTAGAATTTTAGGCTGTGGTCCACCTAATCCAACCACGCCTGTCTATCAATGGAACATTCAAGAATCCAATAGTGGTTCAGTCCATAAGGCTGGACTGTAGCATCCACCAGAACCCTGAAAAAGTAGTCTGTAATGCTGAGAGCAACAGCAAGCTGGTAAAGATCACAAGCTTCCTTGCATGTCCTTCATACAGGCTTCCACCAAAAGGTGTGGCCCAGGCTAAAGGTGGATCTTAGCACCTCAGAGGATCCCGATTAAAGGTGGGACTCCCAGTTCAAATGATTCAGTTAAGAAAAATCCCTCTCAGGTCTACCCAACCACTTGGGTTTTAGTTACTTCCAGGTATAGTCAAGTTGACAACCACAGCTTAATGGAGTGCCCGTCACCCACCAGGCTCCTCACCAGGAGTCGCAGTAGTGACAGGAAGAACCAGTTTCCTCTTGATGTGCTTATTTTCTCCCTCCCTTGCTTCTGTGTCTTTGGTTCCTTCTGTGCCTGTCTGCTGCCTTCCCCTCCTCCCCTCACCTCCCCTTTTCCTTTGATCCCCTTTCATTTCTGGTGCTCTGCCTACCTAGCCTCAGGAGGCTGCATGACTTGGTCCTGAAGAGTCAGTCTGTTCTTAGCAGAAAGCCTTGTGTTTCTGTAGCCTGTGTTTTCGAGAGGTGCCTGGTGGCATAATTTCATAATTGTCAACTTGGCATTTTCTTAACACACTGCTGGCTCAATTATGTAATGACTGGCAAACAGAAATGAGATTGATCGTTCTAAAACCAAAGTCATCATTTTGGGGAGACCTTGCCTAACATATAATTGACTTTCAGTTAACAACCCAATAGAGGGAGCTGACTAATTAGTTGTGCGTTTGCCTACTGTTTTCCTTGGAGGGGACACCAAGAAAGTTATGTAATTTAAAGTCAAATCGTGCAGATGCTCAGTTGAGCCTTGTGACCAAGGCAAGTACATCTGTTTGGGAGGACTTCTGGGCTGAAGGACTGTGGAAGCCGACTGTGTCTCCTGAGTTAGATCTTTGTCCTGGGCCTAGGTCTCCCTGCCTTCAGTTTACCTTTTTGCAGTGATACAAGGGCTTTCTATCCTCAGTCACCTTGATGTTTGGAGCAGGAACATTCTGTGTCTCAGACAAGACTGCAGGGGGACGCCCATGCCGGCCCCATGAGAAGTGCTCTTGTGAGGATGGACTGAAGGCCTCACAATCCAGGAGTCCTAGTGTGTGCTCCTCTCCCAGGGACAGTGATTGAAGCACTTTGCTTACAAGAGGCAGCTTAGGTGCATTTAGGAAAAAGGTCTGCTATTGACTAGATACATTGGATTCTAATTTGGTGATTTCCCGGGGAAGGTAATCATTTCCAAAGTGCTTTGAATCGCAGCACTTCCTACTGTCGCCTTTCTGGGACTAGAGACTTCCCCTTTAGGGGAAAATCAAATCATTACATCTTAAACCTTTTGATCTCTGGATAGCTTTACACTTTTTAAAATATACTGTCTCAAGGCTGTAAGCAGGAGAGCAGTGGCGGGGTACTCACGATCCTGCTTTAACCTCTGCATGCACATACACCAGAGCACATTTTTAAAAAACTCCACATTGGGTTCATGCAAATTATACCTATAGAAAAATGCACTGTATTACCACAATCTTAAAGCAAAAAAGTAAGAATTACATTACTTAAAAAGCATCAATTATGATTATATAGATTAATAGAATGTTGTATGAGAAATTTTTATTTTTTAAAACAAAGTAATGTTTGGGGAAACAGCCTAGTGGGTAAGATCACTTATTATGTAAGCATGAGGACCTGAGCTCAAATCCTCAGCAACCACATAAAAAGCTGGCACGGCCACATGCACCTGATACTCCAGCACTATGAAGGAAAGACAGGAAACCCACTGAGGATTGCTGACTGCCAGACAAGCTCCAGGTTCAATGAGAGACCCTATCTCAGAAATAAGGTGTCAAGGAGAGAGCAGGACAGCTAGCCCCCATTATGGCTTCCACCCACACTTATATGTACCCACATATATTTCGTATATATGCACCACGTACCACATACAAGTGCTCGGGAATATCTGTGCCAACAGAAGACTTGCATTCTCATATTTTTCTGCCTTGGTTCTGTTGTATTATCTCTCCATCTGCACGAGGACGTGGAAGGGGAAATGTCCTCAAGGAGGCTTTGAGTTCTTGCTCCTCAGTCAAACCTTTTGCGGATTGTGGAGTGGAATCTCACCCGTTGCCTCAGCTGGTGTTGTCCTGCATGTGTTTTGCTGTGCTGGAGGAGGCTGTGACAAGAGGAGGAACTGAAAGCATGCTTGCTGTTACAAGGATACAGAAGGCTCCATCCAGCCATTCGGATGCCCGGCAGTACCTCCTGTGGATACGTGTCTAAGCCCACAGGCAGACATAGCAACACTGCTGATCTGTTGCAAACCTCAGCCTGTGGGCCCTGAAGTGTGTAACAGGAACTTTGCCTTTGGCTGGTAAGAAGCTGAAACACAGCGCGGCTCTGCTCTTCAAGAACTGCCCATGGACAGTGGAGAGATGACTCAGGTTAAGAGAACCAGCTGCTTTTCCAGAGGACACAGCATGATTCCCAGCACCACACGGTCACTCACAACCCTCTAAATCCAGTCCAGGGGATCGGGGTCTATCGGATGGCCTCTTCAAGCCTCTGAGCACCAGTCACGAGTGTGGGAAACACCCATGCAGACAGAGCGCTTGCACACATAAATAAAACTTCAGAAGAAGTGCCTTTGAGTGCGCAGGATGGCCATGGTCTCTATAGTCACCTTGTCCCTTTCTCTTCACACCATTTCCTTCTCACTTTAATTTTGATCTTAGACTGTATGTTAGTTAGATCCTTCATTTAAGATGAGGTGTGGCATACATGATATGTATTCAACTGAAAACTCATTTACAGTTGGTAGAGATGAAGTAAAATCATAAAGATTAAAATAATACAAGAACATTTAAAAATACCTTTTTTTAAAAAAAAAAACTATACTTTTTTACGGTGCTAAAAAAAAAAAAAAAACAGCCTTGAGAAGGACCTGGAATTCTGACATGTGACAAGTGACAGAGTTGTGGTGTGGATGGAGCTCTGGACGCCAATGGTGGCCTTGTTTTAGATACAGCTGTGTATGACAATCATTACATTATGAGCTTTACCTGTCTGAATTCTCCCACCTGTCAGCACAGTGCGTAGTGGGCACTCCATCAGTACTGATAGATAGGATGGTTATGTGAAAGAATGAGTGAAAGACTGGAGTGGTACTCTAGGACATAGGGTGCCCACCCTTAAATGTCTGGCAGATTTTATTTTTAATTAGATTTTGTAGGAGATGTGAAGAAATGTAAGCAGGAAGTTTCCTGAAGACTTCAAAACAAAGCCAGGTTGCATTCTCCAGAACGGCCCTAATCACAGTGGCTAGCAGTGGACTTAGACTGTTCTTTCCTGCCCAGAATGAGCAACAGACACACGAGAGAGAGAGAGAGAGAGAGAGAGAGAGAGAGAGAGAGAGAGAGAGAGAGAGAGAGAGAGAGAGGGAGGGAGGGAGGGAGGGAGGGAGGGAGGGAGGGAGAGAGAGAGAAGAAGCATTTGGACTCACTCGGATATGATGAAGACTCTGGTTCGCATCTTGCATCACTGGTGTGTTTTATTTCTACTGCAGTTAACTTCATTATATTTTGCAAAGGTCCTCAGGAGAACGTGAGTTAGAAATAGACAAAGAGCTAGGGCCGTGTTCAACTGTCAGTCAGAGTGCTTGCTTGGCATCCTTGAGGCCCTAGGTTCAATTCCCAGTGCTACGAAAGGGTGAGTGTGTAGCCCACGTGTGCGATTCCAGAGCTCAGAGGTAGAGGCAAGAGGATCAAAGGTCATTTCCTGTTATATAGCAAGTTTGACGGTAGCCTCTGAGTCATGAGACCTGTGGATGGGGCAGGAAAGATAAAGAGGAAGACAAGAATGGAAGAAGAGAGAGAGGAAGAAAGAAAAGCAAAAGCAGGCGCTGTGGGTTCCAGTCCCTGGAATCCCAGAAGGGCGGAGTGCGCAGGAGGGAGTGTCCTCTCCCTGAGCCTGTTGCAATAGGTAGCATCCCTAGGAAGTTCTGGTGGAAATCCCTTGTTCACAGCCTTAGCCTATGCCCCGCCCACCAAGGCAATGAGGCGGAGCCATGCCTGTCTAGGCCTGAGGTGAGCATGCGCCAGCGGGGCAACGGATAGAACCCTGGCTCATCCTCCTTTGGCTGGTCCCTGAGGCTGGCGTCTCTGAATGGGGATCTGGGCAGCGGGGTGAAAGCTGGGTCACCCTTCCTGACCTCTCTGCTGATAGGTGGTAGCTGAACTCATCTAACTGGTCTTCCACGGGCGCTATAAGGAGCTGACCACTTGGCGTCTTTGATCCAGAGACTTCTCTGTGGGGCTGCAGGGGACCACAGTAAGAGCTGAGACCTTGACCAGACACCCCCCCCCACGGAGCTCCCGGGGACTGGACCACCAATCAAAGAATACACATGAAGTGACCCCTGGCTCCGGCCGCATATGCGGCAGAGGATGGCCTTGTTGGATATTAGTGGGAGGCGTGGCCCTTGGGCCTGAGGGTGTTCGATGCCCCAGTGTAGGGGAATGCCAGGGCAGGAGGACAGGAGTGGGTGGGCGGGTGGGGGAGCACCCTCATAGAGGCAAGGGGAGAGGGGATGGGATAGGGGGTTTCCAAAGGGGAGACCTGGAAAGGGGAAAACATTTGATATGTAAATAAAATATCCAAAAAAAAAAAAAAAAAAGAAACTAAAACCAAAAAAAGAACTGATAACTCACACTGATTATCTGAAAATTTTCACATTTAGTTTCTTTTTGCTATTGCTTCTGGAGTTTTCATAAACTGAAAAGTACTTTTTTAAAAAAAGTTGTATGATACTAACAAAAATCTGGAAGCAGTAGAACCATATTAAGTGGGACGGCCCTGCGAGACAGTTATTTTAGAATATGTTTAAATTTTCCTAATGTTTTCCTAATGTCTTAGCATGTATTATTTATAATTATGTGCACATATGCTTCTTCTTAGATATGCTGATGTATGTGTGCCTGCGTTGAACAGCATTAAGGATTTTGAAATATGACCAGTCACCAATTAATTGCTCTCTAGCACATCTACTTATTAAATATTTATTGTGTGCCTAAAAAGCAACAAAGCAATAAAAATAATTACGTTTGGAGGCCTCAAAGAAGAGTGGCGCTGACTAAGCTGGACCGTCACAGATGTTTGCAGCTGTCTGTCCCACCATCTTTCCTGGTAATGTCTAGTCCACCCTTTCCCCTTGCCCCCTTCTGTCCCTGCTGTGGATGGAGATGGCTTTATCCTATGCTACAGGGGTAGACGTGGTCCAGGCTGGCCATTCAGAACCCTGGACAATCTTCCAGGATTGGATTCAGGGTGAGTGTGTGTTAATCTTGCCAGTCTCTTACCTTATATAGTCAAACAAATAGTCAGGAGGGTCTCTTGTTCATTGAGTTTGGAGCTTCGGGCAGCCATGTTGACATAACAAAGCAACTAACATCCAAGTTAACTTGGCTGGGTTCTGAGGATGTGGCCCACCGTCCCAGACTCACTGGGGCCTGGAGCAAATCAGGCTAATGATGAATAAATAAAATTAGTTTCTGAAATCCTCTTTTGTACCAATTTAGACTGCATTTTTTTTTTTCACTTTTCTCTACCCTCCTCGGGGTTGTGCACAGGCCCTGAGCGTGTTTGGCAACTGCTGTACTCCTGAGCTATATCCCCTGCACCCCACCTCTGGTACACTGTCACTATTGAGATAGGAGCTTGCTAAATTGCCCGGTCTGGATTTAAATTTGCTCTGTAGTCCAGATAGGTCTTCACAGACAGATCACAATCCTAACTCGACCTCACCAGTGGCCTGAATCACAGATTCGCATGGAGATGCCAAGTAGCTTTTGCCACTGTATTAATAGCACAGCATTCTAGACATGTGTCTCCATTTTATACTTCTGTCACCCCCCTTTCTAAGAGGTGCCTGATACCATTTACCCTTCTCTTGATGGCTTGGAAGGCATAATGATTGGGTCCCCTTCCTGGTCCTTCTCTAGAGGGTTAGAGGGGCCATCTTTGACTTCCCTGGTTTTGTTTGGTGTGTGTGTGTGTGTGTGTGTGTGTGTGTGTGTGTTCCAGCCTAAAGAGCAGGCTTTTGCTCCCTCCCTGGTTATAGCCTCTGGTTCACAGTGAGACTGGAGAGAGCATTTGGCCCATTAAATGAAATCAAATGCCCTCGTGTGAGCTGAGAGGCTCTGGATGGATAAACCACATCAGCTTCCTTTATTTCAGCTGCCCCAAGGTTTTCTGCTTTGTATTCGCTTTTTCCATTTCTTCATTTCTCTGGACAGATAGGGGTCCTGGTTTTTCTATTGTTTGAAATCTTTTTACTATAACAAGATGTTCATACTGAAGGATTGTGGGGGCTTAGGGCTAGTGCTGAAATGCTTTATAATTTAACAAAATTATTCCTTTTTTCTCTTCTTTCTTTTTTCTTTTCTTTTTTTTTTTCTCTTTTTTTTTTGTAAGAAGGGGCTGTGTCCCATGGTGGTACTCTGAGTCTCTGACCACTACCTCACCCTTCCTTTCTAAAACCTCTCCCTTATTTTGCAGCCTCTTCCACAGTGTCTTGCAAAGGAGTGGGGATATATTTGTATTAGAAGGAGCCATTTATTTAAGGCAGATGCAAACGTGGGTCTCCAGCTTCTCAGCTCGTGCTAAGTCTGCACACCATGACTTACATCAGGGGCCATTAGCTTCATAAGCACAGACTGGAGTATTGGGCAAACAGGCCTGAGGGCACGCAGCACGCAACCTTGCTGGTTTGTGCGAACACCCAGTGGGTCTGAGCTCACATGCAGACAATGGTGCTTAGGGGAGAAAATGGCCAGGCATATGGTTCAGACATTACTAAGAAAACCGCAGCTCTGGTGATTTAGCTTGTCAAATAAACTCAAGATGATTTCTAAAGCAGCTCCCCCCCTCCTCTTTCTTTCTTTCTTTCTTTCTTTCTTTCTTTCTTTCTTTCTTTCTTTCTTTCTTCTTTCTTTCTTTTTTCTTCTGCTTTTCCTCTTGTTTGGTGTGGAGTCACCCAACAGATAAGATACCCCTCATCACTAACCATTCTTCAGTGTCTGGAACCAAGAGAGCAACCAGCTGTGGACAGACCCTGCGTTTTGAAAACGCAGGATGTTGTCTAGGATGTTGAGGAAGAAGTCAGGCAGGGGAACAGTGAACCCCAAACAGTCCCTGCCAGTCTCTGGTGATGGACCATGGGTCCCTCTGGGTCACTTCTGGCTCCCAATCTACTCTACCCAAACCCTCACCCAACACAATGTTCCCAGAAGCTGTGTGAGAAATTGTAGTGAGTGTCAGAGGCTGGGTACACACTGTCCCCAGGGTCCTGGCCTCCTGGCTGTGCTGCCAGCCAAGGAACAGGATGACAGATGAGAACAGATGCTTCGGTAGTGTCCAGAATATCTAACACCATCACAGACAGAGTAGATGAGTCTTGTCCTGTCAGATATGTATGTTGAGGTCCTAACTCCAAGCACTTCAGAATGAGAATGTCTGGAGATGGCTCAAGGAGGTGCTAAAGATCAAACAATTTAGTAGGATGGGTCCTAATCCAATAGGACTGCTCTAGCAAGAGACAGTGGGACACACACAAAGGAAGAACGTCTGAGGACACAACGGAAGGAGGACACTGATGAGCCAAGGAGAGAAGCTGAAGAAGAAACCAGTCTGCCAACACCTTAATCTTAGATTCCTGGCCCCAGATCTCCGAGCAAGCAGATTCATGTTGCTTAAATAAATCCCTGTAGCGCTGCTCACGTGATAGGACTCTGGCGCATCACCACAGTAACCACATTCTGCGAATGTGGGCAGAAAATGAAGTCACAACCCTCATGCCTCCTTCTGTGAAACGATCCAGTCACACCTACAAGAGGGTGAAGTGGAACACTGGGGACAGTTCTGTCATACATGTTTGTGCATATGTGTGTGCAGAGGCCAGAGGACAACCTCAGTGTCATTGCTCAAGAATGCTGTACACCTTATGTCTTAGTCAGGGTTTCTATTCCTGCACAAACATCATGACCAAGAAGCAAGTTGGGGAGGAAAGGGTTTATTCAGCTTACATTTCCACCTAGCTGTTCATCACTAAAGGAAGTCAGGACTGGAACTCAAGCAGGTCAGGAAGCAGGAGCTGATGCAGAGACCATGGAGGGATGTTCCTTACTGGCTTGCTTCCCCTGGCTTGCTCATCCTGCTCTCTTATAGAACCCAAGACTACCAGCCCAGGGATGGCACCACCCACAAGGGGCCCTCCCCACTTGGTCACTAATTGAAAAAATGCCCCACAGCTGGATCTCATGGAGGCACTTCCCCAACTGAAGCTCCTTTCTCTGTGATAACTCCAGCCTGTGTCAAGTTGACACACAAAATCAACCAGTACATCTTATTTTTGAGATGGGATGTCTCATTGACCCAGAATTCAGCGACTAGGCTAAGCAGGATGGGGAGTATCCTAGGAGATCCTCATGTCCCCTGCATCACCTGCACAGAGATTACAAGAGCAAGCCTCCATGCCCAGTACTGGGAAGCTAGTGGGCCATGTACTTTACTGACGGAACTAAGTCTCCTGTGTTCAGCTTCCTCCAGTAGACCACACCTACTCCAGCAAGGCCACTCCTCCTAACAGTGTGACACTCCCTATGGGCCTATGTGGGTCATTTTTATTCAAACCACCACAAAGTGTATTTGGGTAGAGTTGAGGTAGGATGTAGGTGAGCAGCAGACAAAGGTAGGCTGAGGTAAGCCTGTAGAGGACATCTAGCCTCGGGCAAAGACCATGCTCTGTAGGACAGATTCCTGGGAGAGGACCCCACGTTTTAGATGAGGTCACAGCTCCATTCCGCTTTGAAATCAGTCTACGCAGATATGAAGCAGAGGGCCCTGTAGAGACGCATCCAGATGCCTGCCCATGGAAGCTGAGACAGAAGACAGAAAACTGTTCAGCAATGAACTTGCAGAAATCTATCTGGGGGCAGGTAGTGGATGCTCTTTGCTCACCATATTACAGAGTGATCACCCTAGAGTACAAGATGAATCATGTACCTCTATGCCTCTGACAACGGCACTTCCTGACATGCTTGTGTTAACAACTGAAGGCCCAGACATGCTCCAGGCTCTGACCTCAAGCACGTCTCAGAATGTGTCCCAGCCCCCTCACTGCTGCAGGAACTCACCAAGGATTCTCATGTTTCTACCTTAAGGAATTCTCATGTTTCCACCTTAAGGAGTCCATTCTCTCTGTCAGTCCTGCAAGATTCCCCTGCAGCCCCTCACTCCCTCCTCCGACTCTATTCTCAGTGGCCTAAAGTTATCACATTAAAATGAACCCGTCTGGACCCTGTGACTGCCATCCCTGATCCCCTTGCTCCCTTCTAGTCTGCACACATGCTACTGATATCCCCAGACGCTCGCTACTGAGTGTGCTTCGTGTGTCTTTCCCTATGAATTAGAGGACCACTGTCTGTTCACTGAAGCACATGAGCATCTGGAACGACGTCCAGAAAGCTAAGTAGAGTGGTGGGTAGATGAGATGATTTTCACCATCAGAGTACTTTCTCTGGGAGATGCTGCTGATGGCCTACCCATGTCTCCATTGTCCAGCCATTTGTCTGTGTGGACAGGTTCACAGATGGAAGTAGATACATTCTCACTCTCTAAATGTACCCATGGAGCAGGATTGCGGAGCTAATCCAGGAGTAGCATAAATCCAAGTGGGATGGGAGTTGGCGGAGAAACACTCCAGCCTTGCTTGGGGTACCTCAGCAATTCACTCACTAAACCCCCCAGAATTGACTATCTTCTTTTTTCTGTCCCACCATATTTGAGGCCAACTTTTCAAACACATGAACCGAGGGAGGGGGCATTTCACATCCATACCGTAGTGTGCACGGTGTTCCTTGGAGATAGTAATGGACGGCTAAGGATGCTCTCAGTATTCCAAACCTCTGAGCGAAACCATCCCTCTATCTCTGATAAAACCAACTGAGCTAAATGTTGACACTTACTGGGGCTCGAGGCATATCGGCTTCTTACAGCATATTACTCTGATCAAAAGCTATTATAGCTTCGGCTGTATGATTAATGTTTACAAAGAAGAGAAACAACTTACGAATTCGTCAGGTGTATTGCTCTTGGAAGGGCTTTTGCTGCATACACATTTGGGAACCAATGGCTTCATCTGACTCCCTCATTCTGTGCAGGGGGCATCTAAGCTGGGGGGTAGACCCGCAGGCTTTGCTGAGGCCAATCCACTAGGGAGGAAAGCCAGGGCAAGAACTTGGTCCTATAGACACTCATTTCCACACACTGCTCACTTCACACTAGAAAGGAGTGACATACTTTGGGCACTTGAGTGTTGTTTCATCTAGAGAATATTTTGATAGTGCTTCAGTTTTTTTTTTTTTCTTAAAAAGCACAGTGAGTGAATTTTGCCTATTAGGAAATAAATTGGCTGCAGTGGGAAAAAAAATGCTGAGCATTTTTGGGACTGAATAAGTCTCTCTGTGGGAAACAGCTGCATGGTGTATGAAAGTCATGCTCAGGACACATTCACTCCCTCCGGAAGCAGTGTGCTATAATTACACGCCTAGCATGGGCCCTGGCATGTAGAAGGCTCTTGGTTCCCAAGTCTCCCATGTGGGGGTGGGGGTGGGATAAGCCATCCCCCCTGCTCCCCCCCCCCCCCCCGCCGCCCCGCATCTGTCTCCTCCTTAACCATTTACAGGGAGAATCAAGGTTCAAGTCTCAACTCTCCCTGGGACCGGGGTTTATCCTTACAAGTTGTATTGCCTAGATGTTCCCACAGAACAATCTCAGATTTTTACCCAGTTTGGAATCGATTGTTTCTGGATTGATTCTTTTTCCTTAACCCCCGGGGCAACAATAAAATGGCGCCTTCCTCTTTCCAGGGCCAACTCCAAGCAAGCAGCTGGGAGATGAGCACAGAAATGTCAAATAGACAAATAGGAGTGAGGGCGGTCACAACAGGGGGCAGACTGCTGTCTGCTTCCTTTTAGCCAAAGGTGATTTTTGGGCAGCCACCTTCATCTGAGGCACAGCAGGGAAGAAGGGTTGGATCTCACTCTGACAAGCTTAGGGAAGGGTATGGGCAAGAGGGGGATAGAACATGGGCTCCTTCAAAGCCTTGTTTTAACTTCCTTTTTAAAGTGGTGAGAGACTGCCTCCGGACGTTCTGGCCTTTACCTTCTCCGTACTTTTAGCAGGATGTCTTGTTACCACTCTGGAGAAGTAACCAGGAAAGAAACCAGGAATGTAAGTTTTGCAAAGAATATTGGTTTAAATCAAAGTTTAACTCTGAATCTTGAGTGTGTGTGTGTGTGTGTGTGTGTGTGTGTGTATAATAATTCAGTTGTGTTAGTCAGACTTTTGCACCAATGTGACAAAATATCTGAGCAAAATAAACTAAAGGAGAAAGGATTTATTGGCTTCTGGTTTCAGAGATTTTAATCCGTCATGGTGGGAGGGGCAGGGCAAAACCCAGCAGCTGACATCACAGAGGCTAGGAAGAAAGGAGACAGGAAAAGACTCAGGACACGTTCTGATCTTTGAGGGCACACCCCGTTATCTCCTTCCCTCAACTGTACCTCACCTCCTAGCATCCACCACCTCCTGATAATGCCATCGAGTTATGAGTCTATTAATGAATTCTTTCATTGATTAGGCATAGACACCCTCTCCCCAGCCATCTCAATCACAAACACAGCACATGCTCCAGGCATGTCTCCTTCCTCTGAACATTGCCCTCAGAACCAAACCTTTAAGATATAATGTGTGTATGTGTGTGGGGGGGCATCTTTTATATCTAAAGCATAACTGTTACTTTTATAATTCCTCTCTCAGATTGGATTTTGGAGTCAAAGGTAGCTTAAGGGAATGTCCTCCGCAGCAAAGGAAGGAAGTCTTTTAGGGTTGAATCTGAGTTGTGGAAATAGTCATTTAGAGCGAGCACATATGTACACTGCACTCTCTGGCTGCCAAAAAGCAGCCACAGGAATCCTGCCTGATAGACGTGGAAGGAATGGACAAGCTAGACAATGTCATTTCACAGCTCCTAGAGAAATAATTGATTTAGACAGTGATCATCAGTGGACGAACACATTAGATGAAAGGTTGATGAGCAACTTGACCATGGAAGGATCAGGCTGTCACTACCTGCAATGGTAATCAATCTTAATGTCATTGAAAGTAGGACGTTGTGTCTCTCCTGATGTAAATGCAATAAGCGGCATGCCTGCTAACCACATAGGGTTCCTGCCAAAAATACCTACCACGACCCAGAG
Source organism: Tokudaia tokunoshimensis (assembly GCA_036184795.1). Taxonomy (NCBI): domain Eukaryota; kingdom Metazoa; phylum Chordata; class Mammalia; order Rodentia; family Muridae; genus Tokudaia; species Tokudaia tokunoshimensis. The sequence goes on along the minus strand of BTHU01000014.1, from coordinate 53,337,065 downwards.
TTCACTTCCATTTTCAGGGAATAATGTAGGGGCTAGGGACAAGGATGCCGACTCATATGTCACAGAAAGACAAATGCACAGCCTGGTGAATTTAAAGAACAATCGCCAATTTACACAAGTTAGTGATGTACACTAAAGATGACTGTGCTGTGTTTGTGATTGAGATGGCTGGGGAGAGGGCATCTATGTAAGCAGAAGGAGTTTGGATCTACAGAATCTGCATGCAAGCCATTCATGAACACTTGGCCTAGCCAGAAAACATCAATTCTAGGTTCAGTGAGACGCTGTCTCAAGGGGCAAAGTGATGGAGCAAGATACTCAACATTGTTCTCTAGTCTCTGCATATTCCAACAGGCATACTCATACATGCACATACATGTATAACACACATTCACATGCGTGCACACACGCTCACACGCGAGCACGCGCACACCACATACAAAGATTATAATATAAAGAAATATCACAAACAAATGTGTGTCTGATCTTTGTGAACAAAGCAATTGTAAATAGAATTTTAAGACTGTGGGATAGTTTCTCAGCCTTTTGGCTAAGATCAAGTGAAGACTGGGGGAAATTTGCTTATGGACCAAACATTAAACAATATCAAGTATTCAAGGATTCTCTTTAAGGTTGTTATACATAGTCATATCTTTATGGTTTGGTGAAAATAATGTTGATGTGTTTTACAGCTACACAGTAGAGTTTGCCTTAAGACAGATCAGCCAAGAACAAAGTCAAGTTTTTTTTTTAACTTTTTATTGATTCTTTGTGAATTTCACATCATGCACCCCAATTCCACTCATCTCCCTGCCCCTTTGTATTTGCCCTCTGCCCTTGCAACCTCCCCCCGAAAATAAAATAAAATAATATTGAATAAAAACATCTTGTCATAGAAGCTGTAACGTGTCACAGTGTGTCCCACAGTATACCCTACACATCTTTGGTCGTAAATGTTCATTGCAATGACTTGTTGGTCTGTTTTGAGGCCTCTGGCCTTATCAATACTGGATCTTCATGGTGACTCATCTCTGATATCCTGCTGTTGCTATGTGTCATGGAGATCCTGTAGCTTTGGATCTGCAGGACTGGCCCTTTCATGTGCTCCAGTAGTCAATAGATGGAGTAAATGTTTGGATGGGCCAACTCAAAGTCCTGGATCTGAGTCTGGGAGAGAGCTGAGTTGGTCAGCCCAACAGCCCAACGGCTCTCCCAACCGACGCTGTTGGTACCAGCTCTCCAGCACTGCCCAGGCTAGCTCACCCCATGCTACAGCCTCTCCTGAATGCTGCAGCCAGGGAGGGGCTGAGCTACGTTTCCCAACTGGCGACTGGTGACAGGAGGTAGAGAGAGGGCATCTCTCCCTCGCCCAAGTCACCCAATGGCAGACTAAGGGCTGGGCCAGCTCTACCACACTCAGGCGGCAGTTCAGATCAGGGACATCTGTACGGCCTTTGGTAGTAACGCGGCCTGAAACATCAACATAGACCCTGGTTTCAGACTCTTTATTATGTGCCTGGGCATGTGCACCTAGCTCCATTTACTTATCTGCTTACTTTTATTTAAAATGTTTTTTTTTAAATTTTATTTTCTAAGTTTTTTTTAATTTACATTCCAAATCATTTCCCCTTTCCCGTTTCCTCCCTCCCCGAAAGTCCCATAAGCCCCCTTCCCTCCCTCTTTTCTCCATTCAACCCCTTCTCGTTTCTCTGTCCTGGTGTTCCCCTACATCCAGTCTTTCCAGACCAGGGGTCTCTCCTTCCATCTTCTTAGAAATCTATTGATATGCGAAATGTGTCTAGGGTATTCCGAGATTCTGGGTTAATATCCCCTTATCAGTGACTGCATACCATGTGTGTTCTTTTGTGATTGGGTTACCGCACTAAGGATGATATTTTCAAGTTCTGACCATTTGCCTAGGAATTTCGTGAATTCATTGTTTTTAATTGCAGAGTAGTATTCCATTGTGTAAATATACCACATCTTCTGAATCCATTCCTCTGTTGAGGGACATCTGGGTTCTTTCCAGCTTCTGGCTATTATAAATAAGGCTGCTATGAATATAGTGGAGCATGTGTCCTTATTGCATGCAGGTAAAGCCTCTAGGTATATGCCCAGGAGGGGTATAGCCGGATCCTCTGGGAGTGTCATGCCCAGTTTTCTGAGGAACCGCCAGACTGCTTTCCAGAGTGTTGTACCAACTTGCAATTCCACCAGCAGTGGAGGAGTGTTCCTCTTTCTCCACATCCTCGCCAACAACTGCTATCTCCTGTGTTTTTGATCTTAGCCATTCTGACTGGTGTGAGATGGAATCTCAGGGTTGTTTTGATTTGCATTTCCCTAATGACTAAGGATGATGAACATCTCTTTAGGTGCTTCTCAGCCATTAGATATTCTTCAGGTGAGAATTCTTTGTTTAGCTCTGTACCCCATTTTTAATAGGGTTACTTGCCTCTCTGGAGTTTAACTTCTTGAGTTCTTTGTATATATTGGATATTAGCCCTCTGTCGGATGTAGGGTTGGTAAAGATCATTTCCCAGTTAGTTGGTCATTGGAAGTCTTCCAACCAAAAAAAGCACAGGTCCAGATGGTTTTAGTGCAGAAGTCTATCAGACCTTCAAAGAAGACCTAACACCAATACTCTTCAAACTGTTCCACAAAATAGAAACAGAAGGAACACTACCCAACTCGTTCTATGAAGCCACAATTACACTAATACCAAAAGCACACAAATATCCGACAAAGAGAATCTCAGGCCAATCTCTCTTATGAATATTGATGCAAAAATACTCAATAAAATTCTTGCCAACCGTATCCAAGAACACATCAAAACGATCATTCACTATGATCAAGTAGGCTTCATCCCAGGGATGCAGGGATGGTTCAATATAAGGAAATCCATCAATGTAATCCACTATATAAACAATCTCAAAGAAAAAAATCACATGGTCATCTCATTAGATGCTGAGAAAGCATTTGACAAAATTCAGCATCCTTTCATGCTAAAGGTCTTGGAAAGATCAGGAATTCGAGGCCCATATCTAAACATAGTAAAAGCAATTTACAGCAAACCGGTAGCCAGCATCAATCTAAATGGAGAGAAACTTGAAGCAATCCCACTAAAATCAGGGACTAGACAAGGCTGCCCTCTCTCTCCATATCTTTTCAATATAGTACTTGAAGTTCTAGCTAGAGTAATTAGACAACAAAAAGAGGTCAAAGGGATACAAATTGGAAAGGAAGAAGTCAAACTATCACCATTTGCAGACGATATGATAGTATACTTAAGCGACCCAAAGAACTCCACCAGAGAACTCCTACAGCTGATAAACGACTTCAGCAAAGTAGCCGGATAAAAAATCAACTCAAGCAAGTCAGTAGCCTTCCTATACTCAAAGGATAAGCAGGCTGAGAAAGAAGTAAAATGTTTTAAAATAACTGGTGAGAGGGTGTCAGTATTATAGTCTATGTTCTGTTGCTATAACAGATTATTACAGGCAGGTTATTTATGAAGAATTGAGGTTTGGCTGAGTATGGTAGCTCAAACCTATAACCCTAGCTCTTGGGAAGCTGAGGCAGGAAAGTTGCTTTGAGTTCAGGACCACCTGAACTACACAGGAGAACCCTGACTTGCCACCCTGAACCCCACAAAAAAAAAAAGGAAATGAAGGTCTTAGTTTAGCTTACAGTTCTGAGGCTATGAAGTCCTAGTTGCAGGGGAACATCTGGTGAGCATCTGCTTGTGGCGTGATAACATGTCAGAGCGCATCCTGCAGTGAGAGACAAGGAAGGGACAGGCTCAGGTGTCTGTGCAAAGCCAAGAATGCTACCGTGGAGACTTCACCTTCATGAGCTTATCTAATCTCTATCATTTCTCTTAAAAGTCCTATCCACAAATACATTAACAAGAGAGCACAGGAGTTTCTAGGGACATTCCCACCCCACAGTAGAAAGGGAGGAAGGAATTTCTCTATGACTACGTATTTCACATAACACATGTTGTCCAGATCCATCCATGTTGTTTCATGTGATAGAATGTTTTTCCCTTTTAAGGCTAAATAATATTCCCTTGTGTGTCTAGCACATGCCACATTTGCATGTTTCAGTAATTTATCAGGGAGCCTGAAGTTCCTTTCAGCTATGAAGAATGAGGCTGCTATGACCGTGAGTGTGCAACCATCTCATTAGAGCCTATCCTTCAGTCTATGGTGCTTGCTTAGCATGCACGAAGCCCTTGATTTTACCCCAGTATCCCATAAATTGGCATGCTCGTACATACCTGTAGTCCCAGCATTTGAAAGATAAAGGTAGGGGGATCAGAAGTTCGTCCTGGGTTACATAGCAAGTTTAAGGTCAGTCTGGGTTAAAGGAGAAGGGGAGACCTTCTTTCATATATACCCACAAATGGAGTTGATGGTAATTCTATGCTTAACTTGTTAACAACGCACATTGTACAATCCTATTACGGGAACATTTCAATTTCTGTACATACTTGCTGGCTAGACTTTCTTTTTTATTGTTTGATGGCAGCCATTCCACTGAGTGCAGGGTAGCATTTGTCTGCCTCTCTCTGAGGTCCCATCTCTTCTTCTTCTTGGCCTACCCCAATGTCTTCAGTCTTGCTCTCCTGCTGCAATCCTCAGGAGTATGGCAACATCTGAAGGCTTCTGTGTTGTTCACATGAACAGATATGTTGGTAACTGACCTCTCTTTACAAATTGCAGAGGCTGAGGCCTTTCCTAACCGACATATTGTGAAGTTTCCAGTTTCACACAGTCTGTTTCAGGAGGGAAGCTGTACAGTTGGTGGTCTAAATGAGTTGATCCCTTAGGTCTCGATTGTGGACTCGTCCTCCAGGACATAGTCACAGTTGGCTTTCCTTTTATTTAGTGAATATTGGTTGAGAATTAAGGGGCTATGTTTTGGTTGTGAGCCTAACCTTTAACAGCTGAGCTATCTCTCCAGCTTAAGGGGTGACTTTGCATAGGGCTGAATTCAGTCATTTTCCAGAGAGATAGAGTCACCAAAGACTGTGTTCTTTAAATCTTCCTACCTTATAGGATTGTATCATTAAGTAAAGAACCATGAGGAAGTATAGCGGAGTCACTCCTGTAGGGGAGCAGCATTGGTCTTAAGACAAGAACTTGTTTGGAAGCTCCTAGCACGGACAAAGAGCACTGCTGTGAGAGGCAAAGTAGATGAGCGTTGCGGAGAAAGGCAGTTACCATGGTGAAGAAGGGTGCTTCATTTCTTAGGACTGTCAGTAAAATAAAACAGACTTAGTTGCTTAAAACAACACATGTTTTATTATTTCATGGTTGTGGAGGCTAGACAATGAGAACCAATGTGTGGGCAGGGTTGGTTCCTTGTGAGGGCTGCAAGACTGTTCACCCCCTTCCACCGTCTTTAGAAACCCTTACCTTACCTTGGTTTCTGGATTCCTCACTCTAATAGCTGCTTTAGTCTTCATGCAGAGTTATTCTTGTGTGTGTTGGTCTTGGTGCCCACATTTTCCCCTTATGAGGACTCCATTCACTTTGGGTGGATAGCCCTCCCTCTTCCAACCTGCCCCTCTCTGAATTCATGACATTAGTTACCACTCTACTTCTAAGTAAGATGCATTCTAAAGTCCTCCATATTGGCATTTTAACGTATTTTAGGGGAAACCCATTTCGACCTTAATGAAAGGCGATATGTTGCTAAACTGAGGATCTAAACATATGATTTAATCATAAGACAGCGGAGGCTCTATTTTTCTATTTGAAAGGGGCTATAGGTGTCACAGTAGACAGGGAAATGAACGGCAATGAGATGAGAATGAAAACTTGGTTCAATTTGATTTAGTTAAACTGGATCAGACTTTGGGGGTCTGATGCCAGGTGGTTTATTGCCAGCATATTTAAACACAAAGCTACTTTTGGGGGGGGGGTCGTTTCCTGGTGTAATACAATCCTTACTGTACAAGAAGTCATAATTACATTGAAACTCAACTCAAAGTACAAGTGTTTTCTCCCAAGATGAGTTATAGAGATAGGCTGCCTGTATTAGCTTAGGGGGCTAGGGAAGGATCTGGTGTGGTCTAGGTCATACAAATAGTGTAGAGGTCACTTGGGCTATTAGCCACCTCTGGTCCTGGTTGTGGGAGCCCCTGGCTATACAGATAATGTAAGGGTCATTCAGATTACTAGCCGTCTCCAGTCCTGGTTGTGGAAGCTTGCCACGTCCTGGTTTAACAGATAATTCAGATCATCAGGCTGTTAATTGCCTTCAAGTCCCAGCTTTCTGGATGGAAGAACAGGTTTTATATCCTTTCTTTTGAGAGGACAAAATGCTTAACATTCCTGAGTTCCCTGGAGATCTGTGGGCACAAGGACCTTTGTGCTCCCAACATCTAGGGATTCACAGCTCAAAGGTTAAGGGCCTAGGAGCAAATGAAATCTGTAAACCTGGAAGATTAAAGCCAAAACACACCCAGCAAGCTCCCTTCCTTCGTGATTGGGGCTCACAGATCCAATATGAACAAGGGCCTGCTCCCTGACTGGAGGGCTGGGATGAGGCAAAGGGGGGAAAGATAGGAAGAGCCAGTTCTGGACTTGGCTTCCTGAGCTCAAATCCAAACAAGCACTACCATGTACAGCTGTGTAATCTTAGGCAAATTAATTTTCTTCTTGATGTCCTCATATCTGTATCTGAAAGTTGGATCTATCGCAAATAGTGATCATGAGATTAAAATTGCCAGTAGCCCGAGTTTAAGGCAGCACTAGTCTTGGGTCTCTGTAACAGGAAGCCTGGTGGTTGTTATTATCGGGGTAGAGATGGCGTCTAGTTCTGCAGGGATGATTCTTTCCAAGTAGAAAGATGCTTCTTTTCAAATGTGAGGCGGGAAAGCTGTGTAGAAACTGCTTTCTAAGACTCCAGTTGAATTGCTAGAACCAAGAGAGGGTCATAAGGCAGTGAGGGTGTTTTTCATATGTTCTCCTGTGACTTCTGCATGTACACAACATATACTGACCCCCAAATTACACACACACACACACACACACACACACTACAAACACACCAGAGAGAAGGGAGAGAGGGAGAAGAAGAAGAAGAAGAAGAAGAAGAAGAAGAAGAAGAAGAAGAAGAGAGAGAGAGAGAGAGAGAGAGAGAGAGATGACAGTATGCCTTCTCTGTTCTTCTGTTCTCATGGAATGACACAGGACCCTGGAAACCACAATTTGAAGATATTATACCTCCACTATGCAATCTAAGTAAGAAAACCTCAGTTGGTGTACTGGCTGGTTTTGTGTGTCAACTTGACACAGGTCGGAGTTATCACAGAGAAAAGAGCTTCTGTTGAGGAAATGCCTCCATGAGATCCAGCTGTGGGGCATTTTCTCAATTAGTGATCAAGGGGAAAGGAAGGGTACATTGTGGGTGGTGCCATCCCTGGGCTGGTAATCTTGGGTTCTGTAAGAGAGCAGGCTGAGCAAGCCAGGGGAAGCAAGCCAGTAAGTAACATCCCTCCATGGTCTCCTGCTTCCTGACCTGCTTAAGTTCCATTCCTGACTTCCTTTGGTGATGAACAGCAATGTGGAAGTGTAAGCTGAATAAACCTTTCCTCCCCAACTTGCTTCTTGGTCATGATGTTTGTGCAGGAATAGAAACCCTGACTAAGACAGTTGGTTTCTCAGGGCCTTGGGGCTGCCATTCCTCCAGCATCACAGCCTGGCATGTCCTAACTGATGCTGCTGACAACCTGGGCCTGGAGATGTCCTTGGCAGTAGAGAAAACACTGAACACTGGAATTTGTTAGGAAAACAAAAACAGAAAGAGAAAACGAACTCCCCTGTCCTCTGCGGCTGGGGACATCTGGGAGTGGGCTTCATGTTTCCCAGGATTCATGGCTGTGCCACCTAAGAGAAGGGCTGTAGGTGGAGGGTAGGAATCAGGGAAATCAGGCAGCTAAGGAACCAGCATCTGAGGCTCAAGGAGTTGGGGGGTAGGGCATTTCTAAGCTATGCTCAGCCCCCAGCAGGCTCTAATTAGGCTGGATGCTTGGTGGAACAGTTTCATGTGCTGAGGTAAGCACTACAGCCTTTGATGATCTATTTGTGTTGTGAACATCAAAGGCTAAGGAGGGTCCCCACTCTGAAATTTACATGTGAAGTTTGTACCTTGCAGTGACTTGGTGGTTTTTTTTAAATTGAAGCTTAAGACATCGAAACAGATGCAAGGCTAGACTTGTGGGCGGGACCCAGGGAGTGTGTGCTGAGGCAAGTCCCACATGGGTGGCACCACCTGGGTCGGGGGAAGGTAGAAAGGCAGGGGACACTGGGCCAGGTCAGGGAACATTGTGTGGGAGATCCAGAGGTCATGGGAGGGACTTGACACAGGGGTTGAGCACTGAGACAACGGGCATAAGACAGTCTCATCTGTCAGCCTTGGACTGGACACTGAACACGAGGATTGGGGACAGGGGTGGCTGGGGGACGGGGGTGGGGGGGTTTCGTGTCAAATGCCTGAGGTAAGGTAAAGCAAGGCAGAGAGAGTACTGAAGCCCCCGGGGAGGTATATAGCTGCACCTGCATTGTCTTCTGACTGGGACAAGATGGGCTTCTCCCCCTACCAGATGGAACTACAGTTCTCCACCAGCTGCACGTAGGAAAGTCTAAGAAGGTTTTTAAATAGTCAAATCACCCCAAATCACTTTAAGTACAACATGGGGTGCTAATGTGTAGCCAGGGCTGAGCACAACTATGTGAACAGTGCTTCTCAGCGGATGGTCCCCAGGCCTGTGGTAGTAGTGGTACTTAACTCTTCCTGTGGACTGAATGCTTTTTTACCTTCCTCAAATTGATATTTTGGAGACCACCCCAAAATGTGTTGGTGTTAGGAGTCAGTCAGGCCCTTTAGAATGGGGCTAGTGTGCCCTTATGAGTGGACCCCAGGAACTCGCCGGCTCTTTCTGTTATATAAGAGCATAATGACAAAACAACAAATCTGTCGGCGCCCCATCCTGCTTGTCTCAGCCTCCGAATCGTGGGAAGTAAGTGTCTAGTGAAGCCCCTAGTATGTTTATTACTGCAACCGAACCAGACTGCAGTTTTCATATCTCACAACTTCAGAGCTCAGGTGGTGCCTCTACAGGGCAGGGACTTTTTCTCAATCAATCCACAGATACTATGAACACATGGTGGTAGAAAGAAAGAAAGTGAGGGCAGCTGTCTGATCCAAAGCTCGCTTCAAGACCCTGTTGCTATCAAGCCTGGTCACAGAAGCCTGGTCAACCCAGTTATCTATGGGGACTGGAGCAGGAAGATTGCAGTTTCAAGGTCAGCTTGGTTCAGAGTTGGGTAACTTGGTTGAGACTCTCAGAATTAAAAAGAAGTCTGCGATAATGCCTAGTATACCTGAGGCCCTGGGTTTAATCCCCAGTACTACAAAACAAGGAAGAAGAGGACAAAAGGCCCTGTTGTATCTCAAAACAAGCAAGACAAGATACCTCCCGCTGCACAAAGCCCCAGTGCATTGTCAAGACATGACACTAGAGCACGTCTTTCTGGGCCTCTCTCACAGCCTACCAGTGGTTTCTCCACCCCAGCTTCCATTCCCACTGTCCTTCCCAGGCTCCTTTGCTCCCTGAGTTATTCAGAACAGGCATTCTGGGAGTAAAGGGCTCCACAGAACTTCACAATATCCAGGGCCCTTCTTGCCAACACCCTATCTTGAAAGGTAAAATTGATAAAAGATGGTGCTCAAAACATGGGGGCCTGGGGAAGATGCCTTCCATCTTCGTACATTGAAGGTCCCACGAGGCAGAGGAATGAGTGCTAGGAAGCTATCTTCTCAAGAAAGTTCTACCTGCATCGCATTGTATTACCCAGGGTTCTCCAGAGGAACAGAAAAAAGTACATATATACACATGCACACATATATGCATAAATGTATATAATAGTATACATATGTATATAATATGCATGTTATGATATACATACATGTACATATGTAATATAATATACACAGAATGTACATTAGATATATAATATATGATGTTTGAATATTTTATTATATAATGTACATGTATATATCTAATACATATGTATCTAACATATATTTTGTATATATACACATATATGTATACATATATAATATGTATTATTACATAATACATATATATACATTATATTATATACTATATATTATATACATTTTATGTATATGTTCCATTTATGCATATGTATATCATATACATTTTATACAATGTATTATATAATGTATATATGTTATATGTAATATAGCATACATATATAATATAAAAATATGTGTATGTTATATAAGAAAATATACATAAAGTATATATTACACACACATATATGATGCTATAGGTATAGTGTGTGTACATTATGTAGATATACATATCTACACCATCTATATTATCACATATGATTATATATTGTATAGTTTATGTACATTATGTGCATATATTATACATATGTATGTTATAATATATGCTATATATAATATACATATATGAAGAGAGAGGGAAAGAGATTATAGAAAATTGGCTGATATAATTAAGTTTGAGAAATCTCAAAATCGGCAGCTGGCAAGCTCGAGGCCCAGGAGAACAGCTAGAACTGCAGTCCAAGTCTGAAGGCTGAGAGCCAATGGTGTACAGGCTGGTGAGAGCAGGCAGGCTGCAAACCCAGGAAAGGACCTCAGGGTCCCAGCTGAGCAAGCAGCTGGAGGCGCCCCCATTACTTCCTCTTTTGTTCACATCAGACAAGGCCCACCCACTGTGGGAGGGCAATGGGCTTTGCCTCATCTATCAATCAAATCTTCATCTCATCCAGAGTCACAGGTAGAGACACATCAGAAAATAAGTGGCCAAAATCTGGCTCTGTAGTTCTGTCCAATGATGCATGAAATTAACCAACACAAGCATCATCAGCATTTCCTGGAGAGCTGGCCTTCTTGACCACGGCACAATGGACCATTTGAGCTGGATGAGTTTTGTGAGGGGGGCTGCCCTGTGCGTGGTAGAATATTTAGCAGTGTTTCTGGTTTCCACCCACCAGATGCCAGCAACACACCTAGTCCCACCTCCCAATGGAGACAACAAAAGTGCCATCAGCTGGCTACTGACCCTTTGGGGGTCCCTCTAGAGCAGTGGTTCTCAACCTTCCTAATGTTGCGACCCTTTAATACAGTTCCTCATGTTGTGGTGACTCCCGACCACAAGATTATTTTGTTGCTACTTCATAACTGTAATTTTGCTACTGTTATGAATTGTAACTTAAATATCTGATATGCAGGATAGCTGATATACTACTGCCTGAAGGGGTCTCCACCACAGGTTGAGAACTACTGCTCTGGAGGAAGAGGGATCTTGGGACCACTAGAGGTGCTTTCGACTTGAACAATTTTACTTAAAGACGTCAGCCAAAGATGCTATTAGGAGATCACACCACAGACCAGAGTTCTGGTGGGGTTGTTGTTGTTGATGATGTTGTTTGAGGAACGCAATGACAGCAAATTCTGGTAGCCTTCTAGCTTAGTCCCAAGAGCTCCCTGAGGTCAGGATCTCTATACCTGCCCTTTTCTTATTATGGACTATAAAGGACCTCAGGCCCAATAGCAAAAGCTCTTTAGCCCTGTGATTGGTCTTCGTCATGATCAGGTGACCTGAACCAAGCCAATTAAATCCTTTCATCAGGACTTCCTCCATGAAGTTGCCAAAGGCCATGGCTAGGGAGGTGCAAGCATCTGAGTGCAAAGATTACAGGCAGCTTTACCTCCTGCTGCGTGCAGCGAGGTGTTCTGAGACAACGACAGGGAGAGGGATTTGCCAAAGAGAGAGAACAAGAGTTTCAACCCCTCCCCTTGCGCTCCTGCCTTGCCTGCGGGTTTTACTATTTGAGGCATTAACTTCCAGCTTTTTGCTTCGTGAGTTGTCATACTGTGATTTATAACAAGGTGTTTATATATTTAAACACTTGTCCCAGTTTCCTGGCATATAATTCCTAAGAATCTCTGAAGTGATTCTGAATGAGTGTCTTGTATGCTAATGAGATGGCTGGCGTGGTCCACAGGCATGCCGAGTGGGAGGAGCCAGAAGTGGAGACTAGAGTTAATACCATCAGGAGTGTGATTTGTGTTGCAGAAAGATGGAGGCTGAGAGAAAGCACACAGAGTGCATATGCGGGCATGTATACGACAAAAGGCAGGGAATCCCATATAGAGGGCATTACAGTGCACAGATGGTCTCTATATTCTACCTGATAAACATTGTTTAAAGCCAACCAGGAACTAGATATTATTAACCTCTGGGATTATAGAGACGAAAGTCAATACCCTGATCAACTCACTGACCTAACAGTGAAGGACCCAGACAAGTTAACAGACTTCGACCATCAGAGCACTAGATGTTATTTGGTGTGAAGTGCTATGCGCTCAAATTTCAGCTAAAGTAAGCCAAAACAAACAAACAAACAAACATGCCTGGACTGGGTCCTGAAGGGTGAGAAGTTAGTGGGCAGACAAGAAGAATTCAGGACAAGGTGAGAAGCTAGCAAGGAGGAAGCACTTACTGCGGGGGGGGGGGGGGGGGGGGGGGCAAAGGAATGTAGTAAAATGTGTACAATTCTGAGCAGGTGTCGAGGCTAGCCCACACAATCTAATATGGACTTGAAATGTTGTACATTGTGAAGAACCATGGTAGAAATGGCAGTGTGGTGGAACCACGCGCTTGTCTCGGGAAGCCCAGTTTTGCTTCCAGCATTGGATGGGATAGCTGTTTCCCTGGTTGAGCCCAGGATGAAGTACTTGGCTCGCACTGAGCAATTTGTCCTACATGAAAAGATGCATGCCTTTACTCTAGAGTGAAATTCAGGACACTAGGATGCTGGACTACTAACACTGAGAAGCACCAGAGGAATGATACTGAGGACGGCAGACAAATGCACTGTCTGTCTGTCTGTCTGTCTCCATTTCCCTCCTTCCTCAGATTTGAAAACTCTCATGTGACACAACTCTGCTGTTTTCAGAGTGCAATGCCTCTTTGAGAGTAAATGCTGCAGCCAGGCATTTTGGGTCTACGTTCAAGTCTCACTTTCTCATCCTGTGCCCCAGGCAAGTTGCTTCTCTATGCCTGAATCTGTTCAGCTAAAGAATGCAAATGAGGGGGCTGGAGAGATGGCTCAGCGGTTAAGAGTACCCACTGGTCTTCCATAGGTCCTGAGTTTGATTCCCAGCAACCACATGGTGGCTGATAATCATCTGTAATGGGGTCTGGTGCCCTCTTCTGGTGTGTCTGAAGAGAGCAGTGGTGGTGTACTCATATGCATAAAATAAATAAATCTTTAAAAAAAAGAATACAAATGAGTCATAATATGTGCCTTGAAGTAACATTAGAATTGTTCTTGGCCATCGTAGCATCACTTTTAACTCTTTCTGTGGGAAAATAGGAGAAAGGCTTGTTTCCTGTCTTAGAAGCCATTGTTGAAGGTTTCATGGGTGCAGGGTCAGTGCAGGGCAGTTAGGGGGCATGGGGTAGAGAGGAGGTGTGAACCCTCAGACTCAGTTCTCATTTGTACACTACCTGGAGGGCCAGGCCTCCAGCTGGGATCATAACGTCCCCATTGGTGGTTAGTGCTAAGAAGCACACAGCAACTCCTTGTAGGGTGCTGAGGCCAGATGGCCAAGGTACTGCCAATAATTTTATTTGACTGTGATCAACTTTGGCCCAGAACAAACTACTGAAGGCTTTGTCAACACTGTCCAAAGTCCCTGGTAGGAGACAGGCTTGTTTTTTTATGGTGGCTAAATCCATTTTCAACTTCATCTGACTAAGAAACATTGGTGCCTTAATGAGGTACACCTTCAGGTGTGCGTTGTAAGGAAACATACAGAAAGATATAACTGAAGGGGCAAGACCCACCCACAATATCTATGTCGCTAACACACTGGCTGTGGGGGGGGGGCAGGGCTCAGACTGAAGAAGAGGAGGAGGAGAGAACCAGCTAAGCACCAGCATTTGCCTTTCTCTGGTTCCTTTGTAGACCAAGCTGCCCAGCTGTCGTGCTCTCTCCACTCTGATGGACTCCACACCTCTGAACTACGAGCCAAAAAAAAGAAAAAAAACCCTTCTTTCCTTACATGTTTTTGTCATGTATTTGGTCACAGTGGCAAGACAAGCAACTTATACATCTCTGATGTAGAGCCTCCTCTGACCTCCTACCTGATCTTAGCCCCACAATGCCCAGGATCTTTGTTCAGTTAACCCAGGCTTGACTATAATTATGAGTTGAATCTAAATGTCCTCCAACAGCTCATAGATAGAAGCTTTGGTTCCCACTGAGGTTCACAGGTGAGGTTTGGGGGAAATGATTGAATCACAAAGTCTCTGGATTTATCTACGGATTGATGGGTTTGTCATTTAATATGTGATTGGGAAGTGATGGGGACTTAGGAGGTAGGACTTAGTTGAAGTAAGTGGGTCCCTGGAGGTTTGCCTTTGGAAGCTGCAGCTTGTCCCTCCCCTCTTTTTCCACACACACCCTCTCCCTTTCTACTACCATAAGGAATAGTCTGCTCTGTCACATACGTGCTCCTTGCCATGATTCTATGTCTCCCCATAAGCCCAATGGAGGCAAAGTGACTGTGGACAAGTACTTCTGACACCATGAACTTCTGACACCATGACCCCATGAACATGGGTTTTTTTATTTTCTCTTCCCTTTACGGTGTCTATCTGAAGTATCCTGAGCTACTGCCTCAAATGCTTCCTCCTGCTTCCCCAGCCCATCACGATCCCAGGCCACAGCCTTCCCTTCCTACTCCTGCTCCACCTACAGCCCTGTACTGTCGAGAGTGCATCTCCTCACCACAAGAATTCATGAGTTACTCACCTCTCAGGCTTGTTTCACATCAGTGGCCACGAGGGGTGACATGTGACATGGGGGTCACAGCGAGTGGCATGTGATTACGGTTTGTATTCCCACCGCACCTGATTCAGTGTGACATGCAGTGCTAAGTGAAGATTGGAAAGCAAACTCATTATGGTTTGGTTGATGCCCTGTTTCCCTTGGTACTGGGATGGGAAGGCTTGCTCACTGATGGATGCTTTCTCTCTGAGAGCTGATGGCAGTTGCCCTCCAAGGGCTCCATGAAAGCAACCTTTGGGAGCTCCCAATTTTCTGTGAAATTCAAACCCATGAAACATGTGAATCCCTTGATAGTGGGCTGAGGGGCGGGGCTTCACTTCTCTCTTTTTTTTTCTTCAGACACTCCAGAAGAGGGTGTCAGATCTTATTATGGATGGTTGTGAGCCACCATGTGGTTGCTGGGATTTGAACTCAGGACCTTTGGAAGAGCAGTCAGTGCTGTTATCCGCTGAGCCATCTCTCCAGCCTGGGACTTCACTTCTTTCATCTCCTATTTAGGCTTGGATGTCTATATCCATTCTTAAATCAACTAGACTCATTCCTGGCTCAGTAGGGTTTTGTGTGTGTGTGTGTGTGTGTGTGTGTGTGTGTGTGTGTGTGTTGTTGTTGTTGTTGTTGCTGTTGTTTTGTTTGTTTGCTTGTTTTTGCTTTTGTTTGGTTTGTGTGTGCATTTCTTTGTTTATTTTTTGAGGTAGGGTTTCATGTAGACCCAAATGGTATCAAACTTGCCATGCAGCCAAGGCTGGTCTTGAATTCCTGGTTCTCTTGCCTCTGCTTCCTGGGTGCTGGAATACATGTGTGCACCACTTCAGCCAGTTTAGCTCAGGCCTTTGCTTCACTTTACTCTTTGCTTCGATCTGTCCTGATTCCTCTAAGCCCCTCCCGGTGAAGGTCTCCACATAGGCACAAGACCTAAGCCAAAAGACTCTGTGAAGCTTTTTAAGTTCTAAACACAAACCTGCCTTAGACTATAAGGTCCGTTAAGTGCAATGCCTGGCTTCTAGTTTACATGAGGATGTCCATCCAACAGTGCTGGTGAGGGCAGTTGATCATGAACAGGCATAGGAGCTTTTTAGGGCTTCACAATCCCCAATTTGGGGACAGCTCCAGAGGTTCTTAGCACGTCACTGGGAATGAAGGAGGACATGAGGGAACATGTTACCTAATCTACACTTGGGATACTGTAAGAATCCATCCAAGAATAGTTACATCTTCTCTGGCTTCTAAAGCTTCTGTAATATAGAACAGTGTGTGGGAAGTTAAGGAGACCCATTCTTGGAAAGGGGTATGACTCTCTCCTCTCCTCTCAGCTGCCATTACCCACGAGTGTTCAGTTGGGTTCTTTCCAGTTATCTTAGGCCCCCAAGGCTTTCTATAATGAACTGAATAAGAAGGAAGCTGTGTGAAATCACCACCTCTCAGGCTGCAGGGGAGCCTCTGTCTGTGGCCTTGGTGAGACAGACACTCTAGATACCCCATCACCCCAAAGACCGTTCAGCAGTCTTCATTCCTTGCCTGGGGCCAGCATCCCAGCATCCCAGCTCTCAGGGTCTGGATCTCTGGATCTGGGGAACATTTTCCTAGATCTCTTGAAGGCAATCCCCCCCCCAAATGCACAATATTCTCCTGTCAGGGAATCCATTGCTACAGGAGCGGTCCTCTACCAGTGACCCTCAGGAGTGCCTGTACCAAAGACCCATAGGCTGGGGAATCACTGTGAGATGGAGACCTGTAAGTCATCTGGGTGGAGTTTCAGTTGCTCACTTCTGAAGTTGACTCAGGAATGTGTTATTTGCTGACTGCTTTCTCTTGCCAGTCAATTCTATTTCTGGAGGTTCCTGGGGTCACATCCCCAATAAGTCACTTGTATTCCATCATTGTCACATGGCTTTCTTCTACTGGAACTTCAGCATGATCCACAGCAACCCCAGTATACTCTTTGCCCTGAAGTTGATAGAGCCTTTTCTAAGTCTTAAAACTCTACCTTGCTGGGTCCTTTGCTTATTCATTTTAATACCTCCTCCTCGATGTACATCATCTGTGATTCCTCGTGGCCTCCTCTTGGCTGGAACTATCTGTCTTTAAACAGACTTCCATTTTCCCATTCAGAGCTGCCTTACTCTTTGCTAATTTCTCAGTTCAAATCCACCAGGGAGAAATTTGACAGTCCAGATCTTTCTTGCACAGGGTACAGACTAGCCCATGGATTGGCTGTGCTTGGGTCAACTCGTCACCTCCCGTTCAATCATTTGTGTTGGGTAAGAAACTGACACAAGAATGCCGCAGATCAGTGGCCTTTTGAGACCCTCCTCATTTTTTTTTTAATGTGGATGAGTGTTGTGGTTCCAAGTTTATTTCAAATATAACTTTGTTTTCTGCTTTCCGAATAAGTAGACCCAAACCTGACATTGAAGCCTCCATAGATTTGTGTAAATTGAGCCATGGTTGCATGAGAACTGGCCCCTTGACAGGGACATAGGTAGTGTCTTTGTAGAGGAAAAGGCTGTGTGTATATGTGTGTGTGTGTGTGTGTGTGTGTGTGTGTGTGTGTGTGTGTATGCATGCGTGTGCGCGCACGTGAGCGCGCATATCTACTTTTAGAGGGGATAATTTTCCCCTGACATAGAGGATCATTCCACATATGTTGCTTTATGTAACTGCTTTTCTCACCTTTTCTTGGGACATTTTTCCGTGTCATTAAATATTCTCCAATAGCCTCATTTTGGTGTCAGGCTGGCCTTCAGACACAGGATTTCCCACTCTACCTTCCATTCCCTGGACACTCAGCTGTGAAAGGCACCGATTTACCCAGGTCAGTCTAATGAGTTTGTCTTGCCTCCTCCACAGAATTCTGGCAAGTTCTCTGCCGACAACTGATATGCAGGCCCAAGCTGCTTATCTCTTTTGTTTCCCCAAGGCCCCAGACTCTCAGGGGAAATCACCAGTCAACGCTCCATGGCTTCCTTATGCCCCACATGCTATCTACAGCTCAGGACACCGTAAACTCAAATCATCAAAAACTAGCACTGGATGTTCCCTTAGGACACGATGCTGCAGATCGGAATTAGGAATGGGGAACCAGAGTAGAACGAGAAGTCGGCTGCCCACACTCAACCAAAGACGGGGTGGCAAGGGGAGGACTCAGGCTGAGTCACTGTGGCCTCTTCTTGACACCATCTTAGTAACTGTTGGCAGTTGGGTTTCTCCCCTTCCACCCTTCAGTCTTACAGGGTGAGGTCTGAGCGAGCTCCTGAGGCTCCAGAGGAGCTAACAGAGCCAACGACTGAAAGGCTCTGCCTAGGGCTCAGCCTTGGGCATTGTTGATGCCCTGCCCATCTGCCCACAGCCTCTTTCTGGACCATATCCTAGTTTCACATCCCAGGGTGTGGTGCACTTAGAACAGCTGCCTCTCTGGCTCTGCAATGATTGAGGAATCTTTTCAACAGCAGGCCTTCCTGTTGCCAGGACCCACTCAGTGGCCAGGGTGCTAGCTAGGCTTCACAAAGTGTCTCTAGCCACAAACTAGCCCCAACCCCATCCCTTGGTTCATAGAATCCATAGGAGTTGACCGAAGCAGAATGGATACCTTCATTCTTTTCTGAGTGGTTACCCTCATATGGTAAGCCTCCATTCCCCTGCTTAAAGAGGTAACTTGGAGGGAATTTTGACCATGTTAAGATCAATGGAACCAGCCGAAAGCGTGCCTCTGAAGCAGGTCTTCCAGGTGAGCGCCAGTCTGCTCAGTGTCAAACAGGAAAACATTTATCCCAGTGCCCCTTAGGAGTCTTGAACTTTCAACCTTACAGCAGAGACTTGGTTCCCCTGCAGGAAGGCAGCATGAAGAGAGTCTTGAGGTCATACTCCTCTTTACAAGGAAGTAGTTAACTCCGGCCTCGGGGACCCCCCAGATCTTAGGCCTTGAAGAGCTGAGTGGCCCTCCTTCCTGGGTTTCCTTCCCAAATGCAGTCCTGCTTTAGAGACGGCAGCCACGTTTACACCACTGCCTAGCCAGTACTGGCTTCCGTTTTTCGTGGAGGTCAGTCTCCAGTGCAGATCTGTTGTTGCTTTCTGGGCATCCTAAGGGTCACGCTGCCTCATTTCATTGTGAAGCTACCTCATTTCACCTTCAGGTTATCATCCAAAGGACCAAAACATCCCTGGCAACCACTGTCTTTGTTAACAATCAAACAGGGTCTCTTATTTTCTCAGAGAAAAGAGTGACGATGACTTTCTTGAGGAAGTGGCAGGGGGCAAATTCTCTAGTGGGGTGCAAGATCCTCAGGAGTCTCAGGTATGCATCCCCTGTCAGGAACACTATGCCGAACCCCACTTCTACCAGCTCAGCCCCCTCCTAGGCTTAGGAAGCTGGAATTGGTATTCTCCAGTCTTTATAGACTCCTATCCTATGGAAATGGTAGACATTTTCATCTTTCCAAGTCAACAAGAGAAAGCTGCTCTTCTACCACCACCAGGAGGAGCTGGAGAGATGACCTTTAAGGAGGTGGTGAGTCCCTAGCCACACCAGGCCGTTGGCTATAGAGTAGTCTGCATAGTTGTGGCTATAGAGTAGTCTGCATAGTTGTGACCTCAGCTGCCAAGGAGAAGTGCAAAGAGTTGGAGAGTAAGAGACCTGGGCGAGGGGGCGTGAAAGGGAAAGGATGGAAGGATGTGGCCTACTCAGGAGGCTCAACACACCCACCCTGCTGGGTGTCATGGAAGACAGGGATGAAGGAGAACCAGGATCTGGAGGGTAGCCTTACCTGTCTGCTCACACATGAAGATAAGAGGCCATCAGTGCTTGGGAAGGCTGTCCACATAAACTGCCAGGGCATAATGAAATTATATACATAATGAAATTATAGGACCCTAGCTAAACAACAACAACAACAACAAACCAAACCAAACCAAACCAAAACCCCAAAGCCATGAGACTTTTATGATGGATATTGCAGACACTCTCCAAGAGTGAGACCCCTAAATAGATCAAACCTTGATTGCATGCCCAGGGAAGCCTGTCTCACTCCGGGATGATGACTGATGATTGATTGGATCCCTGAGCTGAATGGGATGCTGTTTATTGAGGCTAAAAACAAACACGGAGACAGACATGTTAGCATTAATCCAAACAGTGAAAGCTATCCATTAACAGTTCACGACTAAGCCCAGACTGTGTGTCAGACTCTCCTCCAAGCACATTCCATGTATTGTCTAACAACTATATGAGGTGGGCACCATCATCATCTTCAGTATTATCACGTCCCAGATGAGGAGACTGAGGCTCTGTAGGGTGAACAATGTGATCATGGTGGCCATTTATTAATGGGAAGGTGACTAATTAGCTAATGGACTTAAAGCCTAGAGTCCATGTCCCTAGCTATTTTGCAGAACTTCCTTTCCCTAAATTTAGGGGATGTCTCAGCACTGGGAAATTTTCTTCTAAGGGGATATCTTCCTGTGGCAAAAGGTGTTCTAAAGAGAAGTATTCTGCATCACCAGAGATAGTGACACTGATCAATAGACATGAGGTCCCTGATGATAAGGAAACCAGAGTTGCTAGGGAGGCGAAGTGACAATCTTAACAGCTATCACTTCGTCTGTATTTGGGCTGAGTCACGTACCAGGCTCAGTACTTTCCAAGCACATTTAGAGCACAGGATGTCAGGATCTTGTCCTGTTTTGTGAAGGAAAGAAGCCAGAGTCACAGAGCTTGGAGATGACCTCCCCCAGCATCAATGAGCAAGACTTGATGCCACATCTGTTAACCTCCAAAGTCACTGCATTCTCAAAGATCAAAGATCAAGCTCACTCTTACCCCCCCCCTCACTGCGGGATGCCGTCATCCACAGGGAAACTACAGTACATCCGGTCTGCGCAGCCTCTTTCTCCCCTCCCCCGCCGCGCCCCCCCCCCCCCGCTTCTTTTTTGCCTGTCCTAACTTTTGACTATGAGTTTGGAGACTGCAGGGCTTATGGGATCTGCTCTGTCTTAAGTCACCCCTCAGGCATGTTGGACTGAATTCTGCCCAGGAAGTTATAATTTTTTATTTTTGTCCCTCATGTGCTACAATCTGGGCTTCGGTTACAGATCGCATTTCTGATTCCATCACCACTTAGCTGCACGGCTTCATAAACGTAGCTGTGATGTGCAGGCAGGCAGATGAAATCTCACTTCGTCTAAATCAAGAAACCTGTGGGAACCCACATACCTCAGGCTGAACTTCCAAATTCACCCCACCCCCACCCCGACACCCTCGAGGAAGTTGTAGGATTGAAGCCATAGATTGAAGAGGTGTTCATTTGGGGTTCAGCTCGGGACTCCTTCAGTTTTCTTTCTCTGCTCTCAGACCAGCTCAGGGGCTGTTCTCTGAACCTCCACTCCAAACCATAGGTACCGACAGGTCTCAAAAGATCTGGGGATGGCGGAGCATTCATGTCATCTGATCTCTGTCACACAAGTCAGAATGTCAGTCATACTGATCTCTGCCCAGAGGACATCCAGCTCTTGAGAAGGCTAATTCATGTCACTTACATTTGTATCTTAGAGCCACTGTAACTGAGTTTCACAGCTGGGTGGGCTAGGGTGTCAGAAACACGTCTCTCTCTCTCCTGGTGAAGCCGTGCTATTGAGAAGGTGGCACTCTTTCTGAGGCTCACGGAGGAAGCTGCTCCGTGCCTCCTCCTCCCTCCACTTCTGGAGCTGCAAAACTGACTCCTCCTCACTGATGCTCAGCTCATGGCTGTACCACTCCAACCTCTGTCTCTACTGTGTCTCGGGCTGATGGATGTCTGCCTGAATCAAATACTCCCTCATCTTAACATGATTCTACTTGCAAAGGCCTGATTTCCAAATAAGGTCACATTTATGGGAACCCTGAGCTCCTATTTCAGGATACCCTTTTTAGGGGTCACAGTCCAATGTGCCATATCCCCATTAGTTCAGTTACTAAATGCACAGAGTGACAGAGAATGGAGTGTGTTGCTAGGGACGTGGCTTTTCCTTTGTGAGGCCACCGCTCACATCTAAGTCATCTTGAACCCATGGATGGGACTCTCTCCATCTCATAAATGAGGAGACAGATGGCACAGAGGAAGGAGAGAGAGCTTAATGTGCGTACTTAAAGTCACACGCAGCTACCGACCACAGACCTGAGGTTTGCACATAAGTAAATGTCAGAGCGCTGGGGCCTTCACCAGGATATCTTGTATGTGTGGAGGACAGATGGAATTCTAAAGTCCTGTGCCATTGATAGCTTTGGATCTACTGAGACCAGAGCACTGTGAAACAGCTCAGGTTTCCACCATAGAAGACTCCAGGCTCCAAGCTACATGTCTGTTTGATTCTTTTCCTTCGATGAGTGTTTCTCTGAGACATACATCTCTTCATATGTAAGACAAGACCATGGAAATTTCCTTAGCGCTTCAAAAAGATATCTATGAAAATTGATACCAAAGGCTGGTAGTGGCTCCTCAGAAGCTTAACATGCTTTTATCCACTGACCCCCAAAGGTCACCTCTTGAGACGTGTCCCTGGCTGCTAAGCCAGTGCCATCTACTCTATTGTCCCTTTCATGACTGCTTTGGTTTAAATGGCCTTCCAGAGATCAAGCTGAACGTTACCCACCACTATAGTAGCACTGAACAGATCCTTGAAGTGGTGATGAGGCTACGGGGGCCCTGCAGCTGTGATCAGATTCACTTCGTTTTTGCGGGAGCAGGCTCCTGATGGAAAGATGGGTTTAGACCCCTTTCCTCTCTGTGTCTTGTGGATGCTCACTTGTGTTTCTCCAGGACCACGGCAGTGCCTGGCCCATGGCAGGCTCTTCAGATTGGGGTCTTCTTAGCGATATGATTGCAGTAGAAGAGTAGGCTGTTTGCAACAAAATAAACTCCTTCAGGACAACAGGAAACCGGGTCGTTTGGTGCTTCCTTATCTTCCCAGTGCCTGACAGAAAACAAAGTAAACACTGATGCCTCTCTGTTCAGTGAATAGAAGAGGAAGGGGATGCAGGAGAGACAATCACCAGAGAGGTCAAGAAGGCTGCAGTTAAACCCAAGCTAGGGGATGCTGTAAACCTGGGGAAGGAAGAGGAGCCTTATGGCCCAGGAGGCTGTGTGAGCTGCTGGGGTCAGAAGATAGAAGAGGAGCAGAGGCCATGAGCCAAGCTCACTTGGAAAGCCAGGGCACCCGGCTGATGAACAAGTCTAGCATCAATGAGGGTAGGGGTGGCAGACAGATCACCTCTGACTGTCAATTAGTCAGTTGCCAGGTGAAAGGGACATGTTTTCTTCCAGGCCATACGCATCGGAGATTTCACTAATGAATGATCTTCAAGTGTGGCGTGGTGAGAGCTATTGAATTTAACTTGTTTCCCTCTGAACCCTCCAGCATCACCAACCATCCCAGGCTCCACAAAGGCCAAGGGGAGCCTTGAAATAACTTCTTCTCAGGCAATTAAACCACATCCAATTTTGTAGGCTGAAGTATTTCAGGGGCTCCTATTACCACCATCTTTGGGCCCGGAGGCCAACATTTTCTCATAAAAGCTAACTGTCTTGTAAGAGAAGCCGCCATCTGGGCGATAAAGCAGATGTGTTCTCTACCTGTTCTGAACTCTTTGTGCAGTTCATTGGTTGCTAAGTAGCTTCAGCCTGTCTCTTTGGGGTGTTGGGGGGACAGGGATGGAGATTTCAGGGATCCTTGCAGAAGCTCTGTGCCCTGAGCATCACACCCCACCCCCACCTCTGCTACAGGAGCCTGTGGTTCCTTTATACAGGTCAGCACCTTTTATTCCATTTCAAAAGTCTAAGTCTGAAAAATCAAAACACCTCAGGAGATGTAAGGCAGCTGGTTTAGATTAATACATAAGTATAAATGACTGAGTGCAGACCTTTTGTCCCTGCAAGGCAAATTTTAAAAAGCAAGGAGAGGGGGATTGGTGTGGGGAAAACAGAAAAAAATGCTCGGCTCAGCCCCAGCTCTTTCCTTACCACCTGGTGGGTCTTGGAACAAATTCATTAGCAAACAGTGAAAGCAAGGTACTGTGGCTGACTCTGGCTGGTCACTGCTTCCTGGGTGGCCTTGTCTCACCCCCAATTAATGTACCCTTTCCTTCCCACATTATGGTCCCTTTTGTACCTGATTCCTCATCTTTCACTTTCTATGGGCATCTGTGTGTGGAGGGGACGGGGGGGGGGGGTGTCGATGTCTAACTCCCCATTCACGAAGTACTATGGTATGGATATTGTATATCTCCAAAGGCTCCCTCTGTGCTAGAAGCTTGGTCCCCAGAGTGTTGACATGTGAACTTGGTCTCCTGTTCACGTGTGAATGCTTTGAGAGGTGAGATCTAGTAGAAAGGGACAGTTAGATGTTGGGGGTTCCATCTCTGCCTGTCTATGAAGATACCAAGAAGTCTTTGCTGAGATATCCTTGCTAAGCCAAGTGGAGCCTCCAGCCACCATGATTAGGAGGCAAATACACCTTTTTACCTTTTAAATCACCAGCCTCAGGCTTTATTTTAAAGCGATTACAAAAGGGTCCTTGATACCGGGTAAAAGCTATCAGTTACTTGTAAAGTCGTTCTCCCTTCTCTCCCCTGCCAGAGAGTGAGAGCCTAGAGGGCAGTGACCAATCCTGTGTGCCTGCAGGTCACGGTGAGGGGGTCAGCAAGTTTCTCTTGGATTACTTCTATTAAAGAAACTCTCCCAACACACTTGGAAATAAACAAAACTAGGACTGAGTGCTTTTCGTTCCTCCTAATGGACAAACAGTAGCTGGGCATCCTTACAGGGGTCCTCAGGGAATGTTCCTACCCACGTTTTCTGAATGTCATTTCAATGTCTTCAAGAGAACGTACCTGGATTCGACTTCCTCACTCACTGCCAAAGAGAGCCAGGTATTGAGATGTCATGTTAGCACACAGATTTTCATCCTGCACAAACGCCAATGGTCAGATTCTCAGCTAGCAGGGAAAGCCTGGGATTGTGTTGCATACACTGCAAACCAGGGTTGTGTTGCATACACTGCAAACCAGGGTTGTGTTGCATACACTGCAAACCAGTTTTGTGCCTAAGCCAACAAGCTCATTTTAACATTTCTTTCCTTTCTTTCTGTTTTTTTATAAACACCTAAAATATTATTTAGATAAGCCTTGCCTTCAGACTAGTTTCCTTGCTATTTTCCTTGTTATTGATTATGAGATCAATAACACTTTGACATGTACGCACTCTATACTTTGGAAAAGCCGTGTCCTTTAAGCTCCTTAAAAACTGTTTTGATATCATGGGAACTGTGAATACCTAAATAATAGCAGCTTCCTCTGTGTTTTCTTAAGACCAAGATACCATGCTGGTGTTTTCTGTGTCAACTCTCTAGTCCCCATTGGGACTTGTGAAGGAGATCTTATTTCATCAGAGAGCTCTGACACTCAGAAAGCCCAGCAGCATGGCCAGGATGGGCACACATTGTGCACCAGAACTCTGCTCTCTCTGGTCCTCGGGACAGCCCTACAGCACAGGAATCACGATCCTGTTTCGTTAGAAAAATCAAGGCTTGTTTAGCTGGTGAGTGGCTCAGTCAGGACTGGGAACACCACAGTCACATACTTTTATTTCGTCAACCAGGTGACTTCTGAGAACTCTGCAATGCCTGGCACATTATAGACAACACTGCTGGGAGTCAAGTGATGAAGAAGCAGGCTGAGACTCTTAGCTATCTCCATGGCAACGTGTACATCCCCTCCTTGACCCATAAAATATGGAGACTACTGCCTAAGAAACTGGTTGCTGGTCCCTAAAACATCAGGGACTGGAAATGTGTTATAAACCAGAAATGAACTGAGGATAGACAGAGACCATTGCTGCGCTGTATATTGTGACAGTGGAAGAAGCAAGTCTATTGGGGACAGTATAGGAAAAAGGGTTGTTGTTGTTGTTGTTTTGATGGAGGGTCTTATAGAACCCAGGTTGGTTTTAAATTTGCCAGGTAGCAAGGATGACTTTGAACTTATTTTCCTGCCCCCCCCCCCCCATCTCTCTGGTTCTGGAATTACAGATGTGGAATGCCACATCTGGCTTCAAAAAGGCCTTTTTCAAAGACAAGGAAAAAAAGGAAAGAAAAGAAAAAGATTGCACTGTGACATCTGAACAGAACTGAGAAGCAAGTCTAGTCCAGTGCAGTGTCCCCTATAGACAGACCCCTTTGGGTAGCAGGCCCCTTCCAGGGATGAGCAGAGCCGACTTGCATGTCTGGCTATGCTGTCCAGCACCAGGCTAGTCAATAGTGTTTCAATCCATCGCAAAGGGCCACTGACTGGTGCTTAAACAATGGAAATTGATTTTCTCACAGTGCTTGAAGTGAAAATGTAAGGTCTTGGCAGGATACACTTCCCTGACCTGTAGATGACATCTTTCCTCAAGTCTTCGCAGGGTCTTCCATCTGTGTGTCATGTCCTAATTTCTTCTCACAAACCCAGCAGACATGCTGGAGTGGGGCCCACCCAGATGACCTCGTTTTGCCTGACCTCTCCGAAGGCCCTGTCTCCAAGTTCTGTGCAGCAGTGTCTCACGTGGCTGAAGGGCGTCTGTATGAACTCGAGGTTGATGTGCCTCTGCTTACAAGAGGCTAGGAGCTACTATGTCCTGGTTTTCAGAAAAGGAAACTGGGGAACAGGAAGAGTGGTAACTTGTCCCGATACATAGCTAACAACATAACCAGCGCTGAGCACTAATAGCCCGATGCTATAGTCTGAGCACAGAGCTCCTGCCTGCACCTCCCACACCCACAGACGTAGGGCTGTAAGACATTCACGGTTCTATAGTGCAGCAATCAAGGTGTAGGTGACATCTCTTGACTAAGGCCACTTAACATGATAAATGGCAGAACAGGAGTTCCAGCCTAGGCATCCTGTCTCCAAGTGCCATCCCACTAGGCTCCCTTAACAGGCTCCTTTTATAGCAAATGGGGTGAGCAAATTGATCCTCTACCCCATGGTGTCCTTACAAGGGAATTCCTGAGAAAATGGCTTCCTCGAACCCTTGACATAAGTTTTTCAGGAACGATGATGAAGCTAGAACACATCAGGCAATGCTGATGGAGTGGATGTGAGTCTAACCTCTTTGAGATTCCCACTCCCTTGTGCGTTTGCCCTCCCCTTGCTCCTGCCTCAAACAACTTAATACTAATAGTACTCCTTAGGGATGAGTCGACCCCCAGTCATGTACCTTTATGTACAGCTCTCTTTAACCCTCTCAACAGCTCCGTGAGTCAAGGGTAGCATTGTGACCTCTCTGTTTACATATCAAGAAGTCAAGGGCAGCTCTTTCCCCAGGGTCACTTAGGTTGTAGTTGAGGGAGTCCTCTCTTCATGGATAACTGGCAGAAGGCTGATGGATTACCTCCTCCACCCCCGACTCAGCACGCCTGCTCTACAACATGTTCTCAACCTGAATCCTCTAATCAGGAAGGGCACCAGAGAGGCATCATGGGTCCTCTGTAGGGACTGGGTCCAAGATGCTTTGGGGCAGAGGAAATAATTCAGTCTAGAAAAGTCAAGGGATACTTGGTAAGGGAAGTGACAGCTAACTGGCTCCTCAGGGCTGGCTAGGGATTCACCAGGCAGACAGAGGGATGTTGACACAAAGGCTTGCCACAGCTGATATGTATGGAGCTGGGAACCATATAAAAGGGGGTCAGCCCAGAGTCAAAGCTGATGCGGTACTATGCTAAGGGAGCAGCTTTATTTTTGTGACTGTGACATTTTAAAGTCCCAGTGATTCTTGAAATGATGTGGTCTTCAAACTCCACAGAGGCTTTTACTGACACTGCAACCTGAAGTCCCCACAGTAGCCTGGGAGCCTTACAAGCTATGGTCTCCCAGCCCAGGCTACTACCTTCCAGCCTCACCTCTCAGCCTCTGGCCTTCAGGGTGGGGTGGGGGTGGGGGGTGCCTCCCTTCCTGTTCTGAGAAAAGCCAAGCACCTGACTTAGGCCTTGACTTCATCACTTTGCCGGCTTGCCCTCTCTTCCCCTTTAGCACAGTTCCATCTCATGAGCTAGTTATGGTCATCAGAACTTTAGCACAGCTCTTAAGAAAGGTTTACTAAATGAATGAATGAATTTCATTTTTTACAAAACTCCAGTTCATTGAATATAAGTGTAACGAGAGCTGTATGTCATCGTGGCATGGAATAATTAAGGGGGGCACACTGTCCTCTTTTGGCATCTCTGATCACTCTGTCATGCCTGAATTGCCCGCAGGTCACCAACAGAACCTCTAGTAAGGGTCTGGGCTGCAGTCAAAGTGAGGCTCCTTAGCAATTTGACTCTTGTGCTCGAGGCTCCATCTAACAACCGTGCTCCCACAAACGTGCCTCAGCACCAGAAAAGAAGCCGTGAAATAGCCTGAATTGAGAAACTGACAGGAGAGCAAGAGGGTTCTGTCAAAACCCAGCTTAGCTAAAAGACAAAAAGGCAATTCCGGCTAGCTACAGCAGCATGTTCCTAAGGCTGGGACTGGGGAGAAGGATGGGTTTCCTCCCACCCCCTTCCCCCTCCCCTTCCTCCTCCCCCTCCACCAAGCCTTCTTTGGCCCTCGCTTGTCTTCCTGCATCCTTAATAGAGGGTTGAGTGAAATCACCTGTTTTCAGGAAAAGATATTCCTGACCAATTAGGGGTGGTCAAAATAGCAATAATGTCTCCCCAAAGCGCAAACACCCTATCTCTCTCTTCAGAAGTGGAGAATCACAATCAGGTATTTTGATATTTATGAATTCTCTCACATGTCTCTTCGAGGTACTGGCCTCTTGTCTTTGTTCCTTGACTCATTCAGAACAGCAGCAGCAACACCTCCTACAGAAAGTTCCCGCATTCTGCCGTTTTATTCAGCACTTGGATTTATTTCTCACGTTGTTAGTCTGTCAGGGTCAATGATAACACTAGCTGATTATGAAGAAGTCGAGACCCTCTTTTTATCGGGAGCAGCTAAGCGTTGCTTTGTTTTGTTTCCAGATTGGGTCTGATTGGCGTAACAAACACAGGGGTGGAGCGGCTTAAGTCATTTATGGCCAGAATCCTGATGAAGAAATTAGGGTTTACTGAAGACGAAAACAGCCAGCCTCTTCTCCATTATGAGGAGAAAAGAAAGCGTGGCTCTAAATTTTAACTGCCAACCAACAACTGGTTTTGAAATTGTTATTTAGATACAGCGACGGTAGAGACCCTGGGAAGCAGATGTTTCACACTTCATGAGAGAGATTTTTCAAGCCTTCGGAAAGACTCAGGTAGCCCTGAGAAATTCTGAGGATGAAATTTGCCCGCTGAGTTTTCTAAGATTCGGTGCGTGCGGGTGGTGGGTTTTAAATAGCTGGAGCGTCCAATTTGTAGAGCCCCTTGGGGGTTAGGTAATTGCCTGGCAGCTTGTGCGAGTTCTGCTGGCAATGGGCTCAGGAGATTTACTCCTTGAAGAATGCGAGGCGAAGTGATTTCCCAATATTTGCAAATTGGCAAGCTGTGACGTTTCTGAAAAAGCAGATGGGGTTTAGGGAGAGCCCAGAGCAGTGGCTGGAAATCCCTGCACGGAGGATGCTGTTGGAGTCAATTCTCCATGAGGGCAGTAGATGGCGCTAGCTGCCTTCCCTGGCAGAGCTGCAGTCTCTTTTCCCCAGGTTCAGGGCATGGTCCTGGAAATTTGACCTAAGAAAAGCCAGAATTGCTTCCTTTTCTTAGGAAGCACGATTCGGGGAGTGTGAAAGGGGATCTGTGGGGTGTTCACGACTTAATGACAGCACGTAGGCTGGTCAACGGTTAATGCCCGGTGGTGCGCTGTCTTGAACTGTTGTTTTCCGTTGCTTCTTGTGAGGAAGGGCTGGTCCCAGCATGGAAAGATCTCAGCAGTCAAGAGCACCCCCCCCCTAGATATGTGATTTTCAGCTTGGGCAAAGATATGCTTCTTTTTCCTTCCTAATAGCTGGGAGACTCAGAGCAACCAAGGGGCCCTAGGCATGGGGTCTATGGGCACAGGATGGGAAAGTCTGTATGGAAGGAAGCGCAGCAGGGCACTGCCTACCTCACTCCTGTGTGCTGTGAATACTGTGTCAGAAGCCAGGCATCTTCTCCCAGATCTGAGCAGTGTCTCTATAAACAAAGGAACATAAAGAATTGCCCCTATGAAATCTTAAGTTCAGATGATGCTGTGATGTTATCTCTCATTCCTGGTCCATCTCAGGACTTCATCTGCTAACACACTCTCTTAAAATGCCTTGGATTATGGGAGGAAAATGATAAAAGTAAGTTCTGTGTGTATTTGAATAGGAATGTATTGTGTATACACTACCTGGCCAGGGAGAGACTAAGAGGTCAGTTTGCAAATGAGTGAGAGGAGGCTATGGATACCTTAGGCTTTGATTTCAGACAATTCTCCTACCAGCAGCATGAATACTGTGTGTATTTATAATTTATACATATATTATTTATTTAGTAAGGATCTAGCAAGAAAACTAGAAATGACTGTAGGTTTTTCTCCCTCCCTCCCTCTGTCCCTCCCTCCTCCTCCTCTTCCTCCTCCTCCTCCTCCTTCTTCCTTCTTCTTCTTCTTCTTCTTCTTCTTCTTCTTCTTCTTCTTCTTCTTCTTCTTCCTCTCTCTCTCTCTCTCTCTCTCTCTCTCTCTCTCTCTCTCTCTCTCTCTCTGTCAGGGTCTCTCTATATGTAGACTTGACTGTCCTGCATATGATCACGCTGATCTTGAACTCACAGAGACCCACCTGCTTCTACCTCCTGAGATTAAATGTGTGTACCACCATGCCTGGCCATGTAGGTCTTTCAAATACAGGGAATTTAATAGAGGGAGTTGGCTATACACAGGTAGGTGAGCTGAGAATCTAAACGAAAGGAGATGAGAGCACCCAGAAATATCAACCATAGGAAACCATGGCTGTCCCTAAGGCTGGGGGACTGGAGACAATAGAAAGACCGATACTATTAAGGATGACCAGGCAAGGCAGTGGTTCTCAACCTTCCTACTGCTGTGACTCTTTAATACAGTCCCTCATGTTGGAGTGACCCCCTAACCATAAAGTTATTTTTATTGCTACTTCATAACTTTATTTTGCTACCGTTATGAATCAATCATAATGTTGAGAACTGCTGAGGTGAGGTTTTATGTAAAGTGAGGCTGTAAAGTGAGATCTGCCCACGTGATCTAAAGTCATGGCAGGGTTTGATGGTTTGGGAGAGGCGCAGAGACTGAGGGAACATCCTGTTGTTCATTTCCTCCTTCCCTTCGGACTTCTAACCATACTTTCCCATTGCCTAAACCCACCTAGAAGCCAGAAGAAAGAAGACCGCGAGTGGAGTTCCCTGGGATACAGAGACAAGCAAGGGAAAGGCAGGAATGGATGGAGTGAACCGACGTGGACAGAAAGACTGGTGGTGTGCTAAAGATCTTGTTGTTATCAAGAAATGTGGATGTGTGGTTGTGTATCTGTATCTCTCTGTCTCTAGCTGTCTCTGTCTCTCTCTCTCTCTCTCTCTCTCTGTGTGTGTGTGCATATACACATGTGCACTTATTATAATGTTGAGGTAAAGAATGTGAACCAGCTGTGTAACACGGCCAGGCTACTGGACTTCTTTGCATCTCTCTCTTTGTATATTGGGGTTAATAATGAATACCTCAAGGATTTGTGAGGGATAAATGAGGTGATCTATGTCAAGAACTTGGAGTGATGTCTACTACAAAGTGGCCAGAACTCTGGACTTTTCTTTGAATCTGTCCAGGCTGTCTTGTATGTGGGTCTAGTCTGTTTTCTAACTGCCTTGGGTTCCTGCCCTTTTTGACTTCCTGCCTTCAGTGACAAGCTACAATGGGGAATGGACACCAGATAAGCCCTTTCCTTTCCAACTTGATTTTGGTCATTGTGTTTCATTAGCAATGGTAACCCTAACTCAAATTCTCTGTCGTTTGGGACAGCTGAGTGACAGGCATGAGTGACGGTGTGTGAAATGGACTGACATTTAGGAGGTTTGCAGTATCTTCAGTTTACTGTTCTTGACTATGTGTGGTGTGTGTGTGTGTGTGATGTGTGTGTGTGTGTGTGTGTGTGGTGTGTGTGTGTGGTGTGTATGCATGTGCGTGTGTGTGGTCTGTGTGTGTATGTGTGTATGGTGTGTGTGTGTGTGGTATGTATGTGTGTGGTGTGTGTATGTGTGTGTGGTGTGTGTGGTATGTGTGTGGTGTGTGTATGTGGTATGTGTGTGTGTGGTATGTATGTGTGGTGTATATGTGTGGTATGTGGTGTGTGTGTGGTATGTGTGTGGTGTGTGTATGTGTGGTATATATGTGGTGTGTGTGTGTGTGTGTTATTCACACCACACATGCATATGCTCCAAGGCCAGGGGGTGTTATCAGGTACCTACTATCAGTCTCTGCCTTATTTCCCTATAGACAAGGTCTTTCACTGAACCTGGAGCTAGACTGGCAGCCAGCAAAGAACAGAAATCCTTCCTCAGTGTCACTAGTGTGCACAGGACCGTGTCTAGCTTGCTGCTCAAGTGCTGGGACTCAGACTCTGATCTTTGTGCTTGTAAAACAAACAAACATTTCTTCATGCCCCGCACTTGACTTTAGCTCTTTGTAAATGAAGGTTGGTTGTCTCTACACAGAAGTTCCAGAGCCCAGTCCACACCTCCTGAGAGTGCTGCTGTTCTGATCTCCACACTGCCCTGTGCGCTAGATGTTTTCATCAACTTAGAAAACCAAGGTTCAGAGGAATTAAAAATGTCCCAATGGCTGAGTCAAGGTTGAACCCAGGCTGCCATCCCACCCCCAAAAGCATAGAGTGGACATTTGCTTTTCCCTGTGGCCGGTAGTGTGGGTTGACTGCGGGTATGAAATGTGAGTGAGAAGATCTGTTACAGATGACCAAATGGCCACAGCATAACCCCAGAGGATCAGAGCCAAGAGGGTGTTAACTGATTGCAGATCTTGCATTTTTCCAGGAGATGCCAGGTATTACTGCCAACAGGTACAGCTAGCCGGTGGGAGAGGCTCTCATGGAGGGCTGTGGTCTTGGTGGGAGAACACAGTTTCTCAATTCCACTGATTATCCCCAACCCCGTTGTGTCCCTGTGAATGATTGCACTTTGGAATCAGAAGCTCAGCCAGTGTAGACTGGGCTCATTTGGACAATTGCTATGTATTTGCAAAGATGAATGTGGACCATTTGTCTATGCCTTGTTGTCTCAGCAGGTCTGGAGTCAATGCTAATGAGAACAGATCCATTTTCCCCTCCGAGCATCATTTTGAGCACATTGTACCTGGGTTAGAAAACCTCTGTGACAGTCCATTACCTACAGGGACCATGCCAAGTGCCACACTGGAATGGCACCGTGTCTCCAGAGCTGGGCTCAGCCTGACTTTCTATCATCACCTCTGATTCCCACACAATTTGCTCTATCTTCTGTGGGCAGGTCCCACTCGCCTACCTTCAACCTGCCTCCAACTCAGTACCTTTGCTGTGGCATTACCTCAGCCTCCTCCATACAGAGGAAACAATTGTGTGTTCAGTCCAGAGAGCCTTCTGAAGCCTTCCCTACTATCCCACTGAGGAAACAACAAACAGAATTAAGCCTTCTGTCAAGCACTTACATGTAACTTCATCGACTTGTCTAATATTTATTTGAGTACCTACTATACATTGGGTACTGTTATGCATGGTAATTAGGCAGTGGATCTGAAATAAGAAATGAATCTGATGTGTAGTGTGTACTAGCTTTCTGACACCTCAGTGGCCTATAGCATGCATTTATTTGTTGGTCCTTTCAGAGGCCAGAGCTGTGAAACTGAGGCATTGGCAGGGCTGGTTCCTTCTGGGAGCTAGGAGGAAGTTCTCTTCTGGGCCCTCCATTGGCATCCGATGGCTGACTGCCATCTTGGCATTCTCTGGCTTGCAGATTCAACACTCCAATTTCCACTCTCTTTCTCACACCTCATTTCCTTTGTGCTTTTCTGTTTCTCTTCTCTCTTTAGGACACTTGTTCTTAGATTTAGGGTCCTCCCTACATCCTGATGATCTCATCACAAGATCCTTGGCTTAATTACATCTGCAAAGACCCTTTATCAAAGTTAACATTATTCAAGGTTCGTAGAGGAGGGTCATATATGTATCAGGAGGGCACCACTCACAGTGTTTTAAGTAAGAGATTTATTCTCCTGTGAGGAGAAGCCTGAAGGTTGGTAGCCACCAGTCTTAGTTTATTCTCTAACCTCTTCACAGTTCCGTTATTCTTTCCCTCATCTTGGCATATGGTTACCTCAGCTCACTATATCTGCAGTGAGGGTTATGTAGGTGGCAGCATAAGTCAGTCACACTAAAACCTGTTGTCACCAAAACACAAGTTTTCTTAGCTCTCACACAGCACACATCTCCTCAGAAAGAAAGGCTTGAGTTTCTCTACCTCTGAGGTGGGTGAGGCAGTGTTTTATCAAAGCTAGAAGATACACTGTGACTAACACAGGGTCCCTGTCCTCAGAGAACTGAGAATTATGGTCTCAATCCTCAGGATGACCTTGACCTTAGATGTATTTGGCTGTAGGAAACAGATTCAGAGACATGAGCCTCATGTGCACAGTTCCCTTCATTGAAGGACTCTTGCCCCAGTTGCTGGGGTCACCTTCTATATTCTGCCTTCAGTAACCAGAACATGGGAGTCTCTGGTTCAGCTGTACAGCCATCTTGCCCAAGGACACACTTCTCCCAGAGAGTATCATATACAAAACCCAATCCTTATATACCCGATCACTTTTGCCTAACTGGCGCAATTTTGCAGGCTCACCAAAGCACTTGGCTCTCTGAGTCCCAGTCTTCAATACTCCTCTATAGCTTCCCAACAGCCTCTCCATGGCCTCAGCTGGCAATGAGGGAGACAGAGACCAGGTCCAGGAAGACATCCATGCTAGATGGAGTTCAGCATGTGTCCTGAATAGTTCAACAGGACAGAACTACTGGGGATGGTCACCCGAATCTCACACTGGGAGGAAGGGAGACATCAAGAATAGGTGGGGGAGGGGCCCAGGGAAAGTTGTCAGGAGAATATGAGGACCACATGAGGACATGGAGGGAACCAGAGAGCACTGTAACTCAGGTCTTCCAGTTGGCTTCCCTTGTGGGGAAACTCATTATAAGTGCCTTTCATAGCCATCCCCACCCGAGACTGCCTGGTCCTCAGGGTTAGACCTCTAACCATTCAACTGCTGTCCTGTCTTCAAAGATGCCTCTACTTGGCTTCTCGGAACACTTACTTTATGAGGTGAATGGAAAATAAAGTCATTTAAGATCTTTAAGCCATGTGACGCTAAAACACAAGTTATTTCTGCATGTCATAATGGAGTAGCACATGACAGATTGGAACTTGAGAGGAAACAGGGGGCTATGGAAAGGTTTTCAGGGAAAATCATGCTCTTGTCAGTACCATTCCACCTTTCGAAGGAGGAATGGCTTTTCCTCCCACCATCACAGGTACTTGTGTGTTCATGATCACCGTCTCAAGGCCACACTTCCGTGGAGCTAACACTGTGGACTACGATGGGTAATAGGGTGTCACTTCTTTTTTTTGAGTGAGGACTTCTTGTTTGCCCTGACATCAAGCTCAGTGCGGGAGGGCACACTGTTGGCCGACCTATGTGATTTGGCTTTTGCATAGCTTTTCTTTGCAACAGTCCAAAGCCCCTGCCTACCATATTCTGTTAACATGTGCCCTCTTTTGTTCAGGAATCCATCCTGATCTTCCATGACACATGGGTCTTTGGGGGAGCCACTGACCACAAAACTCATTTATATTTGCAGGTACCTGGGCTATAGAAAGAGACTTGTGGGTTGGGATGGCACCTCTACGACCAACCAGATTTCTGGGTGCGGAGTTCACTCTTTTCCAACAGTGGGTGACATCAACTTGAACCTATCTGGGATCCTCCTCACACCTTCCTCTCCATCACTCTTTCCAACGTTCCAAGCAAAGCAAGGCAGAAGACTGATCTCGAGAGGCTCAGAGAGAAGCTGACCAGTCCTCAGCATCTGTTCACACCCTAGGTCAGCACGTGTTAGGAGCTCCCAGCTTCTAGACTCAGTAAATGTGCTTTTGCTTAAGTTGACTTGACCTATGTTTCTGCTGCTTACAATGGGAAGAGTTCTATCCATCTCACTTGCTTTGTCACTAATGTTCTTATTTATTTTTCTTCCTTGCAATTGTAAAAAAAAAGGTAATAAATTATTGATATTTGTAAAATATATCCATGAATATAGTGGCCACAGAAGTCATTAATAAATAATATCAAATATGGAAAAACACATAGCACATATCTTACCTGGTATCTAGGGACATGAAGGCCTGAGCATAATGCTCACAGAGAACTTTGGCTCTGCATAGCATTCTCATGCACTATGTGGGAACCAGTCCCTTGACAGTGTCCCACATAAACTCAAGGCCAGGCTTGTAATTTTCAGCTCTGGCTTTACCCTTGAGACACTCCTCTATGGGAGGCTCTCTGAGGGGAGGACAGCTTCCCTGTCTGAGGCTGTCCTTTGGGCGGGCTGCTAGAACTCTACGGGTCAGAACTCAGCTGTGTCTCCTCCCCAAAAGAAGCAGAGAGGGGAGTCACCCCCACATGGACTGTTACATCATGTTTCCCTCTCTGTTCAACAAGCTCCTCCATGTCCTGTCTTCTGCTAATTGACCCCATGATCCAGGTCTGGAAACCAGAGCTTGCTCCCTCTGACGCAAAAGACTGACCAAAAGGGAGTGTGGTAATTTCAACCCCTAAATATGGCACCCCATTATGCTGACAATTTTACACTAAAGTCTCTTATAGACCAGCAGATGCTGGAGGAGGCTCTGTAGTCCCCAATCTCTTGGAAGACCAGACAGATGTGTCAATGAAGAAAATAACTGACTCCCATCCTCTCCCTGGGGTTTCATGAGCTCAGCTCTTATGACAGGAAGAGAGAATGAGGAGTGTACCTGCCCAGGAAAGATTTTTATCAAGAGTCATTGCTCATCTCCAGGGTCCAGTCATTCTTCCAAAGAAAATCATTTACGAACTGTTCTGTCCTCTTGGCCCATTTATACTCCCTAATAATCATTGACTAGCCTCAAAAAAAGAATTGCCTACATCCCTCTGCTCCCTTCCTCTACTCTGAAGACAGATCAATGAATATTGAAACCTCTCTGGCTAAGTGTGTAATCACACTCCGGTGACTTCCCCCCTTACGCATTAAATACCTCTGTATGCGGGTTTCTCCTATTAATCTGTCTGTTGTCGACATAACCCTGTAAAATTTCAGAGGATGAAGACATTTTCCTTTTTTTCTCATGATGATGAATTGGGGGTTTTCAGGGAGATTGATGTCTGAGACTTTCGGAGAAAGATGTCGTGTTTTGCAGTTTTGTTTCCAAGCTTGAGCTCATGGGATAAGCCTGTAAGAGGAAATTCAAGAAGCCACCAGATGGCTTCTTGGTTCAACCATGTGGACACAGCCACTGGAGAAGCAAATGGCTCCAGTCATTTTGTGAGGGCTTGTTCCTTGCCTCAACTTGTACAACAGGGGATACCCTGATGTCTATCTATGCAATCCCTCCCAATTTTCATAGATACTCACCCTAATCTCTCTTTGCCTTTTGTGACTCAAAGAGTCCTTTCTGATTCATGAGCTTTCTTGTCTTTCTTTGTCAGATATCTCTGACAAAACCCCTCACTGCTCCTTAGAGACATAAAGCAACCACCCCTTAGTAAACCCACATATGCAGCCAAATCCTGAGACATCAGCTCCAAACCAGCACCAACCACTAATCAAAGCAAATAGCAATTCCAACAGCATCCTAGAACTTGTCACTTCCACCTGTAAACTAAATATAATACATATCTGTGAACACTAACATGGTCAAGATTATCAGACAAAAAACATGGAATAGCCAGTATTGTGACGGTATTGTGACTGGATTTAGCTAAATGCTCAGAGCTTTAGGTAAAGGGAGCCATCTCCAAATACTTAAGAAAGGGACTTAGGTAGGCCCATCCCTTAAGTTCCCTCCTTGTTTATCTGGCCCTTGATGTCATCAGTATAGCCAGGCAGAAGGGAACTTGTCTTGTGCCTTCACAGGTGGACGGAACCCCAAGGCTTCTCCAGGACAAATGTAAATGAAGACAACTTTGAATGAGGATGTAGGATGTAAGTCAGCCTGGGGTGTAGGAACAAAGAGTGGCAAAGCCAGGACTCTTTCACACAGCCACTCCTGGAGTCCAGGGATACAGCAGCTAAGGGCCACCTCAGTGATCCAAAGAGCCAGGGGTTAGCAAGATGGTGCCATGTAAGTGCCTTGGGCAGTGCACTGCTCCAAGACCAGAGTGCTGCTGCCTACACCTTCCTAAGGGACAATTTTTTTTGGGGGGGGGTAATTTTCCCCCATCTCCCTACAAATTCAAACCTAGGTACAGGACTCTCATTCTTTGTTTCATAGTCCTGAGGTTCCTAAGGCCTAGATCTTTTTTTGGTGTGTGTGGGGGGGCGGTGGGGGGACTCACTGACCTTTGACCATTGCTTCCTATTGTTCTGGAACAAACACTGTGGGTTAGTTTCATTCAGGCCTCCTTGGCTTTATAATCTTGCTGAAAAGCTAGATCAGCTTGGCATTTGCCTGTTGACAAATTCCCCAGGTTATATGTGATCAGAAGATCTGAGAAATCCCTTGCCTGTGGATAAGCACAGTCTTGGATTCTCTGTGGGAATCCTCAAGCTTACCAGCTTTTGGATCAGAGGCTAGGCAGGACTTGAGATAAAGATCCACTCTTACCCTGCTCATCCCCTGCTAACAGTCTTTGCATCCCTGCTGTTGTGGGTGTCAATATGGGACCAAACCAATGGCCTTCTGCCCTGTTGGGCCTCCCAGCCCTGTAGATTGGAGCTTCATGGATTGGTTCCCACCTCAACAGGGCTGTCATGCTCCCAGTCACTCTCCTGAGCACTAGTACCCTGGATTTCCCACCATCCTTTACAAACTGCTTCCCTTTAGGCCCAGAATATGACATCACTTCCCGCTTCTGGGACCCCATAGTTATCAGAGGAGACATTTTTCTTTCTGCTGCTCCCAAGTCCTCGCCAGAGCACCACCTGAGGTGCCACAGGTCCATCTCCCACTTCTCATAAAGAGTCAAAGGTCTTTCATGATGCTCCTCCTTCTTAGGCCCAGAGTATTTATTAGGGGGTCTCTAGAGAACAGAACTGATAAGAGAGAGGGAAAGAAGGGGAGGGGAGGGGAGGGAAGAGAAAGGAAAGAGGAGGGGAGGGAAACAGAGAAATTCTTTGAAGGAGTTAACTCCTGCAGTTAACTGAATCCGGAAGGGTATGTCACAGGTGGGAGACACAAAGAAGACTTGATGTTGGAGTACATTGTGGAAATGGAGTTCCCACTGGCTTAGGAAATGATAGCTTTCTTCTCTTAGGGTCTCGGCAGCTAAGGGGAGACCCACTCACACTACAGATTGATCACTTTTCTTAAGGTCTGCTATTTCCAATATTAATCCCATCTTATAAATCCCCTTCACACTGGTACCCTGACCGGTGTTTGACTGAATATCTGAATATGGTGGCCCAGCCAAGCTGGCACATGAAGTCTTCTATCATACCATCTGGGACAACAGTCAGCAGCTGTAACTGTGTGAATTCTATGTGCCACCTATGTCTGAAAGCCGCCATGTTCAGGAGCTAATTTTATCTTCTGGGTGCCTACAAGAAGGAGATGCTGCTGTTATCCCCATTGCAGAGATGGCAATGTTGAGTTCCACTGTGTGGGCAGAGCTTGGATTCAAGCTGCATCTAACTACTCAGATCAGCTCTGACTCATACTGAACCATCTCCCTGATGCTTTCCCTCTTCTAGCTTTTTATTCTCTGATATAATATAATCTAGGTTACTTTAATTCAACAAAATGAACTTCCCCTTATCTTCTTCCTCCCTCCCAGGGAAATGCCTTTGAAACAGAGTTGCATGTCTTCTGTGACCCCAACTTCTCCTATCCCAGACAAGGTAACAGTGTTGACCAATGCCACAAATGATGTCATTGTTCCCAAAGCCCACAGATATAACCCTGGTATCTATGCATTTATTGTAAGAATTATAATTATTGTAACAATTTTTCACTATTTAAAAAATTACAAATATACTTGTAGTCAAGGTGGTACCAGTATAAATCAGCATGTGGCACCTATTCTGCTGTAAAGATAATCAGAGCTAAAACTTGAGTGTGTGTGTGTGTGTGTGTGTGTGTGTGTGTGTGTGTGTGTGTGTGATAGAGAGACAAAGACAGAGAGAGGAAGAGAGAATATTCTGGTGTATGTGTGTGTGTGTGTGTGTGTGTGTGTGTCACTGTGCACATGTTATAGAGGTCAGAGGATAACTTGCAGGAGTTAATTCTCTCCTTTTATAATGTGACCCCTAATGGTCAAAGTTACTTTATCAGACTCGGGGGTAAACACCCACTAAACCACCTCACCAGCCCAGTGAGGTCTATACTCCTCAGAGCATGCAGATGCAAGGCTTTGTGGATGTTAGTCTGGAAACACAAGTAATGAACATATTGTAAACCCCCAGACCAAGAGTGTCACCTGACAATTCATGTGCTTTATGAACAAAAACAAAGGATATTTTAAAAGAGTGGAGTTTGGAAAATCCAGGTTGTCTGGGTTTGTTACGAGAGTCTTAAGGGGAAAAACATATCTGGGAATCCCAGCAAATAAGGGTGGGCCACCCATCCCAGTACATCTATTTCTGAAGTGATTAATGGCAAAAGCAGAAAGGGAGATTTAATCCATCTGGCCATATGAGGAAGAACAGATAGGGTTACAAATTACCCTGAGTCCACTTTGGGCAACTGGTATAAGCTTTAGGTTTAGAGGAAGAGTTTGAGCTAAGGGCAGGAGATGTATGCAAGGAAGCCGGTCTGGTTACAGTTTGTCTGGTTGGTCACTGTCCTGTTAGTGGAGAAACAGGGGTTTGAATGGGAGCTGTCCCCATGTGCTCGTGAGTGAGAACACGTGGTCCTTAGCTGGTGGTGCTGTGGAGGGAGAGCTTTGCTGGAGGAAGTGGGTTACTGAAGGCAGGGCCTCAGGGCTTCACAGGCTAATTCCATTTCTGGTCTACTTGCTGCTTCCTCAGTGTGTTTGTAACATGACTAGCCAGCTCCTTCTCCTGCCACCATGTCATACATGATGAACTGTATCCACCGTTGCCAAAGTAAACAGTTTTTTCCCTTTTATTTTTGGTCTGAGTATTTTATTACAGTAACAGAAAACTTGGGGGTTGGAGAGATAACTCAGCAGTTAAGAGCACCGACTGCTCTTCTGAAGGTTCTGAGTTCAAATCGCAGCAACCACATGGTGGCTCACAACCATCTGTAACAAAATCTGATGCCCTCTTCTGGAGTGTCTGAAGACAGCTACAGTGTACTTACATAGAATAAATAAATAAATCTTAAAAAAAAAAAAAGAAAGAAAGAAAGAAAACTAAGACACTTGACTGCCCTGCTTCTCAATGAAGAGGAACAGAAGTGAGATTCCTTTAGGAGAGACCCACTCTTTGTGCCTGCCCCCTAGCAGGGGACTCGATAGTAGGTATTGGGACAGAAGCTGACAGAGGACATAGAGAAACCTTCCTGGGGCAGGTGGGGCTGGGCAGGATGGGCAGCTGGCACATACAGCTGGAGGGAAGCCGTGCATGGCCTTGAAGGACAGCAGCCTTGGGCACTTCTTTCATGATCCTGAGAGTGACCACTTCCCAGTACCTAGCAAGGATGGCATCTGAAAGCAGAACTTCTGACTTTCAATGCTCTTCCCCTTCATCCTGCAGGACTCTCTCCTTGATTTCACTGTGGCCACACTGTTCTTATCTTCACTCATTTGACCCAGGCATGAACACTGAGGTTCTTTGTGGCCCCAAGGCTTGGCCAAGGCTGCTCCCAGCCAAGCAGGTGGCCTGTGTGAGGGAGCAATGGGCCTGCACCTGGGGCAACGGGCCTGCACCTGGAGTGATGGCCTGCACCTGGAGTGATGGCCTGCACCTGGAGCGATGGCCTGCACCTGGAGCGATGGCCTGCACCTGGAGCGATGGCCTGCACCTGGAGTGATGGCCTGCACCTGGAGTCATGGGCCTGCACCTGGAGTGATGGCCTGCAGCTGGAGTGATGGCCTGCACCTGGAGCGATGGCCTGCAGCTGGAGCGATGGCCTGCATCTGGAGCGATGGCCTGCACCTGGAGCGATGGCCTGCACCTGGAGCGATGGCCTGCACCTGGAGCGATGGCCTGCACCTGGAGCGATGGCCTGCACCTGGAGCGATGGCCTGCACCTGGAGCGATGGCCTGCACCTGGAGTCATGGGCCTGCACCTGGAGTCATGGGCCTGCACCTGGAGTCATGGGCCTGCACCTGGAGTGATGGCCTGCACCTGGAGTCATGGGCCTGCACCTGGAGTCATGGGCCTGCACCTGGAGCAATGGCCTGCACCTGGAGCGATGGCCTGCACCTGGAGCGATGGCCTGCACCTGGAGTGATGGCCTGCATCTGGAGTGATGGCCTGCATCTGGAGTGATGGCCTGCATCTGCAGTGATGGCCTGCATCTGGAGTGACAGACCTGCCCCTGGCCTAGCTGTTGAGAGAACGGAAAGGGCAGCACCTTGTTCTTTCATCCTCAGCTGACAAATCACAGCAGCCCCTGAGGTCTTTATGAAGAATATAGCCTCATGAGGATTCAGAGGCAAAAAGACCATCAAAAGGGAGGGGATATTAGCAATCAGGATGATCAGAAAGCATAAGAAACAGGAGTTTGAATGGGAAATGTCCCAGTAGGCTGAGACCTGGCAGAGCCCAAAAGGTCTGACAGCCACACTGAATTCCTAAATGCTTGTATGCCACAAGTGAGGGGAGGACACAGTGGCTGAAGTTGGGCCACTAGACCCCAGCCTTTCTGTCTGTGCCAACATCCGTGATTTTTAGATGCTTTGTGAAAGAGTCTGGGGGATAGAGGAAGGTCCAACACTGTATTTTTGACCTCACATCCCTTAACCTCCAGGAGTTATGGATGCAGATTCTCTGCCCTTGACCTTGAGGTCATATAGGTGGTGATGCCACGATGAGATTGGCGTCCTCATAAGAGGAAGACGAGACCAGGACCTTCCATGCCCTGACATTCAGGGACATAGTGAAACGTAGCCATCTGCAAGCTGGAAGAGAATTCTTACTAGGAGCAAAACCCAACCAGCATCTTCACCTTGGGCTTTGTAGTCACTGGAACTACAAGAAACAAGAGTATTACATAAGCCACACACCTAGTGATGTCCTCTTGCAGCAGCTAAAGTCAGCTGGATACTGGGTGTATGTATCCAGCCTCTTCCTGGACAGTGATGGTCAAATCTGGGCAACTACCTACCCTCCCCATAAACCAGCACCACCACCACCAGCAGCAC
Source organism: Tokudaia tokunoshimensis (assembly GCA_036184795.1). NCBI lineage: Eukaryota > Metazoa > Chordata > Mammalia > Rodentia > Muridae > Tokudaia > Tokudaia tokunoshimensis. The sequence continues at coordinate 53,293,633 of BTHU01000014.1, read as the reverse complement.
CACCACTACCACAACCACCACCACTTCCCAGACAGCTTTGGTAAACGTCTGTGTGTGCTTTCAAGACCCTGTACCAGTGTATCCCCTGGTCTAGGTGGATGTAACTTCTTTCTCTCCTCTCCCATGCTACTGCTATCGAGACTATAACCGTGACATTAGTCAGGGTGAGATGCGATTCTACAGCCATGTACCCATCATTCAGCTGTCTCCAAGAGCAGGAAATAATCATACAGTGGTGCACACATCTGCATGTTGATCGAATCCATCCTGCTAGGATCCCTACCTTCCCTTCCTCAGGAGGTTCCCCTCTCCTTCTCACGCCCAACCGCTTCATTTCCCATCTCCCAGCGCTCCTGTTTAGGGAAGTTTAAGACATCATCAAGCTTTGTGGCTCCTTGGGGTTATTAGGGAGGTTTGAAAAGACTGAGTCTAGTCCTTGGGAATTCTGACTTGGTTTGGAGAGTGACTGGAGCATTAATATTTGCAAAAACAAACAAACAAACAAACACCTGGGGATGTTAACTCACAGCCGAGTTTGAAAGCCCCTGGGAATCACGAAGTGAAGGCTTCGTCAGTATCACCATCTTGCCTGTTCTATCTGTGGCCTCAAGAGCCAACACACAAGCTCCTGCCTTGGCCTTCAATCTAAGTTCCTTCGGATAGCGATGACTCTAGTTGGGCACTGGTGGGAGGCAGGTAGCAAATAAATCTGGGTTTAAGTCCTGGCCATGCCATTTAAGCAGATGATTGATGTGAGCTGCTCAGTCTTTCCAGGGCTTCAGTTCATAATCAATAACATAGAATAACACATAGGCCAAATCTAATGGTTCTTTCTCATAGTTCTGCAGGATGACTGGACCATATGGTCTAAACCGGTTTGGCTTAGCGAGAGGGTCTAGGGTGGTCTCTCAGCTGTCTGGTGAGTGGATCATCATTAAGCTGGGGTCAGAGAGAAAGCTTGGTTAGAGGTTTGCATCCTATCATTCAACAGGGGACCCAGGTTTATTCACCTGAGGGATAGTCACTGGTTCTAAGGAATGGCCAGTGGGTGGGTCTCAGTTAGCCTACTCACTAAATTTCCACTCGTCAATGCTTCTCATGGCCAGGACAGAGAAGTCACCAAAGGGCATGCTCGGCCTCCTGTCATTATGTATACTTCCATGTAAAATAGAATGAGGTTCCATTTGCCTTCCAGCATCAAGGACCATCTCAGTTTTCTCCTGCGCAATTATGTGGCTGTTGATAATGATAAATGCAGTGAGAATTGTCAAAACAAAATGAAGTCACTTGTGTCAATTTTGAACAAAAATAGAGACAGAAGGTTATAAAGGAAGCAATATCACACATTTTTTTTAAATCTGTTTTGTTTTGTTCTGTTCTGTTTTGTTTTCATTAACAGAACCATTGCAAGAGCTACGCCAGAACTACAACCCTACATGAAGGCTACAGCAACCTCATACCAAAAAATATTCTATCCAACCATCTACTGTTGGGGGTTCGTTCTAATGTTTTGTCTTACTTCGGCGCCCAAAGAAGCCTGCCCCCAGTTGGCTCTAATTGGGAAATAAAGTTGCCAACAGTCAATGGCTGGACAGAAAGGCGGAGGTGGGACTTTTAGATTGCACAGGCAGGGGACCAAGAGAGGGGAGGAAGAGGAGAATCACCAAGGATGAGGAAGCAAAGGGATTAGATGTAGGAGCTACAGGAAAGAAAGCAACCAACCATGTAAGAATTTGGGAAAGTGGCCCTAGGGACCACTCCCTTGACTGGGTCTGAGATAGCAGAGATGAAATATAGATTTTAAAAGATGTTGACTCAGGAAAGTTGGAGGGGAGCTGGCACACGTGTGTGTGTGTGTGTGTGTGTGTGTGTGTGTGTGTGTGTGTGTGTGTGTGTGTGTGTGTGTGTATGTGTGTGTGTGTATGTGTGTGTGTGTATGTGTGTGCGTGTGTGTATGTGTGTGTGTGTATGTGTGTGTGTGTATGTGTGTATGTGTGTGTGTATGTGTGTGTGTGTATGTGTGTGTGTGTGTGTGTTATGTGTGTATGTGTGTGTGTCTGTGTGTGTGTGTGTGTATGTGTGTGTGTGTGTGTATGTGTGTGTGTGTGTGTGTGTGTGTGTGTGTCTTTCATTCATGAATCCAGAAAGCTCTTGGGCAGGTGCAGCATGCACACACTCTTGACCCACCAGGAGCCAAAGCAAACTAACATATTCACGGCTACAATCTACCACTGCGTCTTGGATCAAAGCCATCATTACTGATGCTCACCACCAAAAATATTTGTTTCAGAACAACTCAAGACAACCTTCCTCAATTTACCTTCAAGAAATCCTGTCAGCAGGGGAGATACCTTAGTCAGTAAAGTGCTTGGCATACAGCTTGATGACCTGTTTGGTTCCTAGAACCCACATAAAAATGAAGGCCGTGGTGGTATGCACACTTGTAATCACAGCGAGGGCGGGTGGAGACAGATTCATTGGCCAGCCTAGCTTAATCAGCAAGCCTGGGGACAGTGAGAGACCCTGTCTTAATGAAGTGCACGGTTCCTGAAGCATGACGCCTGAGATTGCCCTCTGGCCCCCAAATGCATGTGCACTCATTCAATTTTTAAAGAAAAGTCTCTACCCCCCTTTGTCTCCCCAAATACCCTCATCTACTGGCTCAGAGATTCTGACATGCAGTGTCCATTCCTGACCTAACTTTCTCTGGAGAAAATCTCTCTGTGGATAGTTACATTGATTATAGTCATAGCATACAATGCAATACCTAAGACTGGGAGAACTATGAAGAACGGGGACTTACTTGGTTCATAGTTCCAGAGGCTGGGTAGTCCAAGAACACGGTGCTAGGGAGAACCTTCCTGGCATTGCTCCATGCCAAAAGACAGAAGGGCAAGAGAGTATGCAATGAGAAGAGCAGGAAGTAGTTTTAGCAATTTACTCTTGTGGCAACGAATCCACTTCCTTGCAATGGCTTCAGCTGCCTCGTGAAGGCAAAGTCTTCCTGACCTCTTATTAGAATCCACCTCCTAATTCTGTCATGTTGGGGATGTGTTCCCAGCATGAGAACTTTCCGGGACAAATTCACACTGTAGCACTAGGCCCCCATCTGGAGCACCTGTCCAACACTTGTGTTCCTTTCCTTCCCAAACGCTTTCCTCTCCTCCCCGTCATGCAAAACATCACAACTCTCTTCTGAATGAAATACTTCATCTCCTGTTTGCAAGTTAAAGCACCTAGAGGTGAGGGCGGGAAGAGTCCTCTGCACCTGGACTGTGTACTTGGAGTTCCCACCCACACCCAACCTTATCCGAAGGAGCTCACCAAGTTATCTGATCTGATGCTTTGCCTGAGCAGATGTGTATGAGCACAAAAAGGCTTCTCCATCTTCTTAAACATACACCACTTGTAGGTTTCCCAGGATCTACGGGGCAAGGGCAATCCAGATCAAATGGGAGCTGGCCAAACTCCTGGAGTTGAGTGTGGTATAGGCTCCAGACAGAGCATATGTTACTGTTTCAATGTGTAAATCCATTGTAAGGATGCTTGGGTAATCAGTTCTTCTGGAGGTAAGAGGAATCATTCCATTGGAGTCTTGGCCCAGTATCTGGACTCAAGGTGTGAGCAGAAATAGACCCCACAGGTTTGCTTAAAGAAGATGGTCTTTCGATGGGAAGGCGTGGAAAGACACAGAGAAGTCCATCTCCCTGGCTGGTGAGGCCTCCAGTCTTCCATCACAATCCTTAGAAAGACCCAGCCACACTGACATTGGGATCCGGGGTTTTTAGATTCCAGAATGTTTTGTTTTTGTTTTGTTTTTTAACTCTCTTATTTAAATCACCTGGTTTTTGCTACTTTATGTGTTACATCTATCCCAACAAACTTAATCTGTAGAGACTTCAATTTTCTTATCTGTAAAATTAAGAAAAATTATAGTGTGTTTCTCTTATGGAGGTAAACATAATTATAGGCACTTTGAATAAGCCTACACTGGTAGGCTGGGTGGTGGTGGCACATACCTTTAATCCCAGCACTCTGTTTGAGGCCAACCTGGTCTACAGAGTGAGTACCAGGACAGCTAAGGCTATACAGAGAAACCCTGTCTCAGAAAACAAAACAAAATAAAAAACAAAAACAAAATACACTGGTAAGTTACACATGTCATAATATAGACTATCTCCATATGTAGGCAAAATGTCAAACTCGACGAGACAAACACCTTAAAAAAAAACAGAACGAGACAACAACAGAAAGTCCCACAAAACCTCTAAAGTCAAGCATGTGGGATCTTGTGCAAGAGACAGAAGGAATGAGTCTCTCCAGTGGGAGCGGGCAGAGGGGCATTTGAACCAACTCCCTTGACAAAACTCCCTTTGAGAAGACAAGCTTTAATTTTTAAAAAAAAACTAAAGATGTACAAAGTCCTTCACTCTCCTCCCTCACCACCTTCACCCTGTCCTGACACTCATTCCAATGTGTGGGTCTGTGTTTCTGCCCCACTGCTGGGGTGTCAGAACACCTCCTGGGGAGTTGAAACACCTTTCTTCCCATTGGGTTGCTGGGCTTGTGAAATGCAGACACTCCCACTCAGGGGAGACTAAATGCAGCCTAAGATAGGGGTCCCAGCCCGTATTTCTGCAGGTGAGAAACAGCACAGCCTGGGATGGAGGCTGTGATTCTCAAACTCCTGGACACCTTGATGCTAGGAACCTCGAAGAGTTGAGAGGGGGAGGCACTGCTGGGCCTGAGATGAGCCCAGGGTGAGGGGAGGCAGGGTGCTCTGGGTGAGTGTTAGGAATTTGGAGGAGCCTTCTGTGGGGGACTTAGGTATGACCCGCTATGATGAAGACTTCCCCTGACGACAGTCCTTGATAAACACAGTCCTTGTTTGTCCAAACTATTCATTCACTGCAGAAAAGGATGCATATGATTTTCTCAGGATGGACAAGAGATTAAATACCTTTTGCAGAAAAGAATGTCCGGGAAGGGAAGCTAAACCCTCAGGGCCTATCTAGATACCTCATTAGCATGAAGAACTCTCGGCTCTATGTCATTTGATCAGCTGTCATGGTCCTTGTAGTGAGGTGTCACGGTCATGTGTTCCAGGGACTATAGTTCTCAGTTAAGAGTTCGGGGTTCTGAAGTTTTGCTACTACCTTACCAGGTCTTCTGTCTGGCATGGTCCAGTTCTTCTGGGGCACTGTCCACTGCCCCACAGGCCCCTGTGGGCCAGGGGGAGACTAACCCTCCAGTTCCTTGGACCTGCCTGGGGCCACAAAGCTGCCTTTGTCCAGACACATGCACTGACTAGAGTCTTTTGAGACGAGCAGATGCTGAGATCCAAGATGACAGTCTTGGGTCCTTTGGGAGAGCAGACACTGCTCTTAGCAACCAAGCCATGTCCTCTGCCCCACACCATTCAAAGAACTGGCATAAGGGAGTCAGCATAATGCTTTGTCTGGCATGCCATCAGGAGTGGGACTGACAGGACAAATCTCTGCTGACTCATGACACATAGGACATGAAAAAAAAAATAAAGGAACGACCCCGTAGACTGGATTGTTCCTCTCAATGCCTATGTCATTTGTGACCTTGGCTTTGCTTGGCTGGGAGGTGTTGCCGTTCTTGCTTTCAATAAGCCTTGGATCTAGTCTGGGCTTGGGACTCTGATCACTTCTTCTCCAGCCTCAGAAAACAGGATGCCTGGACTTGGTCATGAGGACAAGCTGGGGAATGCAAAGACATTCCTTTCTGCGATTGGTTCTTTATATCAACAGTGACTTCTATGAGAGACTTCATTCTTTGTTTTTTGTTGTTGTTGGTGGTGGTGGGTTTTTTTTAACCACACATTTAGAAATAGGATTTCCCCCACAAGATTCAGGACTACATCGATTATTTCCTAGAATTCCATTCAACTGAAATTAAAACAGAACTGACATTCAAATTCACTGAGGGTGAAAAATCCTTTTGAGATCATCCCTAAGAAGTTGAAAATAAAGCATCTCTCCCCAAATAAGGCACAAAATGTAAGCAGGAATGGGCTTTTGAAGTCTGTGTAGGGGTGAGTATAGGACAGAATTCTAGGATTCAGAAACTCAAATAAAGTAGCTGAAGAAAGATGAGAGCTTTGCATTACAGCAAAGTCCAGGATGAAGCCATCGTCAGTCATTGCTGGATCCAGGCGCTCAGAGGGTGCTGACCGAGCTCTGCCTTTCCTCTTACCCGGCTCTGCTTTTCCTCATGTTACGCAGGCTCTCCCCATGTGACCTCCAGCAGCTCCAGGCTTGCATTCTGCCAGCAACATGACCCTCTAAGAATGTGCGCTGCTTTCCCAATAGGCTCAAGCTTGTCTTCCCTATGAGAGTACTAACCAGGCCCAGTTCTGCTGAGCTTCTGAGATCAGATGAGATCTGGTGCATTCAGGATAGCATGGCTAAAGACTCAGGCTTGCCTCTCTACAGCCTAATTTGGATTTAGCATCTATGGAGACACTATCTTGGCAAGTCTGGTTGACGAGGTCCTATCACCCACAGTAGAAATAGGGAAGATGGGACAGACATAGCAAACTAAATGGACTGAAGACTGCGGAGAGGGGTCAACTCTTCAAAGAAAAACTAGGTGATCTTATCAGAAAAGAAAATGGAAGGAGAAATCTTGCTGGCGGGTTGTACAAACAATAATCTCCCAAGATCCCAAACCCGTCTACAGAACTTTCTGTGTGTCCACCAACTGCTGATGGGTCACAGATGCCACTGTCCCCAGGTTGGCCATGGGCAGTCTGCTACACGGCTAGCTGTCCATCAAGGCAGAGGAGACCAGGACGTGGCTCTCTTGGTACCCTATAAAGCAGAGAGGGAAGAAAGAGTGAGCTTGGCAATTTGTTTTTCATATTTCAGCTTGTTCTGGATGCCACGAGAGCTGTATGCACTGGCTCCCGACTAATGAAAACAGAGGGGAGCCAGGCTGGAAACCTGGCTGGGTTTCTGCGCACAATTAGGTTTGTTTAGGTCTCTTTTTATTTGTTTTCAGATGACTCAGATAGGAATAGTGCAGGCCTTTCAAAGCGAAGAGCTCATAAGTGGATTCAGGGGCCAGGGCTTTGCCAAGGGCAGAGAGACTTGGCTCCTAGGGGCGTTTTCCCATCCAGTGGGGTTGGAAGAATGCCGTTCCAAGCCAGGTTATTTTTCTTAGCAGACCCCCATCCAGGGTCGTAGCTGGGCCAGGGGTTGCAAACATCCTAAACACATAACAGTCCCCCAACAGCACACAGGGCACTATTGTGCAGCTCTGGGCCAACCTCATCCTAATGGCTTTACCGTCTGCATCCTTCATTCTTTCTGGAAAAGTCTTCATGCGTCTTCCTCCTCCTTACCAGACAAATGCACTCCGTTCCTCCTGCTCTGAATTTGTCTCGAAACTGCTCTCAAGATCCCCCAATCCCATTGCCAAGGCAGTGTCTACAGCCTCCTGGAGACATGTAAGGCTAAGTATAACAGGAGAAGTAGCAAACATCTCCCTGAGCTTGTCCACACAGGGGCAGCGACCCCTGAGGAATGGTTTGCAGCTGCTGTCCAGGAGATCTGGCATTTGGAAACTCAGAAGATGTGGACAGAAGCCTTTGTTCTCCTGGAAGAACAAAATGCAAGCCAGGTGTCAGGAAGAACACAACAGTCTACTCTCTCAGCGCTGGAGTGGTCTGTCCAGAGCCCTTCCCCGACGTGGTGAGTCAGATCAGAGGCATAGGCCTGCTTGTTTTCAGATACTAAAAAATTTTTTGTCCAAATGTGAGTAGTTATTTTTTTTACTACTGGAGAAGCTGGCGCCTAACCCTAGCTGGGGCTACCTCCTCTGCTCCACCACTCCCGAGAAGTAAAGGACAACAGGCCAATGTGCTGGCCAGAAACACACCCTCATTAGTCCAAACCGGGACAAGATACCCAAGTCTGTGGAAGACACTCTCATTCAAACCACTACACCTAATCAACAGCAGCTTAGTTCAACAGGAGCTACGGTCCCTCGTGGTGCAGGATCAGCATGGAGACACTGTTATGAGGCAGCTGTTTAGGAAACAGAGAATGGACAAGACCTGGGCTTGGCTCTAAAATCTGAAAGCTCAACCCTGGTAACTCCCTCTCTCCAGTTGGGGTCCATCTCCTCAAGCTTCTCTGCTCTTCCAAAGCAGCACCCCAGTTGGGGACTCGGTGTTCAGACACAGGAGCGTACAGGGGGACATTTCCTATTCAAACCTCAACTTTGTCATAACACGTGCTGAAAGCAAATGTTTCACTTAAACTCTCAATCGCTTCTAATCCATTTCTAATGAGAAAATGTGTACGGGCTGTTCTCTAGTAGCAGGAAGTAGGCATGGTGTTGAATGAGACTGGAGATGTGCGCACGCGAATCATAGAAGAACGCAAGACCACAGCACACACATGGGCCATATTCCCAGCAGGATGAGAAACAATTTGCTATTATTAACCTTTGCTTGTTTCATTGTCTCTCTTTGGTTTATGAGTACGCATGTCTGCCCACATGTGTGCGGGGGTGGGGGGTGGGGGGGGGTGGGGGGTGGGGGGCTGAAGACACCAGAAGAGAGCATCAGATCTTAAAAGTTAGAGATATATCGGTGGTTGTGAGCTGCCTGACGTGGATAATGGAACTGAACTCTGGTCCTCCCCAAGAACATCAAGTGCTCTCAACCATTGAGCCTTCTCTCCAGTCTGGTCTTGCTGTCTCTTGAATCCACATCTCCCTTCTGGGTTCAACTTCTTTCTTTCTACAGATGTTTTAGCATCTTTCCTCTGGGTGTCTGTAAGTGCCATACTCTTGGTCAAGGGCAGACTCATCTTTCTTGAGGTCTGACATTGATGTAACTTAGGGTCCTCTTTAAGAATAGCCATTCAAACATGGAGTACAAAATTAATGAACAGTGAAAAAGAAACCTCAACAGAACCACTTTTAAAAAGCTGAGAAATGAAATGAATATTACAAAGTCTAGAAAGATAATATTTTTAGTAGCTAACTATACTATTTTCCAACTTCTGCTTATGTTGGTGACATTGGAATGACACAGGCCTTGAAGAGGTGACTTGTAGGGAGATGAGTTAGCCTACATGCACATTTGGTTTTAGGGGTTAGATTTGGAGATTTGTAGTAATACATGTATAGTGTGACATTTACACTTAATGTATGGATGTTGGCCTGGCTTACAGAGACTCTCTTCTCATCCACATATTGACTTAATGAGGAAACAGAGTCAAGTTGGATGGATATGAACACAGCCCTCAGATGGCCTGTATTTTAAGCCCAAAGGTATCTTCCTTTCTTTCTTACAAGCTCAACTGTCTACTTTCATTTCCAGATGTAGATATTGTGGACTTTTCAGCCACTGTGAGCCTCCACACTGATCCACTGGGTTTCTTCAGGAGAATGGGGAAGAGCCTGGAAGAAGGGGATCTTGATGAGATTGGTGCTTCAAAAGGTCACACAGGCTGCAATGTGGAGGACAGAGTTAAGTTGCTGGAATTGTGAATAGAATTCACTTGCCAAGGTGAAACATAGCAATACAAATTAGAGCAGATGGGAGAGATTATGTGTAAAATATAGTCTGATCATATCCACCACTCACTTTCCCACCTCTCCCATTCCCTTTCCCAACTTTATGTCTTATTCTTCTTGTTCTCCTCCTCCTCCTCTTCCTCCTCCTCCTTCTGAAATAACCCACTGAGTCCAATTCGCTTTGCACACTATAGTGCCGTCCACTGGACCATGGCAACCTACCAGTGACTATACCTCCAAAGAAAAATGTCCCTAGTAGCCATCAATTGCCATTAGTTCCTTGGCTAGCCCCTCCCAGATGAGAGATTCCAGAGAGGCTGAGAGAAGAGAACTAGCTGTGTTGGAAGAGTGAGAGGGACAGTTCTAAGGGGACGGGGAAGAAGGTGGGTAATCCTGCCATTTCCTGAGGCAGAAGACAGAGGAGGTGGAAAGGTATAGGAGGAGAGTGGGGAGGAAAAGAAGAGGGAAAGGGAGGGGAAGGAGAGATCCCTCAGGGAAAGCTGGAGAGCTAGTGTTAACCTTGCTGAGGTTTAGATGCCCACACAGTTTTATTCAATTTATGTGTTATACTGTAAGTCAGACATGGGGCAGTGGGCCTTATGTGGATTTGGGACTTCAGTGGCTGCTAACTCTGTGAAATGCTTAACGTGAGCTCCAGTGAAGGTCATCACAGCAGAATGGACCAGGGTCTTCCCGTTTTCCTGCAGAAGCCCAATGGCTCAACACCCTGCACCGAGGTAGGGAAGAAGCTAAGGCTATCAGCTTGCAGCAGGAGTCAATACAGGAGAGTGGGGTGGGGGTGAGGCGGCTACCAGAGGACTAACACTTGGACAGAGATCCAAATAATAATTAGAAGGAACTGGGCTGTGGGAAGAACATTCCAGTCTGAAGGAACAATGGGCACACAGGCCTGCAGAGAAAGGTTCGCACTAGTGAGAGGAGAAGCCCAGGATAGCTGCCTTGAGAAAGAAGAAAAGTTTCCACTCTGAGAACAAATGAACAGCTTCTGAGCTCTCAATTCTTTTTAGCTCTAAATACTGTAGTTTTCTTATCCCTTTGACTTCTTGCACTTGGGGAAAATGAAAGAACCATCCAACTAATTATAAGAAAAGAATAAACCTTTCTTAGGGATTACTGTACTGAAAAAAAATGTTATTTGTTTTTTCTAACATCCCTCTTTCTACCTACCTGTCAATCAACACATCATATCATCCAAATTTGATATACTTTTTTTTTTCCTTTTGGTTTTTTGAGACAGGGTTTCCTTTGTATATAACCTGGCTGTCCTAGAACTCAGAAATCCGGCTGCCTCTGCCTCCCTAGTGCCACCACTGCCTATCAACCTTATTTCAATTAATGGGCCATTTTAGAGCTGTTACAGTCATCATGACCGTCATCTTTAACTACTTTATGGCATGTCTCAGTTGATCGCAGAAAAAGATCAAATTCATGACTGTGTATGGAGTCTAGAGTTCTGGAGCCTCTGGAGATGAGGAAAGCATTTGATAGCAAACCCATGCCAGGCACCTGTGAAAGCCAGGTACAAGCTATGGACTCTGACTGGCAGGTAAGGCAAATCAGTTCTAACCCCAAGGAGGTCAGAGCAGTGACTGGTGGAAGCAAAGGAAGCTACCGGAAGGCAACGTGGGCGGAGTCACCTCACATGGACGCTCATCTGCTCTCTTCATTCGAGCTAACCGCATCTCTCTACCACTCAAGATTTCAATGTACTTAACTGGAAAACCCTCTTGAGACAACAGAGAGATACAGGAAAGAAGCCATGGGTTGGGAATTCTGGAATTGGTTTAAGAAAGCAACCAAGCCCAAACTTTGAAGCACCACATGCCTTCACTCTTGATCCTTCCTTTCTGCTCTGAGGAATGTCATTGTGACATCTACCCTGCAGCAGCCATCTTGCAGCTGTGAGATGACCTTAAAAGATAAAAGGCAAAGTTCAGGATGCTAAAACAGTACGCTGTGACATTTTTTTCGGGAGAGATGTGACCAAACGTTCTCTCATCCCAGAAACAGAAATGACAAGAGACCAAGGTAATGATTGCAGCAAAGTCCAACTTTGTGAGCCAATGAGATTAACGGGGTTGCTTATTGGTGAGGGGCTACTTAGAAGAACATGATCTACTCAGAGGCCACTGCTCCACCAAAACCTCACTCTAACATGGATGACGATTGACAAGCTGGAGCCCTGAAGCTCTCTGCGTGACTGGTGAGAGCTCTGGCCTGCTCCTCTCCACCACTCTGAACGCATCTATAACCTTGGGGACTAAGGACTCTTATGAACCTGGTTACGTTTCTGAGATTTCCAGAGACTTCTAAGTCATTTAACTCCTGACTCTTAGAACTTTGGGAGTCCTAAAAGCAGCCCACCCTCCCCACCCCCCACTCCCGCCATGCACCCCTAGATGGAAAATTTCCATTCAAAAGAAAATGCCTCACCACAGACAGAAAAAACCAAGCCCTACTCTGTCAAGGCTTACTCTAAACTCTGTGAGAAGAGAAATTAACTTTCACTTTAAGTCACCATTAATAAGGGTTTGTGTGACATGCAGTTGCCTCTGTCCTGACTGTGAGATTACCTGGCCAGAAGGTGAACTACAGGGCCCATTGGTTTTATCTTCAGAACATCAGTGAGCAATGCTGGTCCTCAAGGAGACTGTAAGAGCACTGTGAAAGTAGGTGGGCAGAGTGCTTGCTGAAGGAGATAGAAAGAAGCAGGGGGGAGGGTATGGTGCCCTGCAGCTGTAATCCCTGTATAGGTGGAGGTGGAGACAGGATAATCAGACCACAAGGTCACTCAGCCACTTAGCAAGTAGAAGACCATCCCAGGACACCTGAGATCTGTCTCTAAGAAAACAAAGCATTCCCCACCCCAAGCCAAAACCACCACCCCCATACAAATCACACAAACTGATACCTCAAACAATCAAACAAGAAGGTCCTAAATAGAAGCACAAATAACTGTCGCTTTTCTGACAATTGGAGAAAGTAATCGTAGGCAGGAAAACCAATTTGAGAGCAAGTGCCAAGCTTAGTAAGGAGAGGCCAGATAGTGGCAGGAAGCAGTGGGGCAGGGCAGGGCTGTCGGCAGGAGCCGGGACCACTGGGCTCCGGTGTCTACACAGGTTGAGTAAACTCTGCCTCTGACTTACTGCTCTGTTTCTATAGGATTAATTTGTCAACTTGTTCTCTGTCCCTGTGTCTCCATCTCCATCTCCCCGCCCTTTCTTCTCTTTCTCTGTGTGTGTGTGTGTGTTTGTGTGTGTGTATGTGTGTATGTGTGTGTGTGTGTGTGTGTGTGTGTGTGAGAGAGAGAGAGAGAGAGAGAGAGAGAGGGAGAATATTTTAAGTGCCATTTTCCTTCCACTACCTGGGTTCTAGGGACTAGAGTCTGAGCAAGAGACTGACATTTGCTAGAGAAACTGAAATGGGCTGAACGGAGGAAATGGCTCACAACAGTGTGGTGAGCACTGATGTCCAGCAAGGACAAGCTGGACACAGCCAGTAGTGGTCCCAAACCATGAATGGATATTTTCAGAAATAAACTGTCACAGGTTTTAATTGCTTTCTGTTCCAGTACTTCTAGGTAGTGCATCTAGAACCTCACAGCATACGAACCATCTCTCCCAGGGCATGAACTGCTCGAGGCAGCATCTGCCCCTCCTGTTAGCTGGCTCCACTTTCAGATTGATGGGCACAGGGTCATAGCACCAAGGTTCTAGCTCTCACTTTATTTGATCTCAGCCTCAGAGAACAAGAACAGATTGTGGTGGGTTGGGCTGTGCCAAGGAGAAGCCACACGGGGCTTCCTCTAAGTAGAGACAGCAGACATTTTGAGAGAGAGCCCACGCTCACAAAATGTTTATTAGGACATATTATAATTGTCGTAGTTTATTATGAGTTAACTTGTTAATTCTTTCTTAGGCATAACTTAATACTTTTTATTACTATTATTATTGTTATCTTTATTATTTTAGAGTCAGGGTTTCAGGTACCTCAGGGCAGCCTCAAACTTCTGCCTCTATCTCCTGAGTGATTTACAAGCATATGTTGGTACACTGGGTCTTATGCCACACTGGGGATGAGCCCAGGGCTAGATGGAGTCTACCGACTGAGCTAGCCCCAGCTACCTCAGCCTTCTTTACAAGCCAAAACTTATTTATGCTAAGATAGAGCACTGTCTGCCCTTGATCTTAGCCAAAAGGCTGAGAAGCAATTAAGAGCAACTGTCTGGAAGCAGGTGTACCTTAGGGCCGAGCAGATCTGCAAGGGCCCCCCCCCCCCCCCCCGATGTTCAAGGAACTTTTTGCTCTCAGGCAAGGGGCACCCTGGCACCAAGTGGCCAGAGCTGATAGGCTCTGGAACCTCAGTCCCTGACTTCCTGAGCCCGCAGAGGCACCCCGTGGGCCCAACTCCACTCTTGGCCGGTGCGGGTTTGGGGCAAAAGACAAGATTAAATGTGAACTGAAAGAATAGATTCCACACCCCTCCCCCCTGCTCCCTACCCCCCCCCCCAATACTGGGGATTGCCTTGATCAAGTCAGTAAGTGCAATATCCTTTCTCTGCCCTTTTTTTTTTTTAACTCTCAGGAGATGGAGTCTCACTAAATTGTTAAGACTGTCTTCGACCCCCAAATTCTCCGGCCTGGGCTGGGCTTACAGGCCTGCTCCACCGTCACTAGCCAGGCTGACTTGGTTGATTTTAACGGGAATGCTCGCCATGGGGGAGTTCACCCGCGGTGAGTGCAGACAGCCCGTTTGGAAAAGCTGAGCGGCCCGGGAGTGAGGAGCAGCTGCCTGCATCTCCCAGGAGGGGGCAGCAACGCCACGTGCAAACAGGACCACGACCTCTCTAGGAGGGAGGGTCCCAGAAGAGGAGGGTGGAGCTGGGGAAGTCCCGTCTGTGGTCTCAGCACTTCTCACTTCACTAGCTAGCATCCTCCCTCCTCCCCCACTCCCCGCTCCAACCTCCACCTCCGAAGCTGCTACCTTTCAGGGAGGCCTCCTCCCCGCCTGGGCCTCACCTCTGCGGCTTCTTTCTGCGTCTCCCCTATCCCCATTCCTGCTCAACTAGCCTCTGCCCACCCACCCTTGCTCCATCCCTTCTCCACGTGGCTCACCATTCGGCCTGGCCTGCGTCGCTGCCAGCAAGCCCAGTTGCTATAAATCCGGTCCTTTCACACAGGCCAGAGGGTATCCCCTGAGGACTTCAGGAATCCAGCTTATCACTGTCCCTACGGTCCCCAAAGCTCCAGGGAAGCTAGGCTGGGCAGGATAGAGGCACAAAGGATCCGCGGGAGTCTTTTACTTGGTTCATCTGGCCTCTCCTGGGCAGTTAGATGGTATTTGGTTAAACCTTGGTTGTTGGGAAACTCCCCCAACAAAGAAAGGGTCCTTCTCCCCTCAAAGCAACCCTGCAGTGATTTTTTTTTTTTTTTTTTTTGGTTCCAGGATGGGTGTGAAGTGAGTTCCCAGACCAAAAAAAAAAAAAAAAGCCACACCTATGTTAAAGAGTCCACAGGGCTGATGGACTGGTTAGGATTTAATGATTGTGGAGAGTTGGAATGCTGTAGATCCAGGCTCCCCTTTGGTTATCTTTAGTCTGAATAATAGCCTCTTATCGCATCCCTATCTGCCAGAGCTTCCTACTTTTAGGTAAATCCTTCTGGAATGCAGGAACCAGAGCTTGACCTTCACCCACCTCCAAACTAAGGATGCTCTTGTCAGATGGTACCTGATATCCTAATCGTGTCCCTTGCTCTGTAACTATAAAGTTCTCAAAACTGTCTCCACCTTGGAATGAGTTATTTGGGGACAAAGGGAACCCGTGTTCCCAGTCTACGGTCACGCATATTTGAATCATATAAGAATCAATTATCTTCTTCCCTTTGAAGTGGGAGGAACATATTGTATAGACAGGAAGATGTCTGTGTTTTGCACGGGTTACGAATCTCCCCTTGGCCTGGAAGTCTTCAAGTCAGGGAGATGTTTCGGGAGCCAGCAGTCCTCTCTTGGTGACTCAGCCTCCACTGGGCCATCGCTCTAAAACTCTGCTATGTGTGTGCACTGGCTTTGCTGGCTGAGAAATCTACCTCTTAAGTTGGTCCAGAGGTTGCCTTGTCTCACAGTAGTGGCGCATGTCTCACTGTGGTGGGCTTAGCATCTCAGTTATCTGGGGGAAGCTACACTCCAGCTGCTTACTTCCTGCCCACCCCCCCCCTCCCTGACCTCTTGCACCCTCTTGGATGGTTTTGCCCTCCTGCAGTATGTAAGGAACACTGGTGAAAAGAGGAGGAATTATTAGAAAAATCCAAGTTTCCCTGGGGGTGGGGGGAGCTTTCAGAATAACCCTATTTCAGATTTATCTACTGCGTCTGTGTGTGACTGGGTGGTTAGGTGCCAAGGTGTGGGTGTGGAGGGCAGGACAGCTTGCAGGAGTCAATTCTCTCCCTCCATTTGCTTGAACCCTGAGGATCGAACTCAGATTTTCAGGCTTGCTATCAGCTATCAGGGCTGAGCCAACCGGTCAGCCCCACGTGATCCTCCTTAGAAACACAGGGGTGAGAATTGTCCAAGACTCTCCCTTGGAATTCTCCCTGCAACCAATGAGAACAGCTCACAGGGATGGGTGGCCTCTCCCCCAGCCCCTTGCTCTCTCATCATTCCTCCCTACAGGCAGATGGGTATCTAGCCGTCCTGGGGCCAGGGCACTGGAAGAGAAAAACCTGTCATGTGAAGCTTTCAAAACTGGATTCCCCCTCCCTCACTTGTAGCTAAGAGCTAACTCTCAGCTTTCCTTTGTCTCTTATTGCTCTGGTGGGGCCCCAGCTCTTAGTCCTGTTCACTCATTTCCCAAAAGGGACATGTCAGCGGCCTTGTTCCTGAAACACGCCAGGGGATGACTGGGTGTCTTCCAGCTGTACCCTTCAGCCTCATAGCCCTCTCTGCACCTTCAGGGGAAACCCCATCCATTCCTCTGTCACAGGTGACCTCCTGTCTCACCACCACCAGCCCTGCCTCATGTGCACCCTCGATGCTCTGTGATCCTTGCCCAGGATCACGACAGTAGCAGCTTGTGTTCTGAAGCCTTTCCAAAATCTACCAAGTTGGGTGTGGACATCTCCCTGCTAGGACATCCCTCAAGTCCTGCATTGAATTTAGAGATAGATAAATATAATCTTCTCCCTCAGCTGGGGACACTCTCTCAACTGTATGTATGTAAAGGCTCAGTGGGGCCCTGGGCTAAATTAAACTAAATGTGATTATTGATGGGGAGAGATACAGTTAGATATTAAAGAAAGCCTAAAGCATTGTCAGTTCGTACAAATGATTAGATTGCTTTGGCTTGAGTGTTCTCATTTGTTAAACAATGAACCATGATATCTGTAGGGCATTTGCATCCCTGGTATTCAGAGACTTCTAATGAGGTTCTTACTGTGGAGTGTGTGTGTGTGTGTGTGTGTGTGTGTGTGAGATGTGTGTATGTATGGTGATTGTGTGTCTGGAGTTTGTGTGTGGTGTATGTGTTTGTGGTATAGGGTGTGTGGTATGTGTGATGTGTGGTGTGTACATGTGATGTGTTGTGTGTGTGGTGTGTATATTATGTGTGGTGTGTGTATGTGTGTGTTATGAGTTGTGATGTGTGGATGTGTATGTAGTGTTGTGTGGTGTGTACTTGTGGTGTCCTGTGATGTGTGGATGTGGTGTTATATGGTATGTATTTGTGGTGTAGTGTGTGAGTGTGTGGTGTGTGCCTATGGTGTGTGTGTGTATGTGGTGTGTGGTGTGAGCCTGTGGTATGTGATGTGCAATGTGTGTGTATCTGATATGTGATGTGTGTGTGTGCATGGTGTGTGCCTGTGGTGTGTATGGGGAGGAAGAGTGTGTGGTATGTACCTACTGGGTGTGGTGTGTGCCAGTGGCATGTGGTGTGTGTGTGTGCATATGGTGTGTCCCTGTGGTGTTTGTGGTGTGTGTGTGTGTGTAGGGTAGGGTGATTTAACTATAGAGGAAGATGGAGTAGAGAATGTGTGCTCTAAATGAGAATGAGGCTGCGGGCCTGTGAGGGGATCTTGACCACGTGCTTAGGCAAAGGAAGAATGGGTAGTTTGTCGGTTCACCCTGTGAGCGGTTACTGAAGGCCTACTGTGTGATTGTGTTTTCCTCCCTGTAAGAGGCCAAAGTCTCTCTGAAGGAGACAATCAATTGTCCTGATGTGGAAAAGACTGGGTGGGATTATGTGCAGGCCGCGGAGGGGCCTGGAAGAGGGGGAGGATGGTGAGGACAGGTCTCAGTGGTGTGAGATGAGGAGAGCCTTCCAGAGATGAGTGGTGTGAGATGAGAGAGGGCCTTCCTACTCTTCCAGAAGAGTAGGAGGGAGGATGGCTGACGGTTCTGAGCAAGAGGAGCAGCCTTGTGTGCCAGGCCTGTGAGCCGCACAGTAGTAGCTTTCATGAACTTTTTTGACCCACCTTTGTGTCCTCCCAGAGAGGTTGATCGCTAGCTCTGACCCGATCCATTATCTAGGTGACTTCCTTCTTAACCTCAGGTCCTTTTCCTGTCATAATTGCATCAACCTTCAGAGCCGGAGGCGGCTTCTTAAGCTTATCTCTAGCAGGAACAACCTATGTCTCCAGCTAGTCTCTTTCTGAGGAAGAACTGTACTTGAGAAGACACTTATCACTTCAAGCAGTCACCTTGCCCGAAGGGGCCCTGCACTGTGGCCGGGGCGGGGTCACAGGAGTTCTGCCTGGAGACAGTCAGAGAAGCTGCTTTCACTGACTACACTGCTTAAGGCTGACTCCTTTTCCTTGGGAGCGTGGAAAAGCTTCCAGATTTGGTCTGCTGCAGAAAGGGAGGCTGAGCGAGCTAGCGAGCTCAACGGGTTTTCACAGCGCTCTTTCTCATTAACAGTACAGCGGGCCAGCCATGCATTGTTAGCGCATTACGCAGGCTTACACTCAGTCTTCATCACACGGTTGGGATGAAAGTGGAGGGGACACCACGGGGTCAAAGACAACAGATGGGTCTTCACTTAAGCAGGTTAGACGTTCAGCTGCTCCAGAGAAGAAAGACTGGTCTTTTCGGCTGGGGGTGAGGGCATAGTAATGAAGGGGCACAGCGGGCAAGAGGACGAGAGGCCTCTGCCGTCTGGATGTCTGTAATGTCCTCGGGAACGAGCCCTCGCCATCCAGGCAGTTGTTTTCCATGAAGAAGTGGTGGCCACTGTGGCTGAATGAAGAAGCCGGAGGCCTGGTGCCATTCTAAAATAGCAGCGTTGCTGAGTTTTCCAGATGAGTTCTCCTTGGTGAGCCAAAGAGCGTTGGAACATTATTTGAAAGCAAAACCACCCTCTTCCTGATTTTTCTTTCTTTCTTTTTTTTTAAAGGAGACGTCTCACTCGATGAAGTCAGGGTTTTTAACTCTTGAGAAGCTGGTCAGGGGCAGCTGTTGGTTCTGTGCTGATGAACCAGGGCTCTGAGTATGAGTGGGGTTCTCTTTGGCAAAAAGCTAGTTGGGGCTTTTTTTTTTTTTTTTTGGTTTTCTGAGACAGGGTTTCTCTGTGTTGCCCTAGCTGTCTTGGAACTCACTCTGTAGACCAGGCTGGGCTCTAACTCAGAAATCCACCTGCCTCTGCTTCCCAAGAGCTGGGCTTAAAGGCATGTACCACCACCACCCGGCTAGGATGCCGTTTTTCTAGGAGGGTTGGTTGACATAGGAAAGTGCTGGTAGTTAGTAGGAAAAAGAAAAGAAAAGAAAATTAGAAAGAGGAATCTGAGAACCAGTCTTTGCTGCCTGGTAAGTCACTTACCTCAAAGCTCTGGTCAAGGGGCTAGAGAAATGGCTCAGTGGTTAAGAGCACTGGCTGCTCTTTCAGAGGATCCAGGTTCAATTCTCAGCACTCCTATTGAAGCTTACAACTATGTGCAACTCAAGACCCTGGGGATCTAAAACCCTCTCTTGGTCTCCATGGGTGTTGCATTATACATGGCATGTACACATATACGTAGGCAAAATAGTCACACACACAAAAATAAAATAAAATGAAATAAACTTTAAAAAGACCTGTCTGAAAACAACTATCATTTCTTCATGTGTGGTTCTGCACAGCAGCGATTTGGTCTGGGCTCAGCTGGGCTCTGACTGCTTTTACGTAGCAGCTCAAATGGGAGTAGGTAGGTTAAGATGATCTTCTTCTAGCAATGGATGCTGGCTGTTAGTGGGGCTACACATCTCCAGAGACCTCTGTTGGCTTCTTCTATGGTTGCTGGGATCCAAAACCCAGAGAGAACGAGGGGGAAGACTCAACGAAGGAGGTTTTCTCAAGTCTCTGCTTGGGATCTACGTGCTGCCCCACTAGCCGAGTCAGCTGTGCAGACAAGTATGGGTGGGGACTACCATGAGGGTGTGTCGGGGGTAGGGGCTCACTCCACTGGGAGCCATTGCTGTGACTGTCTACCCACAAGAAGGAAGTAAATCTGAAAGGAAATTGAGTGCTCCAACCTCAGCAAGATGCAAACCAGGCGAGTCAGACCTGCTCAAGCCGAGGGAAGAAAGACCAGAGAATCATGTCCTTGGGGTTTTGGAACAAGCTGGCTATTTCCTGGGTTAGAGAGACACTTGGATTCGTCAGACTGGGAGAACTCAAGTGGGAATCTTCTTCAGCATCTCATAAAACCTGGGGTGGCATTGTTTTCTCCATGTGAACTGAGATAGATAGATGGTTGTTAAATAGCTAGATACACAATAGGTTGGTTGATTTGATCTCAGATTTCTTTGGCTTTCCTGGACTATAGAGAGACACTGGTGTAGTTAGAGTCTAAATAAGAAAATAGAATCATAGTTTTCTGCAACAGAGAGAATTGGTTATACTGGTGATGGTGCGGGGTGGAGAATGGGGGATACTACAACTCCAAGACAAAGAGGCAGAGAACATACCAACTCATAAGAGTCCAGGGACCTGGATGACCAGAACAAACCAGAGCCACCACGGCCCCGACCAGAGGCAGAGAAGACAGAGAGCCACAGCTGGAGAATTCAAGTCAGAAAAGAAGATGAGAGCTCTGAATCTTCCCCTTCTTTAGCCCCACCCTGCCAGTGTCCCCCCCATGGGCCAAGTCTGCCTAGAAACTCTGTAAGAACTTCAGAAATGAAGCCAACAGGGCAGCCCCTGGAATCCGGAGCAGGAATGATCTGTGAGCAAAGATGCCCCAAGTCAAAACAGAAATGTTTTCTGTAGTAACCTGGACAGTACCCTGCTTGATATGCTGAGACAGACAGACAGACGCACAAATGCACGCATGCATGCACACTCACACACACTCACACACACAGTCCCATGCCCCACAAGGTCCCGGTGGCAACTTCCATGTATTCCAGGGGCCGTCTCAGTGAGCTCAAGAAATACTGCCTAACCCCTCCTCATCGAGGTCTTAACCTGTCTAACAAGGGATGTCTTCCTCCTTGTGATGTTCTGTTCCTGGTGGCCATCTCCCACACAAAGGCAGTCCCTGTGGCACTGAACACTCCCAAGGCCTTACAGAATCAGAGCCCCAGCAGCTGGCTCAGAAGTACAGCAGAGCTGTTTACACTCTGTGGTGTTCCCCACACAACCTTCCACACACAGCTCAGTTAGCTTTCTCCCAAAGCTGTCCACAGACATCCAGCTCTGGAACTGGGTCAGGGAGAGAGAGCCAAGGCTGATTTCCCTTTCCCCACCTTAGAGCACCTGCCCAAACTACCATGTATCCTTCCAACAACGCACTCACACTAACCTGCAAATCCACTCCTGGGAGTTCATCTCCCCTGCTTTTCCAGACACCGTGATGGACAGAGCCACATTCAAGAATCTCAGATGGGCTGAAGCTTGATCCACAACTCAAATATACAACCATACACACATTCACACACAAACTTGTGAATACACACACACACAAACAAGCACACATGCTCACAAGTAGGTACTCATGTGACTGTCAGATCTCTGTTGAGAAAAAAGGAATTCATAGAAATAATGTCACATCCTGATACCTTATTCCTTTATTCATATGATAGCCCTTCAACAGACCCTATGCTTGACTATAGCTGAGGAGGAGAAAGTGTTCAGAGACTTCATGACTTGTTGGTGATGATTGATTTTGATTGTCAACCTGACCCGATGTTCAACCTGAGAGATGTTCAGATTATTAGAGCTTACTTCTGAACATGTCCACTGGAAGCAACTGAATCCTGAGGACACTCTAGCATCAATGCTTTACCCATTCATTTCATAATTAATAATTATTCACAATTTGAAATTCTTAAGTTCAACAGACTGTCAGGAGGTGGTGTGCCGACCAAGGAAGCTAAGGCTAGGCTGGAGGAAACAGACTACTGGGCGTACAATCCTGGGAGTTTCATCTTGCCCTGGCCCTGCCTGCTTCTGTTTTACTCTGTTTTCTGTTCTTTATGATGTGAGCTGTCCATCACCCCTTCCCAATCACAAAGTACTGGCATCTCTGACCTGTAAGGGAAGAAATCTTTCCTCTTTTAAGTTGTTTCATTCTGGTATTTGGTCACAACAATGATAAAATCAACGAACCCACAATCAAGATGTAAAGTCAGGAATCCTGCATAGCTCTAAATCAAGATCTTCCCCCTACCATGTTTCCTCCCCATGTATGTGCATAGCATGTTTTTTCTTGTGTTGGCACTATTTATTACTTTCCTAGAAAAGCACAAACAAATGTTATTCCTAGGGCTCTTGTACCATTGAGTATTCCTAGCGAGTGACCCCTGGATTGAGTTTAGGAACTACCTGAAATAAACTGTGACCCATGCATAGTAATTGCACATTCTCATGTTGTCATCTGAGCCCATTGGCTGGCTGCTGCCGTTTCAAAGGAGACGTGCTAAAGGGTCGTCTCTGGAGATGCTATTGCCAGGGGATCTGGAGGCAATTTAGTATCAGTATTGAGAACACAAACTCTGGCATTGGGCACAGACTTGGAAGCGGAATTTTCCATGTGCACACAAAGCTGCTTTGTAGCTGGGGAGTACTAGAGATGCCAGCACAATTCACGAGAGGCCGAACCAATCCTAGACTCTCCGCCAATCCTAGACTCTCCGCCAATCCTAGACTCTCCGCCGCAGTATGGATTTGGGGGGAAGCAAAAGCTATCATTACGTTGCACACACTGGCAGAAGTCATGGGCGATGGCTCCAGTTCAGAGCAAGGCTTCCAAGCTGTGCAATACAGGTGCAAGAGAGTGTGGCTGCTGCAAAGGAGGGGCAGTGTCCCCCGAGAACCAATGACTTCCCAGAGAGTGATTCTCCAGGTCCCGTGAGGGCCTTTCAGACAGCAGTGTCTGATCCCAGCGCTCAGGGTTGAAACCTTACCTCCTTTATTTGCTACTTGCTCTAGGGTTTCTGTTGCTGTGATAAACATCACAACCAAAAACAACTTTGGAAAGGAAAGGGTTTATTTCACCTTCTAGTTTATAGTCATCTCTTGAATCTTTTCCATACAGGTTTTGATCCCTACCAGGCCACAGGTTGCTCTTTCAAAGTCTCCAGTGACCTTGGTGATGGTAAATACAATGGGTCAGTTTTCAGACCTCACCTTCTTGATTTATTGGTAGGATTTTTCTTCGTTAGAGAGGTGTGTGTGTGTGTGTGTGTGTGTGTGTGTGTGTGTGTGTGTGTGTGTGTGTACAAATGCAAATGCATGTGTATGCACATGTAAGCATTATGTGTGTGTGTTATATGCATTTATGGGCTTACCTGACCATGTGTGGGACTGTGGTGGTCAGAGGTTGACATTAGGGTTTTTTCTCTATTGATCTTAACCTTATTTTTTGAAGCAAGGTTTCTCATTGAACTGAGAGCTCACCATGTAAGCTAGACTGGACTGTGGTTAGCCATTGAGTTCTGGGATCCAATTCACTCCGCCCATGCAAAGGTGCGGTTACAGGTGCGTGCTGCCACGCCTGGCTTTTATGCGGGTGCTGAATGAGGAGCTCCCGAGTTTCCAGCGCCATTACCAGAAGGATTTAACATTGCATTCGTCCCTCCTTTCCAAAGTCCTTTCTGTTCTTGACTTTTAAGGCGGCCCATGTGGCTTCCTGTCATTCCCTGCCCGACCCTTCTTTGTCCTCAGACGCTGGCATGCTCTAGCTGTCCACTCATGAACTCATCTCTGCCCTGTCCTCGCTTGCTTCCATGTATCTGTTGTGTGCCTCCGGTACTCCCTCCTCCTCCTCCTCCTCCTCTCCTCCTCCCCCATAGCTCAGACCTTTCTTCTGAACTTCAGACTTTCTGCCCATGGCTTGCTCAGCATGACCCCTGGAAGTACTAAGAGGTGTCATGACCTTAATGTGTCTCTGAGACTCCCAACCTTCCCCCTCTATCCTTATTCATAGCTTCTTCTACCTCAGAACCCAGTTCCATCTTCCCTGATGTCTGACTTTGGTCCACAACTCACGTAAAAATGCTGGGTGTGGTGGCACAAACTTATCCCAGAGCTAGGAGGATTCCTGGGGTTTGCTGGCCAGCCATCAGAGCCTAGTCAGTGAATCCCTGTCCCAATGAGAAGCCCTGTCTCAAAATCCAAGGTGGATAGTACTGGAGAAAGAACAGTGGAAGTTGAACTCTGCCCATCATGTGTGTGCACATTTGCACACATGCGTGTGTGCCCTGCCATCCATGTGCACTCACACGTACAAACATGCACAGATACAGATACACACAAACACACAGACAAACACACACATGTACATGCGCGCGCGCGCACACACACACACACACACACACACACACACACACACACACTCAGGCTCTACCCAAATACCCTGTAAAACCCAACCATTTCTCATCCTTCCCCCGGTCCACTTTACTCTGAGCATCCCACCCTCACCCAGCCTCATCCCCTGGAACTCACAGTGTACCAGCAGAGATTCCCCTTAGTCACCCATGCCATTTCTCTGATCAAAGTGTTCCAACAGCATACGGTCCCACAGAGATTCAATGCTGTTGTCCCCACCATACCCAGCAAAGCCCTTCACTTCCCAAACCCTACATAACACCTGTCTGCTGGTCTCCTCACAGCTGATGCAACCATGCTGAAACCCACTCCTCAAGTATCATCATTTCAACACAGGACCTTGGAACTTGCTGACTCCTTTGTCTGGAATGTTCTTTCCAGTGATATTCTCTCCTTTTACACCTTTCAGTTATTTATATATTTTTTTATTTGCTAATGGGAATTCTTCCTTGATTACTTGAATGAAAACCACAACTAGTTCCACTGTGATTCTCCTTCCTCTGGTCGCCTTAGGCTTCTCCACATGATCTGCTTATAATTTCCTTACCCCTTTCTGTATGGTGAGTCTCTTCTCTCTGGACTAGAAAACTCCCAAGAGCAGAGTTTTATAATTTCTTTCCAGTGCTTTGTAACCAGTGCCTAGAATTCTCACTGCCTGGTGTATAAAGCTTGTTGAATGGAGTGGTCACGACCTGGCGTTGACAATTGAAAGGACTTGCCTATTTGACATTAGTGAGCAGAGGACCTGGGCTGTCTATGTGACTGTCCACAGGCACCAACTGTTGTCTTCTGGCCTAAGGACACATCCATAAGCTCCTTAAGGGTGAGGACTATGTCTAACACCCTCAAACTCCCTCCACTCAGCATCAGAGTTGCCTAATAATGGTTGCATTGAAAAGGAAGAAAAGAGCTTCTGGGGCTATATTGATAGCTCAGTGGTTAAAACGTAATTAGAGTGCCCACTGTGATTGCAGGTGACCTGGACCTGGTACCCACTGCCCACATAAGGCAACAGCTTGTACTTATAGTCTAGGAGATCCTATGTGGGCACCTACATGCAAGTGATGCACATAAACTGATGTGTACACACACACTATAAAATGGGAGTAGGAGGCTCCTGAAGATGGTCTGCTCTGGTCTGGTCTGATCTGGAAGCACTCAAAACAACCAGTTTAACCTCCCTCCCCCTTTGCTTGGGGCCAGCTGCATACTAAATTTATTCGCTTACTTATTCAGCCAGCCAATTAAATGCAGCTTTGAAATCCCACAATTGTTGTTATTATAAACAGTTTTCTCAAAAAGAAAATAAAAAGTACTTGTTCCCCCTACTGCTTTCCCTAAATGCATATTTGTTCTAAATAGAAACATCACTGCCCCCTTCCCTTCTGTACAAATACCAAATGTACTGTCTGGCCAGGCCCAGGACATTTTTAGCTCACCATCTCCTCAGCAGAATTTTGGAGAACATTTTCCTGAAGAAGCCTTTCCCTCCCTCATCCCTTAAAGGCATAGATAGGAGTTCACTAACTACAGATGTGTGCCATACACTTCAGAGGGTACAGGCCATGCAGTGGACAGATGGTAGCGAGCAAGTGCCCTCCCCCCCGCCCCAGCCACTTGTAGAAGCTGAACTCACTCTTTCCTCCCTTCCTAGGGCTTCCCAGCTGTGCTGACCATCCACATCATCCTTGTTTCCCCAACCAGACAGAGGTAGCTGAGAAACTCAGCCTGTCTGTGGCTGAGTGGCCTTGGCTTTTCTGATGGTGCATTAGTCAGGGTTCACTAGAGTCATAGAACTTATGGAATGTCTCTATATATTAAGGGAAGTTATTAGAATGGCTTATAGTCTGCAGTCCAACTAACCCGACGATGGGCAGTTGTCAATGGGAAGTCCAAGAATCTAGTAGTTGCTCCGTCCCATGAGGCTGGACGTTTCATCTGGTTTTCTGTATAAGATGGAATCCTGAAGAAGTAGGTTCTAACAGATGTGCTGGCAAGAAAGTGCAAACAGGCAAAGAAAGTGAAGCCTTCCTTCTTCCGTTGTCCTTAGGTAGGCCTCCAGCAGAAGGTATGGCCCAGGTTAAAGGTGTGTACCACCAAGCCTGGATTTGGAACTTGCTCTGTCCCAGGCTGACCTTGAACTTGGATATCTGCTTGCCTCTGTCTTCTGGGATTGAAGACATGTGTCATCCCATGTCAAGATCCAGGTCAGAAGCCTGTGTCTTCTAGCCTCAAGATCTGTATCACAAGTGCACCCTCCATTTGTAGTTCATTCCAGACGTAGCCAAGTTGATAACCAGGAATAGCCATCACAGATAGGGATGTTCACAGTGACATCTGAATGTCCACTGACAGGACACCCTGTGGTCCACACTTCCTATGCAGATTGACAGTGCCTGACTCTATGGTTCAAGTATCTCTCTTGAAGAGTTTATCTCAGAGGCAAACAAACCTGCTGGCTCAAGCATCTGTTGGTATTTGGAGCTGAATTGTCATACTCTACAGAGACAACACATGGTTACAGTAATTACACCGAGTAAAAGTGATGAACTCAGCCATGGAAGTATTGTTAAGGCCTTCACCATGGTTTTTCTGCATTAAAAAATTATTTATTTATCTGCTTGGGGGAGGGGATACGTGTGTCTTGGCACATGAGTATGAAAGTTGTAGGTGCTGATCCTTTCCTTCCACCATGTGGATATCTGGAATTGAACTAAGACCATTATGCTTGGTAGCAAGCACTTTTCCTGCTGAACCATATTGACCTCTGTGCTGGCTAGTTTTACGTCAACTTGACACAAGCTAAAGTCATCTGAGTAGGGAAACTCAATTAAGAAAATGACTCCATAAACTCAGACTGAACCCAAGCCTGGGGGGGGCATCTTCTTAATTAGTGATTGATGGGGGAGGGTCCAGTTCATTCTGGGTGGTGCCATTCCTGGGCTGGTGGTCCTGAAGTCTATAAGAAAGCAAGCTGAGCAAGCCATGTGGCACAAGCCAGTAAGCAGCATACCTCCATGGCCTCTACATCAGTTTTTGCTTTCAGTTTCCCAACATGTTTGAATTCCCGTCCTGACTTCCATTGATGATGAACAGTAATATGGAAGGGTAAGCTGAAATAAACCCTCTTCTCCCCAAGTTGCTTTGATCACAGTGTTTCATCACAGCAATAGAAACCCTAAGACAACATCACTCTCCCAATTTTTTTTAATATTATATTTTCTTCTAGATAGACAGTTAGCCAGAGGCATCGCATCTTTCATTCCTCCTTCTGAAAAGATCCATCAAGGTTCATGTAAAAAGTCTATTTCCTGACTGACTTCAAGAGAGGTAACCACGCCCTCCTCTGCCCCCTTACTGTATTCTCCTATACTTTTTATTCCCTTGATTCATTACTACCTTGTTTCATTGTTTTCTTCTCTTACTAGGATAGGTTTTAGTGAGAAGAGACCCTACTTTGCAGAGAAAATATCTTGCATCTGTATGGATGTGGTACCCCTCAATTATAAAATTGATGTCCTGTAGCTTAGGCAGAAAATAGGGGGTTGGACATCCTGTAGGCAGAAAGGATTCTGGGATAGTGCCAGGAGCAGGAGATTCAACAGGGAAGCTGTGGCGAGACAGATGCATGGTACCTGAGCACAGGTAACCAGCCACGTGGCAGAATATAGATTAGAATAAATGGGTTATTTTACGTTATTAGAATAAATGCGTTGTTTTAAGTTATGATCTAGTCAGAGAAGAGCCCAGCTATATGGTCTAGGTATGTGTAAATATATTTTGAGTCTGATACTTATTTCTGGAAGCATAGGGTTAGGAGGAAGAGCCAGACCTAAACTCAACACTACTTGGCTCACCTTTCCCTCCAAGTGCACCTGGCACTCCATAAAAACCCGAGGACGAATACTTTATGGATTTCCTCTGGGTTCTTCAGGACCAACCTCTATAGTGACCCAGGATATTTTCTATCATTGTTGACTTTTTTTTTTTATTGGAAAACCTCTGATCTTAGAAGCTTGTTTTGGCTGCTAAAAGGTCCATTTTCCTTTGGGTCACTGAGAAGGTGACTCACCATGTTTAAACACTCAGAAACACTGTCCCCCATCAACAAATCTATTTACACAGCCCCAGTGGACGCCCTAGCTGACCTTTCATTTAATACCTGCAACTAGGCAGACTCAGACCCTTCTATTTATTAAGGCCTAAAGCTAAGGACCTGGGAGCTGAGTGGGCCACTTAGCAGGGGGCACTCTGCTTCAGACTCCAATGCCCTCTGTTCTCCCTTAGTTCCCTTGCTGCAGGGAGGCTCTCTGATAACAAGCACAGGAAACAAGATTAGTCTTCTATCCACTCTGCTTTTCTCATTTTTCTGTGCTCTGCTCCTTCTTTACCGTTAGGTCTCAAACCAGGGACAAATGACTGAGGTGCCCATTTAACGTATCAAAGCTGATGCTGGCCACCGGTTTCTCCCAGCATCCCTCAGTCCCTACCTGGTACAGGTATGTCTAGCACATCCAACCCTCTACCCCTTTCCACCAGCTGCCCTTCCCTGTATAAGCCAACCATTTTGGTTACCTGTCCTCTTTTGGTCTATCCTTTACCTTCCTGGCCTCTTGGTCTGCCTCTTTCCTATCCCCTCTCCTCACATGGCCCAGCTCAAGATCATGTTCACTCTGGACAATCTCTCTCTCAGATGTCCCTATGTGGTGGTTTGAATACGCTTGGCCCAGGGAGTGGCACTATTAGAAGGAGTAGGTGTGGCCTTGTTGGAGTAGGTATGGCCTTGTTGGAGGAAATGTGTCACTGTGGGGGTGGGTAATGAGACCCTCCATCTAACCACAAGGGTAGGGTGTGTGTGGGGGAGCCAGTCTTCTCCTAGTGGTCTTCAGATGAACAGGAAGAACTCTTAGCTCCTCCTGCACCATGCCTGCCTGGATGCTGCCATGCTTTTGCCTTGATGATAATGGACTGAACCTCTGAACCTGTGAGCCAGGCCCAATTAATGTTGGCCTTATTAAGAGTTGTCTTGGTAATGGTGTCTGCTCATAGCAGTAAAAACCTTAAGACACCCTGCCTCTCGCTGTGCATTTTATTTACAATAAACCTTTACCATACCTAAGAACCAGTTGTGTTCTGTCCCTTCCCCCCCCCCCTTTTTTTGTCTGTCAAAGCCAACTTTTCCCTTGATAATGGCTTAGGACATGTCCTTGGTGTTTTCCTTGCCTATGATCCTGGCTCTTAGGAAGGAGAAACCATCTCTCACCTGCTCAGAGGACGAAGCACTTGACACCCACCATGCACAGCATTCCTCTCTCTATGCATTTGTTTATGACTTTAGCCTCTTATTCTCTGCACTAGAGGAATCCAGGTTCCTGCTCACATCTGAATGGAGAGAGCTCTCTCCCTGGACCAGGGAAGCACATGCACACTGTACTTCAGCAACTCCCAGTAAGGCTCAGTGCCATGGACCGTTCTGCCAAGAAGCTATGAGTGGATTCCCTGGAAGCCTGACTCATCCCATCTCATAATAACCTCTAAAATGCTGGGGTTAACCTAGAGCATCTGTCAGCCAGTACCGAGCACCCCAGCAGCTCCTCCTTGCATCTGTCAGCCATAAGCAAGCCAAGCATCCCCAGGGCCAAACTCCTATAACTTTAATCAAAATGTGAGCAAACTATGTCAGAAACATATATATATATATATATATTCCACAGTGTCAGAATACGTTCAGTAACAATAAATTCACAGGCTAGGTCAGGTTTGTTGGCTACAATTTGCTAAGCACTCCAATTCCCCTTGATAGTTGACCACTGGCAAACACGGATTCATTTTCAAATCATATTTATTTTTACTTACTCTTTGATAATTTCCCACCTCTCCTGCTTTTTTGGATTCTGCCCCCAACTGCATCCCCCTCACAACTTCATTTCGTCTTGTTTTTCATAACCCACTGAGTTTGATCAGTGCTGTAGGCAGAGGTGTTGGGGCATGCACTGGCGCATGCCCAACCTATCAAGAACCACACCCTTAAAGAAAACTGATTCTCTCTCCTCTTGCAGCCATCTACTGTCAATCACTCCTCAGCAAGGGTTGGGGCCTCAATAGTCCCTCCCCCATCCATGCTGGGAGGTTGACTGGCTTGCTCTCCTACAGGTCTTGAGGAGGCAACCACAGCTGCAGTGAGTGAGTTCATGGTTCAAGCACGGGTTCTTTGTTTAATTTTTAATTTCTTTGGGCTTATTTTATGTGTATGAGTGTTTTGCCTGCACGTATGTATACATGTCATATGCGTGCATGGTGCCTACAGCGGTCAGAAGAGGGTGTCAGATCCTCTGGAGTTATGGATAGTTAGGAGGTACTGTGTCAGTTCTACTAATTGAGCCTAGGTCCTCTGCAAGAGGAACAAGTTCTCTTAACTGCTGGTTCATCTCTCCAGCTCCCATGTTCTTTTATTCCAATCTTAACCACTATTAACTTTAAGGTCACCTGTTAAACACTGCACAGGAATCTTTTCTCTCTCTCTCTCTCTCTCTCTCTCTCTCTCTCTCTATATATATATATATATATATATATATATATATATATATGTATGTATATATATGTGTGTGTACATATACACATACACACACATGCATACATATACATATATGCTACAAAATCAGCAGTTTGAGTGGGATGCATTAGCAATGAGGACTTAAGTCAGCAGAAGTACCTGAGACAGGAACTTTCTGCTCTTCAGTTCTAGACACACACACCAGTGGTCAGATAACAGGTCACATGTCACTACCACAGTGTTAAGTATCCTCCTCTTTATGGGATCCAGGTGAGAGTGCCGCGCCCTTCCTTACTCTGGTATTTTGGACTCTGGTTTTACTGATACAGTTTTAATATCCCCATGCACTCATATGGTCCCATTCTACTTCAATAAGTTTATAGGGTGACACCCTTTTTACTTTTACGAACATGTCATTAACCAGCCTGTGCCTGATGGGTTTCTGGACAGGTGGTGGCATTTATATGCCCACCGGGGTGGAGAATCAGCCTGCCTCTGCATATTTCAAAATGAAGCCAAATAAAGTTACCAGGCAAGGCACAGCCTTAAAACCCCAGTTTGGTAACTTAGAGCTAGGCACAGCTGCATCTCAGCAACATCCTCAAAGTGTCCCTTTATTTTCCCAAGCTCAAAACTTAGGACAAAACTTAGTATGTCCAAAGGTGGCCCTGTCTGCCATCTGTATAATACAATTGGCAAGCCCGCTGCCATTCCCATCTGCCATCTTAACCTTTCGAACCAATGCTCCATGACCCAGAGTTAAACTTGTCCCAAAATGAATTAGCCATCTTCTTTCTTTAGCTAGGACCTTAAGCTGAGCATGCTCAGAAATGGACCTTTAAACTGAGCACATTTTGGGGTGCCACAAATGTTTCCCATCTCACGATTTTAGTTGGAAACAGCTTTTGAAATAGGTGCCTTCCTTACATACTGAAAGTAATTTCTGTCATTGTTTTCTTTTTGATTTGTTTGGATTGCTGTTTGGTTTTTACTCACCAAGATACAGACCTGCTGTATTGTGCCTCACGTCCTTAATCACCTCCTTCAGCACTCACAGAGCCTTTAACCTTCTCTTCCTGCCCCTTATACTCTCAGCGCATCTGTTAAGATCTGTCACAACCGGATGGACATTGGAAGGGACCAGAATCATTGCACACCAAGGAAGAGGAATCAAACATTAAGATGGAAGTTCATTCTGGACAATTTGAATAAAAAAACATTTGAGGCACATTCCCAGGTTTAGTGATAAACCTGACAACATGCATTTTCTGCCCTTGAGAAGCATCAAACCACCCGAGGAGCATAAACTGCCCCCCATTCCCTAAGACTTGGAGGAGGAGGAGGAGAAGCAGGAGGAGAGGAGAAACCATCTTCTCACAAAGCAGATGTAGTGAGGGAGATGGGGTTGAGCCCAGGTATCACTTAGGAGGCAGCTGCAGGGGTGCAGGGCCCTGCTTGGAGGCAGCAGCTGGGTAATTGAGTAGTTGGGGATAAAAGCTGGAGGGTGGTTTGGGCAAAGATAATGAGCAGTTTGTACATTTCATCCGGGTTGGCACCCTTCAGCTTCGCCTGCTTCCCCGGGTCTGTCTTCCACACGCACGGCATCCTGAGTTTTCCTGAGGGCAAAATTGGTCCGATCTAATAAGGGTTTTCCATCTACTTAATTATTTTTCTAAGCGCTCAAGGTAACCGAGGGTCCTTGTACACGTAGCTCCTGACCATCCTCTAGTCTCTCTGTGAGCATAAGCCATACAAGGGCCGGAAGTAGCTTTGCTTTGATTTTGATTTCTTTTTAAAGCCTGGCTCAGAGTTGCTTCTAGAAAGAGTGTAGGAAAGAGTGGGGAAAGAAAGAAGAATGAATGGGGGGGGGAGGGCGGAAGAGGAGGAAATAACAGGAGATGCTGGCAGATATTTTGAGCTATGCGAGTCAAGCCATTGACTGAGAGAGGGGACAAGAAAACACTGAGGCAAATGAATTTGCATGGCACGGGATAGCGCGTGGAGACCATGAGTTGTTGAGTGCCGCCCAGGTAAGCAAGAGTGAGCAACCAATAGAAGCTAAGCAGGTGTTGTTTAAGGCCTTGGCAGGGAGCCAGCGCTGAACACAGGAAGTCTTCCTTGGAGATGTAAGGGAGGACAAAAAAAGAGGCCCCTTTATAGTCCAATAGGGATGGAGGAATAAGTTAAATGGCACCAATGGAACCACGGGACGTTCTATAAGACAATTAGAATGGCTTTAACACTAGCACTAGCGAAGGAGAAACAGGTGGATCCCAAGAGCTTGCTGGCCAGAAAAGGTAAGCTTCCGGTTCAGAGAGAGACCCTGCTTCAAGGAAAAATGCAGAGAATGATAGAGAAGGACACTGACGTCCTGCTATGGCATTGGCATGTTTGCATGGGGCCCACATTCACACATGTGTGTGCACTACACACATAGATGATACATATGCATGTGCACACACACACACACACACACACACACACACACACACAGACACGAGAGCTAAATTTTTTTTTTTTACATAAAAATAAAGGACTGAATGGCAAAAGTGCTTTTGATTGGATCTATGGAAACTTTGTATCTAACTGTATTTGTGCAGCCATTAGGGAAACAAACTCTCGAAGAGAGGCAAGAACAGAAGTCCTCAAAGAAGGACCCTGCCTGGCCTTTCGAAGGGGTAATAAGGCAGCCAGCATGGCTGGGCTGGAGGAGATCAAAAGAACTGGGGGAAGATAGAAAGCTGGAGAGATCGTTCTGTGGTTAAGAGCACTGGCTGCTCTTCCAGAGGTCCTGAGTTCAATTCCCAGCAACCACATGGTGGCTCACAACCATCTGTAATGGGATCTGATGCTCTCTTCTGGTGTGTCTGAAGACAGCTACAGTGTACTCATATATACATTAAATAAATAAATAAATAAATAAAACAGAAAATACAAAATAAATACAAAAAATCAAAGCAAGCTCGGGGTCTTGAAAGCCCTTCTAAGGACTTTGGCCTTGACCACTTTTAGCGTGTTAAGTTTGGAACAGCTATTTGATGGGTGTGGAGATGCTGAGCAGGAAGCAGGCTGTGCAAACCTGCAATTCAGGGGACAAGCTAGGAAAAGCCATAAAAACTTTAAAGTTTCACCACATTAGATGATCTCAAAGCCATTAGACTGAGTGAGATCATCAAGGGAACGAGCAGAAAGAAAAGGCCCAAAGGGTGAGAGCCAGGCCACTCTGTGGCAAGAGGTCAGGAGAAGAGGGAACAGCCTTGGTTGTGAAGGGCTGACTGGGATGGGGGTGGGGGGCGCTGTCTACCTCCCACTGAAAGTGTGTGTAACTCATTCTTGGCTTCCTTTGACAAAATGAGGTCTGCTGAGACCGGGGCATTGATGAAACCTCTGGACCAGCCAGTATCCACTGGTAGAAATGACTGCTTGTTTTTTAAAAGGTAAACTATTTAGAATTAACTAATGATGCTGCCCCTTCCTTTGTTCCCACCTCAGAAGAAGACATTATGCTGGAGTGATTTTTTTTTCTTTAGTCCCATACATATTATTATATTCTGCTATATGGTTCTGTGTGAATAAAGACAAGCACTGAGTGTAAAAAAAAAAGAAGAAGAAGAAGAAAAAGAAAAAAAGACACGACTGCTCTCGAGCTTGGTAGTGACTGAACCAGCCTGGATGGAGTGAGTGTGGGAGAGAGGCCAGGAGAAGAGAAGACTGGACAGGAGCAGGGACCTGGGGTCAATGTCCTTAGGGAACTGGGATAAGGAGAAGCTTTGGCATTTTCAACTTTTCTTTCTTTCTTTCTTTCTTTCTTTCTTTCTTTCTTTCTTTCTTTCTTTCTTTCTTTCTTTCAGATTTATTTTATTTATATGAATACGCTGTAGCTGTCTTCAGACAGACCAAAAGAGGTCGTAGAATCCTATTATAGATGGTGAGCTACCATGTGGTTGCTGGGAATTGAACTCAGGACCTCTGGAAGAGTGGTCAGTGCTCTTAACCGCTGAGCCATCTCTCTTGATTCTTAGTTGCTTTGATACTAGAGCAAAGCCAGCCAACGTAACTGGACACAGGCTTGACTCGGGGAATGAAGGAATGACCGAATGAGTGAGTTAATGAGTATAGATTCAGGGTCAAGTGGGGGCTCTCTTTCCCATGGGGGAGATCTGAGAAGGTTTATATAGCAAAAGAGAAGTTCAGGAGATGATAACGCCCTTGGGAAGGGATAGAAATACCTCAAAGGGCCCTCTGCGTCCTACTCTCCTGTTGACACCAGTATCTGGCCCTCCCATCAGCCGCTTAGCCTGGAGCCCAATTAGGGCAAAAACACAAATTCTTCCCGCCATGGCCCCATGAAGTCTAGCCTCAGGGCTGCAGCCCATTTGGAAACCCGTCTTCGGTTCATTTGTGTGTTTTTTCAATTTGATTATTAAGTGCCGTTTAACACGGGCAAGGGGAAGGCCTGTTTTCATTCCTTGATTCTCCTTCCTCTCTGGCCTGCATGCCTCCCTGGTGAGTAATGGGGAGGTTGCTTTTCTGGAACACGAGGGGAAACTTCCAGCAAATTGCAAAAGCATGTCTCTTCCTTGAAAAATCCTTTCACACTTGTTTAGCACTGGGTTTGTAAAGGTCAGGAAAAGCCTCCATAAACACGCTTTGAATGGCCCTGGTTTTCTTTGTTCTCTTGGAGAACATTCCTTCTTTTCTCCTAAGGGGGTCTCTGGCCTGAAGGGATGGTAATGGAAGAAGAAAGACTAGAGGGTAGTAGTATGCCCTGGAGGATAAAGGATAAACGCACTTTAGAGCTGTTAGACAGCAGGCTGGAGGAGCCCAGGAGGGGCCCCATGGTCACCATCCCACAGTTCCCACAAGGCTGGGACTGCAAGGAAGACAGAAAGCTAACCAATAAGGTCCTGGAACAGTGGTGTTCTTCATATAGGAGCTTGCAAGGCAAGGGGAGGAAATGGGAGACTGGGAAAATAAAGAATGTCAGAATTGCCTATAGAGGGTTCTGCCTAAAAGTCAGAGGCGGCTATTCTCTGACTTTCTCTGCATCTCTCTGTATTCCTCTGGCCAGAGAATGCAGAGTTCTGAAAGAGGACAGGTGAGGAGCTCCACTCCTGCAGAGATACACTCACTCTTCTCTGGGCTGTTGACAGACAAGGTGGCTTTCAGAAAGGTAGACAGGCGAGGATAGAGGGTGGGGCTCCTGGTAGCCCATGCAGACTGTTGGTGTCACTTCCAGAGCAAACCAGGGGAGGCGCCATAGAGCTCTGTGGACAGTGCTGTGATACCAGGTCTTCTTGTCAGCTACTGTTCTGATCTCTGTTACTGTGACCAACTTGTCCCAGTCCATAAGGGGCTGCCTCTGCAGTGCATCTGTCACTGGACCTCTTGGTCCACCACTGACATAGCAGGAAAAGTGGCCCTGTCCACCCAATTCCCATTTCTCTATCTGTAGAGTCTGCCTTCTTTTTGAATGTTCCATGCATTTTCTTTCTCACCCATACAAACAAACAAACAAACCATGATCAAGAAGAACTTAGGCGTGGTGGTGTATGCCAGTAATCCCAGCATGTGGGAGGTGGAGGTAGAAGGATCAGTAATTCAAAGCCAACCTCTATGTAGCAAGTTCAAGGTCAGTCAGGACTACAGGAAACCCACAGTCAAAACAACATCAATGACAGAAACAGGAACTAAGAAAAGGCAGGATGTGCTGTTGGGACAAAGACCTAAAATGGGCCAATAACTTTGTCTGGGAGACTGAAGATGGAGGGATGTCAGGAAAGGACAACAGAGTGTCTCCTCCAGCCCTGGGAATTCTCTGAAGTCCGGTGTGTCTTCTTCATCCAACATAGCACTCAGGGAGGACAGCCATCAGATCTGGGCCCAACAATGTCCCCATGGTGCTCAATAATCTAACAAAAGCTTTATGTGTGAC
The DNA here is from genome assembly GCA_036184795.1 of Tokudaia tokunoshimensis. Lineage (NCBI taxonomy): Eukaryota > Metazoa > Chordata > Mammalia > Rodentia > Muridae > Tokudaia > Tokudaia tokunoshimensis. The sequence continues at coordinate 53,256,772 of BTHU01000014.1, read as the reverse complement.
AGGAGAGCAAGGTCCTTTAGTCCACTGGAGCTCGGGCATCTCGACGGCTAAAGGAGAAGCAGCTGTCTCCTTTTCCATCAGAATCTGGGCTGCCCCCAGCACCCTTTCCTCTTGCAGAGGAGGCCCGGGATCCCCCTGGCCTTCCGGCTGCTGCCTCCTCTTTCTCTCCTGGCCTCTCCTCTCTGTCCCGCCTTCTCCTCACCCAGTCTCTTTTTCTCTTCCTCTTTCCATGCCTCTGATCTTCCAATGTCCCCATCCTTCCTGTTCCCTTGGCAGAGGGCAATGGTGTCATCAGGGGTTGGCCTGGGTCTCCTCCAGCTCAGGACTAGCTTCATGACAAATCTCTGTATACAGCCCTAGTGAAGACAGCCAGCTTCTCTCAATAGCTGTGCATCTGTCTTTAGGTCCATTTTGCGAATGGCGAAACTGATGCTGAGAGAGATGACACTACCTCCTCTCAAGGTCTTTCGAAGATGTAATTTTGCCCAAGGAATCATTCACTGAACATATCAGATCCCCTTTTCTTGTAAAGTTCCAGTCTGCATGATTTGCACCAGGGCTATTAACTGAAGTTCTACCTTCTGTACGCTTAAGACATCCAACTCCATCGCGATCCTACTGCCCCTCCCACCCCCAATTTAGCATAAGCCTGGTGCAGGAAAGCTTTGGGTCTTCCTATATTTCAGGGTTCTTATTCCAGTATCTATGGAGAATGAGTGATATTGTTTCCTTTTGATAATACCAGGGTTTAAGGAAAAAAAAAGATTTATTTATTATATGTAAGTACACTGTAGCTGTCTTCAGACATCCCAGAAGAGGGCATCAGATCTCATTACAGATGGTTGTGAGCCACCATGTGGTTGCTGGGATTTGAACTCAGGACCTCTGGAAGAGCAGTCAGTGCTCTTAACCCCTGAGTCATCTCTCCAGCCCAATGCCAGGGTCTTAAACTCTCTGCATAATGTATTTGCAGGAACTTGCAGTAGAATGGCTTCCTTTTAGTCTAACCTGGACTGTCAACTACTCTCTAGTGACACACACTCCCCCCTCCCTCTTTGTCTTGAAGTTTTTGTAAATGCAAAGGGAATTGTGAGTTTCCAACAGCCCTGGGGAGTAGGGAAGCCTCTCTGCTAATTATTATGACCCAACTAGCCAGGTTTTTGGGGAGCAAATTGAAGCAGAGTTCGTCCAGGTAACTGGAGAAGCAGACCCTGGCCCCTGGAAGTTTCTTTTCAGGGCACACAAGTTTTTGCATGCAGAGATGGCTGCCTGGTATCTGGGCTCAGGGGCTTGACTGAGAGATTGCCACACAGTCGGCACGCGCTGCACAACCTTGTCAGGAGAGAGTGTTTATGAGCCTCCCCGCTAATGATTCCCATTTATGGAACATGTGTGCAGCAGCCGAAGGAGGCCGGCTAAGATGGGACATCAGCGAGGCCTTGGCCTCACAGCCGGGCTGCACGCACAGGCTCAGCAAGGCAGCTGCTGGGGCTGTTCTGTTACAAGCTGAGGGAATCTGAGGCTCTCCAGAAATCTGGCCTTTCCATTCCATCAACATGTTAGCGAAGAAGGTCCTGCGAGAGAGGCTGGGGCCAGACTGACTGAAGGAGGGCAGTAATAAAAACGGCTGCTGTTATGAGGGTGAAAGCTAATATTTCCAGGGTGCTCACTCCATGTGGGGCTTGTTGAAAACTTGTGCCTGTTTTCCCTTTTATTTAATCCTTACAACATGCCTGGTACAGTCCAGATAGGAATTTTGTCTGCTCAGTTAAGCTTCATGGCCCGAAAGAAGAAACACTTAGAAAGATCTAGTGTCCTGTCCAAGGCCATAGACGTATAAAATGGAAACATTCTCATATATGTTGATATTTATGTATGTACATATATATTCATTGTTTAAAATATAGATTTGCACTGTGACATCTTCATGCATGCATATCATTTATTTTGCTCATATTTACCCCCACTTCCACCCCTTATCTCCTGTTGCTGGCTGCCTTCCACGGAGCTGAAATTAAACCCCAGGGTGACTGTAGAGCTAGTCTGGGAGGTGTGGAAAAGTGCATTCTGGAAGTCCATTTACATCCTTTTATATCACAGTTGACGTGTCAGCTTAAAAGGATACATTTGAGAACTTAGAACAACCTAGATTAAGTTCCAGCTTGGATTCTTGGGCCTGGAAAATGGCTCAGTGGATCAAAGTGTTTGCTGTCAAAGCCAGAGGACCTGAGTTCAAATCGCCAGCACCCACTCCAAAGCTGAGCTTGATTGCATTTGCCTGTAACTGGAGTGGATGGAGACAGGAGGATGCTGATAACTCCACAGCCAGCCAGACACCCTGTCTCAACAAATAAGGTGGAGAGCCACAGAGGGTGGTTCCCACACTCTCCTCTGACCTCTGCACTACACGTCTGTATGTTACACAGACATGCATACTCCCACGTACACATGCATGTACATCATACCATATCACCCATGCCTCCTGTCCAATAAGTTACCTTGATTTTCTTACTAAACATTTGAGGAGAGTGGCCATATGTGGCTCAGAACCCAGCAATTAATCCCTAATAATTATCCCACAATTGGACCACACCCAGGTCCCTGGAAACACTGAGCTTGGTGTGGGCACCCCAGCTCATGCTGAAGTTCTGTGGCCACCACCTCCTCAAACACCCATTCATCAGTTGAATAAGACAACGAGACAATAGTGATGGCTGTATCAGGGACCACTCCAAGCAGGGTGAGGGGCAAGGAAGCAATGTATGCAAAGCACATTCTGCATCTCTGAAGGACTGTGGAAAGACTCTTTGTTGTCTTTGGAAACCCTTACGGTCCTCTCCCTTTCGAGCACGGCCTTGCACACTGCAAGCTGTCGTTAGGCACAGAGAAAAAAATAGCAGAAACCCAACCTTCAAAGGTCTTTGGTGCTCTAGGGGGAAGATGGGACCAACACAAATAAAGCATTCATTAAAAACAAAAATGACATGTCATATACACACATACTGTAGATAATCACTAACAGCCGTGTGGAGACATGAGCAGGGGCTATGGGATTGTGCCAGAGAGCCTGGGATGACATCTGAGAAGTTTCTGGAAGGAAGGGGAATTTTGGAAGGATGGAGGTCAGTTCCTCTAGAGGGAAGCTCAATTTCATTCTCCTCCAATCTTACCTGTTCTTTTCCCTAGTACACAGTAGGTGCCTCATGTTGGCTCCCTGAATGAGAACAGGAAATGGCCGGAAGGTGCTCCAGAGAGGGTGTGGACAAACAGTGGGCTGGTGACTCAGAGGGGGCTGAGGGCTCCATGGAGTTTATTTTTCTTTAGTATTTTCTGCCAGAGGCTGGCCCATGATAGGCCCAGAGGGCCAGTTTTCCTTTGGAGAGAAGGAGCAGGGAAGAAGAATTCTATTTCTGTAGTCTGGTTACATCTCACTTTTGTATATTTCTTAAGTACACAAATCCTTCCTAATACCAGGATCTCAAAGGAAAAGAAAAACATCCCCCCCCCCCGTGGACAGAGATGGTTTTGTGTGCCTGCCTAGGGGCAGTTAGTTATGTGGTGTCATGCGCATCTTCTTGGTTGAGCTGAAGGTGGCTCTTTAGAGTCTCCTTTCCTGGGTGTTCGCAGTACAGGCAGGAGAGGAGAGCTAGGAGAGACCTCTCCCTGAGGTTTGGAGGACAAGCCTGGAGAGAGCAGTGGCCAGCCTTGTGCGTTCACTTTGCCTGGGTTCATTTTCACTGTCCACAAGGTCTTGCATACAGATCTCATCACAAAGAACATTAGCTCATGAGGAATGGGGGCACTGACCCGGGTTCCTGTCCATCCTCACAGGCTCCTAGTTGTCTTTACATCTTCTCTTTTACACCTGCCTTTTCTTTCCAACTTCTCAGCCCTTGGCCTTCATGATGCTTTGGCAGTCCTTTAGAGGTGCTTAACATTGGATGCAGAGAGTCTGTTTCTATTGAAAATCACTGAATCATACTCATGTTCAGAACCCTTGAAAGGTGATTATTAAGCCTCTGAAAGATCCCTGACTGGTACCAATGCTGTGTCTCCAGTCTGAGAATGAATCCTAGTGGTATGCGTCAGAGAGTGTTCCCAATCCACTCAACGGTGATTGATTTGGGGACAGGTTTGTGACCTGGAACACCAGTGACCTAGCCTAGAGTCATATGAGAGAAAAGCCTCAGATAAGGAATTACCTATATCAGGTTGATCTGTAGGGTGTGTGTGTGTATATGTGTGTGTGTGTGTGTGTGTGTGTGTGTGTGTGTGTTGGGGAGGATTGTTTCGATTATTAATTGATGTAGGTAGTCACAGAGCCCACCGTGGGTGGCACCATCCTAGGCAGGTGATGCTGGTCTCTATAAGAAAGCTAAAGCATGAACCTGAAAGAGCCAGGTTCCTCCACAGTTTCTCCTTCAAGTTCTTGCTTGAATTTCTGCCCTCATTTCCCTCAGTGATGGACTGTGACCTGGAAGTGTAAATCAAATTAATTCCTTCCTCTTCTAAGTTGTGTTGGGTCAGAGCATTTTATCACAGCAACAGAAAGTAAGTTAGGACAGTTGTTGCCAAGAGAGCCGAGTACTCTTGTTTCCTGTCTTGCCATCTGGTCTCCTGCTCACACACACTCAGACAGCAATGCCATCAACCTTGATCTGAGGCAGCTATCTACCGGGGGTCTCGCCAGAATCAAAGCTATGCTGTCTCACGTTGCAGCCCTCATCCTCGTAACACACAGAAACCTCCTTTTAAAAAAGTGCACACAGCCTTGTATGTATCTGTTTTAGTAACAGCAAGCAAACTCTTTCACTAATTCCTGTCTTGCAAAATATGTCAGTTTCTCTTCCCTTCACCATGCCCCAACATAGTAAATTTATTGAGTCATTTGATCCAAAGGTACAGGTCAAGGAAATTCTTCTTGTACACTTTGTTCCAGAGGGCTCCACTGTACTACCTGACATTTTCTCAGCACTGATGTCTCATGACTTAATCATTTTCAGGATGACAGTCTTCCAAGTAGCAAAAATGGCTGTAGCAACGCTATTCCTCACTCAATGTCTCTGTCCCACATTTCCAAACACTAGATTTGAGTATCACTTGGCTTATACTAACTTCCTCCATCTGAACCAGTCACTGTGACTAAGACATGCTGATGGCTCCTGTCCTGAACACAAGATGTGGCCAACCTCATGAATCACTAGATCTACAAAAGGGAGTCACGGCTAGATGCTGGGGAGCCCTCCCCGCTTCAACATATAGGATCTTGCTATTTTTGCTATATAGTCCTAGATAGTCTGGTACTTACTAGTCCAGGATGACCTTGAACTCATAGAAGTCCTCCTGCTTCCACCTCCTGAGTTCTGATAGGTGCCCTGCTGAGGCCATTTTTATGTCCGCACTTCCTCTCAAGTTGTTCAGAGCACCTTCAACCTCATGTTGCTATTGAGGCTGACATTTTTTTTTCCAGTATATTTTTTGTGACTGGTTCCTTGATTTCTTGTAAAACATGATACCTTTAAAACATATAGCCAAAGATAGTGTGGTTTTTACATGTTCCGCTTGGTGTGTGTGTGTGTGTGTGTGTGTGCATGTGTGTGTACATTGACACAAGCTAGAGTTATCTAGGAAAAGGAACTTCAAGTGAGAAAATACCTTCATCCAGATTGCTTCTAGGTAAGTTTATGGTATGATTCAGTGATTAATGTTTGATGTGAGAGGAAGCAGCCCCTTGGGAGTGGGGGGATACAAATTCTGGGCAGGTGGTCCTGAGTTGTGTAAGACTGAAAGCCATAAGAAGAAAGTGAACGGTGCTCTTCTATGGTTCCTGTCTGGAGTCCCCATTCAGACTTCTTCTAATAATGGGTTGTGATGTGGAAGTATAAGATGAAATGAAACCCTTTCCTTCCCAAGTTGCTTTTTTAAAATTTTTTATTGGTTATTTTATTTATTTACATTTCAAATGTTATCCCCCTTCCCAGTTTCCCCTCCACAAGTCCCCAATCCCCTCCTCCCTCCTCCTGCCTCTATGAGGGTGCTATTCCACCAACCACCCACTCCTGCCTCAGCAGCCTAGGGTTCCCCTATCCTGGGTCATCAAGCCTCCACAAGACCAAGGGGCTCCCCTCCCAGTGATGCCAGATAAGGCAGTCCTTGGGTACATATCCAACTGGAGTCATGGGTATACCCTGTGCATTCTTTGGTTGGTGGTTTAGTCCCTGGGAGCTCTGGGGGGGGGGCGGGTCTGGTTGGTTGATATTGCTGTTCTTCCTATGGGGTTGCAAACCCCTTCAGCTCCTTCAGTCCTTTCTCTAACTTCACCATTGGGGTCCCCACACTTAGTCCAAAGTCTGGCTGTGAGCATCTGCATCTGTATTGATCCAGCTCTGGCAGAGCCTCTCAGAGGACAGCCATACTGGGCTCCTGTCAGTAAGCGCTTCTTGATATCAGCAATAGTGTCTGGGTGTGGGGTCAGCAGATGGGATGGATCTCTAGGTGGGGCAGTCTCTGGATGGCCTTTCCTTCAGTTTCTGCTCCACTCTTTGTCCCTGCATTTCCTTTGGGCAGGAGAAATTCTGGATTAATATTTTTGAGGTGGGTGGCCCCTTCCCTCAACCTGGGGCCGTGCCTATCCACTGGATATGGTCTCTACAGGTTCTATCTTCCCTTTGTTGTGTATTTCAGCTAATGTCATCCCTGTTGGGTCCTGGGAACCTCTTGGGTCCCTGGCATCTGGGACTTTCTAGTGGCTATACCCAGTTCCCCCTCCCCCACTGCTACACATCTAATTTCAAATTCCCGACCCTCTGTACTTCTCCCCCATATTCTCCTGTATCTGAACTTGGCCCCCCCTTTACCCTCCCCCTCCTCTCCCTCCCAAATCTCTCTCTCCCTTTATTTCCCAGAGATTATTCTCTTCCCCCTACTGAGCAGTACTGTAGCATCCACACATTGGTGTGATCTTCTTTCTTCTTGGGTTTCATATGGTCTGTGAGTTGTATTGTGGGTATTCTGAGCTTCTTTTTGGCTAATATCCACTTATCAGTGAATGCACACCATGTGTGTTCTTTTGTGATTGAGTTACCTTACTCAGGATGATATTTTGAAGTTCTATCCATTTGCCTGAGAATTTCATGAAATCATTGTTTTAATAGCTGAGTAGTACTCCATTGTGTAAATGTACCACATTTTTTGTATACATTCCTCTGGTGAAGGACATCTGGGTTGTTTCCAGCTTCTGGCTACAATAAATAAGGCTGCTATGAACATAGTGGAACATGTGTCTTTGTTATATGTTGGAGCATTGTTTAGGTATATGTCCAGGAGTGGTATAGCTGGGTCCTCAGAACTATTTCTAATTTTCTATTCCAAAGACCAGACTGATTTCCAGAGTGGTTGTACCAGTTTGCAATCCCACCAGCAATGAAGAGTGTTCCTCTTTCTCCACATCCTCACCAGCATCTGCTGTTACCAGAGTTTTTGATATTAGCCATTCTGACTGGTGTGAAGTGGAATCTCAGGGTTGTTTTGATTTGCATTTTCCTGATGACTAAGGATGTTGAACATGTCTTTAGGTGCTTCTCAGCCATTCGATATTCCTCAGTTGAGAATTCTTTGTTTAACTCTGTTCCCCATTTTTTAATAGGGTTATTTGGTTCTCTGGAGTCTAACTTGAGTTCTTTGTATATATTGGCTATTAGCCTACATCTATAGGATGTAGGGTTGGTAAAGATCTTTTCTCAATCTGTGGTTTGCTGTTTTGTCCAATTGACAATGTCCTTTGTCTTACAGAAGCTTTTCAATTTTTATGAGGTCGCATTTGTCAATTCTGGATCTTAGAGCATAAGCCATTGGTGTTCTGTTCAGGAAAATTTCCCCTGTGCTAATATTTTCAAGGTTCTTTCCCACTTTCTCTTCTATTAGATTCATCATATCTGGTTTTCTGAGGTTGCTTTCAATCATGGTATTTTATCATAGCAATTGGTACTATACCTAAGACAAATTCCTTTTCAAGTACCTTCAAAAATGAGAAAACTCATTGCTGAACCTTGTGTCCCAAATTAGGTTTTAAGGTGTGTTCTTCTTCAGCTCTGTGGTTCCCAGGCTGGCTTCCAAGCCATGGATATCACGGATATATCCTGTCCTTTCCTTTGTGGCCAGAAAAGTGATAAGGAGACACCAGATAGCTGTGAAATCTAGGAAATGCCTCCCCCACTTTCCTTCATCTCTCTGTCTCTCTCTGTCTCTGTGTCTCTGTGTCTGCCTCTCTCTCTCTCTCTCTCTCTCTCTCTCTCTCTCTCTCTCTCTTTGACAGAGTCTCAGATAGCCTAGGCTCATTGTGTAGCCAAGGATAACCCTGAGTCTTGATCCCGCTGCCTCCATCTACCCAGAGCTGAATTACAGACACATACCAGCTCTCCTGGCAATGCCTTTCAGTTCTTAGCTGAACCGGTTCCTGATCTTTGGAAGCGGAGCCCGAGAGCTCACTTCTGCCTGGGCAGGCAGCAAGCTCACCCCAGACATGAACAGTTTTAAAGACTGGAGATTAACCCACTGCTGCCATGAGGCAGCAGTGCAATCACACACATCTTCAGGCTTTGGGGGAAATTAAGTTACTGTGTACGCAGACTGGACAGAGGTTTTGACATCTGTATATATAGTTTTCCATGTGTGGGTACACCTGTGTATGTACAGATGTGTGGTAGCCAGAGATCTTTAGGTGTCTTTCCTCAGTAACTGTCTACCTTGATTTATGAGACAAGCTCTTTCATTGGCCTGGAACTCTCTATTGGGCAAAGGCAGGCTGCCAGTGTGCCCCAGAACTCCTTCTGTATCTGCTCCCCAGAATTAGGATTACAAGCGCATACCACCATGCCCAGCTTTTCACATGGATTAAGCCCAGGTCCTCTTGCTTGCTTGACAAACACTTTCCAAACTAAACTATCTCCAAAAGCATCTCTAGGTTTTAAGTCAGGATCTTATCATGCATCCCAGGTTAACGTTGAACTCCCTACACTGCTCAAGCTGCCCTGACCTCAAACTCCTCCTGGTTCATTATCCAGAGAGCTGGGATGACAGACAGATCTGCGCTTTGTCGCTTTCTCCCTTTTAAGTTCTAGCGTAGGGGAATTAGTTTGCCCCGAGTTACATAGACTGGAGGGCCCAGGATGTAGCTTAGTGGTAGAACATTTGCATAGGATACATGAGGTGCTAGTTTTGTTATTTAACTTCTGTCAGGTCCAATCCAGTGGAGTGGAGGTCGAGGGAAGCCCTTTCACCAGGCCAGGGGTCCCACTCCAGGGATCAAGATGGACGGACGGATGGCCAGGATTATGTGGAATTATATTCTATAATTCAAAAGTGAATGAATGAATGAAGGAAGGAAGGAAGGAAGGAAGGAAGGAATACTATAGTTCTAGTCTATCCTATATCCTGGATGAACTTTTCTGGAGGGTCACACACTTTGGGTATTTCCTCAAGGACTCAAGGCCCAGTTTGTTTTTGTGAGCTATGTCACAGTGTCTTTCATAGCATCAGGATTGTCTGTCTGGACCAGTTCTCCCAGGGAACAGCACTCACACTCTCAGGGTCTCTATTAGGTGTCAGGCCATCTTCTCAACCCTAAGCCCTGTGAGTACAGGAACTCCTTAAACAGCCCTACGAGGTGCAGATGACCATCATCGCCCGATATGCAGGTGAGGGAGCCAAGACGCAGACAGGTTAAGTACCTGGTCCCCAACAACACAGATGGAGTTAAACCCAGGTCAACCTTGAGAAGGATGGAGGCGATGGAGACAGGGGTTCCAAGGAATGGAGTGTATTTCCATTCTGAAAGTTCTGCCCTACTCGATTACTCCATGTTTGTCTTGGTTCTAGACTTCTGTTACTCATGGGATTCCCAGGAAGAAACACCATGCTAATAGATGTCTTAGTCCATTCGGGATGCTGTAACAAAACAGTGGGTGCAGATACATTACAAACAAGAGCTTGATCTGGAATAGAGAATCCAGGCTCCAGACAGAGGTTTACCAGTCAGTCAGTTCCTGGTGAAGACCTGGTTCCTGCCTTATAGATAACTCCTTCTAGCTCTGTCCTCAAACAGAAGCAGGGACAGAGAAGGTCTCTGGGGTCTCTGGTCCATATGAGTGTTTGAGGGGCAGCCATGTGTGTAATGGATAGGAGCCTGTAACAGAGGCCAGAGGCCTCAGTAAACCTAGAGTTAGCATGTGAGTGAACAAACCCCAGAGCCTCCTCCTGTCTGTCTCCACCCCCATCACTGTGCTGGGGTTGTAGAATTGCATTCATCCATGTGGACACTTCAGGCTTTTTGGGGGATATACTGAGGATTTGAACTCACGTCCTCATGCTTGCCAGAAAGCACTCCTACCCACTGTGCTATCTCTCCAGACAGCTTCATGAGCTCTCTTTTATAAGGGCACCGATCTCAGCCATGAGGGCCGCACTCTCTTATCCTAATCATCTGTCTAAGGCCCCACCTCCAGACAACCATCCTGGTAGGGAGAAAGATTTCAGCATGATTTTTCTTTTCTTGTTATTTTTCGAGACAGGGTTTCACTGTGTCACCATGAATGTCCTAGAATTCTCTCTGTAGACCAGGCTGGCTTCGAATTCACAGGGATCCGGCAGTGGAACATCTAAGCTGAGACAAATTCATCGTATAATCTTCATCATGGCTCTAGTGAATACAAGATGACATCTGACTTTGCATGTCTTGGGACGGCAGGTTCGCAGTCCAACAGACACTCTCTGAGGACCATGTGTGAGTCTATTGACTCATCTGTGATGACTTCAAAATAAAACTACCCTGTCCCCTTCTCCAGTCCTTACTAATCAGAGCAAAGATACTATAAAACTCAGAATGATGTTCCTTTAGTCCCATTAACTGAACTCCTACTGTGTGCCCCACACTAGGATGGGTAACTAGTCCTTTTAAATGCATGAAACTTAAGCCCTAACCTGGAGGAACCCTTGTCCCTCAGGTGGCAACAGATGTGACCAGGGAGAGCTGTGGTGAAGCAGCCTCCACATGTTTTTGGACTGCAGTTTTTACCCTTCAAACCTTCTGACCCTGATCCTTTGCCAATAGAATTTCTGGGAACACACCTTGGTCTATGACTACTCCACATAATCCTGGCCATCCATCCGTCCATCTTGATCCCTGGAGTGGGTCCCCTGGCCTGGTGAAAGGGTTTCCCTCGGCCTCCATCCCACTGGATTGGACCTGACAGAAGTTAAATAACAAGGTTCGCACTGTCCTTAACTTGTCGGCAGCCACCACCCAAGGACTTCCATGATGACTCAAGGGTGTTACACAGTGCCTGGCTCAGCTCAGCGCCAGGGCCCTCTCACCCCAACGGCCTCACTCTTGGTCTTGATAGAAACCAGGCAAGTCTCCCCATCCACATTAATTTTCTTTTCCCCTTCTTTTTACCTCAGGGAAGTGGAGTGCAAGACGCCTTCTTGCTCACGTGTTTCTGGCATGGGACTTTCCACTGGTCCAAGAGCTGTTAACCAGGAGCTTAGAGCTGCGCCCATGAGCCAGCACGGGGTCTAGCAGCCAGCTAACTCCAGGCCTGCACACTCTGGGGCCCTCACACATTGAATGGGACTCAGCTTCAAACCAAGCCCCTCCCAAAGCCTTCCTGACAGACCCCTGGGCTACTGTGACATAAAGCTTCTCTCTAAGGCGCCATCTGATTTTGGAAGAAAATGACAGATGGCTTTAAGTAGCAATTTAACTCTTGAATGGGAAAGTACAACATTCCAAAAACTTACATGACACATTTGTGAAAAGCCCTGATGAGTATTTACAGTTATTTTCCAAACACAGAATGAAATGGTAAAAAGAAGGAACATCACACCAGTTTTCAAATCTTGATATGAAAGAAGTGTTTAACTCTGTGTGTTCCAGAATCTTCAGTGCATGGAGCAAGACCTCGTTCATGCTCTTCTTCTGGGGCTTAAGAGGTCTTCACTTCTCTCTCTCTCTCTCTCTCTCTCTCTCTCTCTCTCTCTCTCTCTCTCTCTCTCTGTCTGTCTGTCTGTCTTTCTTTTTCTTTTTTCTTTTTCTTTTTTTGAGATTGGGTCTTATATAATTCATGTCGGCCTCAAACCCCTTATGTAAGCCAAAAATGGCCCTGAACTTCTGATGCCTCTGCTTCCCAGTGCTGAGATTTCAGACTTGGTTCAGTACTATTAATAGCTTAGAGCTGGATGCGGTTTCACATGCCGTTGATCCCAGCACTTTGGAGGCGGAGGCAGGAGGATCTCTATGAGTTCAAGGCCAGCTTGGTCTACAGAGTGAGTTCCAGGACAGCCAAGGCCACATAGAGAAACTCTATCTTGAAAAGAGCAAACAAAGGGCTGAAGAGGTGGCTCAGTGGTTAAGAGCACCAACTGCTCTTCTGAAGGTCCTGAGTTCAAATCCCAGCAACCACATGGTGGCTCACAATGATCTTGTAATGAGATCAGACCCCCTCTTTTAAGGTGTCTGAAGACAGCTACAGTGTACTTACATATAATAAATAAATCTCTAAAAACAAACAAACAAGCAAACAAACAAAACAAAACTACTATTGGTTTATGCAGTCCTGGTCATTGAGCCCAGGGAAAGCATTCTATCAACTGAACTATGTCCCTAGCTCTCTAGCTGAGGGGGCCTGTGGCAAGGAAGGGCAGAGCCTGAGTTTTGCAGGCAGTCTGGGCCTGCTTGCTGCCCTCTCATTCCCTGGAGAGATGCCTGCCTCAGCTTGGGCTTGAGATGAGAAGACACAGTAAGGATGTAAGCAGGGGAGTGATGGGTGGGGTGTGGATCAGTGACCAAGAAAAGGCATAGAGGCATTCTTGGTGCCATTTGCTGTTGCTGCAAGGATACCCTGACAAACCAACTTAGATGAGAAAGGGTTTACCTTAGTTCTCCATTCCAGGTTTCAGTCCATGAGTGTGGGGGAGGTCAAGGCGGCAGGAACCTTGAAGCAGTTAGTTCACCCACGGTCAAGATCGGAGAGAGAGTGAGAATAAATGTATGCAAACTGTACTCAGTCCACATCTTTCTTTTTCATATAATCCAGAACTCAAACCTAGGTGATGTTGCCACACACATTTAGGCTGGATCTTTCCAAGCCAATCAACAAGATCTAGGTGGTCCCCAATAGACAAGTCCATAGGCCAACATGTTCAGGAGACGCTCCCACTGAGACTCTTTTCTCAGATGATTCTAGATTGTGTCACGTTGACAATGAAAACTGACCATCCCAGAAAACTCTGGAGTTCTTCAAGGAGCAGTATTCTGGGAGGGGTGCTGATGTTGCTGAAGTATGGATGAATCCAGACCACACTCACTGCACATGTCCCTCCTGGGTTCTCCTTGATATTATTACTCAGTGACTTTCCAGAGTGGTTTGAAATGACTTTTTTTTTTTGATGAACATTCTTGCAGAACACCAGTTGAACCCCTCCCTCAAGTAACTCTCTAGACACCCCAGACCCCACAACTTTCAGTACATACATGAGATTTCATCTTTTCAAATGGGGCATGGGGAGGAAAGTCTTGTGATCTTCAAAGGAGCAGAAAACCATTGACCAGCCTGTGGCTGGGGATGGACAAAGATGAGGGTAGTCTCTATGGAGACTGGTTGGTTCTCTGGGCTATCATGGGATACAACACTGGAAGACCTATTTGCTCTATGCCAGGGAAACGGTTATGCAGTGTTCGTTCGCCCAATTAGTGCCACCCAGTTAGGGGTTATGGAAACCTTCCTCTTCATCTCTGATTCCAGCTTTGACCTGGACGTCCTGCTGGTTGTTAGTTGTTTGATTGCTTTACGACCCTCTGGCCTCAAGTGCTGTTAATTACAGGAAGTTCTCTTTGCTCTCACATTCACATGATCTGCTTGTAGTTCTGCCATGGCAGACAGTCTCTCATGGCCACCAGGATGTCTCTGCAGCCTTTCTTGATTACGTCTTTGTCTATGGGGGTAATATGCAATGTGGAAGTCTCTTGTTAGCAGCCACCCTTCCCCACAATTAAGTCTCTTAGAATTAGCTGTATTAGGAGCAAGAATGTAGGAAGGGACAATAGTCTGTACTTATGTGACTCAGCGGCTTTATGGGCCATCACATGACTAGTGGGGAGGCCTGTCCCTCTTATATGACTGACTTGCTTATCCTTTTTTTTTTAATTTAATTTTATTTTTTTACTTATTCACTTTACATCCCAAACACTGTCCCCCCTCCCAGTTACCCCCTCCCAAAACCTTCCTCCACCCCCTCCCCTTCTCCTCTGAGTGGGTGGGTACGCCCTAGTTATTTCCCCCAACCTGGAACATCAACAAAGTCTCTGTGAGGATAGGAGCTTCCTCCCCACTGAGGACAGACAAGGCAGCCCAGCTAGAAGAACATATCCCACAGAGAGGCAACAGCTTTTGGAATAGCCCCTGCTCCAGTTGTTTGGGATCCACATGAAAACCAAGCTGCACATCTACTATGTATGTGTATGGAAGTCTAGGTTCAGCCCGTGTATGTTCTTTGGTTGGTAGTTCAGTCTCTGAGAGCCCTAAGGGTCCAGGTTAGTTGACTTTGTTGGTCTTCCTGTGGAATTACTATCTCCTTCAGGGCCTGAAACCTTCTTCCTATTATTCCATAAGAGTCCCCAAGTTCTATCCACTGTTTGGCTGTGGGTATCTGCATCTGTCTGAGTCAGCTACTGGGTGGAGCCTCTCAGAGGACAAACATGCTCCAATCTGCAAGCATAACAGAATATCATTAATATAACTTGCTTATCTTATATCCACACCAAGCCTTAACAGTCACCTTCCTCTGTGTCTCAGACTTTGTCTTGTCAATCTCTAATCTTCTTTCACACCTAGCCTTCATTCTCACTGCAACATATGTGGCCAGCTGGCTGCTTTCACCACAGGCCCTTCCCCTACAGACAGAAAGGCCCCGACTCCATGTAGTTGGGCGTCAGGTTGACCACAGGTAGATTGTGATGGATAATTTCAATTGTCAACTTAATGAAATCTAAAATCAGCTGGAAGGCTCGTTTCTGTGCATGTGTGTGGGGATTAACTAAGGCAAGAGTCCTCATAGCACTGTTCCCTGGTGAGATTCTGGACTGTCCTATAGAGAAAGTGAACTGAGCACAGCCATGTGCTGCCCTTGGCCTCTTGATTGCTGATGCGACATTACCAGCTCCTTCTAGCTCCTGTCATATTGACTCCTGTCACAATGGACTATATATATCCTTGTACTGTGAGCCAGAATAAACCCTTTTTCTCTTAAGTTGCTTTTGCCAGGGCAATTTATTATTAGAAAAAAAGGAGAAGAAAAGGAGAGAGAGAGAGAGAGAGAGAGAGAGAGAGAGAGAGAGAGAGAGAGAGAAAAGAAAACAGTGTGTTTGCAGCATGTGCATACTTTGTAGGCTGAAGATGTGTGTGCTCACCTATGTGCATGTGTGTATCATTCCCGACAAACACAACTGTGGTTAGCCTACTAGGGATGAGCTTTTGTTCTAAGTTCAAGGGTGGAGAGAAGAACCCAGGCCTGGAAGAAGCAGAAGGATAATAATGAAGTGAAACTCAGAAACCCTCCAGTACCCACGCAAGGCCCATGGGCTTCCTGAGTGGAGGTTTGCCACCTCCAGTTCTGTGAAAGTCTGACTGGTATTCATTTGTGGGGCGACTCATGTGTTATAGATGGAGAAAGTTCCCGGGCCATCTGGCAACTTCACAGAGAGTCTTGGTTACTTGGGACTTCAGTTCTTCCATATGTTGGAAGCTGTGGTGGCTGTATCTGCCCAGAGCTCACTGGGCCTTCTCTTAGTAAAGCCCCTGCTGATCTATATGGACTGAAAGCATGAGACATATGGTTTCCCAAAGCTTTTTTGCTAGGATGATTGTAGAGCAGGGATTCTTCTGCTGTACTGGCTAATCAGGAACTAAGTTAAGGCTGAGGAAGTCCCTTTGGTGGAAGAGAATCTGAAGTTTGACAGAGACACACATGTATTTTGAGCATCTAGATCCAGTTGTTTCTGAAGCCAGTTGTATCTGAAATTTTAAGAGTGTGAGTCATCTCTTTTTGTTCTGACTGTAGGACATCTCTACGGTATGACTCACACAGGGAGTTGGTGTTCTCTGTGACATTGCAGTAAGTCATTGGCAGAGGGCTATCCTGGGAGGGGTAGTAAACCCTCTCAGCTGTCCAGCCCCTGGTGGGTCAGTCAATGGCAAAGGGGCAACTGTGAGCTCTGGGTTGGTGCCAATGGCACCTACTGGAGAAGGCCTGAACAGTGCTAGGGAGCCTCCCGGGCCTCTTTCCCATCATTTCCCTGTTCTTCATCATCATGAAGTAGGGCAACACATACAGGCAGAGTAGTTACCTTCTTCATTGCTGAGGCAAAGCTATCTGACAAAAACAACCTATACAATAGACAATCCTATCTCTCATCCATTCTTTCTCTGTCTACTGCACACTTGGAACTCTCCAAACAAGGCCATTACTAGGTATAACCCTTTGTCCTTGGACCTCCATAGGACTAAACCAAAAAACAAATGAACAAGCAAGTAGCCCCTGGGGGGGGAAAACATGAAAAACAAAACCACATTTTTTTCTTTATGAAGTATTATGGTCAGTTTATCATAACAGTAATCCAAACACAGTAAAACACCAGGCAAAGTAGAGACTCAGTGCTTCTGTGGTTTCAATAAGCATGTAAGTCATCTAGGACTCATTGAGAACAGGCAGAGGAGGCTAGAAGAAAACACACACAGACACAGACACAGACAGGCAGACAGACAGACACACACACACACACAGACACACACACACACACACACAGACACAGACACAGACACACACACACACACACATGCAAAATTTCTTCAAATTGATTTTCTAATGCATTTTTAATAACTACATTATTAAATTTAGCTGAAGCTTTTCAAATATATTTATTGTGGGTCAATAACTCTTTAATTAATATCTATTAATAGTTTAACTAGAAATGACTACAGGGTCAGTGGGCAGCAGAGAAAGGAACTTGCCTCCAAGCTCAGTGACCTGAGCTCAAGCCCTAGAACCCATATGGAGGAAGATGAGAAGAAACTCCTACAGGTCATTCTATGACTTGCACGTGTGTGACATCACACACACACACACACACACACACACACACACACACACTGCAGTGTGAGAAATTCTGTCATAGATATGAGCATGTGCCTGCAGAGGAGAATCAAGGTCAGACACAGGTAGAAGAAGGTAGTCTCAGGGTGTTCAAAAGAGGAGTGAGGAAGGATGCATGTAAGAGATGGTCAGACAAGCAAGGAGATGGGAGGTCCCAGGGCATACGAGAACCACTGGTGTCTAACCACAGAGAGCTGGAAGTGAGGGGTCTCTGGGAAGTGCAGCACCTGGAGTAGACAGAGGAGAACAGATCCAACAGGAACCAGAAGTACTTACCAAGGATGAGGGGAGTGGTGGGGGAATCTCCAGGTGAGTGGCAGTGTCTTCCTGCCCTATAGAAGTTCCCCCTGAGCTCCTTAGGGACATCAGACCTGAGGGTCCAAGTTCAAGGCTGCATGTATAATCATGAATAAACTGTTGAAACTGAAAACACACACACACACACACACACACACACACACACACACATTAGGACCACAGAGTCTGTCAGTGTAAAGCAAGATTCCATAGCCAATATCACCTCCAGCCTAGATCCAACTAATAGCTCTCTAACTAGTCTCACAGAGCCCTCTGATCTCAACTAAAACTCAGTTTTAATTTTCTATAACAGATCTGCCCTTCTCAGGATTTATTGGCTGTAAACAATACCAGTGATGGAGTAGAAGGCATGAGTCATGACTTTGGGACATTGTCAAGAGAAGTTTTGACTCCTATGACTCCAGATCTATAGTTGTACAATGGACTATTCCCACCCCACTCCCCCCCACACCCTGGAGATAGTTTCTCAAGTATCCTAAGTTGGACTAGAACTCATTATGTAGATGAAGATGACCTTGAACTCCTAACTCTTCTGACTCTACCCTCCCAGTGCTAGACTTACAGGTTGGTCCTGCCATATCCATTGTTTGTAATATTGGGAATAGAACAAGGTCTTTGTGAGTACCAGGCACACTCTCTATCAACTGATCTACAGCCCTACTCCATAGTCTATCATTTTAGATGAAGTTTCTGCTTAGCCATAGCCCTGACCCCACAGGGATAAAATCTCACTAAGATTTATATCACCCACCCAAGGTGTCCCACACCAGGCATTCACAGAGTAAAGCAGTTGCAGATGATCTTGGGGACACCGAGTCAGCCTCTTGGAAAAGACTCCCTAGACATGAGGCAGAAGAGAAAGAGATTGAAACCCAATGACAGAATTGGCTCAGCACCATTTCCCTAGGACCATCCTACTCACAAGGCCATTGAGTTTCCAAACTGATGGCCTTACCTGCAGATCATTTTTATAGATGCACCAGGGTTTCACACACTTCCTTAGGCCATCAGTTCCTACCCCCAAGAGTGACATTTGTAGAGACATGACCCTAAATTGAGTAACTCACATGAAGCCCATTCGTACCTTCCATTGTTGAAAGTAGACCACAGGCTGGGCAGTCAGTTTCACAGAATGAGGTGACTCCCTTGAGTACAGGAGTTGTAGCCTTTGGCAAATTAATCCTGTTAAGTATAAGCTCTCTTATGTGTTTCATAATTATAACAGAAGCCTGCTACAAGGGGTCTATTGTTATCATAGGACCTAGTCATATGTCACCTTTATCCCAATAGGGGGCCTGGACCAGGGCAAGTTTGGTAAATAATATACTCAATAAGAACCATTGCATTGCTGTTGTTGTTGTTATTGCTATTGCTATTATTTAGTTTTATGAGAGAGCATGTCAGTCTGTGGTGATGCTGTTCTAGAACTCACAGCAATTCTCCTGTCTCAGCCTCCTGTGTGATAAGTAAAGGTGTGTTAGAATGCCTGTCCTCTGCCTTATCATTATCTTTTAATTCCTGTTGCTTGCAGAATATTTCAGTTCTAGCTTGATTTCCTCTTGCTGTGATAAAACACCCTGACTAAAAGCAACTTGAGAAGGAAAGAATTATTTCTGCATACAGATTACAGCCCATTATCCAGGGAAGCCAGGGTGGGAACTCAAGGAAGGATCTGAAGGTAGGAACTTGAGCAAAAACCACAGAGAAAAGCTGCATACCGACTTACTTCTGGCTCTTGCTCAACCGGCTTTCTTCTACTGCCCACAACTGTGCCCAGGGATGACACCACCCACAGTGGGCTTGACTCTCCTGCATCAATGATCAGTTAAGACTCCCTCAGATGACTCTGGCTGTGTCAAGCAGACAGCTGAAGTGAACCAGGAGAGGGCCCAGCTGAGTTGAGCACGCCAGTGTGTCAGCACCGTGACTGTACATGGGCCTGTCACAGAAATGAAAGTCACTTTGTTCGTGTGACTCCCGATGGCTCATCTTTGTCCTTGAAAGCCACAACATTCATTTATTGTCTTCCCTCAGCCCCAGCCTGTAAGATTAGCAGGACCAGGGGCTGGCTCATTCCAGCCAAATGCTCAGCCCAAATTCAATTTTAATTTTCTATGACAGATCTGTTGCTCTTCAAATCTGCTGAATGAAAGTGACAAGAGTCTGGTGCAGAAGGTGTGTATCAATGATTTTCAGGGCAGTGCCTGGGGAGCCTTCAGTCTTTTGGCTTCAACAGCCACACTCCTGGACCCCACGGGACTGGTGGTCTCTATTTCTCTTGTCCCTCTTGTGGGGAAGAAATACCTTGGATCTAGCCATTTCCATCATTTCCCCTCTCTGAGTAAGTGGGAAAGTTGCCCATTCATCCCTCCAAGGGTTTAATTAGTGAGGTCTTTGGCAGGTCCCCCTAAGGTAGAAGGAGCTGGAGATTCCATAGCCTAATCCAGGCCAGCATCATCTCCGGCCTGGACCAGGGCAACATGCTTCTAACTAGTCCCACTGAGCCTGGTCTGACCTCTAGCACATTCTGAACCAAAATTTTCCCCAAATGCAATATGATCCCATCTCTTTCCATGTCAGGAATTCGCAATTGCTTTTCATGATCCTGAGACCTGGATCCATGATCTTTACCAGAGTTTGACTCCCTGCCTCTGTCTGTGCTGAGATAGGGTGAAGGCAGCCTTTGAATGTGTGGATCACATGCTTTTCACATGCCAGTCACTCCAATGGAAGACAGCGTATGTAGTTCTCCTGCTTCTACGAAGCTTCCCTCCCCCAACCTCAGAGCTCCTTGTTATCACCCTTATCCCAATAGGGTCCATTCCTGCCTCCCACTGCAGTGTTGACACGAGGAGGACAGGGACTATCCAACACCTACCACAGCACCAGAGGGGAATCTGATAAAGATGCAATGCCTGTTTTTAAACACTGGGTTTCTTACATGAAGACAGGGACCTCAGAGGAAAAGCTCAAGAGAGAAATGAGCAGACAAGTTGGTTGTGATTCCCTGGATTGCCTCGGGCTGAATTACTCAAGCCACAGGCACACATCTGTTGGTTTCATTTTTAAATATGATGCTGTTAGGAATTACTTTCCTTAATCTTAATGTTCCCTTCCCATCCCTTACACACATTCTTCATTAGAAGCTGCTGTCCTTCCTGCCCTTCCCACAAAGCCACAGTCTCTGGTGGTGATTAAGTCACAGAGGAATCTCTCATCAGATTAGAATGGAGTAGGAGAAGAGTTCACCTCTCACCTCATGACCATTTTGCATCTCTCTGGGGTCTGTGAATGAGAAAGGGAGGAGAGGCTGTAGACATGCTGTTCAAAATGTTGATGGTCCCTGTTAAACACAGAAACTGATAATTTAGTGAATGATTGGGCAATTTCACTCCGGTAGGACATCCAAGTCCAAAGGGTGAGCTGGTCACAGTGAATGAGATAGTAAGGACTTATTGGATGCTGTTTCAATCACAGAGGTACTGATACTGAGGACAGAGATCAGTGGGTAAAAATAATTGCCACACAAGCATGAGGACTTGAGTTCAAATCCCCAGAACTCATGTAAAAAGCCAAATGCTGTAGGTGCTCGAATGTGTAATCCCAGCACCCTAAGGGAAGGTAGGGAGGAGATTGGAGAATTGTTTGAAGCTCAGGGACAGCTAGACTAGCACAGGCAGCCAAAAATCAACAAAAAGACCCTTCCTCCAAACAAGAAGGAAGGTGACCCCTGAGGCCTAAGACTGTCTTTTAATGTCCATGTGAGTCTTGTCATGTGAACAGAGCTACATTCACACCTAGGAATGAACATATCACATAGCACACACACACACACACACACACACACACACACACACACACACACACACACAAGAAATCCAGACATTAGGGTCACACCATCCTTCTCAATGTTAAGGAAAAGTCGTGGTTCTCAATCCTCCTAATGCTACTACCCTTTAATACAGTTCCCCATGCTGTGGTGACCCCCAACTATAAAAAAATTATTTTGTTGCTAGTTTATGACCATAATTTTGCTTCTGTTATGAATCATAATGTAAATATCTGATATGTAGGTTATCTGATACGTGATCCCCAAAGGGAATCTCGACTCACAAGTTGAGAACCGCTGCTGTAGAGTTTGTACCGCAGATAGTATGGAAACAGCTGTACTAAAAGATGGCACAAGCCTTGTCAGACTGTGAGGCAAAGGCAGGCATTCAAGAAATACCCTGAAGCTAAGGCAGGTGCCATATTTATAATCCTAGTTCCTAGAGGCCAAAGCAAGAGGGAGTATCATGGCTAGCCTGAACTACACAGTAAACTCTGCCACACCAAGCAGAGGGAGGGAGATACAGCGGTGGAGATTGAGTTTAAATGTAAAAGTGCAAAGAAAGTAAAGAATGGTCACTATAATTAAGGGGATCAAGGGTCAGACCCTTTAGGGACGAACCGTGAACTGGCTCTTAAGAGAACTGATGATGGAGGACAGGAGCATTAGGCATTTCTGAGAAGGGGGACAGGTGAGCTATAACATGTGTAGGGAGGTGGCAGCTCACTGCTCAGTTTGCTAAACTGAGTTGGACAGGACAAGCATCTGGCTTTCTCCTCTTGGAAACCAACATAGTGACAATGGGTTTAGTTGGACGCAGCAGGCTGGAGAAGTAACAAGCTGTTCACATGGGGTCAGCTATTCACCTTCATTCTTTGCTTTTGCTGTATGTACACATGCATGTACATGCTAATGTGCATATGAAGGCATATGGGGGTATATGCAGAGCTGAGTGGACACATGTTCATATGTGTAAAGTCTAGGCATCTGTTGTTCCTTTGGATGCTATTTCGTTTGTAAATATTTTTCTTTTTTAACAACAGGCTATCTCATTGGCCCAGAACTTACCAATTGGGCTAGGCTGGCTGGCCCATGAGCCCCCAAGATCTTCCCATGTCTGCCCCAGTACTGGGATTAGAAGTATGTTCCACAATGAGCAGCTATTTTGCATAGGTCCTGGGGAATGAAGCCAGGCCCTCACACTCTCATGGTATACTTTGCTAACTCCCCAGTCCTTGTTTGGTCTGAGACAGGGCCGCACACTTGAAGCCCATACTGGCCTGGAGCTCACGATGTGGTCTTGATCTCTCAGTAATACTCTTGCCTCAGCTTCCTGAGTGCTAGAATTATAGGTGTTAGCTTACCATCCACGTTCTTAGCAATGATAAAATGAAAAATGGTATCCCTGAGGTGGAGAAACAAGCGGGCAGCACCTTAACCATGGAGCCCAGATTCAGCATTGTGATTCTGGAGAGTAAGTGACAGCCTTTGGCCCCTAGCATGATGCAATGGGAAGCTACGGGACCACTTTTGGATTCTTTTCTTTATTTAAAAAACTTTTTTTTCTACACGACATATTTTGACCATGTTTTCACATTCCCTCAATTCCTCCCAGATCCTTTATACCTCCCTCCCCACACAACTTCATATCTTCTCTCTCTGTTTCATCTCTCTGTGTGTGTGTGTGTGTGTGTGTGTTTGTGTGCATGCACCTGTGTGCATGCATATGTATGAGCATATGTGTATTCGTGTCCCCTTGGAGGTTAGGAGAGAGCATCAGATACCGTGGAGCTGGAGTTACAGTAGGTTATGGGCCACCCAACATGGATGCTTGGAACAGGACTCCAGTCCTCTTCAAGAACAGATAGCAAGCACCTTTAGCCACTGAGCTATCTCTCCAACCCCAAGAACCATATTTGTGATATAAAACCTGTAATTTGAAGTTAGTCACAGAGAACCATCAAACACACTAATTGGAAAACTATTCCTCAAAGTAGCTGCAAAATGTAAACACCATGAAAGGGGAGCTTCGCAGAGCTGCTACGGGTTTCTAGATACTGAGAAATGGCAGTTAAACAAACCTGCATTCTGAATGATCTTAAATCACAACACTGGGACAGGTGGTGTGACTTGAACGAGACCTGTCCATCATGTAACAGCAGGTAGCAAGGTTCATTTCCCTAGTGTGACCACTCTCTGTGGGAAAAGGAGAACATTCTTATGTTTAGGGAATGCATACTGAGTGTTAAAGAGGCATTAGGTGTCAAGCAATTCAGGAATAATCATAATGCTGACAACGGAGACCAGCTATAGATAGAAGATGCAGCCTTGGCATGTGACCCAGGGATGCAGTGCTAGCTAGCACCTCGGGGCTGGAAGGGAAAGTGTGTGGGTGCATGGGGGATCCTCTGTGCCACTGTGATTTTTCTGAGAATCTGAAATTGGATGGAAATAAAACATCGAAGGAGAAGATAAAGCTTCAGTCCCCACTTGGCCTGCACTAGTGTGTACTTTGTTTACATCTCCCCATCCTCCTGCTTGCCTCCTCTCTGCTTCAGGATGTCCAGAGGGAGAAAGGCCTCCCTCATTCTGAATCATCAGATTGGTCCCTAGATTTACACCACACTTTTTCATCCTACAGGTGTTTTTTTTTTATGTCATACTGGAAAGTGTGCAGGGGAGGTGGGAGGAGAGGTCACCACTCCTGGGGGTGTCATTTTATAGAAGAATGTGGGTGTTAGGATCAGAGAGGCCCGGGTGCAAATATGGTTTGTCATTTACGATTTGAGTAAGTGTTCAGAGTTAAAAGTTTCTGTCTGTAACACAAAGACCATTTAGCTCTAAGGGTTATGTCTTAAGGAGAAGCACAGTAGAACTCATGGCCCCTTGCCATGGATGACCTCCTTAGGACTGTAGGAACATTTCAGCTCTCTGTCTTTCTGCTTGTTCCTCTGGGGCAACCCTCAAGTCACCTCCGAAGCAAGCCTTGTTTCTATGGAGATGTGTGTAAGGTAAACAGATCTGAAAAGGGGAAGCCCAGACACCCATCCCTACACCCACTCACACCCAGCCCGCTGCCTCAGCAGAAATGTTTCCAAAGAAATGCTTTTCAAAGCTTTCGGGAAGGTCCCTAATGCTTTCAAAGTTTCTCCTGTGCCTCCATTGTCCTATTCTTGACATGAGTAATAATTAAAAACAGATAATAATGAACTTCATGTAAGAATGGATCAAAAATGGAACCATCCAGCTCTACAGTGTCTAATATAATTAGGTTGACACACTGTTGAGGCCGA
The DNA here is from genome assembly GCA_036184795.1 of Tokudaia tokunoshimensis. Classification (NCBI taxonomy): domain Eukaryota; kingdom Metazoa; phylum Chordata; class Mammalia; order Rodentia; family Muridae; genus Tokudaia; species Tokudaia tokunoshimensis. Next base: position 53,232,127 of record BTHU01000014.1, on the reverse strand, counting down.
ATGGATGGCTTTTCTCTTTCTTTTCCTTTCCTGAAGTTATTTGAAGAACTCTTAGTAGGTAGAAGAGTACAAGAGACCTACTCAGTGTCAATGTGCATCCAAACAGTTTACTCTGTTCTGAAACTCAGGTTTTCCTCTTTTGCTTCCTTGCACCCCACAACATCATTACTTGTAGATTTCAAAAGAAAGCTGTGTCTTTGAACGTACACAGCAGTCAAGGCACATAAATCACACTAACTTCACATAATGAGGAGTGGTAATCCCCTTGTCCCTTTCCACTGAATAATACCTTCGTTGGTAAATCCTTTAGAAGTACAAACATTATGCATCCAATCAACCCCCTTTGAAAACACACCCCAAATAAATTAGCTGCCTTAGAAACCTATTAACCCAAGCAGCCATTAGGTAATAGACATTTCTAAATTAGACTTAACTTTAGATCTCTCTTCTAGAGATCTTTAGATCTCTAAAGACTTTAGATCTCTTCAATGATCATCAATTTATGGGGATGTTAACGTTCACATAAAAGAATAATAACAGAATGATTTCCTCCTCTCCCTGTCAAACACAAGGGCCAGTTTTTGATGAGTGAAAATCACCTCCTGTCTTATCCATAACATCCCTAAGGTGTGACACCTGAAATGACACAGCAGAGACATAAATCACAGAAATAGAAACTCACGAAATGACAGCTGACAGTGGTAGACACTCTTGCTGTTGCTCATACCGCATAAGAGAGAGAGAAAGGGCATCTAATAAAGCCTCCATTTGTTTCCCTATGAGTCAGTGGTGCATGTCTTGAATTTCCCACAGGCCCCATCGAAAAATCTAGAATCAGAAAACTTCAGTGTTAGGTTCACACAGTGGGAAGAAGATGAACAAAAGATTTTTTTTCTCAAAAAACAAGTCATCTAGATGTCCCCGAGCAGAGCAGTTAATGCTACCTTCCTCAAGGTGAACTCAGAGCCTTAGCTAGAGAATGATAAGGTCCTAGAGTTAACAGAGGAAACAAACACCAAGATGCCTCACCATGTCTTTAGCTACATCCATCAGGGTCAGAGAGAAAGCCTAGGCCACTGATAACAAACATCTTTATTTCCATCTGCTACCATCAGGCCCAGAACAGAGAGTCAAGGGGAAACCCAGAGTCTTTCCCTTTGTCTACAAAGAAATCTGCTAGATGCATTGCTAGAAGCATTGAGTAGCCACAAAACCATAGAACCTCCTAAGCCTTGGAGCTGGAAAATTATAGAAGAGGAAGCTACAGTTGAAGGGTGTAAAATGACTCGCTCAAGGTCACAGAAAAACCACATTGCCCTTCACCACGTGTGTGACTTGGATGGAAATAGTCTTTTTCTGACACAAATGAAATCAAACCGAATGAGCATGCTATGTGTCAGCAGATGCTGGGCCACATGCAGCTAGCTCATTGCCTAACAGAGGAAATGTGGATTCGTAGAACTAGCTTCCTACTTTGAACACTATTTTTCCTGTAATTGGGTAAGGCTGGGGGCAAACTCTGGTCAGAGCCTGCAGAGATAAAGGGAAGCTGTGCAAACATAGACATATCAACTGCAGGCCCAGTGAAGACTTCCAGAGTATGTATCGCTCCAGGATTACATTAAGCATGCCCAGCGTGGGCGAGGCAGTTCAGACATACAACAGAACAAGCTTAAGACACAACCTTTTCCTTCAGGAACAATTGAAACAACTCTGAGAGATCATCAAAGATCAAGTATAGCACTGAGAAGTTAGTTCAGGCCTCAAAGTAATTGCCTTGCAAACATGAGGACCCAAGTTTGATAATGCAAAACTCACACACACACGCATGCAAAGACTGGGTACTGACCATGATTCCAAAAAAGAGATGTGTGAAATCATTTTGTACTGGAAAAGTCAAGGGAAGCTTGGCTCAGTTGAGAGCCAGTCGGGACTTTGAAGGTTGGGTTGGGGCACAGATACAGGAGAGATGTCCTGGGGATGTCTAAACAGGGACAAAGTTTCTGAGGTAGAAACTAGTATGTCCCTGAGGAGGCTGGTAGAGAGAAAGTGCCCTGGAAACAGGGCTTATGGACATATTGGAAAACAGTACTGGATCTGCATCTGTAGGGGAAGTAACAAACCAGAGACGGAGCTCTAGATCCAGTTCCTTGGAAACACAGCTCTCTCTGGGTGTTTGAGGAAAATGACAGATGAATCAGCCAGAGTCATCCAAGTGCCATACATTTGCCTTTATATCATGATGAACCCCAACCTCTGGACCAGACACTGGTTAATATGAGCACCTAAGTGACAGCTAATTCTTTATACCACCACTTCCAAATAGGGAACCGACTACCGTTTTAGAATCGCTTTCTAGACCAGGGATCCAAATTCAGTGGTAAGTCTACTAAATATCGATGAAGCTTTGAAATTTCCTTCTCTTTTAACCTTAAACCAACCACCACTGCCATCTCTGCCTCGTCCCTCCCCTACCTGTCAGCTTTGGCTGCTGGTCCTTAGATATCATCCACTTAGCTTGCCACTTGTTAGGTTGGAGCTTGATGGTTAGGCTAAGCTGGCTGGTTAGCGATACTCAGGGATCCTCCTGACTCAGTCTTCCTGTGTTGTGACCACAGCAAGCACCACAGCATGCACCACAGCATGCACCACCACACCTGGCCCATGAATTGTAGACATGAAACTCAGGTCTCTGCACTTACACTTCAGCAACTGAGCTAACCCTTAGCACTTAAACTTAGCATTCTTAAACTTAGCAACTCCTTCCATTGGAGCCCTGTTGGTGACTTTCTACTATTTCCTCAAATTTCAGATGGAGAGGGGTGTGGAGAGAGGTAAATGGAAATGCCAAGGGATGGAGGATGGAGTCATCTTCAGTAGGAGACTTATTTCATGGTTAAAGCATGGCCTCCCCAAATGCCTGATCTATATAAATGCTATTTATAATAGCTCTGATTTTAAACTTGGATTCATAATGAAGTTTGAAGCAGACAGAGCAAAATACCAGACTGAAGAAAAATTACAGCTGGAAAAAACCATTTTAAATTAAAACAGCCAAGAAAGCCTTCCAACTTGTTACTCACATTGGGAATTCAAGGAAGGTGAAGGGCCATGTCTAAGAAGACAATGTTTTGGGAAACTGGAGGAATGGAAAGCCTCACCTCCACCTGGAGCCCTGTCATTGGCCTAGAACACATCCGAATGGAGCAGTAACATACTTTACCATGGTCTCAATAGAACACACACCAGTAGAGATCTCTTGTTTCCCACAAATGGTTAAGACTAAAATCTGAGGGCTCTGAAGAAGGGTACCAATTCTCCCTGCCCCCACCCCCCAGCCTTTGGCCACCAGCAAACATGCCTTCTCTCTGTCCCTGTCCACTTCCAAACTGAAGGTATCCTGTGCCTCAGTCATTCCAGGGATCTGTGCTCTCAGGGAAGGAGGAGGAAGAACACAGAAGATAGATCGATGCTGAGTCCTTTGTGGGGTACCACTTCAACTCATGGTTGTCAGGGTCAGGTTTGTGGTAGAAAGATGTGGTGGAATCAAAAGGCTCAGCTTCACATAAGAACAATATCAAGGGATGAGAAGGGGGAAGAATGGGTGGAATGGGAGGGTAAGAGGGTGGCTGTGGCCAGGGAAAACAGAGGAGGATAAAGCCTAGAAGCTCACAGATGCCTCTCAGACATGTACCAGGGCCACCCCACTTCTACTTCTACTTAATGGCCAAATTGGCCATGTTATCTTTGTTTGTAAATAAAGATTTATTGGAGCTGAGTCATGCCTGTTATCATGGTCTGCTTTCTGCTTGAACGGCTGCTTTTTTAGGTCATGGTTGGCTAACCGTTGCAATTGATGGTAGCTACAGCAGAGAAGTGAGGGACAGAACAAAGCTGTAAAAGGATCTCTGAGATAGCCCCTGGTCCTCCTTCCACCAAACAGACAACAAACGGACAAACACCTCATAAGAAATTATCCATAAAATTTCCTTGTTCCTGCCCTAAATTAGTCATCACATGGCTGTAGAGGGTCAGCTGACCTGAAGTTGGGAGAAAGAGGATGCATTTGAGACACGAGGTCTGTAACAGCTGTCTGTGATCTCGACAGGATGGTGGCTGTGGCCGTTGGGTGCCAGTATGACCAATGGCCAAAGACCACAGTTCTTCCACACTGAGGATATGTGTGGACCTGAATGCACACAGCCCTCATCAGTGTCTCGTTTCGAAGCCTGAAGCACACTTAATTTCTAGGATCCTAGCTGCAACCCCAGGAAAAAGGGAAGGAAATGACATTCTAAGTTGAGGGACTGAACCCTCAAAGTTCTTAACCTGAACGTCACTATGTAGTAAGGTTCCTGCCACAGGCAGAATGTCAGCTAGAGCTATAAACTAGGTTATAGAAAACTGAGAACTTTTACATTCTGTCCAGCAGCAAGGAAGAGGAAACTGACGCAGCTACAACAGGAAATTGGAACTTGGTTTGAAGAAACCCTGAAGACCTCAGCGATTTAAGGCTCATGACTCAATGACTCCACTCTACTTTTCAACCTACTTTCTCCTTAGTAAAACAACTTAGGAAAGAAAAGAAAGGAAGGAAGGAAGGAAGAAAGAAAAGAAAAGAAAAGAAAAGGCCATTCCTGATCAGTCTCCCCCTACCTAGGTCTGAAGGTATTCGGCACAGGCCCACATTTAACCAACAGGCGGCACTAAGATGGATATCGCAAATACTCATTATCTGATGATGAATGAGCTAGGTCCTAATTAAAGCCCCTTCATTATTGCTTCCCTCTGGTCTAATTGAACTGTTATTAAGTAGATCCTGAGTGGTTTTAACTCCAGGCCAATTCTCTCCCCCTGGAGTGGTAGCATGGAAAGAATTCCAGAGGAATCCTGGGACATGGATTTTGGCTCTCCTACTAATTAGATGTGTTGGCCAAGTCAATCTATCTGAGACTTGGGGTATTTGTCTTTAAAAATGAATTAGTTGGACTTACTGAATTTTTGTTTTCCAGGTTTTGAAACAAACAAACAAACAATTCTACAACACTTCTCACCAAGCAACTTAATACATTCCAAGAAAAGCAGGAATTCAATAAACGAGGTCTTTGACATGAGGCTATGCAGAGTGTGAGCCAGCACAGATGGCTGGAGGGTCATTTGGCCATGGGTTGTGACAGTTCTAAAACTGCATTTACTGTTGACCATCAACTTCATGATTGAGAATTAAACATAAAGAAATGATTACAGATGTATATAACTAAGAAGATAGTAATGGAGCAGGATGTTAGCACCTTTGTTCAGTTGATTTGAACTTTCCTATAATCTTTAGAAATGTATTATAGTCTTTGTATATGAAACAAAACAGGGTCTGGAGAGATGACTTAGCTGTTAAGAGCACTGTTTTCTCTTTCAGAGGATGGATGTTCAATTTGCAGCACCCATATGACAGCTCACAACTGCTGTCGCTCTAGCTTCAGAGTATCCGACAGCCACCACAGGCACCACGGGGTGCACAGACTTACAGGAAGGCAAAACACCCAGGCACATATAAATAAATAATTTTCTCCCTAAAAGCAAAGCACCTTAGAATTGGGCAGGAAGAGAAAGCAGTAGAGGCCAGAATACAGTAATCATTTTTGATGTGCCAAGACATTTATCTCAAAAAAAAAAAAAAATCCAGAGACTGCACCACCTGGGGATCCATCCCATATATGGTCACCAAAGCCAGACTCTATTGTGGATGCCGGGAAGTGCTTACTGATGGGAGCCTGATACAGCTGTCTCCTGGGAGGCTCTGCCAGTACCTGACAAATACAGAGATGGATACTCGAAGCCAACCATTGGACTAAGCGTGGGATCCCTGATGGAGGAGTTGGAAAAGGGACTGAAGGAGCTAAGGGGGTTTGCAGTTCCATGGCGGAAGCAACAGTGTCAACCATTTAGACTCCCTGGAGCTCCCGGGGACTGGACCACCAACCAAAGAGTACACATGGAGGGACCCATGACTCCGGCCACATATGCAACAGAGGATGGCCTTGTTGGACATCAGTGGGGGAAGCAGCCATTGGTCCTAAGGGTGTTCGATGCCCCAGTGTAGGGGAATGCCAAGATGGGAAGGGGGGAGTGGGTGGATGTGTGGGGGGAGCACCCTCACAGAGGCAGGGGGAGGGGAAATGGGGATAGGTGGTTTCTGAAGGGGAGACCTGGAAAGGGGAAAACATTTGAAGTGTAAATAAAAAAAAAATCCAATAAAAATGTATATGACAAAAAACCCAGTAATTTCATGTAAAAATCTACCAGTTGTCACATGCCTTATATCTCAGCACTCCAGAGGCAGAGACCGGCAGATCTCTGTGAGTTTGAGGCTGGCATGGGCTACTTAGTGATTTCCAGGCCAGCCAGAACTTCGTAATGAGACCCTGTCTCAAAAACAAAAACGAAATCTGCTATTAATCTGTTCTATAGCTAGGGAGTTGGAGCCTTTGATAGCTCGAGCTTCTTGTCCAGTCACCCAGTGCTGAGCAGTAGGAGAGGAAATGTGTCTATCACTTTACATAGACCAAGCTCCCCAGGGACTTAAGAGAGCCCATAATAGAGATAGCAGGAAATACTCTTGGTGTCTGATTCTGCTCTGGAGTCAGAGTTGAGCCCTTTGGATCCTCTGAGGAAAAGTTGTCCTCGCCATGATTTTGCCAATCCTTTGTGCTGTTAAAAATGGAAGCCCAAATTGGTCTGTGGAGATTGAGGCTTTCTGGTAGGAAAAAGCAGTTAACTGGGCTTTTATCTGTGCAGAGGAAATGCCATTCTGGAAGAGGAAGGTCTCCACAAGTAAACCCTCAAGCTCTGGGTCTACCAGAGCAGATAGCGGGAGGGGTTCTCACGTTCATAGACTTGAGTCTTCCTCTGGTGGATGGAGAGAAGGAGCTTCTGGCACTTTGGCATTTAGGAAGGAGAGAAACAGCCAAGGAGAAACCAGTGGGGAGGCGAGCAGGGAACAGGGAGTGCTGTAAGATGCTGGGACCCTGAGGGTCCCCAGTGATAGGGGATGGGTCATGGGCAAACTCTGGCATGTGCTTGGTCATGATGGTGAGCTGAAATTTCCTCTGAGGATGGGGGTTCAAATGTCAGGTGAACCCCAGACTGAGTGCCTCAGACTGAAGGAAGCACTAAGTCTATTTTTGTCATCAAAGATGCCATTCTGAAGGCAAACATTCACAAGGGAGTAGGGCAGCTATGTCCATATCCTTGGGAAGAACTGGAGCTCCCTGAAACTTGGTGGTTTGGATGTGGGAGTCATGTCTTTTGCATATCCTAGAAAAAGCATGCCTTTTAAAGGTTGTTATGGAGTCAGCAACTGGATTCTGTGTTGTTACCACATTCCAAGGACCAAGACTTAACTCTAGCCTGCAGGGCAGCTGAAACCACCGAGCAGAATGCTTTATAACGGGACTTACCTTTTCTGCAGACCCTCCAACCACATGCCCTTGGCTGCTGTCAGCAGGCTAGGTGATTACACCATTACATCGTACTTTAATGGGAAAAGGCTTCCCCTGTCCCGCTGATTAATCAGCTTTGCCATTTTTGTTGCATGGTCAGTATCAAGAGAGATTTGGAGCTATGTTGGCTCCCTGGGTATTTGTGAACACGACAGAAATAAGAGCCATATTAGGGAAGAGGACAGGTGAATTTTGTTCTAAGGTCAAGACAGCTTCTTCTTGGATGGCACAATCATAGGACATGGTGTGTGTGTGTGTGTGTGTGTGTGTGTGTGTTATAACGATAGGTGGGAGAAAGGCTATTAATATGCTGAAGCATCTCTAGACACCGTGTAGTTTCTTTTTCTTATATTATTGTCAACTGTAGTTTATGGTTATTATCCATCTGTAGTAGATTCCTAGAACAACCATGACAAATTACCACAAACTTGACAGCTTAAAAGAACAGAGAAGATTCTCCCACAAAGTCTGATGTTCAAGTGTCTGTCTGGAGGCTGGAAAAGAAGACTCACTCAACATCTCCCAGATTCTAGTCCATCTTAGCCGTCCCGAGTGTCCTTTGGTCTGTGTCTGTATCCTCCAGTCTCTGCCCCCATCTCCATTCTGCCTTATCTTTTCTAGATGTGTGTCTTCACCATCTCATTGTTGGATTTAGGGTCCATCTGGACAAGCCATGATGATCTCCTCTTGGAATCCTTTATGTAATTAACTTTGAAAAGACCCCTTTTCAAATAAAACCATGTTGGTGAGTTCTGTTTAGACTTGAGCTGGAGGGGGGGGAGCATAAAATACCTTTTCATTTGGTTAGTGTGGAGGGAGGGCACATGAAGACATGCCGTAGCACACATGTGGAGGTCAGAAGACAACTTGTGGGAGTCTGTTCTCTCTTTTCACCATGGGTGCTGCAAGGGTCATCATACTTGGCAGCAAGCTCCTTTACCCACAGAGCCGTTTCTGTGATCCAGGAGAGTCTATCTTTGAGTTAAAGTGCTTGAAGATTCCTTGCAAACTCAGACTCAAATTCTAAAAGGCAAATGGTGGCAACAGACCCAGAGCCACCTCAGTGTGGCCTGAGCAGCACTGTGGCTGGAACAAAGACAGAAACCTTTGCATCAGCCCAGACTCTACTGCCTTCCCACTCAGCCCACAGCAGTCTCCAAGCACTGGGTGGAGATCTGGTATGGTTTGACTCTGTCCCTCAAGATTTTGTATGTCAGAAGCTTAGTCTCCATGATGACATTCGTGACTTTATAAGAAAAATCAAGGGGCTAGGGTATTGGCTTAGACTGTGAAGTATTTGCTGTGTAAACATGAAGACCTGCATTTCAACCCTCAGAAAACATGGAAGAAACCAAGCACAGCAGGGTGTGCCTGTGATCTGAGCTCTGGAGAGACACAGACTAGTGGTTCTCTGAGGCTCACTGGTCAACCAAGGTAGCTCATCTCTGAGCTCCAGGTTCAATGAGACTCTATCTAGAAAGAAAAATAAGGTATAGAGTGATCTAGGAAGATACCTGATCTGATTTGACCTCTGGCCTCCAAACATAGGGTGGGCCTGTTTATCCATTTATCCATCTATCCATGCATCCATGCATTTACTATCTCTATCTATCTATCTATCTATCTATCTATCTATCTATCTATCTATCTATCATCAGTCTGTCTATCTATTATCTATCTGTTATCTATAATCTCTGTGATCTCTTTCTCAAACACAGACACAGACACACACACACACACACACACACACCTAGCAAACACACACACACACACACCTAGCACACACACACACACACACACACACACCTAGCACACTTGCAGCCAAATACTGAGCAATCCTGAACTTCCTAGTTCCCCAAACTACAAGTCAATTAAGCTTCTATTCTTTGTAAATTAGCTGGTCAGCCTCAGGTATTTTGTTGCGGCAACAAAACAGACTAAGATAAATCCTCTCTCCCCCTCATTTTCACATGATTTTGTCCTAGTCTTTAAATGCCAGGCCACCAAATTTCTCACTGGTGTTACAGCAGCAGCATTCTACAGATCTTTACTTCTGGTCTTTCCCTCTTCAAATTCATCCTTGAATCCCCTGCCTAAGCATTATTCCTAAGTGAGTGTTAAGGTTTCTCAAGGTCTGTTCACTGTCCTGAGGACACGTTTCAGGCCTTTGGCCATATACCCTGAGTCCTCTTTGAGCAGCAGCTTGCCTCCCTTGGCAGCCACAGCTGTCCTCATGCCTGCAGCGTTTTGTGCTCCAGCTGTGCTCATCCCCTGTGGTTTCTGGAGCCCAACAAGCCCCGCCTCCTCACTTCTGGAGACTGAAGGACTCCTGCCTCCTGTGCTTTGTTACACAGATATATTCAACCTTTAACTTCCAGACCTCCAGAATGTGACCTTGTTTGGAGAATGGATCTTTACCTGTAAATAAATTTAGGTATCATAGTGACATCATCCTCTGACCTGAGTGGGTCCTATATCCAATGATAGAGCTTCTCCTAAGAGACAGGCACATATTTGACCCAGAAACATGCAGAAGGAAAGGTCAAGTGAAAGTGCTCCAGGGCTTGGTGAGATGCATGCTCAGGGTGAGCCAGAAGAGGCTGAAAGAGACAAGGGTTCTCCCCAGAGAAGGAGCTGGCCTTGCCAACAGCTTGACTTTGGGTTTCTATCTTCAAAATCATGAGAGAATGGGTTTCTATTGTTGTAAGCTACCTGGTGTATGGCCATTTGTTAAACAACCCCAGAAAACCAATTCCCACAGGAGATCATCTCAGGACCCCAGTGTTCCAGAAACCATCTCCCAAGTACATAGCTAAAGGACTGGAGCTAGGCCACCAGAGGCCTCCGCCAGAGCAGGGGTCTTTCTCCTAGTCATACAAAAGCACCTAATGAGACAGAAGAAGCATGTCTCATTCTTGGATGTTCTTTATTTTAAATTTACTTTCTTAAAGTTTTCATTTCTTTAACTGAAAAAAATGGAAAAGAGCAGGAATAGATCATTTCACTGTCGGTGCCCAGATATCTAGTGTCTGGATGGCTACAACTGTTTCATTCTGCTGCAAAGCACATGCCCTTCTCTCTCTCACTCTCTTGTCTTATAAGACAAAGGTTCCAGCAACACCATCTCTACGTCAGGAAGTCCTATAGGCCAACTGCATGTCCAGAGCAGACAGTGGTAGAGATCGTGTGATTTCCAGTATCCCCTGGAAAAGGGCAAGGAAAGAAAAGTAAGACTGCAAAAAGGGAAAGTGGTGTTGATCGGTCTTCACGGACCTGCTTGCAGCTAGACTGCCCCCCCACCCCCACCCCCAGCAGCCTTCTCTCCCTCTATGGCCACTGTCCTAGGAATTTCAGTTCCTTCATTTTCTATGACAGATAAATTCATCCTTCTCCAGGGCCACTGTCATTCACATTCCCATTCCTTCCTCATCTTGAAAGCAAAGACTTATTTATCATGTTCTAAAAGAGACCCTGGGAATGGATGTGCAGGCGAGAGACTGGGCTTTCCTGAGCTTGAGGCAGAAGGAAAGACACAGTCGGGGTGGCATGTGGTGCCCAAGGAGCACTGAATAAAGGCACTTTCATGCCTGTCATAATCCCGTTTAAACCGACCATCAAACAGAACCGAAGAGTAGCCTAGGCAGAGCACATCACAGGGACATTAACGTGTTACAGATGCCCTATCTGAGCCGCCGTCTCTATCTCTCCCCTAATTGAGGCATCTGCGCCTAAGGATGTTTCTGTTTGGGCCAAATACATGTTCCCCATGTCCAATGGGATGCACTGAACTGCATTCCACACAGATATACACATGAGCTCATGCAAATCCCAGGGTACTCATCTGGTCCAGATTGAAGAGAAACTTGCTGGATGGAGAAAAACACGTCGTGTATCAACTTAATACCAAACAGATTTTATGACAGACTGGAACTGCTTTTGATAATCTACTAATATATCAGAAAGGCTAATGAGTTAAAAAAGACCTAGCTAATCAGTGTATCTTTGAGGTCTGGACAATGTTTGTGTGGGCCACAGGGATGCTAAAAATATAAAAAGCCAGGGAGCTTAGGGAAGCTTATCTAAAAGTTCCCTGCCCCCAACTGCTAGAAGCTATTCTCTCTACTGTTGCCAGCATGCATTTTGCCAGTTTATGAGCATAGATGAATTTTTTTTCTGGCTAAAAGTCAGGGTGGACTTTTCCAGAGACAAAGAGAAGAAGCTATGCCCTCAGCATTCTGATCCATGAGAGGCAAGGATGACCATGGAGAAATAAGCCCGATAAAAGAAAAGGAGCTGTTACATGGAAGTCTCCCATGTGACTGCCTCCCCAACTCGGAGGCGTGCTCGTCAGGGAGTATCCCCCAAGAACTGCCACTCGCACACAGACACATTCCAAGGTCACCCCTCAGGCTGCACAAAGTCCCTTCTGTTCTGAATTGAACCCCTTGCTGATGCTTCTCCCAACACTACCTGGTTTTAGGAGCAATAATGGAACAACTATCGCCCAAATGGCCACATTTTTCTGGAAGGCTGTACAATGTCCACAACCAAATCTTTTAGTTGGTGTATAGACATATTACCTAAAGAACCAAGAAAAAGGTTCAGAATAATCTCAAATGAAAGCCATCATCTGAGCTGCTTTGCTCACATGAGATGCTCGAGCACATGCCACCCTATTCTTACTAGTGTTATAAAGAAGTTCTGAGTATATGGTGGCAGGAAGATACAGTCTCAGACAACTGAAGCAGCCATGTTGTTGGAGAAGGAAGTACCAACTTTATCAACCTTGTTTTATTTTTAGTTAGGAAATCAGAGGCACAGCTAAGAAACTAATTCATTATTTCTGTGATGTTCTCTTACGGGGCCCTCATTCCTTACAGGAAGAGCTGTTTCCATGATGAAGGGTCCATATGCCTTTGCACTGTTGCGTTTTCTTTGTATCATGGTAGACAAGTAGACATTTAAATGTGACCCTTTACTTGGAACATCTCTGGGTATGTAGAGAATTCCCCGTCTGTTTTGCTCAGGATGTAGGCAGATGAGGAAGTTATAGAGACTCGTAGATATTATGTCTCTATTTGGCTGGTGTTGGGGAAAAACCTGAGCTTCTGACCAAGGAGATAATCCCCTGTGCAGAGCTGGCAATGAGATGAGTGTATCTTCAGAGAGGTCATCCACTTCTGCAACTGTCCCAGGTCAGCGACAATGGCTGTATGGGGAAATCCCACTTTCAAAGGTTAACAATAACTTGTGACTTAAATAGAAAATTCTGGGAATCAGTGAGTGAATTGAAGATTGCATTATAAATAAGAAAAATGAATTCAGGCCACTAATATTTCTTAAGTACTGCCCTAGATAAATCATTATCATGAACAATAATAACTCATGTTTACTTTCTCTATCCAGGTACCGGGCACTACTTTAAATATATGTATTTTAAGCTTCCAAACAAGTCAATTCACCCTGTTAGGGATACAGAAGCAAGGTCTCCAAAGGCTAAATTACCTTCTTGCCATAACCCAAGCAGAACATGACAGAGGTGAGGCATAAACTCAGTCTCCACATGATAGGTTTATGTTACCATCTTATCATGCCTCTTAACATAGGATTGCTTTTCTCAAAAAAGTCACAAGATGAGAGTCTGGAGAAATGGTTTAATTGGTAAAGTGTTTGCCACGGAAGGATAGGGACCTGTGGCAGATCTGTAACACACGTGCGCACACACACATACACATGAATACATACACGCACATACACACCCGTGCATACATGCACATATATACACACACATACACACATGCACACACACACTATAGCAATATATTGCATATATACATGTATGTATGTATGTATGTATGTAAGCAGCAGTGGGTTGGTCCCTCTTCCACTTAAGAGGCTACTACAGCCTTGATGTGCAAGGACACATTGTGTCTGAATGAGCAATCTGTTTCAACCCATCTATGGCATTGCTATAGAGCAGGTTGTTTCCATTTCTCATGCTTCTGGAGGCAGCAAGTCCAAGATCCAGGCACCAGATGAAGCCCAGTTTTTCCACTTACTTCAGGTGAGCATGGCAGCAGCAGCTGAAAGGTATCTTTGGCCTCTTTTATAAAAAACATCAACCTGTTCTCTCTACCACGGCAACAACTTCCTAAAGGCAGCGCCATCAGACCCTCTCACATCAGGGATTAGAATTCAACCAATGTATCCGAGGCTCTAGCAGTCTGTCGTAGGGATGGGAAAGAGGGGACACGCTGAGAAGTGGCAGAGATAAATTAGTCATATATGTACCTGCAGGCAACAGGGAGAGGGACGGATTCAATGAGCCAGGATGAATTCCACTTTCAGGCCTGGATACTTGTCATTTATTGAAATGCCGAATATGGGGTAAGATATGGGTCAAGGAAGGAACATGTTAACCTTATGCTTATGCAAGACTTCAGGGCCTGCAGAAACATCTCGAAGTAGGCTTGGGTCCAGGGCAGTGATGTCATGCTAGAACCTTCAGTTTGGGGCCTATTGGATAGAGTTGTGACCCTAGATGAAACCAGTTTCTTTCCTCTGTGGACACATAACACTCTCCTGTCCTAGGCTGGCATTTTTTCCCCTCTTGAATCCCATCGAATCCCATAGGGACTAGCAGCTGTGTTGATGAGCAGAGGCTGTGAAACACGTTGGGACTTTTGAACTCAGACCTTAAGAGGAGAATCAATTTCTTTTTCTTTCTTTTTTTTTTTTTCTTATTTTTCTTTTTTGTAACCCTGGCTGCCCTGGAACTCACTCTGTAGACCAGGCTGTCCTCAACTCAGAAATCCGCCTTCCTTTGCCTCCCAAGGCGCTGGGGTTAAAGACATCACCACTTATTATTTCCTCTTTGAACACAGTGTGGGATGCAGCTGCCCCGCTACAAGGAAACCCAAGCTACAAGCCTACAGAATCACAATAAGGAATGGTGTTGTCTTAAGCCATTAGCTTTAAATAGTTCAATTTGTAGCAAGAGAGATGTGGTGAGGTCGAAGGCTTCCTTCAAGATTGCTAAGTTGAAACTTAATTACCAGGTTGTTGTCAATGACAGGTGGTTCAGGACACAATAACTTTATGGATCCTAACGAGTGGAATTAGCAATGTTATGAAAGGGTTGGGGGTTTATAACCAAGCTCTTGTAGTCCTTCTCCATATCAGGATCCAACACCCATTCCCTTCTACTTTCTGCTGTCTGAGGTCATGGCATCAATATATCATCCTGGAAGACGGGAGTGGCCCTCAATAGGCACGGAGCCTGTGTCTGCTTGATCTTGGCTGTCTGGTTCTGAAATATTTTTTAAAGAACAATGACACTTTGGGGGTTTTTTTTATGCTTTATTGTGTTTAAGTTATAATATGCTAAATAAATACAGTTCTCTTTTATAAAAAAAGATCTCAATTTATAACTAAGAGGAAGAGTTTCTAATGTGTTGGCAAATAAGGTACAAAGGTCACAGAGTGATCATAACTTTCCTACTGATTAAGGTCACCTGGCCAAGGTCACATATACGGGAACTTTTGTGATACGACAGGACTCTAGGAGTGAGAAATAATCTGTCTCTGTTCTCTTCAAAACAAACAGATGGGGAAAAACTATTGTACTATGTCACTAAAATTAAATAGAAATATTCATATTATCTTTAATGAGTTGCCATCAATTGTATTAATTTTTGTAAGATTGAGAACACACAAATTCACATTTCAACTCAAAACAACTATGAATCAGGAAAAAAATTCCAAGCAATATTTCTGAAAAAAAAATTTTTTTATCCTTTTTTTTTTAACACAAATCTTCACTGCACTGCTACACATTTTCTCGTTTTAAATGCCTATTGCAGATGAGTTTGGTTAATCAGCTACAACAGTGCAACCAGAAACCACACAGGAAAAATGGCCCAGCAGCGAGCAACCTATGTCTTTCGTGGTCTTTTGATAGTCTCCTGCTACATTTCAGTTCCCCACATGATGCAGCGTCACGCTTCTCAGCGCATCATGCTTGTACAGCTGCAGCCTGTAGAAGCGTCCGTCAGTCCCAGATTGAAGTCTCTGTTTCTCCCAGCCCTGCAGCAATGCTTCTCTGTAGACGGCTTCTGATTCAGAAGCCTCCCCAATTAACCACCTCCCATTCCTTTTGATAATCACACAGTGGATGTATGGCTATTTGTAGGGATATCTCATTCTAAAGGCATACCTTATAAGTTATTTGAGGAGGAAGTCAGTTTTTTAAAATGTGTGTGTGCACACATGCACTGTGGCCCATGTGTGGAGATCACAGGGAAAACCTAGATGTTTGTCCTTACCTTCTACCTTGTTTTAGACAGAGTGTCTTGTTTATTTCCTCATATGCCAGGCTAGAGGACCCATGACTTTTTGGGGATTCCTTTAATCTCAGGTTTCTATCTCACCTTGGGAGCCCTGAATCCCAGATGGGTGCATTACTACATCTGTCCTGACGTGAAGTCAGGGGATTCAAACTCTGGTTCTCAGGCTTATGCTGAAAGCAAGTTATCCACTGAGCCATCTCCCCAGACCAAGGAGGTTAATCAACTTAAGACAGTTCGTAAAGACTTTAGAGAAGCCAGGCAGTGGTGGCGCATGCCTTTAATCACAGCACTTGGGAGGCAAAGGCAGGCAGATTTCTGAGTTCGAGGCCAGCTTGGTCTACAGAGTGAGTTCCAGGACAGTCAGGGCTAAGAGAGAAACCTTGTCTCAAAAAACAAACAAACAAACAAAAAAAAAAAACAAAAATAAAAAAACTAAAAACAAACAAACAGAAGACCTTAGAGAAAGCATTCCGTTTGAGATAAGAGGTAGAGCATTTCAGTTACACTGAGGGTTTCAAGTTGAAGTCACAAAATGGAAAAAACAATTGAAATCAAAGTAAGTTCAGCTCAATTTAGGAAAATCTCCTGAAATATAGAGATGATAGTATGGTCCTAATAGGCACTCTTGTTGACTGCTTTATCACCAATAGCAATGGCAAAGAGATCACAAGGAAAAAAAACTACAACAAAGAGAAACATTAGACAAATTAAACATAGCAGTTTATTAGAGCAAAGACCCACCCATGAACCAGAGCCCCCCCCCGACCCCCCTCCCCCATGCAGCCATGTGGTCACCGGGTCAGCCATTTCTCAGCATTCCCTGAAGGATAGTTAGAGACATCCTATAGATATCAAAGCTCACATTTGCTCCATTCTCTTTTTGAAAATGGGATAGCATTTGTTATCTCATATAATACATACATGTAAACTTACATACTTTAAATCATCTCTAGGTAACTATAATACCTAATAAAATGCAAAGGCTATATAAGTCACTGCGTTGTCTAGGAAACAATGACAAAATAAACCCTTTGCATGTTTAGTGTAAATCTTGGTCCTGGCACACCATTGGGAGTGGTTAAATCGGTGAATGAAGAACCCATAGATAAGAAGCTGGCATATAATAAACAGAAAAGGAAGGCAATGGACAGAAATAGCTTAGCTGGTTACTAGTCAGCATTCATCTAATTTGGGCATAATGTGATAAGACATTTGCTGTATATGAACGTATTCCAATCAACAGGCCGCATGTGACTGGTAGGAACTCAGCTGCTATGATTGGCCGAGACTTAGCTATTTGTTACAAACATATTCTCATATGTTAGAGTGCAATTTATCTACATGCTAAGTCATGTTATAGTTTACCATAGAGCGATCCTAAGTCTGGTGACAGCTTTAGGCCAAATTTGGTACAACTTGCCAGGGACAGGGATTAGCAGTGAAGTAGTAGCTTAAGAGATAGAATACCTAAGTCATGGTCGTATCACCCTGAACACACCTCATCTCACCGGATCTCAAAAGCTAAGCAGGCTTATGTATGTATGGTTAGTGCTTGGACGGGAGAAAAGACCATGAGGCCGGCTAAGAAGATGGTGACTGCTTCTCTCCATACTGGTGATAGGATGTGGGAAGGGTGAGATTAACTGAACAAGAAATTGCTCCATTTTCAGGAAGAATTCAGAGGTAATAGTTTGGACATGAAACTGTTGAGGAGAGATTTTTCAAGTGATTTCATATTGGTTAAACCTCTGGCTAACAAAATATTCTCAAAGAACGCAGGGTAACTATCAGTTCCAAATGCTACCTAGAAAACACAGTTTCCAGGTGAAGAACCGATCAAACATGTGGTTACCAGACTGTCAACATCCCCAACGTTTAAATGGTACCCACTGATCTCTGTGTTAGAAAACAAAAGGGGGAGGGGAAGGCGCTACTTCTGGACAGGGGCCTTCCCAGGTATCCAATAGCTAGTACCCTGGAAAATTTTTAAAGATTTATTTATTTTGTATTTTTTATGAGTATATGCCTGAGCGTATGTATGTGCACTTCATACATGCAGGTGCCTGTGGAAGCCAGAGGGTATTGGATCCCATGGGACTGGAATTAAAGGCAGCTATGAGTCATCTGATGTGGGTACTGGGAACTAAACTCAGATCCTCTGCAAGAGCAGTGAGTGCTCTTAATTGCTGAGCCATGGCTCCAGCCCTCCTCACCCTGGTTGGTTTTTAACGCTAGAATCGTGTAGCTTAGGCAGTCCTCAAATAGATCCATTTGGGCATCACATGGCATGAAGTTCAGGGCAAATATGAACAAATGTCTACTCCTCTCAGGTAAGGTACCCACGACAGACTAAAGAAATGACTCTAGTTTGATAACACAGTGAGGTTATTGGTTATTCTTGCAGGAATGAGAGTAGGCTGTTTCTTAGAGCAGTGAACTTCTGATCCTCTTTCTTCCATCTCCAGAGGGACAGGCAATACAGTACCACACTTATTTTTATGCAGTGTTAGGGATCAAAGCCAGGGCTTCACACACACTAGTCCACTACTCTACCTAACCCAGCTCAACGGGTGCGAGCTTGTGGAGGGGTTCCTGTGGTTAATCACAGCTGTTCTGGTAAAGATGGCAGTGGCTGCAAGGCATGGTGGGTGATTGAAAACAGAGATCTCACAACAATTTAATGGGACTTATATCAGCTTCAACTTGAAGGGACAAATAACGGAAAATTAAGAGATGCCAAGACTTCGAATGTCCTCCAAGCAGGAAACAGCCTAAGAGAGCACCTCAACTAAACACAAGGGTCATTTGGTTTTGTCGGTTTGGTTTGGTTTGGTTTGGTTTGGTTTGGTTTGGTTTGGTTTGGGGCTTTTTGAGACAGGGTTTTATTATGTAGCTCTGACTGGAATGTGCTATTGAGAGCAGGCTGGTCCTGCATTGCAGTGATCCTCCTGTCTCTGCCTTCTGAGTTCTAGGACGACAGGCATGCTTCACCACACCCAGCTCACAGGGTATTTCTTACAGGAAAGGAAGGAGGATTCAGAAGGGAAAGCCAGGAATCCACAAGGAATTGCCAAGAGTCATGGAAAACTACTCACAAGAAGCAGAAACACACAACCAATCCAGGGACATTCTCTGGCCCAGGAGTCAGGGCAAATGGTAACATGTGCCCAGTGGAATTTCAGAATTGCTAAGAATAGTGGTGCTTGCCCACCCTGTGTGCTCTAGACTTTATTGCTTTATTCTGTATCCTTTTCCACAACTGTTTCTTAGTTTGTAATACAACTTGCCCTTTTGATCCAGAGGTCATGATGCCTCCTCCGGAAGAACCACACAGAAGCAATCGCTGAAAAGCAATATCATGGAGTAGAGAAGAGAGTGTTACATTATAAGGATGACTTGGAGCTGATTCCATCACGGAGTGAGAATTCGGGCAGGTGTGAGTGGACTTTGCACACTGGAGTGCTAGCCACTATCAAAAGCAGAAGGGTAACCACAACAGATTATCACCTGTGTCTGCCACCCATTCCTTTTCTCTTCCTGAAATGCCACCTCATAAAGATGTAGCTCTTTCCCTTGTGCACTTGTCTTGACCGATGTGAAGCAGGGGCATCCGGGAGTTTTGAATCCCTCTACTGATGAGCCCTGGCAGCATTGCCCTTCTCTCTCGGGAGCACAGGTCCATTTACTAGAAACAGAATGGGGAGATTGTGTGAGACTTGAAGGGAGGCTCAGGCCGTCAACTGTCGGGCCAGCCTGAGCTCCCAGACAATGGCCAGAACTAATGTCCAGCCATATGTTAGGAAGGCTATTTCTGAACAACCATCTACCACCACTACCACCCCCACCCTGACTCCCTAGCCAATACCACAGACAGAAGAGCACTCAGTTAAGCCACAGGATCTTAGGGACGAGAATTTGTTGCAGTTTGAAACCACAAAGTTTTGGTTGGTTTGTTGTGACAACAGGGGACTAAAACAGAAGATAAGAGAAACTTTGGGGACACCAAGAATCTTAGGTAGCTATATGAATAGCAGAGATGGCAAAAGGGGCCAGAGAAAGGGGAAGGTAACTGGCAGCTGTGAGTGGGCACGAAAATGGAGGTAACTTGCTTCGAAACAAGGAGAGATTCACAGCATCGGAAGTCTCTGAGGACTCCAGAAAGATGATGGACAAACACGGTGGCAACCACCATCATCTTTGGTAAAGTGACTCCATTGATGATCGTTGCCAAGCAGTGTCAGCAAAGCAGTGGCCACAGAAGCCAATCTCAAAGGTTAAAGAGACTTCTAGCAGGAGCATTGACTTCCTACAGACAGTGACAGACGCCTCCTGCCACCAAGTTATCTCTAAAGGAAATGAAAGTAGTAGGACATTTGATAAATGGGGCCATGAGGTCAAGGGGAGTTTTGCATTAGCACCTCAATACTTTCCACTCCACCTCCAGGTTTGACTTTTTGTAAATGGGCATCTTCAGGCTGGTGTGTGGCTGTAGCTGTGGTCGGTTCATGAGGTTCCGGGGGAAGCTGGGGGATGTCGATCTGATGGTGGTGTTGTGTGGGGTGAGGAGTGTGGTGCTGGGTGTTCAGATGTGCCTTGAGTCACTGAGCAGCTACAGCGGCGTGTCCCTTCAGGATCTTCTCCTCCATTCTAGAGGGGACATCCTGGAAGACATTGAAGAGCCTTCTAGGATTAATATTCAAGTTCAAATGTTTCTATGTGTGATGGTTATATTTTGTTCTCAAGGCTAAAGCAAAAATCTAGTGTGTGGATATCAGCTAAATATTACATTGAATCAAGCAAAACGTTCGTATCTCATAGCCTTCACCTAACCTACATAATAGAATTGTTCCTAACCCAGAGCCTATGGTATAGATCTTTGGTAGAAAGTACTTGGTAATGTGCTAGGTCCCTCCTGAGACTCTAAGGAGCCAGAGCTACCCAACATTAGTCACTGCAGATGACTAATTTACCCCATTCAGAAGAGAGCGACCCATAGCTATACCCAACATTAACCAGGTTAGCAACTGAAAGAGGGCAGTTGGAAGTGAGGGTTAGTAAGCATAGATTATCTCCTCAAAGGATGAGTAGTCCTTGACTTGCATGGGCTAAGGGGACAGATAGTTATCACTTAAGATATTGCAAAGGCAAAATGTACATGCTAAGACCTTCGATATCCCTCTTCCAAATGGCCAGCATTTTCAGGCTTTCTTTTGTTCCTGCTCATTGATATTGGAGGATGTTATCTGCCTCAGCTTCCTTGCTATTTCTAATGTATACTTTCGTTGTCTTTGCTCTATGGAACACTTCAAAGTTTTGTTATGCTTCTTTACATATGTGTGTATATGCATGGGCACATACTCGCCATGGCACACGTGTTGAGGCCAGAGGACAATTTGCTCTCTCCCTCTACCACATGGGACCCATGGATCAAATTCAGGTTGTCAGGCTTGGCAGCAAGCCCCTTTACCCACTGAACCATCCTATGAGCTCACGACAGTGTACCTTTGTTCCCAAGCACAAAGAAGGACCAAGCCAGAGAGGTAAGTGAAGTTCTCACCACCAGGAAAGATCTTAGTTGACATTACCAAACTTTTGCTTTGGAGAAACAAAAGAAACTAGGAGGATAAATCTTATATCTCGGGTTGGACCATAAGGTTGAGTTCCCAGCAACCACATGGTGGCTCACAACCATCTCTAATGGGAGCTGATACCCTCTTCTGATGTGTCTGAAGATAGCAACAATGTACTAATATACATACACTAAATAAATCTTTAAAAAAAATCTTACATCTCTCATGACTACCCACCCCCCAATCTTAATGTATAATACCAGCATTCTCCTCAGAGTAACAAAATGAGGCAGGGAGAATAACCAACCATCCACACTGTCTCTACAGTGGGAGGATGAGTGTGAGCGTGCAAGCGGAAAGAACACTGCAGATCTGGGTGGAGTGGTGGCGACACAGCTGGAAGCTCTGAGGTGCCTCTCAGGGTCTCTATCATTGTGCACTGTGCTGTGAGATGGGCCTTGCTGCTTTCACTTTCCAGTGGGTCGCCAGTTTCTGCATTAGTGTGATAGTTACCAGTATGAACTCTTAAGTCAAGGGACATTATTTTACCTCCTGCCCATACCACTTACTCCTAACCCTTACCTGTGGGACTTTGTGTGGTTTGACTTAACATTCTCATGCTGTTAGCACCTACCATATGAAGCTCTTGTATGAAGTGGTACACATGAGAGTGGAGGAGAGAGCTTGACATATACTAAGAGCTACATTTACCTCTCCTTGCTAATACTTTGTGAACTTCACGTTTTGAGTGGAAGGGGGATATGACAAAGAGCCAGGTTCTATCACACAAAAAACAAGATGAGAACAAACGAACTAGCTTGGGACTAGTCCTACCTGATATTTACACATTACTTCTTACTTACCACTGCTCCTCCTGCTGCAGAACCCTCCCTCCAAAGGCATCCTGACTTACTTCCTCTCTTTTATGGTCCTTGTATGTGTTCGTTCATTTAGTCTTCGCTCGTTGAGCTATTCATTCTACCTTCTCTGTGCCAAGCCTTCTTCCATGTGCTGGAAAACAATGGGGATCCCATAAATTTTCTAAAGAAAGATAGATTGTCCCAACAGCAAATTAAACAAGATAGTTTCTAATGCTAAAGCCTGCAGTGCTGGTCATTAGACGGCAGTTGAAGTTGTCCTGGGTGGGGGCAGTCCTTCACACTGGGTGCTTGGTAAGGACTCCTGAGGATGGGACAGAGGCTCAGAGGATAGACTGCTGAGAGGAGGCTGGTGCTGAGCTGCATGTTCTCAGAGAAACACTGTGCGTGGGCAGCAAAGAGCAACTCCAGATTGATGTTGGATTATTAAAGTCTAAGGGGGCTGGGTCCAGGGAAAGAGCTAGAGTAGAGGGTGTGCTGTCAAGACTGCGGGTATGGGCAAGAGCTGATTCATTGCCACTTTCTTTGTTTCTTTCTTTCTTTTTAGTAAAATATACTTTATTTTTAATCCCAGCTCTTAGGAGGGGCAGGAAGATCTCTTGTATTCAAAGCCAGCCTGGTCCACACAGCCAGGACTCCACAGAGAAACCCTGTCTTGAAAAACTACACACACACACACACACACACACACACACACACACACACACACACACAAACCAAAACAACAACAACAACCTTTATTTTCATTTGGCACATCATAATTGTAGGACTAGTCAGGTGCACTGTGATATTTTGACACACACCCATATGAACTATTCAAAATCCTCTTCTAGCGATTTTAGAACATCCGGTTCCTTATGATTGACTACAGTCACACTGTGTGGAGAAGAGCGGCAGCACAGACTCCTCCGACTGAGCTGTGACTTTCCCCTAGTCACCAGCCTTGGCTTCTTTGTTTCTTACGGCACTTAGATCTCAGATGCTACCATGGCTTACAAGAGTTCAGTCTGTGTAGACACACTGAGGTCAGGGCCTCCCTGACTCATGTACCCGAGGCGTGTTCCTCCCGTGCTGGTGGCAGAGTAAATGAGATTCAGTGTTAGAAGCCAAAAGGACACCAAGGCAGGAGTCTGATCTTGGTGCGCAGAAACATTTGGTAAGACATCAGACAGTTTCACTGTAGGAAAATCCTAGTCTGTCTCTTTTATGTCATTTCTAGAGAACTTTACAGGGAAAGAAATGTACCTTCCCAAGGTGTGACTGGAGGAGGTGTAGAGCCTAGGGCCTGGGGCGGAGACTCTACTGAATGTGGCTGGAGGAGAGACAAGTCAACAGAGAGCTAACAGCCCTCACCTCAGCCTGGGGCTGAAGGCAGCTTTCCCCAGAAATAAGGAAATAAAACCAACTCTGACTGGCAGCTTTTTCCTTTGCTCCTGGACTTATATACCACACCCTGATCCCTAGGGGTGGACCCAGTGATGAGCAGCATAGATGCCCTTGGCAGATGGGGCTTCACTGAAGTTACTATGGGAAACTCCTAAACTCCTACTCAAAACATCAACAAAAATATCATGAGTACTCTAAGTGATTTGTATAGCTTCAGCAGTGTTTAAACAACCCAGGAAATGGCCATGCCTTCTCTGCAAAGTCCCAAATTAAGTGTCTAATAAAAAGAAAACAACCCACTGTTTCTTTTCTTACTTACTTGCAGTCCTTGTAAGATCAATAATAAAACACAAGTTCTTACAACCTCATTATACTGACACTACACTTAAAAATAAGTCTCTTTCCTCACTAAAACGATGTTTCGTTCAATAACTACTGCGAGCAACGAATCAATTTACCCAAGACTCCTGGATTTCCACATGGCTAAGTGTTGTGGGGTGGACTCAGTTACTCACATTTGTGATTTCTTTAGCCCTTCTCCTCCCTGAATGCAGAGAGAGGACAACCTTTCTTTTACTAATGGAGCCATTCTTCAGAGAGACAGAAAGATACACAGAGAGAGACACAAAGAGGGGAAGAGTCATCTCATGAGTTTCAGCGTGGGACATAGGGTGTGGGGGTAGCCTGAAATGAATTTGACCTTCATAATGGAGAAAACTCACAAGTACGAATGCTTATCATATACGGAGTATCTACACAGGCTGTCTCGATAAATCTAATGTTCCAAACATTTGACTTTTATGGGTTGTTTGTTATCACAGGTTATATACCATTTCTCTAATTCCTATGTGTCATTTATTACCAAAGGTCACACACTGGGGATTTGTTGACCTGATGAAAACATGCACTCAAAGGTAGATACTGAGTTTTCATTACACCCTTCTAGGGTCAGTAACTACTACCACCCTATCATGCACAGGGTGGATTCCAGCTTGAACTTTGACTCAGTCTCTCTTGCAACCCCTCTGGTGTGACCTCAATAGATGTCCTTACATACAAGCAACCTGGGGAAAGAACTCACAATAAGTGATGGGAGGACTGAGCTCAGGTGGTGTTTGCTATATCCTTGAGTTCACCCTTAAGGATTCATGTCTGTTTCTTAAGTGGTAAGGGGTGTGACAAACAACAACAGTAAAGACAGACAAACCATTAAGGGTCATCCTAAAACTCGGATGTCCACGTGTCACAAGCAGCAGATTTTATTCCCATCTGCTTTCAGTGCAGATGAGAGGGTCCTCTGTCCAGCTCCTGTCAGTCCTTTTTTCTATCTTGCCCCTACTTGAACAGTTATCCCTCTTCTAATTGGATAAGGAAGCTTGGGACTGGAGAGACGGCTCAGTGGTTAAGAGCAGACTGCTCTTCCAGAGGTCCTGAGTTCAATTCCCAGCAACCACATGGTGGCTCACAACCATCTCTAATGGGATTCAATGCCGCTTCTGGTGTGTATATGAGCTACAGTGTACTCATATACATAAAATAAATAAATCTTAAAAAAAATAAAAGGAAGCTTACCCTAGACATCTGCCCCCATCCCAGTCTGAAGACAGACTTACAGGTTACAAAGTGGCCTCACATCCTTTGAGGTTCACAGGATCAAGGTAATCTGGAGAATGGCTATCAATCTTCTCCCAGAAACATTCTAACCAGAAGCAGCCTCCCCTTCCTGGATCCCATCACTGTGGCCTGTTCTGGATTTGCTCACGCAGTTACCAAATTAGAACAAAAACACTGAGTAAATGAAGCCAAGAGAATCAGAGGCAAATAGGGGGAAGCCCTGGAGCTCATCCCCCTGGAAGGTGCTTTGGCAGACGCTGTCCCTCCCCCAAAGCTATTCTCCCCCTCTGCCATATATTTGAGCTCTTTTATAGCTCGGCACCTGGCCATCTAGAGTGAAGACATCTCTTTGAAGTTTGGTGGTCCATGTGACTAAGCTCTGTCTGGTGAAATAATAGCAAAAATATCATAGGGCAACCTCTAGGAGCCTTCTCTACAAGACAGTTCAAAGATGGTGTCTGTATCCTTTTTTCTTTCTAGTGCTAGAAGCATAAAGGCAAGGGCTGGATCTCTTGTCACTATCTCAGCCCATGGGGCCGTTTTCTGTTGCTTCACGAAAGGTCAGAATAGGCGCTGGAAGGAGCCTGGAAGATGACAGTGTTATCATATTTTACTGGGACCCTTATTACAGAAACCCCAGAATCTGTCTCTAACCTTGCATGGGTGGAAGAGAATGAAGACTTAGGTTTGTGACCTATTTGTTACTTTCATCATCTCATTGCTGTGACACAAGAGCTGACACAACAGCCTAAGGAAGGAAAGGTTTACGTTGGTTCATGCTTTATGGGAAGATAACGCATCCCTATGGGGAAGGCGTGGAGGAGTCACTATGTGGCCATGGGAGTATACAGTGGAGGCTTGGTCATAAGACACGAACCAGAAAACAGGCAGAGCAGGCTCAGGTCAAAAGTGGCTATAACCTTCAGAGGCCCCTGGTGAGCCACCTCTTCTACGGAAATCCCATATCCCAAAGGCTTCATAGCCTTCCGAATCAGCACCGAGTGCTCAGAACTAAGAATTCAAATGTAGACTAAGCATCTGTAGGGGACATTTCAGACTCAAGTCATAAGAGCGACTGTTAGATTGAGTATGTGTCTCGCATCCTGGCTCAATCCTGTGTTTTTATCTTCTTCTCTACCAGCTGCCAGATAATAAATTCGATCGTTTTGAGTCATATTTGGTTGAATGTTCTATTCACTAGCACCCCAAATCATCCTAACTAATGCATAGAGAAAAGCAGGCGATCCTCCATTGAAGTTTCAATTTGATACATCAAAGATGGCCACACTGGAATGGCTAGGACATGAGCAAAGATACCCAATAGAAGACAATAATCCTCAGTGGAAGTTAGCAGATGTGTTGATCAAAAAATAAGACAGAAGGGTTGGGGATACTATTCAATGGTAGAACACTTGCCTAGCATGCCCAAGGCCCTAAGTGTAACCCCCAGAATTAAAAATGATAACAGCAAACCAAAACAAATACCAGAAAACCCCTGCCCCCCAAAACCAACCAAAGAGCAAAGTGTAAACCATATAGTAATGAGTGTGGCAGCTAGGGTGATTGTGTGAGGGTAGATGCAGGCGCCCTCTAGTCCCCTAAAAATATTCAGGGATCCGATTTCACTGACAAGATGGGATAAGAATTGACGGGACATGCTTCATCACCATTAAAATCAATTGTTTTCAAGAAGCAGTTGGTGAGATGAAAGCTGAATTCCACACCAGTGAGGAAAGAAGCTCAAAAGGGTGCGCATCATGCACAAGCTCACAGAACAAATTTCACAATTTGAATCAACACCAAATCCTGATAAAAGGATATTTCAACGTCATGATGTTTCCTTAA
This sequence comes from Tokudaia tokunoshimensis, assembly GCA_036184795.1. Classification (NCBI taxonomy): domain Eukaryota; kingdom Metazoa; phylum Chordata; class Mammalia; order Rodentia; family Muridae; genus Tokudaia; species Tokudaia tokunoshimensis. Next base: position 53,204,990 of record BTHU01000014.1, on the reverse strand, counting down.
CGAATGTTCTTGCCTTCGTCTAAACAAATGCATCCTTGCTTTTTGCCAAGAATTTTTGTAGCAGTGCATGAGAAATTAAGGCATATTTACAGTAACACCCACTTACCCAAGATAATCAAAGATAACCTATTAGGAATGTTGGTACCAGGAAGTTTCCTTCTAAATATAAATTCTCTGTGTCTACAATCCAACTCTTCACTTTCATGACAAATTTCTATTTTTGAAGTTTAATCCACATATCTTCCTTAAGCACAAGTAACAATAATTGAAATTTAAATTAATTCAGTATCAGAAAGATTGAAATAATTTTTATTGTTAGGTTATTCAGTCTTTCCAGTTTGAACCAGTTGGCCTCATCTTTGGAGTACAAGTAAATCAGTAAACCTGGCAGAGAAAAGGCACACATTTTTCCAAGGATGGGTCAGAAAATGTGTGATTTTTTTTTCCCCTGCAGGCTATTGGCTCACTCACTGCACAGAGAAAATCTCCAGAGACTCTGAAGCACAACTGAATAACATCCTAAGCTTGGATGTTTATCAAAACTCTGGCAAAACCAGGCCAGAAATGGACTCTTTTCTAGAGAGGCTGCCAACATTTTCTATCTTCATAGGATTGGACTATCTCGAGAAGAGTGTCCTGGTGACTGGGACCAGCTGGATCTAACTCAAGAAGTGCTGGAAGAGTAGAAAACAAGCAACCAAGAGGGAAGAGTATATGCTATTTGGAGCTGCAGAGAGATGATCATTTCAGCTGCTGAAAACCAAGCACACTTGCTCCTTCTTTTACAAATCCAAAGAGCTTTAGCCTTCCTGCTTTTGGTGGTGCTCTGGAAAAGAGACCTGCAAGGATGCCCTCACACTGTCACTAGTGTTGACTGCAAATGTACCTATGCAATAGCTTAGGGCCACAGCATGCTATGTACCTATCTCAGTCATTGCTAAATGACTGTGTATCAACAAGCCGGAGGAAACCGCAAAGCAACCTATGATAAATAATAGTCAGATTATGAGTCATCTTCCCCTGAGAAACCGAGGGCTATCCTCAGTCACTTCAAAGAAGTGGACAATAAATCTATTGGAAGGAAAGGAGCCTAAAGAGCTTCTAAAGAATGTTAACTTAACTCTGTGATAAACATATTGATCAAAGCCCGTCTCTTCCAGCCTCCTTCCTATGTGTGTGCTTGTGTAGCACATGTCAAAAAGTGAAATAATATTTTCTAGGCTCCCTTGCAACTAGAGTCATGGCTATCATTTGGATTTTACTCAGTAGATCACTGTTGAAAGATTTGAGTGGATGAATGTTGTTTGTCTCTTCAGCTAGTTTTGGAAGCAAATACTACTGTAGCGGCATCATCATGAGCCCAGATTCCATTCTCTGGTTTCTTGGGAGGCTCAAGGCAGGGTTCAATCCATCTGTCTTACAAGTGTGGATTGCTGTAGGCATGAGAGCCAGCAAGGAAGTGGTGGGCTTCCTGAGAACGCACATTCTTGATTCCATCAGTGTCTGTTATGTACTATTTACCTCTTCCTCTTCATCCTCCTCTTCCTCCTCCTTCTCCTCCTCTTCAATTGTATTCATTTACTATTTTGTGTGAGAATGTTTTGCCTACTTGTATGTCTATGCACCGTGTGAATTTCTGCTACCGTTAGAAGTCAGAAAAGGGTATTGGGTCCCCTGGGACTAGAACTACAAATAGTTGTGAGCCACCATGAACTTGCTGGGAATCAAACCCAAGTCCTTTGGAAATGCAACTAGTTCTCTTAACCATTGAGCCAACTCTGCAGCCTTTATCCATTGTTGTTGTTGTTGTTGGAGACAAGTTCTCTATATAGATTAGGCTGGTCTTGAACTTACAGAGATCAGGCTATCCCTGCCTCCTGAGTGCTGTGATTAAAAGAGTGATATCAAAGTGTTATTTCTAGAGACAACAGCTATGGCAGGAACTTACAAATTTGTCAAACAGCTTCATAATTATGCAAGGTTTACTTGCATCCCAATGACTCTATTTTGCACTATAGCTTTCATAGTTTAATATTTGTCTCTATTAAACTCAGCCTTCCTAATAGTTCTATAAGTCATCAGATGTTCCCTAATACACCTGTGTCTGGCATGTGTGTGTCTGGCGTGTGTGTGTGTGTGTGTGTGTGTGTGAGAGAGAGAGAGAGAGAGAGAGAGAGAGAGAGAGAGAGAGAGACTGTCTCATTATGTAGCTATCATTGGCTTGGGGATTGTGATGTAGATTAGGCTGGTCTTGAACTTCCTGTGTCTGCTCTGAACTGGCGAGGACATATGCTTACTCTGATTCTACATTTAACCATGAACTACACACTTCTCTAAAGAAATGCCCATTTCTTCCAGTTTTGGCAGATGGGTGTGGGGAAGAGGGAATGAGGAGTGAGGGTGGAGTAAGGAAACTGACCTAGGGGAAAGTCTTACCCTGCAGCCTATTTTTGAACTCAGGAGTTGTAAGGGAAGACAGAACGAGAGCCAGGAAATGAAGCCAAGGTTCGAGCCAAGGAAAAGGTCAACTTGGTGTTAAATGGAGAAACCTAGATGAAAGCTGACTGAGGTCTGCAGGAAAGGAGTTGGGGTGAAAGGTCTAGAGCTAAGGAAACTGAGAGTGGAGAGGAATGGGCAGAGCATCTCTGGACAGCAAGTTCTTCAGGTTGTTGTAGTCAACTGCTCCTTAAGAATTAGGTCAAATAGGACTCAGACAACTTAAATAGCCATCTATGTATGTGTCCAGTAAATCCAGCATTCCATCCAATGTGTCAGATTCCCTTGGAAAGGCCAGGTACAACTCCTGTCCCCTTGGGTCCCCATCTCATTGCAATACTCATCTCAGATCCCTTCTCTGTCCCAGCATCCTAAGGTGTTGCCCCCTCCCCACCCTTTCCCAAAGGGCCCATTCAAAGGGCCCTCACAGCTGACTTTGCACAGGGAACAGAAACAGCATAACAGCTTCTTACAAAAAGCCTCAAAGTCAATGGGAGTCCTTTTCTTCAAAGTCTCTTGGCTTCCTCGGTCTCCTCTTCCAGGCTCATCTCTATGGCTTCCTTTGTTTTCATTGAGGAGTTTACATTTTTTTCCCTTTCTCTTCACCCAGTATCATCTGCCCAGATGGCTCCTTCATTAAGCAAATGGTCCATTAAGTCAGTTTGTCCCCTAAGCAACTCTCAGCCAATATCTCATCAATCACAGTAGAAGATAGGCTTGAGTTTGCATGGAATCATGAGTGATGGCATCGAGAGCTCAGATTGGTGTGTGTGTGTGTGTGTGTGTGTGTGTGTGTGTGTGAGTGATTGTGTTTGTCAGCTTTCCTTCACTGTAATGAAATACCCAAGCTAATACTCTTACCAGGAGAAAAGATTTATTTGGCTTGTAGTTTCAACTCATGGTCGCTTGGCTCAGTAACTTTTAGCCTCTGGTGAGACAGAATGTCATGGTTGGAAAAAAAGTAGCTGGCTTTATGGTGACTAAGAAGGAGAGGGCAAGACCTGGAGTCCTAAGATCCCCTTCAGAAGTACATCCTCAGTGGGGTAACTTCTCTGTACAAGGTTTTCGCCTCCTGAACCTTCCATTACTTCCTAGTAGTTTCATAGGCTGGTGGCCAACCCTTTAATACTTGACCTCAGGAAAATACTCAAGATCTAAATGAAAACAGTGATTCTCTTTGGATCCCTCCCATTGGAGTGGTTGGATTGGAGCAGAGGGAGACAGTAGAAGGATTTCTGAAATCTGAACATCAGCAAGTGGTTCTCTTTTCCTTTCTACTCAACTTCAATGTACCCCATGGTGGTCCCCTGAATAGGGTGACACAGCTACTTACCATCTGCTGGGTTTGTAGGCAAGGTTGCCAGACTGTGCTTGATAAGAGCCAGCTATTGATATGGTGGCAGAAGTGTCTTTAAAGGAACCAGCTAGGATGACCACAAGATCTAACTTAACACAGGTCAGTTGGTCAGAGGAACCAGGTAACTGGAAAGGACCCTTACTCAGTGTTTACAAACCATGTGATCCCACTGTCCTCATCACCCTCCCCCATGCCCAGACAGGGTTTCTCTGTGTAGCCTTGACTGTCCTGGAACTCACTCTGTAGACCTAGCTGGCCTTGAACTCACAAAGATCCACCTGCCTTTGCCTCCTGAGTTCTGGGATTAAAGGTGTGCCACCATCCCAGTCTCCTCATTTTTAATACTTCTCTTGTGCTTCCTCTTCTACACTTCCTTTCATGTTCCCAATTGATTTTACAAACTAAATGACAGTATATGCTGCCATAACAATAATGCTTAAAACCTACTGGTTTAATAAGCTAGCTTTGCTTGAGGGCAGAGAAACCTCCTGAAGTGCTCATCTGTTCTGTTCTTTCCCACTCCAGGACAAAATCTCAGGTGAGGTTGAATAGCTTTCAGCATTAGGTTTAGATAATAAAAAGCCTTCAGAGTCTGTCCAGAATTGAAAAACACTTTCCAATGCATGCTCAAAACTGCAAGTTCTCACCTGCTTCACCCTTGCCTGCCCTTACACAGGCCCATATTTGACAAATGCATGTACCAGGCAAACATCCTGGATAATTTCACCTTCCTTCATCTCCTCCCCTAGTTGCTATTTGATAATTTTGGACCTTCGATGTCTAGCACAAGGGGCATCAGGAGGTAGAACAAAGGACTTATTTGAGGAAGCACTTGTTATAGGCATTGGTGCCCCATGGCTTGGTGAGTATACACAACTGACCCTGAGTCTCCTGCCTCTTTGGAAAGTCATCTTTTAGGCAATCCTGGCATAGGCAATCATTGTTCTTAGCTATATGAGTAAGTCATCCTTCCCTTAGCCCTGACCTCCATCAGCCAAAACCTTTCCTTGGGGTAAGGGAACAACTGTCATTTGTGCACCTCCTGGCATTGTTGCAGTTCCAAGGACAATTCCACAATGTGCTGGTGAACTCTTTCCCAGTCCCTTTGAGTTAGGACACAGTGAAATGTAGGCTTGGATTTGTCAAAACCTAATTTAATAAGGGTTCTTAAACACTTCAACCTCTCTTCTAGCCACCTACCAAAGGTTAGGGAGAAAGATGGTTAATAGAACCAGGGAGATGTGGACCTGTTTAGAAGTAGTTCTTTGGGATGATTCCAATCTTCGTTGTTAGGATATCAGAAGTCTAGTCCAAAACACCAAACATGAATCTGTAATGGCAGTCCAGTTCAATCAGGAAACACCAAACACTATCAGAAGCAGTGGCTCAATTCAGAAGAAACCTTGAGGCCCCACCAAATTGGCACGAGTCAGAGGAACCTGCAAGAAGCAGCCAGAATACCACAAGTAGTTCTTTGGCATGTTTCTTTCTATGAAGTCACTACAAGCGAAGATTAGTGAAGAACAGCAAAGTATTGCAAGGTGAACCAACGCAAGAACATCGCTCACTGTTGGGTTCTACCTATACTGGTTCCAAACAATACTAGTTCTCTCAAATGTCTGCCTCAGCAAAAACATCTGCTCATGTGTCTGCTTCAGCCAAACATCTTCTCCCAAGACAGCTTCTAGAAATATATCACAGGACACATCTGAGTATCCAAAGAAACCAGGAACTTCCACATCAGTGAAATGATTCTGCTGATAGAGGTGCTATGGGAACATCCATGCTAAAGTAAGTGGATAACATGAGGAAATGGGCAGGTGGGCTTCCATTAGGCTGATGTTGGTGACCACAGGGCACCTTGGTCCTAGAATCAGTACTGGACCATTTTTAGCCCCTTTCTCAGGCTGTTCTTTCCAGGAGAAATTGCTACTGTGACATTAAACTGAAGTTTCTTCCAAAGATTTTGTAAGTTGCTATGGTGGTTTGGATGAAAATGCCCCCACAGGCTTAGGGAGTGACACTATTTGAAGATGTGTTTTGTTTTTTAAGTAGGTGTGGCCTTGTTGGAGGAGGTGTGTCGCTAGGGGTCTTCTTTAAGGTTTCAAGTGCTCAAGTCAGCCCCAAGGACTCCCTCTCCTTGCTGCCTGTGGATCAGTATGTAGAATTCTCAGCTCCTTCTCCAGCATCATGTTGGCCTACGTACCAGCATGCTTCCCACCATGATGACAATATTCTAAACCTCTGAACTATAAGCTGGCCCTAATTAAGTGTTTTTCTTTAAAAGTGTCACCATGGCCATGGTGTCTCTTCACAGTGATAGAAACCCAACTAAGACAGTTGTTACTGCCTTTTGCTCAATCCCAGTCTATCTAGACTGATTGGTAGGGTTCCATCATTAATGGCTAGTAACTCTTACCAAGACAGGCTGCTCACCTGTCCTGGAAGGCTATTGTACAGTTCCCATAACAACAACAACAACAATAAAAACAAAACAAAACAAAACAAAACTTCAGGTTAGCTTCTTTCCAGTGGCCACAACAACAATACTTGATTAAATACAACTATTTGCTTTCACTGTTGTCAGAGAGAAGACAATTGGCCTAGCTTCACACTTTCAGGTTGTTGTTTTGAGTCATATACCAGCACTCTACCCCAAGTTCTAGGAGACTTCTCTGTGCAAGCAGTTTCTCCCAGTTTTTACCTTCTGTATCCCCATACTACAGGCACAGGAATTCTTCATACTCCCATAATGCATGGTTCTATTCTCTATCTTAAATGTTCCCCAAAAGGCTCCTGTGTCAAAGGCTTGGTCCCCATGTGGCAGAATTGTTGTGAGGTGGTAGAGATGTCAGGAGGCAGGTCTGAGTGGAAGGAACTAGGTCATTAGAAACACTCCCTTGAAGGAGTTTTGAGGAGCTTGGGCCCACGGCTACTGGGCCACCAGCTTTCCTTTCCTTTGCTGTGTGCTTCTTCTTCCATGATGTGTGCTCTCACTATGGGCCAAGTGACAATTGCCTGATAACTTTGAAACCATGAGCCAAATTAAGACATTCATTCTTTCAAGTTGATCTTCTTAGACATCTTATCAGGACAATAGGAAGCTGACTACCACAACCCCAGGAATTTCATCCTCCATTGGCCTCCTCACATTTCTTTTCTTTTCCCTTGTAGCTAAGTATGGGGGAAAAAAAGAGCGGGGATGGGGGGGGGCAGGCAAAGACCGCATGGGAAATAGAGGAACACCAGCAGGACCACGCATCGCACTGGGATAGGGACTGTGGGCGCCCGAACCTATAGAGCATGAGACTGCCTAGCTAGTGTAGAGAGAGATCCTTGCTCAGAAGGCGGTGCTGAGGCTCAATCCTTCCCTGATGGCTGGAAACACTGAGGCCTGTTACATGCTTCTAAGCAACGGATTTTGATAAGAAGAGACAGTTCATCGTTTTAACGCTTTATTATTAAAAGAGTACAAAGAGAAAAGTAGACAGGAAAGTAAAGAGAAAAAGAGAAGATAAAGAGATGAGGGAAGGCCATTACCATGTGGAAAGGGGGGAAAGAATATATATATATATAGAGAGAGAGATAACAGAAAGAGACGAGGGGTGAGAGAGATGAGAGAGAGGCAAGAGAGAGATGAGAGATGAGAGAGACAAGAGAAAGTGAGGAGGGGCAAGAAGCCTCCTTTTATAATGGGCTGGGTTACCTCAGGTAACTGAGGGGCGGGGAAAGCCTGGCTGTAGCCAGGTGACTGTAGAGGTGGAGTCCAGCCAGAACACTAGGGGCCTGGGGCATGGCCACACGTGACTGATGGCCATAGGATTATGGAGTTGAGGAGTCAGCAGTCTGGGAGCAAAGCTCACGGGTTCTGTCCCTTGTAGAAGTGTTCTATCGGGTCTCTGGAGTGGCCTTGCTTCAACCAGGCTACAGACTGTCTCACACCATGATCCCACAGCCAAGGACGGGCTAAAGTTGGCCAAACAAACATTGTAATTCCATGCCTTATTCTGCAAAGTGGTTTTAGACCTTTGCTGCTAAGTTATCCTTTGTGCTAGTCTCAGCTTTGAGAGTTTCTGAATAAAGCTATGTGATAGAGTCATACTATTCTGAAGATCCTGTCGAAAATAAACTAGCATTATGATCTGAAATTTTCCAAAGAAATCCATACCAAATGTTAGTTTTTTTTATTGATTTGTTTGTCTGCTTTGTATTTTTGTTGTTGTTTGTTGGTTGGCTTTTTTGTTTGTTTGGTTTTGGTGGCAATCAGAGAGCCAAGGAATGCTGCAAAGATTATACCGTGCAACAGACTTCATGAAAGAGATTTAATGGGGTCGGAGGAGTATATGAAAGACTGCCTATGAGCAAGGATTGAAAGGGAAGGGACAGGCCACGAAGGTGAGAGCTTTACAAAGGGTGTAGAGCATGTACATAGGGAGAACACACAACTCAACTTGCTGGAGACTGTGGAAATGTGTCACATTTAGTGGCTGGTAACAACTGGCCAATGAGCCATGTCACTAAGGGCAAGGTAGGGAAGCATCTGGTTCTGGAATGTGAATGGGTCTCAGTTTTATCAACACTGGGACTTAGCAGTTAAGAGCATTTGTTGCTCTTTCAGAGGACCCAGGTTCAGTTCTTGCAACCATCCGTAAACTGAAGTTTTAGGGCATGTGATGATACCCCTTTATGACCTCTGTGGGGTATGTGATGTACATTTATATGCACATGTAAGCAAAACAGACACATAAAAATTAAATTGATCTACAAATAATTTTAATAAATAAAAAGCAGGAGGTGTAAAACACTACAGCATTTTTTTTAAAGTAAGAAAGAAAACCATACCAAAGTTAGCATGTCATTCAGTTTCCAAAGTTTCATCAAATTCTCATCCAATAAAACGGAATGAATCAAGATTTCCCACTTGTGCTATCCACACTTTTTAGTTGTGCTTTTTAGATACACAGGGTCATGTTGATGGGTTCCATTAGATTGCCTCAGGCAGACATTGACAGTCTGGACTGAGCAGACAGACTGTCACAGCAATGGCTGGGCAGGGATGATGCTGGAAGAGCATTCTGATAACAGCTGCCTGCAGCTGGCCTCGTCACATCAGTAGCAAGGATGCTGAGAGAAGCAAACCTTGCCAGACTCTTGTCTGTGAGTCAAGCAGTGGAGAGGGTCCTCCACTCCACTATTCCTCTATTGTTTAATCGAAGTCCACCGTTGTGAAACCCTCCAATCAACTGAGTTGGTCAGTTCGTTTAGTTGCATAAAGAATTTTTCTACACTGTTCTATAGAATGAAACACTCTTCCAAACGTGGAGACAACAGAAGACATTCTGTTGTTTGTTGGCACTCCTGCTCTAGGTAGCTGCCATACACGTCTCTTAACAGTCTTTCCTGATCACAAACTAGAGTACACACAAATCCCTATATTCCAACTTCTGGCTGCAGATATCTCATTTTATCTCTTTGAACCCCAAAGTCTAGTTTTCTTCCCCATTTCATGTGACCTGTAACACTCCTGACAAATCAGGACCTGCCACAACACATGTTATATAATAGATGATATAGTTCATTTTAGTAAAATTTTAAAGAAAATACAATTCAGCACTGCACACAAGTATTGGCAACCTAATAGAAAACATGTGCTAGAACTGTAAGAGGTAGGATCAATAAGATGGCTCAGAGGGGACATCATTTGCTTTGAAAACCAATGGCCTGAATTCATTCCCCAGCACGGATAATGAAGGAGAAACCAGACTCCCAAAAGTTGTCCTCTGACATGTGTGCAATCCTGCCCCATGCATGCACACATTAAAAAACACTTGCCACACCAACCCTTATTACCTTATTGATTCCCAGAACCCATGTAGAGGTTAAAGGAAAAACTGGGACCATAAGATAGCACAGAGTTGTTTTCTAGCCTCCACATGTACACTATGACACATGTATCCCACCTCATGTACATGTATTTACACAACAAAAATAATAGTGTCCCATCATTTGGAAAAGGGTAGCATGGCTGGAGAATTGGAGGTACAGACTAGATTCTCATAGCCACCAGCAAACAGATGAATAAATGTCACTTATGTTGACTTATCCTTGACACAGACTTAAGAGACATGGTCTTATGAGGAGGCATGTAGCTATGTGTAACTGTGCCTAACACCTTCAGTATTTACAGTAATCATTATTATTAATGGAGACAGATGTTAGCCTCTGACATGACAAAAGAAATTAGAAATGCAACAAAAGTCCAAATCACAACCACATACAAATATATTCTTGTTTAAGCCAAAGCTATATCCACTACTGAGATTTAAGCATGCATACTTTCATATTTATTGATTTGTCTATAATGTACCAGACACTGTGTTGGACCTGGAAGACAGAGTGAAAAGGAGGGCTCATTAAGTCTCAGCCTTAAACTGATGTAGTAACCCCCACATGTTATCTCAGGAGGAGAAAAGGGATATTTATCTTGAGTTTGGGATTAACTTGGGCTACATAATGAGTTCTAGGCCAGTCTAAGCTACAATGTCTGACTTTCAGGGAAAAAAAAATTCAAAAAAAGGGAAGAAACTTGGCCCAGACCTCAAAACACGAATGGATTAACCAACAGTTGTCTACTGAATGAGTGACACAGGTCTACCCGATATTTACTTGTAAGTAGCTCTCAGTTCCTTTTTCAGTATTATTCATCGACCAGGTGGGAACAAACTCCTGCTTTGACAGTGCCTTGTAGCTCCTCAGCCAGCTGTGGCCTTGTGAGTGGCATCACCTGGTGGAAAATGTGGTCGTGGCCTCCTCTGCTGTAAGCAGCCTGGCCTCTTGCTCAGTGCTTAGACTGGGCCCACGTGCTGACATAGTTTGACTTGAGTGGGCAGGTGTGAAAGATAGGTGTCAAAGGACAACATGCTGAGGCCCAGGGAACGGAGTGGCCACCTGCGCCAGTCTAAACACAAGGGACTAGATGGAACAGCTGACTGGTCCACTCTTGTAACAATGCCTCTTCTGACCTGGAACAACCTCTAGTTTCCAGTGATGCTTAGGTTTGCTCTTGCATCTTGCCTGAGGAAAAGCCAAACCAAGCTCATAAGCTAATTCATCCTTCCAAATTTCCTCCCAAGCTCTCAAGAAAAAGGAACTCTTTTGATTGACTTCCTCATTTCTTCCTCGCCACTCCCACATCTCCCCGTCGCCCACTCTGAAAACCTGGAACCTCTCTGAACCTGGAACCTCTCTCTTCCTCATTAGCTAAGTCAGTTGCCATTGAGACAGACCAGAAGAGTCCACTGAGCACGGCTTTGGAGTTCTCCAGAACCGGCCGCTACCTCCAAACATGTAAATCCATAAACAAGCAAGAGCTTGATCAGAGTCTCAGTTTCTCAGTCTATGAAATGAGACGAGCATCTGCCTCACACTCTCACGGTGGATTAAGTAAACTGCTCTAAGGAAGTCCCTCAGCTGGAGGCTGGCTGTGCTGAGTAAATCTTCATGAAGCACCGGTTGCTGCCATCTGCCTCTGACAGGTATTTTGCTCCATTGTCTCATTGTGTTTTCTTGGACACACCCTAGAAGTCACTAAGAACCTCCTTGTCTTGCACTCAGTCCCCAACTCATATGATGTGGTCGGATATCGAAGGTGCTCTCCCATGAACACTTGCTGGTCTCTCACAGCCCAGAGAAGCACATTTTCTTGGCCTTACCAATGCCAACTTAATAAAAGTTCAGACTCTTGTTGTGTTTTAACGCCTCAGCTTCCTCATGCTTTTCCCTCACCATGAGTGTCTCTGACCTTCCGAAACCAGATGAATCACCAACTCCCTGCAAGTCCTCCCAGGCTTGCCCCTTTGTTTAAGGCTTCTCTCTATCTAGAACACCAGTTTCCTCTTCCTTTTCTGCTAGCAGTTCGTCCATCCCTCCATCCTCTCAGAGTCATTTTATTTTCATCTTACCCATGATGCTTTTTTTGACTCGCTAGTGGGCATCTGAATCTCCATAGATTACTGTAGCCCCTCCTCTCACTTGGTACTAAGCCAGATGTTGGGTTTTTTTCCAGGGGTGGGGTGGGATGAGGATGTTCCTTCATTTCTTGTCTTCTTGAAGGAATGAATTCAGTCAGGAGGCAAACAGTTGAAGCATAAGTTTACTTAACACAGCAGCAGTTTAGTTAGAGCTAAGCAGAGCACTCAGTGAGGGATTACAGTGGGTCGCCCCAGGCGGACTTTCTTCACACTGTGCAGATAACATTGTAAAACTCACTCTAGTAGGTTCTGCAGTATAGATTTTAAAGAAGTTCTATGAATGTTTTATGAATATTTAGGGTCTTTTAGGCTTAAAGTAGTGAACTCTGTTGGGAAGCCTGGCTCTATCCCTGCAGCTACCAGCAAGGAGCAGGCCTATCACCTTACTGTCCAGGGCCCAAGGCAACCTGAATTATATGGTCACACATTAATCAGCTCTGTTCCCACTTACCTGTTCAGCTTGGCTATCTCATACCCAGCCACAAGCTAACTGATCTACCTTCTTCAGTGTTTCCAACCTTGCTGATTTAAACCTAACATTTGGAGCTGGCAGGAAGGCTTACTGTATAAAGTTGCTTGCCACCAACCCTAATGACCTGAGTTCAATCCCCTGGGGCCCACATGGTGGAAGGAAAGAACCAGTTCTTACAGCTGTTCTTTGTCTTCCACATGTGGGGCAAGGCATGTATGAACACAAACACTCTTACATTCCACAGTGCACATTGCCTTTATACTGCAGTGGCTTCTTAGTTAAATAACTTTAATTTTGTGATACACAGATTGAATATTAGTGATATAAAAAGTACACTGGACTACTAGATACAGCAGGCCAGAGAGGACTTGGTTTCCTTTCTCCATTGGTAATTTTGCCCCGTTTGAAATGGAGGACCCCACAATGCTGGCTGCAAATGACTGAGAAGGACTTCGCACCTGAGACTGTTTCATAGACTGTCTTTTCTAGAAGGTGTGCGTTTGTTCCACGTGGAATGAGAATAGTTGGCCTTGTGGAGCAGCAGAGGCCTTTCCTCTCAACATTGCAGAGACTGAAGCATTTGTGAGAGGCCAAAGCAGTCTCAAGAGAGGCTTGCGAATAGACCATGAGATAGAAATTCTTCCAACTTTTCAACAGAGTCACAGACAGCTAAAGTTGGCAGGAGAACTGTGGTTAAGAAGGAAAATTGTCATTTAGAATTCCTGACTATCCTAGCTATTCTTCTCTAGTCTCCATGGGATTTAGACTGAGAAGAATGAACACAATAGAGATAGAGGTAGAGACAGATGATAGATAGATAGATAGATAGATAGATAGATAGATAGATAGATAGATAGACAGACAGACAGACAGACAGACAGACAGACAGACAGACAGACAGATATTTGAAGGATGGATGCTTGGCTGCAAGGACAGTCAAAGAAAGAGAGAAGGAAAAACTCCAAGTACATAGCAATTGATGCAGCAACTTAATAAGATGATCAACTGCTTCCTAGACAATCATTCAAAATTCCCAGAAAGTGGACTTCAAGTACTTATCTAGAGTGATGGGCTCCCTGGGCCCATCAGACTTCATCTGACAGTATGATGTGGATCTGCATCCAGCTGGTTACCCTGACTTTTCACCTCTGAGTTGTATTTCATCAACACATTTCTCCTTCCAAATCTTGGTCTGTTGCCTATCAGTAACTTGAGAGCCAAGTAGACAGAGATGCGCTTACACTCCAACCACTGCAAGCCAAGGATGAAAATCATCTGCAGGGAGAGAGCCTGCATCCTGAAGAGAGCCTAAATCTTAGCATCCTCATTTTGTTAACTGTATTATGCTGTTTATCATCTCATTTTACTAGAGACTGGGTCTCACTATGTGGCTCTGTACGCTCTGAAGCTTGCTTTGTAGACCAGGCTGACCTCAAATTTGTAGCGAACTTCTGGCCTGCTTGGATTATAGATGTGTACCACCACACCTAGTCTCATCCTCCTTTTAGAAGAAGTAAATGAATCTCAAAAGTTCCAAGTATTTGTTCCAGACCCGCAGGAGTCAGGGAAAACAGCCGTCAGACCCAGAGCCGACCTCCCTTGGCAGCATTTCGTCTGCTCTTCCATAGCTTTTTTGCAATCTGTCATCGGGACAAGGCTGATTAGTGACTATATTTCAGTTTTCCAACAGACTTTTAAACTCTCCAATCCGTAAAGACTCAGTGTTCACTTGGGCACTGTGATATACTGAGCTGGTATTGTAAATGAAATGCTAATTGTGTAGCACCCAAATCAGAAACCAGAGGCGCATAGCATTCAAATGCACAGAAGCATTTAAACTACATGCAAGAACTCAGATTGCCTGGAATGATCAGCCATTGTTCTCTCTCTCTCTCTCTCTCTCTCTCTCTCTCTCTCTCTCTCTCTCTCTCTCTTTCGTGTGTGTGTGTGTGTGTGTGTGTGTGTGTGTGTACACGCAAGAGGCCAGAGGACAACCACTGGATAGGTGTGGCTCTTCATCTTTTCATCTTATTGAGACAGTGTCTCTGTCCTGTTTAAGCCATGCCTAGGATCATGTCTTCATGTATGTAGTCAGAACTACTACCATGGCCATAATTCAGCCACCAAAATGATAAAATTTTGGATTGGAGAAAAGAAGCAAAGAAGAGAAACATTTCTTGCTTTTACAGGGAACTGTCAGGAACTACACACAGAGCTCACACTCTATTGGTACAACCTTAATCATATGACCACCATTATTACCTGCAAAAGGTTTCTGGGAAATGGAAACTAAGCAATGTATGACTGCTGCAAGTTGATGGTGGGCCATCCATACAGCACACGATGAAGTCTAGGCAGTGTATTTGAACGTGTAACATTCCTAGGAAGAGAATGAAGGCAGCACCAGAATTCACTGAGTTGTATTTCATCAACACATTTCTCCTTCCAAATCTTGGTCTGTTGCCTATCAGTAATTTGAGAGCCAAGTAGACAGAGATGCGCTTACACTCCAACCACTGCAAGCCAAGGATGAAAAGAGTCAGAGTCTACTCTGACTCAGGAAAGTTCTTAGACTAACCTTTCCACAGAGGACATGTGCTGCATGTGTCAGAGACAACGGTGAAGGCAGTATGTGAAACTGGGGAAGGCAGCCCTTTCCTTGGGAGGTCCTCAGGCTGGGTCAGAGGGCACTGAGAACACTAGCCTTCTTCCAGTGGCAGAGTAGCAGAAGCTCCAACTGCTGTCTCGTGGACAGCCTGGGGTGTGGAGCATAGTTGTCACACACACTGTGCAGCTGCATAGATGGATCCCTGCCTGCGGACCTTGGTCCCACCTCTAGACTTTAAAGCCGTAAGAAGTATTTTAAGTCCATTTCTGAGTCCTGAAGAAGCAAACACTAGCATTTCTAAATGTGTTTGATCCTTTGAGGAGAAGATGTCATTGAATCCACCATTCTTAAAAGTCTCAGTGATGCTTCTATGAAGATCAGGCACTAAGAATTTGGGATACAAATATTGAAATTTATAGCCCATGCCTTAAAGGATTTTAGCCTTGGAAGGAGACACACAGCAGCAGGTATCCATGTATCTTTTTTTATTATTATTAACCTCTAGCCCCAAACTCTTCTTCCTCTTAGAATATCACCATCCTCTGTGGGAAAATCTCCCATGGTGTACTTTGAAGTGAGCAGTCATCTCTTTATAAAAGTCAGAGAAACCAGAAACTCTTCTTTTCTCTTTCGTTCCTCACAGTGTAGGGGTGGGCACATAACTGTGCTCAGCCAATCACGTGGTCTCTGGGTGCTCTTGAGGGGTTTATAAAAAGCTTAGCTGTGGCTGTAGGCTGTTATTAACTATAATGTTAGTGGCGGGTCAAGCTGGTGCCTAGCTCATTTTCCAACACTGCTCTATAGTCTTGCTTTGATTTTGAGAGCTTCCCATGACATTCTAACGAGTTTATTTCTTTCCCTTAAGATGGCCAGAACTGACTTCTGTGGTCAATAACCAAACTCCTTGAATACAGAACTGCTTCTTCAAAATCCAAAGCTAAAAAAATCTTCTCAAGCCATCTCATATAAAGGGAAGAATTTTGGTAAAAGACACAGGAGAGCAGTATGAGAAGTAGAGATATGTACAGATTTAGATCCAGGTTATAAGGGATTCTTCGCTGATCTCACAGAGTGAACTTAAACTATAGTTCTGTCTTCAAGAACACATCTGAAGGCAACAGGGATGGTGGTTGCCCCTAATGGTCCTCCAGTCTTGATGAGTACTTCAGCTAATTGTCCAAGTTATTCTGAAGCCAAGATGGTGCTTCAATACTTTTCAAAAGGGCTAGCCCTACTCTGCCAACCAGTCATTAGCCACTGGCTTCCTGGGAAAGACCTATGATGGTTATTGGGCTAAGTTTCCTCAATGAAGGTAATTCTCAAAGTGGTTGAGGGTTAATGTCGACTCCTAGCTGGTGAGAGAATAAATTCAGTACTCCTAGAAGGGACATTCATGAACAGCATGGTGAAGCATCTACTTGACCAGGGCTCTCTCTCTGCAATACTGAACCTCTAACTCCAGTTCCTATTGCTCAGGGCAGGAGTCATCCAGCCAAAATCATCGGTGATAAGAGTCTGGTTTGGCCTGGCCTTTATCAGTTTATCTAAGATGGCTCGAGAAAGTTTCTTGGCATTACCCTTAAAAACACCTAAACAGCAGTTTTATATTCAAGGTTGTGAGCCACAGAAGGCAATTCTGGATATCTTCAGAGGATTTGTTTATTAGAATGATGTGAAAGGCTCTCAAAATCACAGGTCAGCAATCATCCAGAGATTGGGTCTCCAATCCTCTCAGCTATGTCTGGAAAGCAAGATCATACAGGAAAAGCATGTATCTTACGCCTACCACTTCACAGGGTCAGTGGTCAAGGGGCCACAGGGATACATGCTGTTGCTAGACATCATAAATGGCATGTTATGCGCAAGCCAGAAATTTTATACACTAGGAAGAGGTATTGAAGATGGAATATATATGTCTATGTTTGGTAGACACACACATATGTTTACATGTATTCCAGTATGTGTGTTAAGCAAAACAATTTTGCCAGAAAGTGTCCAAAAAAGTTCCTCATAGATTTAAATTACACCTTGGAGCACGAGCTTAGAAAAGGGTTATACCCACCAGATAGAGTCAGCTATTGCAAGCAGAGGGAACCACATATCCAAAGGCCCAGAGGTGAGAGAGAAGCTGGAGTAACACAAAAGAGCTTGGCCCTCATGCCACCCTGTGGACTCTTTGCCTCTTACCCAGGTGCCTGGGAGGCATCATTGGCAGCTGTTCAGAGGGAAACCTGCCAGATGTTGAGTCATCAGAGGCACTCCCAGTTTCCCACCTTTTGGGAGCCAACGCCAGCAGTTCCTCTAGGCCCCGCCTAGTCCTGTTTGACTTGTATGCTCTGACAGGATCTCCACCAGGGGTGGCACAGCCTGGCACCACCCCCCCCTCCCCTCCAATGCCTTCCAGATGACAGCAGTGTCCAAGTCAGTACGAAAGACGGGTCCCTTTTCATGCACATGAGGCTTGCCCTGATGTCAGTCAGTCTTAGGAAGCAGGTGGCAAGTGCTTGTTGCTGGCAGTTTGGGTCTGGAACATAGCCCTGCTGATCCTACTTCAGCACCAAACATGGAAGATCTCCTAGAGGGATGTGGAGTTTCCACTGATAGTCCAGAGGTGATGAAATTTGCCGACTTCTAAGCCATTGCTTGATGGCATTAAGGAAAACATCTACCACAATTAAAAACAAAAACAAACAAAAAAAAACTTCACTTGCAACATGCAAGTTAACAGGGGCTGGCATTTATTGAACACTGAGAATGTACCTAGCAATGGCTTTGTAGGAACTAAACTGTGGCATCATTATAAAGACCTTAAAATCCAGCCCCGACTGAAGAGATTAAGTAGCTCAGGCAGTCTCTTCTACTTTAATCTCTGCATTAGCCCAGCATGTGGTGACATCTAAAAATGTTCTATGAGTTGGTAACACCTATCCAAAGGATGTCTTCCACCTTCAACTAATTCTCTCAGAAAATATCCTTACAGGAACATCTGGAAGTGAGCCTCACCAATCTCCTAGGCGATTCTAGATCCAGTCAAGTTGACATATGTGAGTTTAGGAGAATATGCAAGAGTATCAGCTCTGGGGAAACAACAGCGACAACTAATCTGGTAGGCTGAATCATAGGTCCTAAAGTTATCAGGTTTTGATTCTTAGATCTGGTCAATGCTGTTTTCTAAAGTAAAAAAAAGTATTTGCATATGTGATTGTTGAACTATATGAGATGGAGACTAGGTTATCCTGTATTTCAGGGATTGGGGTTATACAATCTCAGTTGATCTTATTTTTGCACATGTGTATATGTTCAGTGTTTGTGTGGGGGGAGGGGTGACATCAGGCGTCTTCTTTAGTTGCTTCCTACTGAATACTTCTGAGGCACGGTCATACCCTGAGCTTGAAGCTCAATAGTTCAGCTAATCTAACTAGCCAGAGTACCCTAAGGATACCCTGTCTCTGCCTCTTGAGTGTGGGATTATATGTAGGCTACCATAACCACCTAGATTTAATGTGGGATCCTAATCCTGCTCCTCACACTCATGTGACAAGGTCTTTACTTACTGAACTATCTCTCCAATCCTGCAGGCATGCTTGTAAAAGAAAAGTGAAGGAAATCAACACAGGTAGAAGTGTGGCCTGTTGATACCTGGTCTGAGCCCTGTGAATCTGATTTCATGCTTATTGCATCTAGAACTGAAAGAATCTGTTTCTCCTGTTTCAAACTACCAAATTTGCCATCATTTGTTACAGTATCACAGGAAACTATTACCCACCCCAGAGGAAGCACCAGGACTTTGTAGAGAGGTGATGTTGTGGTGGCAGCTGACTAAGTCAGTCATTTAACAATCACCTTGGACTCTCTCTGTATTTTCACACCTGGTCCAGCTGTTCTGCTCTGGGCTGGCCGCCCTTCAGTACTGTTTGTGTGTGCACAGCAGTATATGGAAACCAGGTCACTGTGTGAGATGGATTCCTTCTGTGGGTGACTACCCAAAAGAAGGTCACTGACTCATATAACATAGACTGTGCTTGGACAAACTCTTTTTAGGTCACTAGCACTATGTAAATCCCAAAGTTAAAGATTCTCATGGAGAATCTATGAATACCAAAGATCCATTTATAAACACAGAAGAACCTATGGACCTTGGTTTGAGAAACTCAATTAAAACCTTTTCCTTCTAGATTCTGCCAAGGAACCTGTCTCTTACACCTTAAGCCTGCTCTGTGTGGGCTTATCCCTCATGGGCTGTACCCACCTGCCCTCCCCCCTCCTGCTGTTCTTGGCACTTATTTTTCTATCATGGTACTACCCACACAAGGTTTCAGACTCCTGGGGAACCCACCCTTGGCTGGGCAGGCTGGAATCCACCCTGACCACCAGTCCTCACCCTATATTCTCCTTCTTTCTGCTTCACAGGCTTCTACTCCAGTGAGTCCCCAGCCCATTGTGGGCCAGAGTCTCAGAGCACTTGAGTTATTCTAATCCTGGGGTCTATGCTATTTTCTTTTAATTTCTAGTTTTAAAAACAAACCCAATGAGAACACTTTCTCTGAGATCTAAAGTGTGTCTTTCTCTGGGACTCATGTTCAGTTCTTTGTTACATCTCAACCTCCACCCCATCCCACTCGAACAAAAAGTTACCCAAATCGTTACCCAATAAGTAGAAGTTGCACTCACGCCTAAAACACTTTTATCTTAACTAAAAACTCTTGTCGGCAGTGAGCTCTTTCTGCCCTGCTCCAATCTAGGCGAGCTTGTTGTTATTGGTGGTAGTTAGGCCTCTCTTACGGCATAAGCACCTTGAGCAACAAGCCCCTGATTGCTTCCCAAGCCTTCCCACAAATTTGTCACCTCAGATCACACCTGAGCCAACTCCATCTTGAGTCTACCTGAAGTGGCTTTCCTAAATCAAAGCCGCTGCATGACCCAGCACTCTTTCTGGAAAGATCATGTCCTTGCACATGCACCTGCCAAGAATAATAGCGATGAACATTGCCCACGTGTCTATAGTTGTTTAAACGCTTTCGTCTCTATCTGCTCATCTGATCCTACCAAACCCTTGGGAATTGTTTGTGTTTGCATAATCTCATCTTATAGGTTAAAAAATGGCCCTCGAGAGTTCAGTGGACTCATTACACTACTGGTGTAGTACATAGAAGAGCTAGCCTTTGAACCCTATTTTCTGACTGCAGACCTTATCTACTCTCTATTCTACCCCTGTCTTAGGCTTTCTGTACAGTAAAGCTAAAGTAAAGGCAAGCGAAAAGAGATTCTGTCCGTCTCTCCAACAGGGCTGTCAGCCTGAGTTACATAGAATCACTTACCCCGAAGTTGAATGAGCTTATACAGCAGACATCCCTCCTATGGGTAGACAGCACAAATGAAAGCCTACGCATCCAGAACAGAAGATGGGTTTCTGAGACTATCTCCCTACTACTATTTAGACTCCAGTCCTATGCACCTCAAAGTCATGAGGTTTGGGGTCAAACACACCAAGATAGCAAACTCATCCAGAGCTAGATTGTGTCCTTTCTGTATGTCTCACCTATCTGGAGGACAAGGACCTGAGGCATCATTTTCAGGACTCCCTTGTCCAGAAGCTTTGAAGGACTTCAAGATGGCAAAGCAAAACATTAAAGGGCTTTGATGGGTACAGGGGCCTCTGCCCACTTTTCTTTCTGTGCTTTTAATGTGCCCTGGGAGTTGATGGGTACAGGGGATCTACCTCCTTTTCCTTTTGTGACTTCAGTGTGACATGTGGGTAGACTCAGATTCATGACCAAATCTCTCCTAATGAATGAAGGAAAATGAGCTTTCTTTTCTCACGAGGCTGGGTATCCACAGAGGGTTGGCCAATCCTGCCAACCTGTGGAGAGCTGTCTGCAGTCGTCATTTCGCTAAGCCTCCATTCACTACAGCCCTTGAAGGGGGCATCTTATCCCCAGGTGGAGATGCTGAAGCTGACTTGTGACTTCATCACTTGTGGCTTATTCTCATAGGAAGTGGTAGACATAAGACTTAAGTACAATCGTGCCACCAGGCAGATGGAAATATCAAACAATGGAGGAGGCTGAAGCTCAGATGGGTTAGGCAGTTACCTCTAGTCATAAATGCTGCGAGCAGGCGGCTGAAACCTGGTCTCCAGGGGCTTTCCCTCACCAGAAGCTTTTCCTGCAGCCCCTCTTTGTGTCTGCCTATACTTTTCCCTTGACAGGAGCTTTGAACTGAGAGCTGAGCACAGGTATTATTAAAGGACAAGCTCCATTGCTTGTTGAATGTTGCTTCCCTAGGTGCTGACCTTCATGGTTCCCAGAGGCTGTCATAGCCTCTGACATAGGGATGGCTCCACCCAGCAGCGGACCTGAGGTGGAAAGCCCAAGTATGTTAAACCATTCAGAGCCATTCTTTGCAATTCTTCTTGGGGGAGGAGCTCAGACCTGGGTCCCATTTCATAATCCAGGGAGCCAAAGGATGCTCTTCCCTCTTGTAGCCTTGCTCCCTACATCCCTCTTACCTCCACCGCATACCTACCTCTACCTCCATGCTTGGCAAGCCATCCAGGCCTGTCTGGTAAGTCAGTCCCTGTCACTCCCTTATCCTGGCCTCCCAGTCTCTGGCCATAGTGAGGAAACCAGAGCACTAATTCTTTTTGAGTGCCCCAGAAATGGATGACTGTGGGGACATTCCAATATGTATGGCGGAGGTGACTTTAGAGGACACAGTTGGCTCTCCCAAGGCAGGCCTGTGCCCTGATTGCCAGCATCCTATTTTACATCCTCAGGCCTGTAAAATTTAGGTGATTTCATTATAAAATCATGATAATTGGACACATCGTGGTCACTGTTTTCATCATGAGCAACGGTCTGTCCGTTCTTCTTAATTTCCTTTTCTTTCTCCCCATTCTCTCTTTCGTTCCTATAGTACAGGAACTCATCTTGCCCTTCATCAGTGAGCTTCACCCAAGCCCACCTGTCTTACTGTGGTTTTGAACTGTGTTCTTTTACACCAGGCACTGCCCCACACATGCTCACACGCTACCATGCTACTTGAGCGCAGCACATTTAACCCCTTTCTCTCTCTTATCCCCACTGCTCCTCAGGGGCTGACTGTGCCTCACTCATTTTTAAAGATGAGAAAGCACAGGTTTTGAAACCTCAAATCTCTGTATTGGCCCACAAGTCGTAGATTTGAGGTTCCAAACTAAGTTCTTCTGACCATCAGAACCATCTTCACACTACATAAACATCTTCAGCAATGTCAGAATTTCTTGAGTCAACAGGTCGTTCTTCATCGGAGCCTTGCAGATGAAAAGAGAAAAGGTGAGGAAGATCTAGCCCCCGTCTTCAGAGGACACCAGAGGAAGAAACCAGGTCTGTTTCCTGCATAAGAACGGTTAGCAAAGCAAACACAGCCATGTTTTCTGCACCTCCAGAAGACTGCTCTTAGAACCCCACTGTTAACCCCTAAATCCATGGAAGCTGGAATCTCAGAAGCAACACAGGGTGGTACATACAATCTACACATCTCCTCCTGTATACTTTAAGTCCTATCTCTACTATGTCTCATACATCATTCATCGCAAATTCAATGTAAGTGTTTGCTGTACTATATTGTTTAGGGAATAAAAACAAGACAAATGTTTCAGTAAAAAATCTGATTTAAAAAAATACTTTTGAAGTGCAGTTGGTTGATTATGCTTTATGACACTTCCTTAAGACAGAGGTAGGGGAAGGAACCTATGTAGGAGGAGGGTCAGAGACTTTAACATTCTCTCCTATCACAGTCCCTAAGATCTTTGTCCACAACAGATTTGCTGTCTGCAGCTTGTACAGTTTACGGATATTTTATCCTCAACTTTTATGCATGTGTTTCAAGCCACAATTGCCAAGCCCCAAGTTCTTTAGTGACTTTTGTGTGTGAACTGTAAGTCAGTAAGCCATGAACTTTCTTTGCTCTAAGCAAATCCTTTCTTTCACAGGGATGAGGCTGATGACTTGCTGAGAGCCATGTGTTAATGCCTGCTGCTATGGTGAGAGGTAGCCAAGGAGCTGTGATCCAATCCAAGCCATACAGAGTATGACTAAATGGCCTTAAGCAAGTTTCCTTTGCCTCTTCAAATCTCCTTGCTTTATTTTTAAAGCAGAGAGTGATACATGGCCTTTGTAGCTAATGGGCAGGTATTTTGAGGATTAATAGAAAAAAAAAGAATGGATCTGGAAAATGTGGACTCAAGCCAATGGGGGCCACAGGTATCACCAGGATGCCTATGGGCCATCCAGGGAGGGGCTACTTCCCTTTGCTTTGCAGCAATGATCCAGGTTTCCATTGAGGCATTTGGCTCCTTGGCATTCTCACTCATGTGTCTTGAACTTGTTGGCTCTATCCTATCTCCAACGAGCTTATGTTCTTAATGCTAACCCATCTTTGCAATGGTTTGAATGAGAATGGCCCTCATAGTCATGAGCCATTCTGAATACTTGGTCCCTGGTTGGTAAAACTGAGAAGGATTAGAAGATATGGCCTTGTTGGAAGAAATATGTCATTTGTGAGTAAGCTTTGAGGTTTTAAAAACTCACTCCATTCCCAGTTAGCTCTCTCTGTCTCTCTCTGCTTCTTGTGTATGGATCCACATATAAACTCTCAATTACTATCCTAGCATCATGCCTGCCTACCTCCTGCCATGTTCTCTTCCATGATGGTCATATACTCTAACCCTCTGGAAGTATGAGCCCCAAATTAAACACTTGGTTGCCTTGGTCTTGACATTTTGTCAAAGCAATAGAAAAGTAATTAAGACACTACTCTTGAATTCAGTGATTGGTTTAAACAACAGAAGATAGCTCTTCCTGAGCCAATATAGACAGGAGAGTGATTCCTTAAATGTAGGAACTACCAGAAGACATGACATCTTTTCTCAGAGAGTGTTAAGTCTGACACTGTCACAGCCACTTGCTAATATGAGGTGATAGCTTCCAACTTCTAGGATCCCACCATGTGCATCTGTGGATGAAGCTCATAGATATAGGGCCTTAGTGTCTTGCATGAATTGCTGGTGTAACCCTTACCTGATATCACCCTGATTGCCAGACTTGGAATTCTATGATCAAATAGAGAGAGGTCTTCTCTGATTCAAGCCAATAGAAATCAAATCTTCTTAGTCATGAAGTATCAGGACCCATCATTCTCTGCTTCTTCCTTGCTCAATCCAGTGCTAGGAGCTGACCTTACATGAGGACAAAGGGCAGGAAGGGGAATGGAAGGAGAGAATGAAAGCCAAACCTAAAGACTGGATTCCTTGGGAGCTTCTCTGAAAAGAGTTCTAACAGAAGAGCCTGGAGTTATGGGCCAGAGTTAACCTGGAGATGTTCATGATCTAACCTATCCTTCTCCATGGATTATCAAGGGTTAGCTTGTGTGATAATCCCCACCCGCACAGCCAAGGTCAGGTCACCACTCTGGAATCCAGGAATCCAGAGCCACTCCACAGCTCATATTCAAAAGGGCTCAGGGTTGGGAGTGGAGGCCATCTCTCCTAAAGACCCATTCAGATCCCAGGAGTCCCTTTGTAAACACCAGAAGAGCACCTTAGCCCCCAGCCTCCTGATCTGCCACACTTTAATCTGCTGCAAGGGACGAGATGGGAATGGCTCCATGGAGACAGCCTAGCTACTATATCCTGACAGCAGTTCCCTGTGGCATCAGTAAGAAACTGGGGGTGGAGTGGAGGTGGGGCCTGTAAGATGTTTCAGGAGCTTGGAGATGGAAGAATAGCAGTCAACAAGCCAGGCGTGTTGTCACCTAGGCTAGGTGAGCTTGGAGACAACTCAGGCAAGTACAGCAGTTAGAGCCTCAAGTAAGAGAACCCCATCACAGAGAGGGGATTTATGGGAATACCATGGCAGGTGTGTTTATGAGGCACAGATCCCAGCTACCATGAATTCTAGCTGTCACTCTTTATAGCAACTTGGGGCTCACTCATCTAGAGCATGAGGCTAGTAAAAGACTCTTGTTTTGATGAATGTGTGTGGAAAGGACCTAGCCTAGTGCCTAGGCCCAGCACAAAGGTGAGCTGGGTATAAAAGGATCTCTCGGCTATTGAATATAAACGAGCTAGAATTCAGGGAGGATTGGGGCAGGGGAAGGCCAGGAGCTGGAATCAAAACAGATTCCATATTCAGCTGTCTAATCCTACATCCCTTAACCTCCTTAGTTGTTCCAGTATGACAGGCTCCCTGCTGGAGATGCAGAGAAGAGAGCTACTCTGTAGCTATTAGCCCAGGGAGCTCAGACTCTGCAGTTGAGCAAGATGCAAGTAAGCACCATCTAGGTGTGGGTAAGGCCACCTCACTGGAGAGTGCTCAGAGGGACTTCACAAAGCTGAGCAGAATAGAGCCTGAGAAATGCAGGAGAAAGATAGGGACATTCAGAGCTGGTAATGCAAGGAAGGGCCACAGAGACTCTGCATTCTCTTCCTCTTAGTAATGTACGGGTGAATCAGGAAGTCAGAGGAAAAGCCAAACTATGAATTGTGTGTGTGGGGGGGGTGTTCAATGTTTGATTATTATTATTATTACTATTATTATTATTATTATTGTCGTCTAATTTTAACACAGTTGGTGTCCCTGGCAATCTGTAATGATGACTAGTGAATATTTACTTATCAGAAAATCTTCATTGTAAGCTGAAGAAATGGATCTTGATGCTCTTCCAGGGACCCAAGGATGGACAGCACCCACATCAGATGGCTCACAGCCACCTATAACTCCAGCTCCAAGGGATCTGTTATTGTCTTCTAGCCTCTAGAGCAGCCACTCCTATGTAGCACACACACACACACACACACACACACACACACACACACACAGAAAGAGAGAGAGAGAGAGAGAGAGAGAGAGAGAGAGAATAAGCCTTTAAAATGTTTTTTTTAATCTTCATTGCAAATGATCCTGGATTACACAACAGCAGGTCCATATTTGCATATGTTGTATATTAGACACATTTCTTCCTTACTCCTCCCATTAGTCGCTGCAAGGGATGAGATTTCACCTCTACTTTGGGGCTGAGGATACAGCACAGTTGGTAGAATGCTTGCCTTGCACAGATGGTTCAATCCCCAGCATCACAAAATGAAACTGCCTGTATTTGTGGAGCTGAGAATCTCCTTTCATTCACATTTTTCTGTATTTAACTTTTTTAAAATAATGAAAAAATCTAAACAATTGTATCTTTCAACAGTGCTCCCATGGATGCACTGGGTGCTCCTATTCTCTCTCTCTAGATCACTGGATAGGAAGGCAGAGGCTGAGAGCATGCCCAGGGCTCAATGGTTACATGGAAAACACCAATGCATCCTGACTTAGGGTGTGTGACTTTACATATATTATTTCTCTCCATGCCTCTGATTCCCATCATCAAAGACAGTGTTGACTTAGATGAATGAAGAGAGCAAGTCCTTGCAACAGGACTTGGGAAATTTCACACAAGTGTTTGCCAATCATGTGTCCATGACCTTGAATGACATTTTCCAGGTACCAGAGCTTGCTCCAATGTGGAATTAGAGACCTATACAGTTGCTCAGTGACAGGCACGTTGCCTGAGTGACCACGGTGTCACTGAAGGGGTACTGTGGCCTTTCAGTTCCACATGGCAATAAGCCTGCACTGAACAGACATCGGCAGAAATGTGATACTTGTAAGGGTGCCTGACTCGAGCATGCACTGCCTGGTTCAGATGGTCCCAGGGTGAGTTCAGGATCGAACTCATGTTGTCTCTCTGGACCTGGTTCTCTTTCGTGTGTTGATTCCACTCTAGGGTTTGCACTTCACTCATGGTCACAAGATGGCTGCCAATAAGTGCTGGAGTTATCACCTCTTCCCTGGAGGCTCCAAGGCTCCAATACAGTCTCATTTCTACTAATTGTTATACAATTATATTGTCTCCAACATCCTGATTAGCTGGGTGTGTGACAACTGCCACCCCCGAAATCAGAAAAGAGTCATAGACCAAAGAGAATGCTTAAACACAAGTTGTACTGCTAGTCCCAACCCACCTCCCAAAGTTTGCAGTGTTTGAAAATGTCTGAGGAAGATTATTATACAGAAAGTTCTGTTTACCTATTCTTAATACCTTTAAATAGGCTGTTTACTCTTTCTGTTCTGACAATGAGCACCAGGGACCCAAGACAATGTTGACCTGTTGCCCCAGGCTTCAGTCACCTTGTCTAAACACACACACACACACACACACACACACACACACACAGTCCTTGACCATGCCTCAAAGTGGAAGAAGAAGCTGGGAATGGAGGCCCAGGAGGACCCAGGTTCATGAGACCTGAGTTTGGGATCTCACCCATGCCCATGATGATGAGGAATGCCTGAGGAGAGCTCCTTTAGGCAGCTACCCAGAAAACCAGAGCAGCTTGCCTAGCTCAGAGCCCAATTTCCTGTGAGAGGCAGTCAGAAACTCCAACCAAATAAGGCCCCAAGCTGGGTGGGAATCTGCGTGCAGAGTGTTTATATAGATTAGAAGGTCTCCGTTGACTCACAGCTTAAACGTCCTAGGCTTTGCAGTTCATCAAAGCTTAATGTTCCATTTCACGATGTTCCTTGCCCATTGCTGAGTGGCTCTGTCAGCTCTTAGAAGGGAAACTTCCCCCTTTAGGGTACGTTTCCCCTGTCCTGGGCCCAAAAGCACCAGTCGCTGGCGGCATCTGCTTGCTCTCTGTGTTCAGAGCGGTGCAGATGTGGAGAGTCACCACATCATCTTTTGTTTCTGTTCATCCGCCCGCCTGAGCAACCAGTTCCTGGAACAGCTGCAGAGCACTCAGGGCTCCCAGTAGGGAGCACAGAAGAGCCAAATGATGGGCCAGCACACACAGGCCCCAGAGGTGAGTCTAGTCATGGGAAGCTCAACTCTGTAGCCCCAAAGCCAGAATATGGACTGGTGGGAAGTAGTCAACTTCCCACACACTGGTCAATGGTTTTGGGAACTGCTGGTGAGAGCCAGAGATTGATAGTATAAAAAACAATTCTGGAGATATGGTTTTGCCCAGTGCAAGATCACACGAGAAACTTCTACACCGAAGACTTCAAGTTGGGGAAGAGCTGGTGGGTGATGAAGGAATCCAAATAGCAAAGGACACGCAACTGTCTCATCCCCTTCACATTCAAAGTGTTGGCAGTTCTCAAAACAACACTAAGGAAAAAGGGAAGACAAGCAATAGTCTGAGAGAAAATACTTGCAAACAAAACTCACGGGATCGTGGAGTTAGGGCACCCAGGAAGCAAATAAATAAGGAAAAAAATCATGATAAATGAGCAGAAAGTCAGACTGTGTGGGATGTCGGCCATCTTAGATGGCGTAGTCAGGAGAGAGTCTCCTGTAGAGTTTTTGTCTGTTAAACAAGCAGAAGGCCGATCACGAGAGGATCCAAACGGAACATTCTCCATGAGGAACAACAGTAGATGCAAAGATGCAGAAGGGGGAACAAGCTTGTGTGCTCAAGACCGTGAGCAGTAGCTCTGTTGGAGGAGGCAAGGGTATCAGACTCAATGTGAGGTAGGAACAGGAGCAGGCGCCGGAGGTCTGGACCTCTAGGGTACTGTGAGCCGGAGCTGCCGCCCGTGCTCTAGTGATTGCATCATGTAAGCCTGTGAGACTCCTGTACTCACTGCCACGGGAAAGGATGAACCACACAGAGTTCTTGGTTGCAAAGAGTGAAGCTGATTCACTGGTTTTGTAGGCCGATGAGGTAACTCAGTGGGTAAAGGAGCTTGCTGCCAGGCCTGAGGGACTGAGTTCGATCCCCAGTACCCACACAGAGAGAACTGACTCCTCTTGCAAATTGTCCTCTGGCCTCCATGGACATGTTGTGATATGAGCATAAGCATCCATGTACACACACAGAGAATAAAATAAATTAAGTATGATAACGTTCTCCCCAAATAATATTGGGCAGCTCATAGATATTTTGAAGGTTCTGGAAAAAAACAAAAGAAAAGAAAACAAACAAGCGAAGGGCAACAAACCCCAGAACTCAGGGTCAAAGGTAAAGCTGATTCCTTAGCAACAGAAGGGAAATCTATCGGAATGTCCCCAGGTAAGTGTGTGTGGAATCTACTCCAGCCTTCCCCAACTGGATTTTACCCAAAATGTCCATACTTTTTTAGGTTTCCCTAAAGTGGCCACACACATGGGAAAGTCCAGAGGGATGAAAGGGAAGGGGGAAAGGATATATTATAATCCCCAAAAATTACTTTAAAAATATATAAATTCCAATTAGGCTTTTGCAGTAATTCAAGTGAGAAATAGTGGAAGGCTGGATGGGCCTAGACAGGCTACAAGAGAGGGGTTCTCAGAGTAAGGGCCATGGCCAGCAGCTTCCATGGCTCCTGGGAACTGCAAATGTCAGATCCCAGCCTGACCTCACTTGACTCTGACTCTTAGAGAGAAAGGGGCACAGGCAACATGCCCTGTGTGTGTGTGTGTGTGTGTGTGTGTGTGTGTGTGTGTGTGTGTGTGTGTGTATGTGTGTGTGTAGGGGGGTAGCTGGGGGGGGATTGGCTGACTGGCTATGTCTGTGTGTGTAGGCCAGTGGTGGATGTTGGGGGCTGTCTTCCACTCTCTGCGACATGACAGAAAGGAAAAGGTCTACAGAGGCCTCTCAGCACAGGAACAGGGGGAATTCCAGCACAATTAACTCCTGTCTGAGGCCTTTCTCTCTTTTCAGTTACAAAACAGCAACTTTCTAGGGATTTCTGGAGAAACCCCACTACATGGCAAGCACTGGTTGTGCTAAACCCCTTACCAGACCACAACTCTACCCAAGCATGTCCAGAGCCCCCTCACTTCTCCTACTTTCAAAAGGAAGGGCGGGAGGGGGATTCCTTAGCAATGGACAGAGATGGAACTTGAGAGAAATCAAAATGGTACATATGTTTAGTGATTAGACACCAACTGCTCCGTGTCCCCTGAGGAGCCTGATGGATCCTTACTCAGTACCCCACACCTTCCCCAATTCTCCCTTAAAGAGCACATAGCACCCCAACCCACTCTTAAGCTCTTACCTTCTCCTTAGCCTCTTCCTTTTAGCCCTTGTACCTAAGCCTATATTTATATATCTTTTTATATATTCTTATGGCCTATGTTCATTTAACTTTATATCTCTAATAAAACATCCATCTCTCCTTTACAAACTGGCTAATCCTAAAATTCTCTTCAGCAAATGAAGTCTAAGTTGAGGTCCCTTAAAAGTCTAGGCAAACTTGCCAGGCTTCCTGAGGTGTTACCATGGACTGTCTCTGTCTCCTCACTGTTGACACTCTCCACCTTATCTGATGAGACAGGGCCTCTCGTTGAACCTGTAGTTCACCAGCTTGCTGAGACTGG
This sequence comes from Tokudaia tokunoshimensis, assembly GCA_036184795.1. Taxonomy (NCBI): domain Eukaryota; kingdom Metazoa; phylum Chordata; class Mammalia; order Rodentia; family Muridae; genus Tokudaia; species Tokudaia tokunoshimensis. Next base: position 53,174,643 of record BTHU01000014.1, on the reverse strand, counting down.
CCCATTGCGCATCTGAATCCCTTCCCCTGACCAATGACCTACGAGAACCCATCTCCCACAAAAAGAGCTGGAGTACCAAGTCACAGTCTAACCCTGCAGGGGGGGGGGCGCCTGCTTCCAGAGAGGAGGCCCTTCTAACATAATACAATAGAGCAATACGAACCTGTACTGCCCACAGAAGAGCTTCCCACGAGCACTCCACTTCTCTCTCTAGGAGGAAAGAGAAGAATGTAGCAGAAGTGATTTCTTTTTTCTACATATTTCTCTCCTGGGAATTCAATGTCGCCAACTCCCCACAGACACATGAAGAATAGAACACATACCTTCCTCATGGGCCCCACCACAAGAAAATCTAGGGAAGGTCTAAAACAAAGGGAGTCAGGCTTCAGAAGGACATATGTAGCTTTCTCAAAGTCAAAGCGTTCACATCATGTGAATCACGGAAAGCTGAGAAAGGACTTGGATTAGAGATCATTCCATTGTATGAAGTTTGCCCTAACAGGGTCACCATACGAGTTTCTAAAAGGTTCTCTTGACCTAGTAAACAGTTACTCAGATTGATGGCAGTTCTTACAGCCTAACCTTACAGAGGCCCAAAATGAACAACCTTAGAGGAAACTATTCAGTCTTCCTGGGTCTTCCAGGCTGAGGGAAGATAAAATCAAAACCTCTCTGAGGATTGCCATCCCAGCACATGGTTAAAGCACTAAAGCCGGGCCTGGTATATAGCAAGTGCCACATAACTCGGTGCTTGCAATGTCAGTGTCAAGAGTAGCAACAATGATGACCCCATCTTAGGGACTGAAGGCTTTTGGGAGGTCATTCTCGGTAACTGGCAGCAACATCTTGACAATAGTGTAAAAAACTTCATCCTACCTTTGCTTTGGGCCCTGCCAATCTGGTGAAAAGTACACACTGCAAGCCCTTGAGATGCTGAGATGTTTCCTACACCTTACTTCCAGGCATTCCCAACAGCAGACAACTTGTGTTTCCCCTTCTGATCAGCCCTGAGAACATTGCCAACCATTTCCTGTAATGAAAGCGACTAAAAATACTTTTTGATGATGGAGATGGTGAAGGTTGAGCAACCCAGAGCGGAATACGGAAATGATACCAAGAAACACCCAGCCAACAAGTCCTGAGGCCCACCTGGCCTCCATCTCCCAGAATTGACCAAAGACTCAATATTTGTCTTTCCTTTTCCTGGAGGCTACACCACATCTTTCTGCGTACTCACTCCATCTAATTTTGTAGAGAGAGAGAGAGAAAAAAATGTAGTCAGCCATGACTAATGGCAAATGATTGCATCAAATGGTTGCCAGCAATTTAAGCAGCAAAAGAACATAACTTTCTCTTCTTCGCAAGCCTAGGAGGAGCTCCAATGACTCAAGGAGTGTTCCACATTTTGGACAACTATCTCTTTTGTGCTTATGACCAAATTACTATTAATGTTATAATCAGATATATTCCATAAGAGTATCAATGAGAAATACGATGGTCCTATTAAAACTATGCACTACTGTATTTTTACCCCTGTCACCATATGTGGGGCATAGTCACACACACACACACACACACACACACACACACACACACACACCGCAAACCCTTCTTCTGTTGAAGAAACTGAGGCTCAGAGAGAGAAAGGAACTGTCTGAGATCATGTTGCCAACCAGTAACAACCTTTCATCTGCCAAGGTCCCGCTCATCCAATACCATGGTATTCAACACAGTCTCCTTTCAGGGTATGGCCCATCTCCAAGGGAGGCCTCAGTCTTGCCATGAGGAACCCTTTCTTTTTCTTTACTAATAAATTTTTCCTCTTTGCCTGTCTGGAAAAGGTGGCTGGGCAGCCAACTCAGTGAGCAGCTCTATGACAAATATGTAGCAGGGCTGAGTCTCTCCAGATGTTGAGCTAAATAAGTCACAAGAGGACTGCCTGGATCTGACAACTCTTCAAGCCAAACTGGGAGCAGAGGAGACACCAGAATACTTAAGAGGATAAATTCACATTCTTATTCAAGAGCGCCCCTATCATGTGCCAGAGATCTCACAGAGCACAGGGGTCAGGGATAAAGAGCTGACCTACTGTGTGATTAAAACATGATCATTTTCTGCTCTTCACTGCCCCACCCTGAAAGAATACTATCTACCCCTGGACTACTGAACTCAAGAGTGCCTATTTGCCTGTGTTGGCTAATAAAATGTAGACAGAGTTGACACATACCTTCCAGTTTGTGGTGTGCCATGATAGACTGGCAATGCTCCCAATAGAGGCTGCCCCAGATCCCAGCGATTTAAAGAAGTCAAGCTGACTGAAAGCGTGATATGTGAGCTGCTGTTTTCAGATAACTTACAGCCGCCTGACCTAGCCTTGTCTCACAGGGACACCTAAAGGACATCCCAGAGCTGATAGCAGGTAAAGCTGAAAGGACTCCCCACTAACTCTAACACATACTTCACAGCATACACACTACTACTACAAGTGCTACTACAAGAGTCATCTCCACTGCCAAAGGGAACTTGTAACTTTTATATAAAATTCTTACCCGGCGTTGGAATGAAGGGATGTCATAGTCTGTTTTCTGTTGTTTGAACAAAATATCTGAAATTAGCCCATCTAGACAGAGCAGAGGTTTATCTGTCTTATGAATTCAGAGACAGGGAAGCCTGTGAACATGATGCTGCCATGTGTCTGGTACCTTGTAAGGACTTCTTGCCACCCCATAACCTAGTATAGGATGTCACATGGTCAAACAGGGCAAGCGTATTCCCACCCATCTATTATCCTCTCCCTATAAGCCACTAATGCGATGCTGGGGCCCCATCCTCACTAATCTCATCCTCTTCTAATCCTAATTACCTTGCAAATGACCCACCTCTGAACTCCATTAACACATGACTTTGGGGATTAACTTTTGGAAGGTACAATTAAGTCATAACAAGGACATTTCAGCTCACATAGCTGGAAAGGAAGATGAAGAACCTGAACGCAGCCAGATGGGAAATGTGAGTTTGCTAACCAGGATGAGCCCATGAGATGGTACTCCAGTAGCCAGGCAGTGGTGGGCACGCCTTTAATCCCAGCACTTGGGGGCAGAGACAGGCAGATTTCTGAGTTCCAGGCCAGCCTGGTCTACAGAGTGAGTTCCAGGACGCCAGAGTTACACAGAGAAACCCTGTCTCGAAAAACAAACAAACAAACAAACAAACAAAAAGATGGTACTCAAGCACCTAGAAAATCATGATGATGATGTCCCTGGTGATGACCGATCATATGTCAGACACTTTCTGTGTGGAATAAGAGGGTGGGAGGGACAAGAGTCTTTCCAGCACTCTCTTCTCCCTGCTCACCTCCTTCCTCAGCCCAGCACTCCTACAAAGAAAGCGGTTGACTCATAGTCTCCACAGCCTCTCATGTCAATACACAAGTGGAGATACAACATGGGTAGTGCCTACAGGAACATGGGGGCAAGAGAGAAAGATTGAAGACCTTGGGAGTTGATAAACTCAGAATCTCTAGAACTCATGATGGGGAGGAACCTGGCCTCGGCAGTATACACTTGTGATTCCAGAAATCAGGGAGAAGAGGGAAAGCAGGAAGTAGAGACAAGCAGATGAACCCTGTGGTTCTTCCATCAGCCAGACTAGCCTAATCATCAAGTTCTAAGTAAAAACAACAAAACAACAAAGTGGAGATCAGCTAAGGGAGACACAGGAGATTAACCTCTGGCCTCCATACAAATGCTCATGCATGCATGTGTCCACACACACACACACACACACACAGGAATGCACGCACGCATACACACATAACTGCCTACACAGGCACACAAATAAATAATAAAGAAAGGAAAAAAGGAAGCAAGGAAAGGAGGAAGGAAGGGAGAAAAAATGATTGACTGATTGAAAATCTTGTTGGAATGCCGTAGATCTGAGCTCAGATTCATGCTTTGGTGTTGACTAGATTTGGCAGCATGGGCAAGTTGCTTCTCTCTGCATATCAGTAAAATGAGAGAAATGAGAAAATTTTGATGACTCTCATGACTATTCATGAGGGGAAAATGTGATTGCATGCATGGCCTACCTAACATTCCAAGTACCTGATGAATGTTCATGATCTTAGAAACCATTGTGCTTGGCCTTCGGTCTTATCTGTCTTGCCTTTGTCCCACCATATCCTTCCATGCTCAAGCCAAAGCAACTGCTGGTCTCCTGGACAGATGTGTTTCCTATTAACTTCAACCTGAAAACAGGACTTCTTCCTGGGATATGCCTTGGAAATGAAGATTAGGAGGTTGGAGAACAGGGCCTACATTTAAAGAATATTAAGTGGTAAGTTCAGCCTTGAAAACTAAGGAAATATCTTTGCTGGGAGAAAATGCAAACAGCTGCAGATACTACTCTAGTGTGCATGTAAGTGGCTATCTTCCTGGAGGCCTATTCACCTCATAGCCAGGAAGAAAGATTCCCTAATTTCTCAAGGGCTCATACCCAGCAATGTAAAGCCCTGCCCCAGTCAGATCTCCCCTCCTGAAGCTTCTGCCACCTATCAGCAGTACTACCATGGAGCCCAACCGTGAGTGTGTGTGTGTGTGTGTGTGTGTGTGTGATGTAGTATGTGTATGTGTATCTGTTCATGTGTGCAAGTGTACACGTGTACAAGTGTACATGTACACTCCTAGGTGTGCAGGCCAAAGGTGTTCTCATCATGTAGGCTAGAATGTTTGTGATCCCCAAGAATCTGCCTGTCTCTGTCTTCCCAGCCCTGGGATTATATTATGTCATCATGCTCTGCTCCGTTTGGTTGTTGTTTTTGTTTGTTTATTTGTTTGTTTTCTTTTCTTTTTCTTTTTTCCAAGATGGGGTCTATGTAGCTTTGGCTGTCCTGGAACTCACTCTGTAGACCAGGCTGGCCTTGAACTCACTGAGTTCCACCTGCCTCTGCCTCCAGAGTGCTGGAACTAAAAGTATGTGCTACTATGCCCATCTTGATTATTGATTTTCAAATCAGGCTCCCCGACTTGCACGACAAGCACTGCAATTCTTTTAACACATGGACCTTTGGGGCCTGTTATGTGTTCTATGATGACGGAGGCAGGAAACTTAACCTGTGGGTTGCAGTTCTTCAACTCCAAAACAGGAGTATTAATCCTTGCTTGACACTATGGCAAGAATTAGAAATACAGCTCAAAAGCATTCTACTGTGAAGGAAGAAGTCATCCCATGGTTATTGCCGCTTTAACAGAGTCTGCCACAGTTTGAATGCCATCTGTCCCTCTAACCCCACAGAAGCCCAGGTGGCCTCCAGCATGGCGGTCCTCCAACATGGGGAAGGGACAGGTGAGTGTGCCCCTGATTGGGACTGTGGGACCTTGGCCCCTCCTGCTGTTGATTTCAGCCCCAAGATGAGCAGTTTGCTCTACTCAACATTCCTGCCATGTCAAATGCCTCGTCGCAGACCCACAGGCAACAGGCCCTACCTTCCAGGACCAAGGCAGAGAAAACTCTGATCCACTTCCCTGTGTCAGCCACTTAGCTCAGGCGTTTGTTAAAACGATTGGCACCTGATTTATAATGACACTAAAGCTAAGCGGGCATCTGATGCTATGAATATCAGCTGGGCAAGAGTCACATTTTTCAGGGCATGATAGTGTGTGACCTATAGCCTCATCTGAAATGCTGAGGCAGGAGGATTATCAATTTGAAGACTGTTGAAGACAGAAGTAAGAAAAAGAAAAAACTTCTTAAAATCGGATCTGTGCACTGGAGAGGTAGTCCAGCAGTTAAGGTACTTATTGCTCATGCAGAGGACTAGGCTTAATCTCCAGCACCCATGTGGTGGCTCACAACCATCTGCAATTCCAAACACTTCTGTGGTATGACTGTGTGTGTGTGTGTGTGTGTGTGTGTATACATACATACATATATATATATATATATATATATATATATATATATCAGGCTACCTGATTCATAAGCTTTCAGGGATTTTCCTCTCTCCATCCCCCATCTTGTCACAGAAATACTAGAATTACAGGGGCATATATATATATATATATATATAATTATATAATAAGTCTAAAAGCATTTTAATTAGACCTAATGTTGTAACCCCTTTAATACAGTTACTATGATGTGGTAATCCACAACCATAAAATTATTTTTCTTTCTACTTCATAACTGTAATTTTGATACTGTTATGAATTATAATGTAAATATCTAATATGCAGGATATCTGATATGTGACCCCCAGTTAAGGGTCTTTTGACCCCCAAAAGGGGTGGCAAACTACAGGTTGAGAACCACTGCTCTAGATGATATGAAAGGACCCAATAAGGGGCTGAGCTTTTCATGTGCAGAACATCACGCTGATCTTGCAGAGGAAGGGAGAAGGAAGCTTTACCATTATGGGGTGTCCCGTGCGAGAGCCCTCTCGGCCCAAGTTTCTACTCGGTTTTACCCTTGATCCACAGACTCAGCAACTAGAGAGAGTTCTGCCAACACAGTAGACTTTGAATTATTCCTAGTTAGCTTGAATTCTAAAGCCATGTGTCATCTGCTGGGAAAAACCAGTAAGCAGGTCCCATTCTTCACTGCTGCCCTGAAGATATCCAGATGCTTGAAAAAAAATGAGGAAGTGAAAGTCACTTTCCCCAAATATCCCAGAGCACAAAGGAGGGTGAATGGTTTTCCTTCTTACTATCTTGTGTGTGTGTATATAAATTTGGTGAAAGTATATGAATGTGTGTGCGGAGGCGGCGGGGGCGGGTGGGGAGAGTCAGGACGACTCTGTGGAGTTAGTTCTTTCCCCCCTCCCATACATGAGTTCAAAGAATAGGACTTGGGTCATCAGGCTTGTTAAGTAAGAGTTTTTACCTGCTGAACCATCTCACCGGCCTCAGGGTCTGTCTTTTCAGTGTTTACTGCTCCATATATCAGGCTACCTGGTTCATAAGCCTTCGGGGATTCTCCTCTCTCCATCCCCCATCTTGCCACAGAAATACTGGGATTACAGGGGCATGCTACTGTGCCAGGTTACCCACAGAATACTCTCATGAGGTCTTTCTGGCGACTATTAGGACTTAGTTTCTCTATCTCTTTTTAAATTTAGTCACTTTCAGAACACAGGTGATAGAAGAAAAGATGTTTGTTGAAATGAGCTTTGTTTCTATTAAGAAGAACCAGTTGAGCCGGGCGGTGGTGGCGCACGCCTTTAATCCCAGCACTTGGGAGGCAGAGGCAGGTGGATTTCTGAGTTCGAGGCCAGCCTGGTCTACAGAGTGAGTTCCGGGACAGCCAAGGCTACACAGAGAAACCCTGTCTCGAAAAACCAAAAAAAAAAAAAAAAAAGAACCAGTTGAGCAAAGCCCTTGGGAGAAGCTCTGTTAGGGCCACGAAGTCCTGATCTCAACTGCAAGGAGAAATGAGCGCAGCAGGGAGAAAAAGGCAATAAACCAAGTGCTCCAACCAGAGTCATCTCTCCAACCCCCAAGCTGGTTTTAAACAACAACCATTATGCTTTCTCGTGACTCTATGAGCCAACAATTTGGGCTGGGCATGACTGAGTGGTTCGTCTGTAGGTTTCTCTCGGGATCACTCTCCGGGCTGTAGCTATGTGATCTGTTCTTTTAGTCACTTTCACACAGAAGATCCAAACGAAAGAACCCTGTGTTTGTCTTCACTTTACAAATGGGAAAACAGAGGACTGGAGGGATTGATGGTGATGTCAATGGTCACAGGAGACTTGATTCAAGTCTGCTGGTCTTGTTGCCAAGTTCCTGCTTGCTTGCTTGCTTGCTTTCTTTCTTTCTTTCTTTCTTTCTTTCTTTCTTTCTTTCTATCTATCTTTCTTTTCTTTTCTTTTTTTTTTTAACATTTCAGAAAGTTTTCCAATAGGAAACAGTAGGAGCTGAGTTGGGTGAGGCTGGATAGTGTCATGGCCCTTAATAAATAACTCCACAACTTCCCCAGCTACCAGGATGTCTATTCTAACACCTCTCAAAGAGAAAAGTAAGGAATACTTCCCAACATATATATATATATAAAATGCTACACACACACACACACACACACACACACACACAGATGTTCAGGGAAGGGGGACGTGATGAGGAGGAGATTCCATCAGTAGGTAAAGTTTGATTGCTTCCTTTCTTGAAGGATGCCTCAGCATGTTTGCAGAGTACCACGAATGTCTCTGGTAAAGGTATAGTGTGTTATTAGTCAGCTGATGCCCTAGGCTACTGTAATAAAGTGTTCCTAAAGTACAGAAGTAAAGTGCAGGGTGGAGTTAATTTCTCTTCTATGCATCCAGATTCAGAGCAGTAATTCAAAGCTGGCAGCCTCAACTCGTATCTTCTGGGATGGTACTCAGCTTGCACCTTCCTCAGGTAGGGCAAGGAGGGCTAGAAAACTCTAAACAATATGGCAACCACTGGCTCAGCACTTCATTCCGCCGGCCTGAATTTGACCATACAGACTGCTATAGTTTGGACCGATGATCTATAATGTTATTCAAAGGCCCAAGTGTGAAAAGCTTGTCACTCAGAGTGGTGAAATCAGGAAATGGTAGGACGGTTAGGAAGTGTGGGGCTTAGTAGATGTTGGGCCACTGCGGACATTCCCTCGAGGGGTACTGAGGATCTGCTGTAGCCTTTTTTATGCCAGGCCACAAAGGGAATGGTTTTAATTTGCTTGCTCAGTTATTGCCATCTGGCCCAAAAGCAAAGTGTTCTCCTGATCATGGACTGAAACTACGACAACTGTGAGCCACTGTAAACCTTTCCTCTTCATAATTTGATTAGGTATTTGTTACAGTAATGAAAAGCAGATCAGCTCCTGTATATAACCAGATACAAGAGAAACTTGAAAGGTGATCTTCAGTTGGATGTCTAAGTGTCTGGCTAAAAATCTTGAATCAAGACCCCTGTGTTCTGTTATCAAAATTCACAAAGGGAATGCAAAAATCAAGTGCCATCGGCAGTTTTTCTCAAAAAAAAAAAAAAAAAACCTTTTACTAAATGGCTGCAGTTTATCTGCAAAAAGTTTTTAAAAAAAAAAATACAACAACTCACGGGACTTGTGTCCTATTATATATTGCATAAATCAAGACAGGAGAGTTAATCACACAGTAACAATACCCCTCCCACCCCCAATCTAAAACAAAAGATTAGCAGTTAGGGTCTTATACATGACCACAGAGGGATGGAGAATCGGTCTGCCCTTCTCTTTGGGAATAGGTTTAATGATCAAGCTTGAGTTCATCTGTTGGAGTTTGACAGACCTCACAGATGAGACATGAGCTGGGCAGCTGAGCTCCTCCGGGATCATCTCTGCCGACCTAGCAGCCAACTCCAAGCGTGCGATGAACCCAAGTGAGCCAAGCCCAGGCAGATGACTCACAGCTAGGTAAATGTTTGTTCTACGCTTAAGTTTAGGGCGGCGTAAACCACGCAAAAGCTGGCAGAGTTGGCGCAGTTATTTAAGCTTAGAGGGGATTTACTAAATGGTTGTATCCTTGAAAGACTTAGGTACTCTGTGTCTTTGCCCAGATCACACCATGGGAACTGCCTTGCCGAATCTTCTACTGGGCCTGCCACTGTGAACATTACTGCCTCTGCCGAGGCTCTAGCTGCTGCCACAGAGGACAGTGGCCCCAGGAAAGTAGATGGACTTACCATTGTGGCCACCTATCTGCAGAACCATTCTACAAAGTATAAGACACAAAGGCCAGGGCACTGAGCCAACAAAGCTGTAGGCCCAGGCCCAGAAGCCCCTCTATGGTACTCTGCATTTACCCGTTCAGAAATTAGGAGGAGGTTCAGCACAGAATCCTAAGACATGAGCAACACCCCGACCCTCACTGTAGCATTTTATGGCTCTAACAACCAATGGCAGTCCACCAATGTAAGCCAGCTTTCTCTGCTAACTCAGTCTGGTTACAAAATGCAAATAAAAATATGGTCTGTCTCCTCTGAGACTTATGCTGCAATTAAGACTGCATAAAGATGATACTAGGGGGCAGGGGGTGAAGGCTCTCTACAAGGGTCTTGGGCCATTAGGAATGGCAGAAGCCTTTCAAGAGCAGATCAACCAGCATGACCACCCTGGTAGGAGTGCGGCTGGGCCTCATGGCTTGCCTTTTCTTTCCTCTTTTTGCCTTTACTTTCTCCTCCACTCTCCACTATGAGTGAAGCTCATGATTCCTCGTTAGCTGCTTCACAGACACAAGTGTCTTGTTCTTGGGGTTCCCAGCCTCCAGAAATATGGGCTGCTCCAGCGCAGATACTCTGCTACAAATGGACTGAGAGAAAAGACTAGAACATCATGTTTGTCTTAAGATTAATTATTGTGACAGCTTCCTGGCATCTGGCAGTAATGTCTGGTCTAACAAAATCTATAAGCCACCACAACTTTTTTTTTTAAACAACAACAAAGAATGGAAGAATGAAAACAACAAATGATTTGCTCCACCTTAGTAAACTGGGTGGACTTGGTCACCTTCTCTGGCTAAAAACATTCAGTAAGAGAAGAAAGACTGAACAGTGCTAGTGAGGAAGGCTTGAGGAAGAGCTGACAAAGCCAAGCAATCAGTATTGTCTGTGACAATCACTGACCTACCCCAAAGTAGTGACGTATGCTCCATCCACTCCCTAATGGTCACACGAAGTTAGGAAATGGTGCTCGAAGGAATAGTCATTAATGAACCCTGAAAAGATCAATGGCCCCAGAGGCCCCAGGTAACAGCCAACTGAGCGTGTCTAGAATGGGTTTTGCAGGGCATGGTATTTGCCATGCTAATGCTGGCAAAGTCCCAGGAAAACCAAGGCAAACTGGTCACCTATACCAAGGCCAGTGAGCACATGATCTGCATTATGCTCCTTAGAAGGAGCTACAGAAAACCCAAGAAGTCTGACTGAAGTTGTACTCCTAATTTACTCATCTTCCTTCTTCAACTAGCCATGTGTTTAAAATCCCTTAGTGTTCCAGCCCTGTGACACAGCCCTTGTTGGCCGGGCAAAGAAGATGAAACCCTACTTCACAGTGGTGTGGTTGAGAGTCCATCATTACCCAGCCCAGGTCTAGGTGCTTTGCTTGGATTCGCTTACTTAATCCTTCCCACAGTCTTAGGAAAGAAGCACTACTATCATTCCCATTGTACAGCGCAAACTGAGCCACACAGAGATTCAGTAACTTGGTAAAAGTCACATCATTCTTCACGTCACAGCTCTATGCCACTGTGCACAGTTAGGCTCCACACCATGTGGTTCAGTGGTCATCGCAGAATGCCTGGCCTATGGATGAAGACTACCCTGCAATTTCAACTCCAAAGCCAGCAGACTGTCCCCACCCATCCTCCACTCCAGAGGAAGAATCTGCTGCGCTGGCAAGCGCTAGAAGCCTGCAGGTCGCAGAAAGGGACAACTGTGTTGTACCCAGTTGGACCTCTGTTTAAGAAGGTCCTATGTTGGGGATAGGACACCATGGGACTATCATGCTATATAGGTCATTGTGACTTGCTGAATGTCATTTTGCATCACTGTACCTCAGCTACCAGAGCCACAGGTCTGGAAATCATCCCAAATGATGGGTAAGTTTCTAGCTAGAATTTGCAGAATCCAATATTCACTCACTGGTCTCATGTCAACAGAAAAAAACTGGTTAGAACTTCCAAGGCAGCCTCTAAACACAAAAGCAAAGCAAATCAGCCTGAATGAACTGTAGTACAGTTTAGCCTCTCTCTCCCCCTGGTAATTTATTTTTAGACTATTTTTTTTTCTATTAAAACAAAGCAAAAACAGGCCTCAGGTTTCAGGATGTACAGAGGGAGGGAAAAGAAGTAAGGATGACTGAGTCCTGTTTGCCCTTATAGACACTCTCCACCATCAAGAAACTTACTTCCTAACCGTCCAACCCACACGGGGAAAACGGCTTGTGTCTGCACTTTACCCTCACAGGGAATGTTGAGTTTTTCCCCTTTTCAGACAAGCGCTCTCACTTCCTTTGCTACGAGCCCAGTGTCCCCCACCCTTGGGTGGACAACACTGCCTCTTTCCAGGGCATCTCAAGACCTGTTTCCAGAGGGGCCTGGGCTGAGAACTTCTCTTCAAGATGACTGGATTATTTTACCCCCAACTGCTGAGGTGAGTGACTACCAGGTCATCCGTGTCCTACTGGTCATGGAGACCTTTCATATGCTTCAGTTCAAGACTTGTATGTGTGTGGTACTGGGCCTGGAGCCCGGGGCCCCACACACACTAGGTAAGCATTCTACCATGAGCTCCTGCCCTTGGCTCAATAAATAAATAAGTAAATTCCCTTTTGATGCTCCTATCTCAGGATGTGTGGAATAACCATTTCCTTTGCCATATAAATCTCTGCCTAGAATGTTCTACCATCTCACCTTCTCTCTGATGAGATCACACTTGACGCCTGAAGCTGGGGCATGGTCTGCGATAGCTATCTGTCCTAGGAGCACCCTCCTCCCCTGGGCTCCAGAAGCCTCGGGTTCCTTCAGCTCTCCTTGTGTTGTGCTTAGCTCCGTGTTTTCCTCCTCTCAGCTGCGCTGACAAGTACCAGGAGTTTTCTGAAACCAAAGGCATCTATGGTCCCTTGGGATATTTAAAGTTGTAAATGTTCCTTTTTAAGTAAGTTCGTCTCGAAATGCATGCTGGGAGATGATGCTGAGGAAGATGGCTTGCTTGAAGCACTGGATGTGGCTGGGATCTAGCCCAGCAGGGACCCACAAGAGCCAACCTCGTATCTGTTCTCCTTCAAATGTAAACTAGTTGTGAGATTATAGTATTCAGTTGTCCATTTGTCCATCCATTCATTCCTGCGCTTACTAAACATTTGCTGAGCACCACCTACTGTATCCTGAGTATTTAGGAAACAAAGCAAGTGTTCCCCAAGCCCTGGCCCCTGAGTGGGGTTGGGGGGAGGTGTTAGAGCATTTGAGAATGAGGGGTGTGTTATATAGATGTAGTGGGCAAGAGCAAGCTAGGAAAAATGGATCATGTCTGTACACAAAATGATCTTGGGATCTGCAGCCTGGGTGTGAGAGGGAGCAGGTGATAGACTCCTCTCCTGGATCATTCCAAGGTTGCTGCATTCACTCCAAATGCCAGTGCTTACCATTAAAGTGGAGACATTTAGGAAAGGCCAGGGTAGGGGGAACTAGGTTTTAAACAATGGGGGGGGGGAGTCTAAGAAGCAAAACAATGCCCCACAGGAAAGTTCAAGGTACTTAGCATGGTAGTGGCAGTACACATCTTTAATGCCAGCACTTGGGAGGCAGAGGCAGGTGGATCTTTGTGAGTTTGATGCTATCCTGGTTTACAGAATGAGTTCCAGGACAGTCAGAGTTACACAAAGAAACCCTGTCTTGAAAAGGAGCAGAAAAGTGCTCAAAGAGTTTGAGTGAGGTGGAATTTAGTAAATGTGATTCAGAACTCACATTTTTGTTAGCAATGTTTTCAATAAACAGTAATGCATGGGACCCTGAACTCTCCCAAAGATTCAGTATTTGGGCTCTTGTTTTAGGTGATGTGTGTTTGAGCAAGAGGAACTCTGAAGTACAGGCTTGAGTCGGGAGTAAGTGGTGCACACCTTTAACCCTCGCACTCTGGAAGCAAAGGCAGGCAGGTTTCTGAGTTTAAGAACCGCCTGGTCTGCATATCGAGTGCCAGCCAGTGCCGCATAATAAAAGCCTGTTTTTTAACAGAAACAGAAAAACAGACTTGAGATTAAAGTTCACTTTCAGCACCCTTCGCCTCCAGACAAATCCTTAATGCTTTGTTTCTTTGAGCCTCGGTTGTTCCCACACTAAACTGAACATGACACTCCCGCCTGGAGCCCAGTTGCTCTGAAGATATGAGATGTTGTGCATACACCTCAGTAGTAAGGTACCCAGGGAACAGCGGGGCAGGGCTAGCTATCCCTTGGGTGCTGTTGCTGGCTTAAGTTAATGTGATCAAGTGGCCTGAACAGGACACCTAAATACAAAGGTCCTGCTTATGGGTCCTGCCTCCTCCTCTTGGCGACTGCATGATATATATTTAAAGGTATTTAGGCTCAAAATCCGGAATTGCTTCATGTGTAGCAGTGAACATACTACTTGCCCCTTCCTAAATTTATTTTGATTTTAACTTACAATGGTTTTTAAATGTAGATGCCATATATAAATCTACCATTACCACGAAGCCTTTGATAAAGAGCACTCTTTGCTCTAGACAGTAAGTATACACAGGAGGCTGTGACTAGAACGGGGTGGGATGCACCACACTTTTCAGATTAAGAACAACCACACATTCTCCACATACACCAAGAATTTCACAGTGAGTGGCCGGGGGGGGGGGGGGGGCTCGGCTCTAAGGAGGAAGGAAGCTTTGAACAGGCTTACAGTAAACAGTTCAGAGGGCGATACACCCACGGGTGACTCGGAAAAGTATGAACAGGCAGATGTTCCAGGTAATTCAGCAGAGAGACAGAGGCCAGGACCCAGGAAGGCAGAGGAAGGGTGCATGACCTGCTCTACTCCAAAGACTTGTTTATCCCCAAGAACACCCACAGTGAAAATGCAGAGAATCAGCCTGTCTTCTGCCTTCTGCCTTCTGCCAGGTGCACCCGGCATCTCCCTGACGGTGCTGCTCGGCTCCATCTTTCCCAGGATGCACTGCTTAGCTCTATGGTCTCCGCAATGCGTGGGTGCGAAGGAACAGAGAGCAAGCCCAACGCTGTCTGCTGGGCCACGAAACGTCTTAGTAAAAGACTGAAAGGCACCAAGGGTCTGGAACCAAGATCTCAAGCATCCTCCTACCCTTCTGCATTCATGATTCCATGCAGAAAACTTTCAAACATGGGTGGAACTAAACCTCTTGCCAGGTGGCAGCTTGTGATCTAGACAAACAGCCCCTGACTCACAAAGGGAAGCGACAGAGAACCCGCACATGCAAACAGCTGCCGCCATCCCATCCGCCGACCCCCTCTACCCTGCAGCTGTTGTTAGCTGTGTGGAGAAAGAAAGAAAAAAAAGAAAGAAAGAGACAGGGGGAAAAATCTTGGACCACTTGCAGATTCCACAAAGTCAAGGCAGAGGAAGGGAGGAAGCTGTGGACAAGGGAACTAAAGAAGGGAATGGACCCCCGGGAACCATCCTCAGCCACGGGTGACTGGGCAGCATCCTTGCTTG
Organism: Tokudaia tokunoshimensis; assembly: GCA_036184795.1. Classification (NCBI taxonomy): domain Eukaryota; kingdom Metazoa; phylum Chordata; class Mammalia; order Rodentia; family Muridae; genus Tokudaia; species Tokudaia tokunoshimensis. Next base: position 53,159,450 of record BTHU01000014.1, on the reverse strand, counting down.
GCTCTGAAAATCGCATCCCAAGGCAGACCACCCTCCCTCTCCCATCCACACAGCCAGACACTCACGTCAGTTCACATACTGGCTTCACAGCAGTTTGAGAAGAAGGAAGGAAGGAAGGAAGGGAGGGAGGGAGGGAGGAAGGAAGGAAGGAAGGAAGGAAGGAAGGAAGGAAGAAATCGATCATAATTTCAAATCTCTTGAAATGTTAGTCTTCTTTATGATAGTTAGAAATATATACTTTGTGGTTTTTACCAAATAAAAAATGAATCAATAAAGGAAAAGTCTTTCACACTCTGACTGATATAGGGCATATTACCAGAGTCATGAAACTATTCTATCTTTTTTATAAAGATTCCTATTTTACAGATGAGTGAATTGAGGTTCAAAGAAGTTACATGACTATCCAGACCTTGTAAATTAGAGGTAGAATCAGGATCCAAATCCAGGTCTGTCTTTAAATCTCACAGCCTTATCAACTATCCTGAAGAATCACACCCACCTGGCATAGTAGACTGGGTGTGGGTGAAGGGATATTCCACAGTCATTAACAAAGTAGCAATAAGTAATCCGAACAGACAGCTTTCCTACTAAAAGTCAGCTGTGCTCAGCCTTACTGGGAAAGTAAGAATTCTGTGTAGAGAATGGGGAAATTTGGGACTGCAGATCTGTAGCTGAATTTCATCATGAAGCCTGGGGACAGCCATGCTCACAGGTGGGAGGGGTGGGGGATGGGATACAGAGGGGTGGGGGGGGAATTTGGAAGGACCTAGCAATGAACTCTGTCCCAGGTAAAGTTTCATCTAAATTTAACAACATGCCCTGCATGGGGACTGGAAGAAAAATTTCTGTTTCCCCACCCATCGCTTGCAGCCCATGCCTCCAGATAACTTATTAGCCCTTTTAGTAAGCTCGGGGTGGGTGCCACGCATGTTTGTGGGTTCCAACATGTAGTAATGTTAGAAGAATAACCCTTCCCCTCCAGTCTTCGATGAATGTCCTCAAAGAAATAAGCTTCAGGGACCCCATTTGTGGTTCAACACATGTATAATCTCTGGGTTTCTTTGGGTGGGCACCATCTTGGCGATTGGAAATATCAAAATCAAAAAGGCCAGAAACTGCCAGGAAGTGGGGTGGCAATCACTAGACTAGGATAAGTGTGGGGTGCTCAGCGACACAGCTTGGGAAGGGCCGGCAGTGGGTGGGTAGGGACTGGAAAACAGCTTGGAAATGAACTCTGGGACTCCAGCACTTGACAAGTTGGGAACTGTGTCGTGGTAGAAGTCTGGGGGGAAAAAAAGACCAGCTTACCATACTGAATGAACTCATTTCTCAACAGAAGATTGTTAGCTTTGTTTTCTTTCCTGGCAATCAGACTCTCTATCCATACCTGCGGTTGCTTTTGTGTCCTCTCCAACCCCACCCCGGAAGGTTTAGTGAGAGCTGGGTTGCAAGGACTCTAAATTCCTGCTGCTGGGGTTAGAGTCTGACTGGCTGTGACTAATGCTAGGGTCTTCATTGATGGCTAACCCAGTGTTCTTATCTGTACGATCTTATCTTACAGCTCTCCCAGGAGGACAGAGAGCTCATGAGTGCAAAGTCCATAATCTGGCAGGACATGGGGAAAGCTTTCTGTTCAAATGTAGCCACTGGTACCTGCACAATAAATCAGGAAACTCTTGCTTCAGGGAACTCAGAAAGCGGAGATATGTGCTGACTAGTAGCTTTCAGGGACACACAGAGTGCTTTCTGTGGTTGAGTCACACATTGTGTTGTGTCTTCATCTATATGGTGGCATCAAATGCGAGATTTTATAGCTACTGTTGTTAAAATGACTTTGGAAAGTAAACTCAGAGGAAACTCCTAAGTACACATTAGTCCATTGGGAAACTGGTGCGGGGCGGGGGGCGGGGGGGGGGGAACATGGCAGAGACCAGACAGCTCAGCAAGTCCTGCTCTTTCTTCTAACGTTTTCCAAGGGTAAGGAAAAGCCCAAGTTTTCATCTCTAACTCAAGGTAAAGACAGCATTTTCTGAGGCCCAAAGTAAAGGCAAAAATCATCTGAGTCACAAGGAACAATGCCTTCTACAGACCCATGGTTTCTTGGCCCTGGGTTTTCAATCCTGGTGGAAAAAAAATTCCCTGAGGCCGATGACAGCTGAGCTCCCTGCCTGGAATTCACAAGAAGGGAAAATTATACCCTGAAGCTTGGAGGGCGCCTGCCTGGGCAGCCTTCATTCACACAAAGGCTGTGGTGGGCCGGCCACCTGTCCTCCTCCAGAGCTGGAGCCAAGCCTAGAAGCTTAAGTGAGAGAAGGGATGTGAGTTCAGGGAGACTACAAGAGACACTGAAAGGAGACACAAGAGAACAGTAAGAGGGCTCTGTGTTAGCTCACACCCCTGTGCCTGTTCCCCTAACCCTACAGAAAGGTCTCTGGGTGACCTTTGCCCCTACCCCATCTCTCTTCTCTTCTCTTCTCTTCTCTTCTCTTCTCTTCTCTTCTCTTCTCTTCTCTTCTCTTCTCTTCTCTTCTCTTCTCTTCTCTTCTCTTCTTCTTCTTCTTCTTCTTCTTCTTCTTCTTCTTCTTCTTCCTCTCTCTCTCTCTCTCTCTCTCTCTCTCTCTCTCTCTCTCTCTCTCTCTCCTTCAAAAATAACCTTCAGGAAAGTCCCCATGTCTAATAAAACTGTTGACCTTTGGGGCTGGTCAAATAGTCATGTCTTGAAGGGGGTTCCCTGGGGTTAGTGTCCCTATCTGAGTTCCTCTTAACCCGCCTACCTTCACTGACAGGTTTACTTAGAACAAGCCCAGTGTGCTAAATGCACCACAGGACACCATCTACTAAGGTCTCCAAGGATGCCTATTAAGCAGAAGCTTAGCTACAAACCTCAGTCCCTCCATCCTGTACAAGATTGTGACTCCCTCTGACTTGGAAGGGAAAGTGTTAATCACCCTGTGGAACTCACTTTAAGGGCCGGGGTTACAGAAAATATGGCAGGTATCAGCATCTCCTCTTTCACTTCAGGTTCAAGAACAGACTTGTTTGATCAAATGCAGGACCCCAGTTAAACCGAATGACATAGGGCAATTTCCCCAATAACCTAAATATTCCCTGGGATATACTTACATATAGTATAATCATACCTTAAGTATTACATGGAACATACTTTCACTTTTTTTTAGGTTTATTTATTTTTTTATGTACGTGAATACACTGTCACTCTCTTCAGACCCACAAGAAGAGGGCATCAGACCCCGTTACAGATGGTTGTGAACCACCATGTGGTTGCTGGAAATTGAACTCAGGACGTCTGGAAGAGCAGTCAGTGTTCTTAACTTCTGGGCCATCTCTCCAGACCTGGAATACACTTTTAAAAAAGTGTCATTTCTAGGGCACTCCAGATCCCCTGGGCATGTGTGTTTTATATTTTAGAAATGCAGAAACCATATTTAAGAATAATCCCACGACACTGGCATATCTGCTTTAATGGTGGGAAAATGGAATGTGAGATTTCCCATGCTTCTGGAAACACTATGATTTTGGGGTAGCAAGGAAGAGCTGACACATTCCCTGGGAAGCCTTGATTTCAAGACCAGTGCTGTCTGGACAAAACTAAGGTGTCCTCTAAGACAGCAGTTCTCAACTTTCCTAATGCTTCGACCTTTTAATACAGTTCCTCATGTTGCGGTGATCCCCCAGCCATAAAAACATTTTCGTTGCTACTTCATAACTGCAATTTTGCTACTGTTATGAATCGTAATGTAGATATCTGGGCTTTCCAATGGTCTTTGTTGACCCCTGTGAAAGAGTCATTTGACCCCCAAGGGGGCCACAACCCACTGGCAGAGAACCACTGGTCTAAGGAGTCTAGGAAGTTCTTTTACACCATGCTTGTAAATAATGTTGATAATAAATGAGTGTGTTCTCGCTGCGCTTGGTTAGCTGACAAGCTGTTCCCTCAAAAGACTCTCAGTAAGACTCAGACACCTTCCACACCACACTGTGGCACACAAAGGGAGCACCTCACCCTGTGGAGCGGCAGAGGCAGATGAGGTCATGGCACACAGCTCCAAGAGTAGCTTCGAATCGTATTACATCCATCTAACACATGGAGGAAACCCACAAGGACGGAAGGGGTTGGCTGGCCAGAGAAACCAGACAGGCCTCTCTCGGCTGGCTAGCCTTCCACACTTAGCCCGTACAGCCCTGTCGCCTCACTTGAACCAGGCTGCCTTGCCAGGCCTTAGAGGTAACATGCTACACATCCGCCCGTGGAGTTTTGGGGGGGAGGGCCTTAGGAAGAGAGAAGAGAAGGAATGTCCTGTGAGAGCCTCTCAGGGGAACATGAATGACCCTGTGGAGACAAAGCTACTCCCTACTTTGTTTTTCTTGTCAGCCTGGGGAGAAGTCTGTGAGTTTGCACACAGAAGGCTGGATGCCCCCCCCCAGGTGAAAATTGCCATAGCTCTGGGAGTCAGAGAAGGTCTTATTCTCCCTCCCTGCCCTTGCCCCTGCCCCTGCCTCCGTCCTACCCCCACATGTGAGTGCGCCTTTCACTCCAGCCCCTTACTCTCAGTCAGAGCCAGGGGAAGGCAGAGAGTGCTGAGCAAAATGATTTCTAAAGAACATGTCGGCTGAGAAAGTCGGCTACCTTGTAATTATCTTTTTTTTTTTTCAGACCAAGTGATAAATGCTCTCTTTCTCTTGGAAGGCTTGAGGATCCTGAAAGGTGTAGCTAAGGTGGTGTGACAGCTACCCACAATCCCACCACACAGAGATAGATACTCTCCTGAGATTGTGGTGTATGTCCTAAGAACATACAATGAACTTAATTATTCCCATGCATTATGGGTGGCTTCGCAGTCTACTTTTCTAAACCTAATATACCATAACACTTCCCTCACCTTGGGAAAGACACATCAAAGACTCCATCAGGTCCTTGTCAGACCCTTTGGTACCTGTTGCTTCTTATCTAGAAGCTAACATAAAATGGTACCTGTTCTGACCCAAAGATGCATGTCTTTTCATGTGTTTAGTCTGAGCTTGCTCTGTAAAAAGCTTCATGTTTTCCAGATGTTTCTGAAAATGCATAGGTGAAAAGCCTTTGTGGAAGCTTCTAGAATGGGGAAGTCTCCTTTCCATTTCAACCCCCAGTCAAACACACAGAGATACAGCATGCTGTTGTATAGCAGAGTTCCAGGGCTAACAGGTCCAGGTGGTGAACCCAGGCTCCTGTTGAAGAAACCGAGACCAATCTCAGGCACTGTAACAGTCAGTCACTGCATCAGGGATAGGATGAAACAAGTCGTCAGGATGTTGCTGTTTGGAGTTTTACAGGACCACTGCTTGCTAATTTAGCTAATGACAATGTTGGGCTCCAAATTCCCTCTGAAAGCCCGTCTTAAGTGTTCTCAAGTTGGACAGGACTGGCCTTAAAAATAAACAAATAAGTTACATAAGCCCAAACTTTGGAAGCTCGGGTTCTGGAAGCCAAGGCTGGGGTCAGGATGAAAGGAACCCACGAGTCATCTTGTGGCCGGGCCTCACGTGCTGTGCGCAGGGTGGAGCCGCAGGGAGATTTGGCTTCTAATTTGAACGCCCGCATCCACTGGGGAAAAGCAAGTTCCACAGCTGGCAACGATGCCCATCTTTCTCTTCTTTCCCTCCCTTCCAATGATGGATGCTCTGGGACATGGTTAATTGAGAGCTATCATCTCTGTGCTACAGAGCTGGCTGACTGGAAGGGAAGTGAGGTGATTGCTGTGAATTACTCTTTTGAAAGCTTTTAAGGCTTCTCTGGGAAGATAGGTATCAAATTTGTCACAGTCAGTGGTGCGAATGGAGCCCCCGTGCACCCAGTGTTCTGAGAGGGCAAAGGGTCTCCCTGAGCATCCAGAGTAATGTGCACGTTGAAATATCCCAGGAGGCCACTCATGCGAGTACTTATGTAATGTGAATCCAAAGGTCTCAGGAAAGTGAAAGTGCTGTGGCCGGTCACATACCAGTTAGGCAATGTTGGGGCTGGATCTAAAGTGTCCCCGAACGTCTTACAAGGTAAAAACATGGCTAGCAGCACAACTGGAAGGTACTAGAATCTTTTGGAGGTGGGCATAGTGGATCACTGAAGGCATACCCTTGGAAGATTAACTGGGATGCTAACCCCTTTCCTCTTTGCTTCCTGGATGCTATGAAGTGAGCTGCTGTTTTCCGTCTTGTGGTGCCCACCATGATGCATTGCCTTGCCACAGACACAAACCAGGGAGGTCCAAAATATTAGAGACCCTAAGGTTAAAAGATAAATTAGGATAGGTCCTGCCCTCAAGTTGCTGATTCTGGTTGAAGAAAATAGATCAAATACCAAATAGCCATAATAATTAGAAAATGCTACTTGTCGACCCTGAGGTATGGTAGAACATGCACGCCCATGGGTCACGAAGTAGACCCCAGTCAGTACTCAGCTAGCGTCCTGGAGCACAGGGCAATTGTGGCCAGGGAATTAGAAGACTTTCCCAAAGTAGGATAGTATAATGATTTTTAAAATAGTGTCTGGATTTGTATAAAACTACACAACTAAAACTGCAGGCCGGATCAGAGAAGTCTTTACTGTGAACATCCTAAGGGGACAAGATTTGTCAGTATATACAGACAGCTTGTCCCATGGACAACACTATACACCAGTGGGTATGTTTAATATAATTCTTTGTGCTGCAAAATCATGTGAGTTTATACGTATGAAAAATAGAGAGAAGTACACACGTGTTAATAGGGAGTACCCCAGCTGGCAGAATTGTGATATTTTTTTCTCCTCTTTGCTTTATTCTGTTTTTATGAGATTTTTTTTACAATAAGTATACATTACTTTAATAATCATAAAAGTTTAAGTTTTTATTCTAAAAATACTCCTGTGTTTATTAGATTAGATAAAATATTGTGAAGCTTAAAAAAAATAAAACAAATTAAGAGCTGGATGTACTGGCTCACGCCTACAATACCAGCATCTGGAGACGCTAAGCCTAGATTTGAGCCACAAATTCAAGACCTTCCTGAACCACCTCCCACCGCCCTACACACACAGAGAGAAAGAAATGCATGGTAAGAAGAATTGAAAATTTAAGAAGAAAATGAGATTTAAAGCAGCAAGAAAATAGTGTTCATTGGCCACGGGCAGTGCTGGAGGAGGGACATACATTGTGGCTTTTCAGGCATTATTGAATTTTTCTTCCCAATTTTAGTGTAATGAACCTATTATTATCCCAGAGCACCAGGGAAGAAAGAGGGGGAGCAAAGGTTTATTGACCTGCCCAAGGTCACACAGTGTACATGGAGAAGAGCCAGAATTAGGAACCAGGGCATCTGCCTTCTGAGGCTGTGTGCAACTCAGAGAGAGAGAGAGAGAGAGAGAGAGAGAGAGAGAGAGAGAGAGAGAGAGTCAGCACAATGGTGTTGCTGGCTTGTTGGAGACAGAAAGGAAATACAGCCAAGAAAGAGGCAGCGACAGCCATTAGGAAGTCCTGGCATGCCAAGTGATGTTCTAGACACAGTCCCAAGGACATGGGTTAAACAATCTTTATTCAAAAAATGAAAGACTGGACTGGGCATGTAGCTCAGTTGACAGACAGTTTGTCTAGCCTGCACAAAGCTCTGGGTTCAGTCTTCAGCACCACATAAACCAGGCATGGCACTGCATGCCTGTAACCCAGCCTTATCTATATGGCAAGCTCAAGACTGAGTTGTAGGATGTCCTGTCTCATATGCTACCCGCAACTGTGATTACGTGTGATATCCCAACCCTGCTAAGCATTGCCTTTCTTTAAAACAGCCACCACATCATCCTTTTCTCTCCCCCAAAAACAACCCAGAAAGAAGCTAAGCACGCCTTAGCTCTGTGCACAGCTGGAATAAAGGAATACATGGCGGGGATGTGCTGGGAAGTATTGGGGGGGCGGTCTTCCCCAGCAATCAGAGTAGCCTTTGCCAACTAGGCCACACTGCTTTACATGAAGCCAGACCTCAGATGCATGCTAAATGAATAAATGAACTTTAGGGAAACAACATTTGAGGCTGGTGTGGAGAGAGGCAGAGAGGGCTTCATGCCATTGGGACCCAGAAGCATTTCAAATATATTTGTTTAAGCTAGTTTGTAAAGAAGATTGACCAACTTCTCCTTGGATAGCTTTGAACTAACCGAAAAGCGGGATCAGAAGAGTATATGCATCTGTAATGTAGAACACTCATTCCAAAACATCGTGGGTCACAGCCAAACATTGGACAGAGCTTGGGGACTTTATGGAAGAGTAGGGGGGAAGGGTTGAGGACCCTAAAGGGGACAGGAACTCCACAGGAAGACCAGCAGAGTCAACTAACCTGGCCTCTTGGGGACTCCCAGAGACTGAACCACCAATCAAAGAGCTTTCAGGGCTGGACTTGGGCTTCCCTGCACATATGTAGCAGATGTGCAGCTTGGTCTACATGTGTGTCTGGAACAGCTGGAGCACGTGGTATCCCTAAAGCCATTGCCTGTCTGTGGAATCCGTTCTCCTAAACTCGGCTGTCTTGTTTGGCCTTAGTGGGAGAAGAAGCTCCTAGCCCTGCAAAGCCTTGTTATGCCCGGATAGGGGAGTTATGGGGCGGGGGGGGGGGTAGACTTCATTTTCTCAGAGAAGAAGGGGACTGTGGGAGGGGAAACAGGAGCAAGGACAGCAATCAGGATGTAAAGTGAATAAAAACAAAACCAATAACATGGTGGGTCTTTTTTACTGTGACAACCACAAAAAAAAAAATAAAGCCTACATGTACTTCCTCATAAACACGTACTGAGTGTGTATAACATGGAATGCTTTGGGATAGGCATGGTGAGTTTCCCTGGGCTTGTTTGTCTAAACCAGTACAATATGGAAACAGGTTTGGCATGACTGATCCAATGCTACTGTTAGCAGGGGCCAAATACCCTGACCTGATACCTTCTCACCCACAGTCCTCAATTCCTTAACAGTCTACCTATCACAGTCAGCAAGCACCCCGGCCCCCAAACTCTAAGACACTATCTGATGAATGAAAAATGTGTTTTCAGTAGTAGCAAAGATTTGCCTGTGCATTTCCAGAAACTCTGTATTAGCAAGGTTCGTTGAGGTTGGCCTGGCAATCTGCACAAGTTCATATCCAGAAAAGCAGGAAAAACAAATTTAAAAAAAATTAATTGTAATTTCTGAGTTATAACTTGAGGTTTGGAGCTTGTTTGTTTGTTTGTTTTTGTACTGAGGATTTAACCTTGGGCCTTGGGCCTGCTGGGAAACAGTTTTACCACTGAGCTGTATCTGTAGTCCATCTGATTCATATCTTTTAAATTAAGGAGGACCTCAACTGATAATCCTCATATAGTCTGTCTCATGATTAAAACTTCTACTTCACTCTTAGATCACAATGAAGCCCCTGTCTCACCCTCCCGCCCCACTTGCCTCAATATTCCAGCTTTTGTGGTTTAATTCCTCTTTGTGGGCCAGGGAAGAGGAAGCCCTCAGGTTCCCGCACAGCTGTCCCCCTCACAGCACGCAGATGTGCTTCTCCCCATCCCCAGTACCACTGCTGGACCTGACCCAACTCTGTAAAAACAAACTTTTTCTCTCCATTTCTCTCCTGTTTGATTTGATTTGCAGTGCTGGGAACTGACCCCTGGGCCTGCTGTCACAGGCTAGGCAAGTGTTCCCTCCACTGAGTTGTACACCAGCTCTACGTTTGATCATCCCAACAAATGAGACACCTAGATGGTAACAACTTCACCTTTGTGGGAGGAAAAAAAATCTTTGTGGAGAAGCTTTGTATTAGCATATTTAAATATGCATCATAATGCTTTTTTCTGTTGGTGCTTTCATTCGTATATGTAATACATTTTGATCACACTCGGCACTGTGACCCTGTCCTCTTCCTCTCCCTCCCACCAAACCTCTTCCTCTTCCCACCTGGTCAGTCTCCTACTTTCATTCATTTATTTATATATTTGTTTATTTATTTTTGATAACCTAAGAGGTTTCATTGGGGTTGCTTACAGAGTCCTGGGTTCAAGATTATTTGTAGGAGCATCAACTCCTGACCAGTCACTGTCTACTCTACTGAAGATGTCTTTCTCTCAACTATCAGCTACTAACTAGTTATAGATACTCAGGGGGGCTGTGGAGCCCATGAGTTCCTGCCTGGGGAGAGTTTTTTTATTTTATTTTATTTTTAAGATTTCTTTATTATATGTAAGTACACTATACCTGTCTTCGGACACACCAGAAGAGGACGTCAGATCTCATTACGAATGGTTGTGAGCCACCATGTGGCTGCTGGGATTTGAACTCAGGATCTTCGGAAGAGCAGTCAGTGCTCTTAACTGCTGAGCCATCTCTCCAGCCCCTGGGGAGAGTTTTAAAACAGGTTTAAGTCTGGTCCAGGGTAGAACAGCACCTGGTACCACCTATGTCCTCCCGCCAATGCTAAACCCATAATAATTTACCCAGACACTTTAGATGATGTGGCAGACGTGGCCACAGAAATAGAGACCCCTGTACTGGGTCCCAAAGCGAGAGCAAGAGATTGAATGTGACTCTACAAAGAAGAGATTTACAACCAAAGAGAGTGGGGTCAGCAGGGGTGGGGAGTTCAGAGAAACATCAAGGAATGGCTGTAGTTGTAACCGAGTTGGAGAAATCATCTATGAGGGTGGTCAGGCTCTAGGGGACAGGGGTTATGATAAACAGATCTAGCAGGATTCTACAAAGACAGTGCGGAAAGGCCAAGGTCATAGCTCAGCAAGCAGAAGACTTAAAAGAGGCAGAGTAAGGCTTTACTCAAATGAGAGCATTTTTATCAGTCTAATAGGAGGCTGGCGTGCAAAGCCAGGAGGGCAAGGCTGTCGAGGCTGCTACAACTCTGAGGTGCCCTATACAATGAGTATTTTAGAATGCTCCCGAGTCACCTGAAGTCTGTGACAGCTTCCTAAGAGGAAAGAGAATAGATATCGAGCAAGCTCTAAAGGTGGAGCTTTAGAGCAAGAATACATGTTCTTGGGCTACATGTGTGAGCATTTCAAGGAGGGAGTGCATGTTGCAGGAGGTTTCCTTCTGTAAAGCAGCAGGATGCTAAGGGTATCGTTCATAGCCTCTGCCTGTGTCAGAGCCTTCAGTGAGGTCATCTGGGAGACAGTAGCAGGGAAGCAGCTCCTCTCTTCCACTGACTGCCTAGGGTCCACGTTGTTTTCCTTGTTGCTGTAAAGCAAATCGCCAGGGCATTTTTGCCCAGGCCAAACATCTGAAATTAGAATTATGAGGTCTGATGCAGGAGGCCAGGAAAAAATCATTTCTTGGGATGGTTTGGTGCTTTCTGGTTTGCAGCTTTTTACCAGCGACCTGCAATAGCAATTACCCAGCCTTCCCCAGTTCCTTCATCTCGCCTTCTGAATAAGCTGTTATGCAGTGACTCAAAGGCCATAACAGCCAGTGCCAAGCAGGCCACTGAATTCTATTCCCTCTCCATCTCAGTACTTAGCATCCCCACAAGTAAATGCAATCTCTTCTGAGCTGGACAAGGGCTGGTATAGAAACAGGAGCGTGAGTTCCGAGGGCACGTTGGGACAGCAGAAATCTGATGAGCCTCGGCTGAGCGTGAAGAATCAGCTTCCTTGTTAAAAACAGATCAATACAAAAGGATCCCAGTTCTAGGACATATCATGTGTGATTCAGGCTTTCCATGACTTGGTTTCCTCATCTGTTTAATGGAGGTAACACCAGCACCTACCTCATGTTTTATGAGGTTTCTAAAGTCAAGTATATTGTAGATGTTCTATGTGTGTTTCATAAATTACTTGAAGAAAAAGGTCATGTTTCAGAAAATCAAAAGAAGTCATCAAAAGGGCAGTACTGGCTGGCCATGTCCCACTCTCTGTCCTACAGATGGAGTTGGACTGGGGCACTCTGAGGCCAGGGGTAGGGGGTCCAAGCATTTGCTTTCACAGACCTGCTAATGTAGTTTCCTGGAAACCAAATAAGTAAAATTTGAACATTTTCACATTAATCCTCCCTTTAAAAAGAGGCGTGAAAACCGTACCTCTCATATGTTTTTAATTTTCTTAAACTTGACTTTATCTTTTCTGTTTCAGATTAAACGGCTTCAAAGATTTGAAATACATTAGGCCGTGTGATAGGTGGAAGGAAAGCAGACTCAAGGGTGTTTTAGATGAGCCTGGTGGATTTATTGTTTAGGCAACACCCTGGTAATTCATTGCCCACCATGAACCACCAAAAAAGCCAAAAACCAAAACACACACACACACACATACACGCACGCACGCACATGCACACATGCATATGCACACACACATGTGCACACACACACACACACACACACTTACAAACTTTGCTAAGGCAGAACATGTCTGTTCTTGCATCACTTCATCCATCCTTTCATTTGTTCTAATTCTCCCTCAACATTTTGCCCCATCACAAGTATTTTTTGTGTTCAGATACTTTGCTAATCATTCTCGATCATTCTGGGATGCACATGGTCTTACCTGCACCTTCTAATTGTTTGTTCAAACAACATTTGTGGGGTAGGCAAGATGACTCATCAGGAAAAGCCACTTGATGCCAAGAGCAGTGACCTGAGTTTGACCCCTGGAAAAGAGAGCCACCTCCCACAAGTTGTCCTCTGATCTGCACATGTGTGCCATGGCATGAGCATACCTCTACACACACACACACACACACACACACACACACACACACACACTGGTGTGAATGAACCAAAAATATTTTTAAAATATTTTTGTAGGTTTAAATAAAATTATTAGTTGTACTCAACTAACAAAGAACCCCAGCATGACTATCTTTTAAGTTTGATTCACAGCCAGCCATGCATTCTTTATTGATGAGATACTTTTTGAGAAATTCATTGTTCAGCAATGCTGACTTGGAAACATCAGAGTATCCTTACACAAACACACGTGGTCTAGATCACTGTGCACCTCGGCTGTGTGACATCCCCTCCTATACCTAGGATGTGAAGTCTCACAGCCTGTGGCCGTTCTGCATGCTGTAGCACATAGGTACTTACACATCTAAACATCTCTAAGAATGGGCCAGGCCAGGCACAGGAAGAGCATTAAGTGACAGGGATGTTTCAGGTGTCTTAGTAAGCTCAAGAGACCATTACATATGCAGTCCCTGGCCATTAACCAAAGCAAGTGGTGTGTGACTTGAAACTATATTAAAAGCAATCACCTCAGAGCCGGATGGAGAGGCATCCTTGAACTGGGTCATGGGTCTACAACTGTCTGTTGCTGCCAAGAAGAGCAGTACATCCTGTATTCTGTGAGGGGATCACAGAGAACTCTCAGTCACAGAAGAGGTTGGTGAGACAGGAATGGGTCTTGAATTCCTTCTGCACTACATGCCCCAAACACAAACAATTCTCAAGGATTAATGGGTTTGACTAGGTCATTCTCTAATTTTGCTGAAAGCAAATGTGGAACCATCCACGATTTATTATTGAGTCATGTCTTTCTGAGAAGCCTGTGAAAAGGCCAAGATCACTAAGGACCTGATCCTCCTGCTCTCAGACTTCTTGTTATCTCTGTTTCAAAATTAGTTGAGCAAAGCAAAATACTTTATTTCTGTTCATCTTTTATTAGTGACCTCCACTAGTACAGTTTTTTGTTGTTGTTGTTGTTTATTCTTTTTGTTCATGTTACATCTTGGAGCAACAAGTGTGGCTCATTCAGCTGATAAATAGTCGATCATGTGAATTTTCAGACTAATTGGCCAAATTACATATGGCCTTTTGTCATTAAAATGTAACTTCATTTCTCGGTGTTTTACTATTCATCTTGAAGAACATTATAGAAGTCACTGAGAAAGAACTTTCGAAATGCATCGTGAGAATAAATGAGCGTCAAGTTCACACTGGCAGGGAGCTGATGAAATTGAGCCTGTAAATATGAATCGGGACCAAAGCATCGCTTCTTGTTATTTAATTTGCAAAAAAAAAAATGACATACTATGTTACAGAAATATGTAGGTGGACTACTCGGAAGCCATAAATGTGGTAGAAGGCAGACTATTCTGTCCTCAAACTGTGAATGTACACATAACTCTGATATGTAACTTTGGGACTAAATGGGGATTGTGTTCAAAAGTCAAAAATACTTCCAATTATTCCAGTCCTCAAATTTTTTTTTTTTTACTTAGGAGAGTTATTTAATAGAAAAATGAAGTATATATGCATCTTGCTAAGAGCAGCCAGGGCAGCACGGATCAGCACTGAAGTTATTAGGAAGAGGCACAGAATATGGGATTTCATAGATTTAGTCTTAACTAGCAGGATACACTACAGAAGACATAATAGAATCTGTTTGAGAGTCAGCGGCAGGGGAAGGGGGAGGGGTTGGGGCTGGGACACAGTTCAGTGGATAAATCACTTGCTGTACACGGTATGAGAGCCTGAGTTTGGATTCCCAGGAAGTCCATGAAGCAGGACAGAGTAGCAACCGCAATCCCAGAGTTCCTATGGCAAGGTGAGAGGGAAGTGAAAACAGGAGCCTCTGCAGAAGCTCACAAGCCAGGTAGCCTGGTAGACGCAGCGCAGAGCAAGAGATTTTGTCTCAAATGAGGTCAAAGGTAAGACTGACCTTGGAGGATGTTCTCTGGCCGCCACACAAGCTACGTGTACGCACACATACATGACCTGCTGTCACATATGTGTATACAGATCTTTAAAGATTTTAAAACTCTTTCCACTTGTGGGTTTTGTCCCGTGTGTCCTAAGCATCTTGGTAATCCTAGGAAATAGACCAGTTATGTTGTTATGTTTAGCAAGACTCAGCGACGCTCACTGTTGGCCATGTCATCAGGACAAGTCTTACTGATAAGGGATTTAGACTTCTCCTAGGCACACAAATTCCCTACACACACACACACACACACACACACACACACACACACACACACACAAAAGTTGAGTAATTTGCCCTGCTGTGCCTAGAAATACCTGCTTCTAGCATTCACTGCTGTCTTGGCCAGCTCAGCTTCACTGTCTCACAAATCTCCCTCGAGAACAGCAAACCCTAGGCAGTAATACCAGTTTCAAATCTGTGGCAACCCTGCGCACCCCCACTCTACAATCTGCATTCATATAGAACGTCTTCTTCACGGGCCAAAATACCTGGCTAAAGCTGGCCCCTAGGGAAATTCTAAAGGGGGCAAACCCGAATTCTAGACATGTTTTTGAGCCCTTATTAATTACATGAGGATTCTCTGGATGGGTCATTCAAATTGTGCCCTAGTTTGGTAGACAGCAGATTGCCACACCGTGAAACAATGTTCTGTGAAGAGGTGGGAAGTGGGCTGAGACCCCTGCCTCCTAATTACATGTAAGAAAAGATGAGGAGATCTTGGCAACCTGCATAAACAGAGGGACCTTTCCTTTGAGTCTAGGAATAAGCCTCAGAAAACTGTCCTTATCCAAGCATTTCATGGCCAGTTTTCAGTAGGGGAAAACCATCAGTCTGTGTCTAATTTTCTTGACTGCAGGAACCTTGGTTTTGGTTGGGTTTTTTTTCCTTTTCTTTTTTTTCTTCCCTTGTGTTCTTTCTCTGAGAGAAAGCATTCACAAGCGGCGTGTAAGGTAGAACACCAAGCGATGCCTATGGAGATTAGCAATGACTGAGGTTGTTGGAGGCTTTGCACATCAGTCTTTAAAGAAGTAGCCCTCATTCAGGAAAGGAGTGAAATGGTTCCTGTCAGCTATACTACTTGATGGTTCTGGATGGATATGGCCATACTCAGCTACCAAATCAAAACAGAGAATGGCCCCAGCTTCACAAAGGACGTTCTTGTGTCCCCTTTCAACCTTTTGTCCATCCTCCATCCCCATCCCATGTGACCATGTATATTGGTGAGATTCCCCCAGGCCACTCCCAGTTTGCTGATGTACATGAAAGGCTCAAGGGACCCAGCACAGACTTAGGCTCATGACTGTCATTTGTTACGGTGGAATATTATAAAACAACATCAACTAGGAAAAGGTTGTTGGGACAAATTCTTATGAAACCTGTATCAACAAACCAAGCTTCTTCTCCCAGTAGAAACCAAAACCAGCAAGACCTGCACAGTCTTCCCCTCAGTGAGTGCTGTCTGATGGAAAAAACTCATTTAAGACAGGGTCCTGGGGTTTAACTGGGGTCTGGTCATCCAGGCACCCCTGCCTGCACATAGATACTCTGCGTAAGTGGTGTTGTCTGTATGCCGTGAGCCTCTCCTGTCAGCTGACTGGTCACTGGGGAATATTCGGATATCCAGGCTCTCAGATATTAACAGTTGGAGTGAACAGCCAAGCACAAGGTTGACCCTCATTTGTAAAATTTGACCTAAAGGTTTTTCCATACGGAGTGAACTGTAACCTAACTTGATGCCCACACAGATTGAGACCAACACTTGTAGAAGGATCCAAATCTCAGCCAGTCACAAGTAGCTGAGTGAAGAGTCTGTTTCCAAAGTCTCTGTATCTTACTCCATTTTCTAGAGCCCACCTCATTTCCTCTGGCTATAAATGCAGATTGTCCATGTGGTCATGCAGAGCATGCTAAGTTTTGGGTTTTTTTTTTTAATCTAAACTGATGTTTGAGTCTAGAGACAAAAAGCTAGCTATTGTCTGTTCTTTTAAAGGTGTTGGGCCAATTTTGTGAGCCAAACTTCATAAGGACACCATCGCAGACACCTGCTATGTGGCTATGTGAACAGCTTTCTCATACTACCATCCCCAGAATCTGTTTTTCCCACCTTCACGGGCTCTTCTGCAATGCCCTTCTTTCACTTAACACAGTATTATATTTACCCTCATATTTTTCTTAAACATATTAATTCCTTCAACACACTCAAAATAGACATTACCATTCATCATCAAAATCAACCATGTGGGGGGGAAAGACTATATAAAATCCATCTTTATTATCTAATAACTCAATGTTTGCTGAGCTCTAGTGTGTGCTAGTTACTATTCAAACTTACAGACATCACATGTACACATGTAATGTATACATGTGCGTGTGTACTTGTATACTATATACATAAGTAACTGGCCCTCGCCATGACTTTATGAGGTGAGTCTGATTACTGCCCCACTGCCAGATGAGGAAACAGACACTCAGGAGCCACGGGGCTGGCATTTGGGAAGAGGCAGTTTGAAAATCTAATGCACTTGACCACAGAGCTTGAGTGTAACCACCACACATATTACCTCACTGGCTTCTATTCTGTAATAGGCACAAGCACTATGGTGGGCAGAATATAAGCCTCCCACTCAGACACCCACACCTTATTCCCCAGAACCCTCAAATGTGTGACAAAAGGACCTGGC
The DNA here is from genome assembly GCA_036184795.1 of Tokudaia tokunoshimensis. Taxonomy (NCBI): domain Eukaryota; kingdom Metazoa; phylum Chordata; class Mammalia; order Rodentia; family Muridae; genus Tokudaia; species Tokudaia tokunoshimensis. Next base: position 53,142,068 of record BTHU01000014.1, on the reverse strand, counting down.
AGATGGGGCTGTGACTCTTCAGGCGAGAAAATGGCCCTCAATATCCGGGTCAACGCGGTAACTCTTGACAGGCTTCAGAAATGAAAGGGGGAGGCAGGAAGAGCAGAGTCCGAGGATGTAATGACAGAAGCAGATCTCAGAGTGAGGCAGTTGCTGGCTTCGAAGATGGAGGCAGAGGTCATGAGTCAAGGAATGCAGGCGACCACTGGGACTGGAAAAGGCTAAGCAAGAGATTTTCCCCCAGAGCCTTCAGAAAGAAACGAAGCCCTACAGGCCTGCTAACTTTAGTTCTATAAGATCCAAACCAGGACTCCTGATGTCCCAATCTGTAAAATACTATTTTCTGTGGATTTAACCGCTCTATTAATAGCAAGTGACTCCAATAGCAATAGGAAATGAATCCAATCAGCCAAGTGCTAATGGAAGGCATTGGTGAGAGAGCAGATGAGTTTTCCTGAGACATTTCAGAGAAGCCAGTCAAAGTTGCCCACATGGCCAGGATGCTGTCTGAGAGGCTGCAAGGCAGCAAAGGTCCTTGGCTCCACGTTCAGAATGGTGATGCCCTGTATCTGAGTTTTCACGTATGTTAGTTATTCGTAGAAACTGAGATAACACAGACATCTCTGTTTCACTTTCACGAAGTCGACTTTGGTGGTTTGTTTTATGGAATTCCCCCCTTCTTTGCCTCAGTGGCAACCTATACATATGTATTTTTAAAAATACTTAAGAGTTTTCAAAGCTTTCCCTTCCTGAACATGTTCTGCAGGAGCCCAGTTCTGCCATGTGGCTCTCTGCACATTAGAATTAACTAACGTTGTTTGTCTAATAAATCGCACAGGGATTAGCCATGTCCCCTGTAGTCTCCTTTTCCACCCTTACCTAACAGCAATGGCGGTTGCTGCCTCAGCCTCACTACAACCAGAGGAAGGTTTTGGATTAAAACCCCGACCATGTAGCTCCTCCCTTCGAACTCCTTCTCTGACTCCCTGTTGCTCTCAGACGCTAAACCTGACACAGAGTCTCTTGGGATCAGTTGTCCCGCCTCAGCTTCCCAGCCTTACCTCACTCTGCCATGCTCAGGTTCTATCTAGTCACTCATTGCTTAAAAACTTGGTAGGTTCCCCTCTGCCTCTGCGTGGCTTGCTCCCTTTACTGGGGGGCATCTGTCACTCCCTCTCCAATCACACTGGTTTTGGTCATTCCTTCTTTAGCTCACTGATACATCCTGTTGAACTGGCAGAGAGCCAGAGCACTTGGTAGACAGCAGGTGTCTGCCTGGAGCATCCTCCCTGCTTACTTCACAATCTACCTCCCTATGTAATCTTCTTTCTTTCTTGGACAGACACCAACCCATCAAAAGCTCTGTTATCTACCTCTTTGACGGTGGTCTTTCCTGCTGGACAATGTGGCCATAGCAATCTCATGAAGCTGGTACTCTTCAGTCTCAGGTCAGAGGCCTCTGAGAGTTCTTCCCATGGTCCCTAAAAGACCCCCTGCTAACACACACAAGTTTAGACACAAGAGAAAATGCAGACAGGATCTGATGCAGTAACAGTACTAAAGTCTGCTGAGCACCCACCACATGGCAGCCTCTTCTCAGGTACTCGCCAATTCAAAACCTTGCCTGTAAAGCAGATAGTTTTGTCTCCACTGATGGTTGAGGAAACTGGACTTCTAAAGATGAAATCATGCACTTAACACTGCCCGGCCCATTAGTGGCAATATCACTGTATCATATCACGTTGGAGAACTGGGAAGAACCATTATATTTCATTACTTTTCTCTTGTTTCATGTCTTTTGTTGACTTTAAAGCACCTCTCTGAGCTACCAATGTGACCTTGGCATTGAGCTTATTGGTTTCTATAGTGGGAACCCATGTGTCCACCTAGAAGGAAGAGTGTCTCTTATCCCTAAGCACAGAAGAGCATGTCTTCCTGGACCAGTGACCTCCACTAGTATTCCCAAGATGTATCTGTTGCCCTGGCTGCTAACACCATTTAAACTACACTTGCGCCTGTGGGTACATCACCAGGAAGCTAGCCACAGAGAGTATGTTCCCAAGTGACCCTCTTGGCTCACATTCCTGGTCCAGCTAGATTCTCTTTCTGAATTGATTCTAACAATCTACTAACATCTTTTCTAACTTTAACGTTCTGTGAGGCAAGTGCTCAGAGAGAGAAATCACCTTAGCGTTTGCCTGAGATTGAGGCAAGGAGGTTTCAGGTTTTTTAAAATCATCTCAAGAGGCTAGAATATGGCTCAAGTGGAGAGGGCTTGCCTAGCAGTCACAGGCTCTGGGTTCAATCCTCTATGTCACAAACTGAGAAGACAAAAAAAGAGGAAAAATTGGATATGATGTCTATGTGTCTCACAACATTTAACAAGTGCAACCTTAAGACAAGAAAGAAGGGGGAGGGAGAGAGGAAAAAAGAAGGGAAAAAGGAAGAAAGAGAGGGAAAGAAAAAGGGAGGAAAAAAATTTGTATTAAGTAAATGCAAAGATTTACTAAAATCCTGGGAAGGTAGAAATCCTCAAGGATTCAGGAGTGTCAGCTACAAAAAAAAAAATCCTATGCCAAAGTTAGAGAATTATTGTCTGATGCTATGTTTAGTTCGTATGATTTTTTTTTGAGAGGGTGGTGGTAGGGGAGATCTGTTCTGTGAAATATTGAGCTACCTGTGTAGCCCTGAGTACTCACCCAATAGAAATGAAAACATCTGCGCAAGAAGTTGTACACAAGGCTCACAGCAGCCTGACTCACAACTACTCCCAACATGGAAATGACTAAACATTCATCAGGCGGTGGAGGGTGTATAAATGAGATGTAACAGCACGGCAGAATATTCCTCAACGAGAAAGAGAACATCTACGCGTGCCGCAGCATAATGGACCTGGGAAACATGATGCTACGTGGAAGCAGCCATTTGCTGAAGGCCCCAGAGTGCGTGGTTTGTTCATGTCAAGTTCTAGAAGAGGCAAGTGCTCAGAGAGAGAAATCACCTTAGCGTTTGCCTGAGATTGAGGCAAGGAGGTACGCAGCTGCTGGTGGGTCTGCTGTGTCTGCTGTAATAGAGACATTCTTTGATTTATTGTTATGATTGGATAATTACAGTAGATGATAGATGTTGATAGATAAGTAATTGACAGGTGATATGTAGAGGGATAGAAAGTTAGATGGATGGATGATAGACAGATAGACAGATAGATAATAGACACATACATCCAGACTCATACATCAGCTGGGAAATTCTAGTTACCTAGGGTTGGAGCTACATAACATCTCCCCCTTTTAAATAAGGCATGCATCTAGTTTTTCACAGTCTGCTTCATTCCCATAGCCCAGCTCACAAATGTTTTGCACTTGGTCACAGAACGTTAAAGTTAGAAAAGATGTTAGTAGATCACCATCTCCCCCTCCATCCAAGCTACCTGAAAAGGCACCTTCTTGATTCCTGAGAGGTTCCGAACACGAACTCTCACCCATCATTGTCATTGATGATGTCACTTTCACCACGGATAGCATTTATATGATGACTACAAGTTTTCAAACTGTTTCAAATACTCTCCCTTGGGTGCCATCTACCTGGAAATTATGTGTCATTTTTCAAGTCTCCCAGATAAGCATATTCTGACTTGTCCAAGGAGGTAGAATTCAACTCCCATGCTTTTTGTGTAGGAAAGACTTTCAAAACCACATGGACTGAAATCACAATACAGACACAAGCACTGAGATTCAATGGGTTTGTGGCTGTCCATCAAGCATCCTCAACATCATAGTATTCTCATTTAGCCTGCCCCGGGGCTCTGCCATCCTGGACCAGTCAACACGTTACTACTCTGTCATGGAGAACCCTTCCTCCTTCCTGATAAATCCATGCACAGAAATATCTTGTGATATACAGGAGCCCAAAGGGATGATGATTTACACACTGATGTTATCTGTCTTTGCAAAATAATCCCATAAGATTTCTTAATTGTTTCATTGCACGGGAGGATAGAGAAGAGCTGTATAAATAGGTGAACTTTAACCTATTTTTTTCCGTTTGCAAGGTGTGGTAAAGTTTGGTTGTCCCAAGACTGGTTACAACAGTCTCTGCTCAGGAGCTGGAGAGAGAGAGAGAGAGAGAGAGACAGAGAGAGACAGAGAGAGAGACAGAGAGAGACAGAGAGAGACAGAGAGACAGAGAGACAGGGAGAAAGAGACAGAGACACAGGGACAGAAAGACAGAGAGAAGTGGACAGAGCAGGTCTCTGAAGTTGTGGTACTCGTGAAGATGCTCATGCCTGGCCTCTGTTCTAGCATCTGTACCAGGCAGGCAACTGCACAGGCTGGACCCTCCACTCCTGGCTCAAACTGCTCCAGATGTGCTCCCCCATCCAGCCCAGCTAAGGAAGAGTCACCGGAGGCCAGGAAATTCTACTTATTTCACGAGATGAATGTAACCAGGAGAAAGAGGGCTGAAGAGCCAGCTCAACGTGAGTCATTTGGCTTAAGGTAACGTTGTCAGTGGTCCTAGCAACACACTCCACTGCCAACAGCCATCTCATTTGATCTCTGAACTGACGCTCAAACCACAGATTTCCTGGGCCTGCGGCCTCCCAGGAAATGGAACCAAACAGTGGCTGATTCATGTTTCCTCTGAGGGCAACAGGAAAAGTACCTGCTACAGAAACTGCAGGCTGGCCTGAGCTGTGACTTTGGCCTCCTCAGATGGCAGGGGCCCCATCAGTTACAGTCTTCCTCAGAAAGAAGAGGCTGAGAGGGCAAGCCAGGGGCATCAACATTCATTGACTGCTTGTGTTAAGTCAGCCTCTGACTGTACCAGGAGAGCTTCTCTCTCTCTCTCTCTCTCTCTCTCTCTGTTTCTTTCTCTCTCTTTCTATTCTTCCCTCCGCTCCCACCCTCTCATCTCTATCTTCCTCCCCCAACCCCATGTACATGTCTGTGCTGAGGTTATAACTCCTAGTCTTACACACAGCATCAATGTACTCTGCTGACTACACCCACAACCCACATTTACATATTTGTTGTCTGCTCTAAGACAGCAGGAGTTTGGTCAGATACTAAGTGTAGGTGATGCTCCTAGCAGATTTTGATACATTAATTAATTTCTTTCTCACAACCTTATAATGGAGAAACAATACTCTTCATTTTCCAGGTGGCAAAACCTAGGCATAGAGAAAGACTTGGTTTACCCATTTCCCCAAACCCTGGGAGCCAAGTAGTCCCGGGACACCAGCCTCCAGCCTGAACTTTCAACCAGAGTGACTGCTCTGTAACTATTTTTTTATTGTTATTATATAAAAGGTCACACTCATTTCATAGAAGAGCACACTTAAATTCTTACTAAGGTACCCCAACTATAGGACCATCTAGATTCAGGGAACTTCTTAACCATAAAACTAGCATAACCATATCATTACTTTAAAGAAAAAAAAAATGTATAGTATATAATATACCATCCTAGCTGCTGTAGGGCACACAGTTTGTGTGCAACCACCATCTCTCCCCTCACCCTCTGACTTTTCAAGGCACAGTTTCTCTGATTAACTGCCCCGACTGTCCTAGAACTTCCTATGTAGATCAGGCTGGCTTTGAACTCATAGAGATCCACCTATCTCTGCTGGGATTAAGACTGGCCACATTCAGCTGTAACCATCACTTCTTTAGAATGTTTTCATCTTCACCAGCTGGAACTCTGTATCCCTTAAACCCCCTACTTCTATAAAATCTAAATAAGAAAAAGAGGAGAAGAATCAGCCATGTGGGAGAACTTGAGAGGGTCATGGTAAATCTTGCCTTTGAAATGTGTCCTCTCGTCCTTCTCAGAAAATGAATGTTCCTGTGATGTTGGAGATCTTAGTGTCTTTGAGAACCCAAAGAGATGGGTAGAGCTTGTATTTATTTTGTATCTTGTTGCTGCAACAGAATACTTGACAGAGACTCTCAGTCGTTAGACCAGAAGCCAGGATGGTACTCCTGTGGGGCAACTCACGGTCAGTAGAGATGGGGGCTGGTGGGGGTTGGAGCTGCAGGGAAAGGGAGGCAAGGGATTCCCTGAAAAATGAGCTCTTTACTCCAGATCCACAATGCTTGTGAATTTCCTGATTATAGATCCTTAATTTCTAGAACAGGAACTCTGCCACAGACCTGCACCTCCAAAAGCCGGCAAATGTTTTCTTTTTAAGGTAATGAAGACATTTTGGAATCAGATAGCAATGCTGGCTATATAGCCTGAAACAGCACTGAAAGCCACCGAACTCTGTGCCAATGTGTAAACTCATTATTGGAGCCTGCACCCTGGGAATTAATTCTGCTGACAGAGACTGGGGATGGTGCCTCAAACCCTCGAGCAAATTCCCGCATCGACTTTAAGCAGTTCTCCCCTTAAAACTTCTAAATTTCATTTATATTCATTTTTATGTATGTCTTCACATGTGTACATGCCATAACATGTGTGTAGAGGTAAGGGGACAACCTGTGGAAAGCTATGATCTCCTACCATGTGGGTCCCATGGCTCAAACTCAGGTCCTCAGTCACTACAGAGCCATCCTACTTCCTATGTAGATCAGGCTGGCTTTGAACTCATAGAGATCCACTTATCTCTGCTGGGATTAAGACTGGCCACATCCAGCTGTAACCATCACTTCTTTAGAATGCTTTTCATCTTCACCAGCTGGGACTCTGTATCCCTTAAACCCCCTATTTCTATAAAATTTAAATAAGAAAAATAGGTTCTTGTTTAAACTCTAGAACCCTTTCTCCACCTCAAGGGCAGAGCCTATAGACCTGATGGTCGGTGCATTTGCCATCCAGAAGCTTGAAACAGTTCAAGGAAAGAAGGTCTGGGATTTGGTAGTAAAGCCCTAGGAAATACATTTTCTAATCACAGTTCTGAAACAATTTTTTAACTTAGATGGGATCGCTGGCACCTTCAGCTTCCTCAGCCTCTTGGTTACGAGTAAATTAGTACTCGGCGTGCTGCAGACTGTTTAGTCCTTGAGACTCCTTGAAATTGGTAGTGTTGTTATTGCATGAGGATATTGAAGCAGAAAAAGACAGATAACTCAATGTCCAGACCTCCTGGAAGCTCCAAGACATAAGCCTGAGCAGTTGGCTGCCAATGTCCCTAGGATTCTCTCCTCCCCATGGTCGTACCCACAAGTCCCTTGACTGTCCTTGCCTTCTGACAACAGCTGAGATGCTATTTCTCTTCAGAAGCCTTCTGACCCTTGATCATGCTGCCTCTCTCTGATCGTCTGGTGCCCATGTTTCCCCTCTGACATGGTCACAGAAGGAGACATCCTTCTATTTTTTCCAGCTATACCTGGACTATAAGTAAGTGCTTATAGTGCGAAATCACTTTTTTTTAATTTCATTTTTATTAGATATTTTCTTTATTTACATTTCAAATGTTATCCCCTTTCTTAGCTTCCCCTCCAAAAACACCTTATCCCATCCCCACCTCTACTCACCAACCCTCCCACTCCTGATTCCCTGTCCTGGCATTCCCCTATACTGGGGCATAGAACCTTCTCAGGACCAAGGGCCTCTCCTCTCTTTGAAGTTCAACAAGGCCATCCTCTGCTACATATGCAGCTGGAGCCATGGGTCCCTCTATATGTACTCTTTGGTTGATGGTTTAGTCCCTGGGAGCTCTGGGGTACTGGTTGGTTCATATTGTTGTTCCTCCTATGGGGCTGCAAGCTCCTTCAGCTCCTTGGGTCCTTTCTCTAGATCCTCCATTGGGGACCCTGTGCTCAGTCCAATGGTTGGCTGAGAGCACCCACCTCTGTATTTGTCAGGTACTGGCAGAGCCTCTCAGGAGGCCGCTATATCAGGCTCCTGTCAGCAAGCACTTGCTGGCATCCACAATAGTGTCTGGGTTTGGTGACTGTATGTGGGATGGATCCCCAGGTGGGGAAATCTCTGGGTGGTCTTTCCTTCAGTCTCTGCTCCACACTTTGTCTCTGTATCTCTTCCCATAGGTATTTTGTTCCCCCTTCCAAGAAGGACCAGAGTATCCATACTTTAGTCTTCCTTCTTGAGCTTCGTTTGGTCAGTGAATTGTATCTTGGGTATTCCGAGCTTCTGGGCTAATATCCACTTATCAGTGAGTGCATACCACGTGTGTTCTTTTGTGATTGGGTTACTTCACTCAGAATGATATTTTCTAGTTCCATATATTTGCCTAAGAATTTCATGACTTCGTTGCTTTTAATAGCTGTGTAGTACTCCATTGTGTAAATGTACCACAATTTCTGTATGCATTCCTCTGTTAAGGGATATCAGGGTTCTTTCTAGCTTCTGGCTATTATAAATAAGGTTGCTATGAATGTAGTGAAGCATATGTCCTTATTACATTTTGGAGAATCTTCTGGGTATATGCCCAGGAGTGGTATAGGTATGTCCTCAGATAATACTATGTCCAATTTTCTGAGGAACCGCCAAACTGATTTCCAGAGTGGTTGTAACAGCTTGGAATCCCATGAGCAGTGGAGGTATGTTCCTTTTAATCCACATCCTCGCCAGCACCTGCTGTCATCTGAGTTTTTGATTCAGCAATTCTGACTGGTGTGAAGTGGAATCTCAGGATTGCTTTCATTTGCATTTCCCTGATGACTAAGGATGTTAAACATTTATTTAGGTGCTTCTCAGCCACTCGGTATTCCTCAGTTGAGAATTCTTTGTCTAGCTCTGTACCCCATTTCTTAATAGGGTTATTTTGTTCTCTGGAATCTAACTTCTTGAGTTCTTTAAATATAATGGATATTAGCCTTCTATTGGATGTAGAGTTGGTAAAGATCTTTTTTCAATTTGTTGGTTGCCTTTTTGTCCTATTGACAGTGTTCTTTGCCTTACAGAAGTTTTGTAATTTTATAAGGTCCCATTTGTCAATTCTTGATCTTAGAGCATAAGCTATTGGTGTTCTGTTTAGGAAATTTTCCCCTGTGCCTATGTGCTCAAGGCTCTTCCCCCACTTTTTTTTTCTATTAGTTTCAGAGTATCTGGTTTTATGTGAAGGTCCTTGATCCATTTGGACTTAAGCTTTGTACAAGGAGATAAGAAAGGATCAGTTTGCATTCTTCTGCATTGCTAACCGCCAGTTGAACCAGCATCATTTGTTGAAAATGCTGTCTTTTTTTCCACTGGATGTTTTTAGCTCCTTTGTCAAAGATCAAGTGACCTTAGGTGTGTGGGTTCATTTCTGGGTCTTCAATTCTATCTACTTCATTTCTATCTACTTTTAAATTCTATCTATCTTTGTATATCTTTCAATAATATCTATCTTTCAATTCTATCTTCAATTCTATCTTCCACTGATCTACCTGTCTGTCACTGTACCAATACCATGCAGTTTTTTATCACTATTGCTCTGTAGTACTGCTTGAAGTCCAGGATTCTGATTCCCTAGAAGTTCTTTTATTGTTGAGAATAGTTTTATCTATCCTAGGTTTTGTGTTATTCCAGATGAATTTGAGAATTGTTCTTTCTAACTCTTTGAAGAATTGAGTTAGAATTTAGATAGGGATTGCCTTGAATTTGTATATTGCTTTTGGCAAAATGGCAATTTTTACTATATTAATCCTGCCAATCTACAAGCATGGGAGATCCTTCTGAGGTCTTCTTCGATTTCTTTCTTCAGAGACTTGAAATTCTGACATACAGATCTTTCACTTTTTGGTTAGAGATACACCAGGATACTTTATATTGTTTGTGACTATTGTAAAGGGTGTCGTTTCCCTAATTTCTTTCTTAGCCTGTTTATCCCTTGAGTATAGGAAGGCTACTGATTTGTTTGAGTTAATTTTATATCCAGCCACTTTGCTGAACTTGTTTATCTGGTTTAGGAGTTCTCTGGAGGAGGTTTTGGGGTCACTTAAGTATAAGATCATATCATCTGCAAATAGTGATAGTTTGACTTCTTCTTTTCCAATTTATATCCCTTTGAGCTCCTTTTGTTGTCTGATTGCTCTAGCTAGATCAAGTACTATATTGAATAAATATGGAGAAAGAGGGCAGCCTTGTCTAGTCCCTGATTTTAGTGGGATTGCTTCAAGTTTCTCTCCATTTAGTTTGATGTTGGCTACTTGTTTGCTGAATATTGCTTTTACTATGTTTAGGTATGGGCCTTGAATTCCTGATCTTTCTAAGACTTTTAACATGAAGGGATGCTGAATTTTGTCAAACGCTTTTTCAGCATCTAATGAAATGACCATGTTGTTTCATTCTTTGAGTTTGTTTATGTAGTGGGTTACAGTGATGGATTTCATATATATTCAACCATCCCTTCATCCCTGGGATGAAGCCTACTTGATCATAGTGAATGATCGTTTTGATGTGTTCTTGGATTCAGTTGACAAGAATTTTATTGAGTATTTTTGTATCAATATTCACTAGGGAAATTAGTCTGAAGTTCTCTTTCTTTGTTGGATCTTTGTATGGTTTTGGTATCAGCGTGAACTGTGACTTCAATGAATGAGTTGGGTAGTGTTCCTTCTGTTTCTATTTTGTGGAATAATTTGAAGAGTATTGGTATTAGGTCTTCTTTGAAGGTCTGACAGAATTCTGCACTAAACCCATCTGGTCCTGGGCTTTTTTTGGTTGCTCCCAATGACTGCTTCTATTTCTTTAGGGGTTATGGAACTGTTTAGATGGTTTATCTGATCCTGATTTAACTTTGGTATTTGGCATCTGTCTAAAAAAATTGTCCATTTCATCCAGATTTTCCAGTTGTGTTGAGTTTAGGCTTTTGTAGTAGAATCTGATGATTTTTTTTTAATTTCCTCAGTTTCTGTTGTTGTATCTCCCTTTTCATTTCTGATTTTGTTAATTTGGAAAGTGTCTCTGTGCCTTCTGGTGAGTCTGGCTAAGGATTTATCTATCTTGTTGATTTTCTCAAAGAACTATCTCCTGGTTTTGTTGATTCTTTGTATAGTTCTTTTTGCTTCTACTTGGTTGAATTCAGCCCCTGAGTTTGATTATTTTCTGCCCTCTATTCCTCTTGGGTTTATTTGCTTCTTTTTATTCTAGAACTTTCAGGTATGCTGTTAAACTGCTAGTGTATGCTCTCTCCAGTTTCTTTTTGGAGGCACTCAGAGCTATATGAATTTTCCTCTTAGCACTGTTTTCATTGTGCCTCTTATGTTTGGGTATGTTGTACCTTCGTTTTCATTAAATTCAAAAAAGTCTTTAATTTCTTTCTTTATTTCTTCCCTGACCAAGTTATCATTGAGTAGAGTGTTATTCAGCTTCCATGTGTATGTGGGCTTTCTCTTGGTTTTATTGCTATTGAAGATCAGCCTTAATCTGTTGTGATCTAATAGAGGCATGGGATGTCAATCTTCTTATATTGTTGAGGTCTGTTTTGTGACCAATTATATGATGGTCAGTTTTGGAGAAGGTACCATGAGGTGCTGAGAAGAAGGTATGTTCTTTTGATTTAGGATAAAATGTTCTATTTGGTCCATAACTTCTGTTAGTTTCACTGTGTCTCTTTTATTTTGTGTTTCCCAGATCTCTTCATTGATGAGAGTGGGGTGTTAAAGTCCCCCACAATAATTGTGTGAAGTGCAATTTGTGCTTTGAGCTTTAGTAAAGTTTCTTTTATGACTGTGGGTGTCCTTGCATTTGGAGCATAGATGTTCAGAATTGAGAGTTCTTCTTGGTAGATTTTTCCTTTGATGAGTATGAAGTGTTTTTCCTTATCGTTCTGATGACTTTCAGTTGAAAGTCAATTTTATCTGATATTAGAATAGCTACTCCAACTTGTTTCCTCGGATCATTTGCTTGGAAAATTGTTTTCCAGCCCTTTAATCTGAGGTAGTGTTTGTCTTTGACACTGAGGTGTGTTTCCTGTATGCAGCAAAATGCTGGGTCCTGTTTATATATCCAGTCTGTTAGTCTATGTCTTTTTATTGGGGAATTGAGTCCATTGATGTTAAGAGATATTTAGGAATAGTGATTGTTGCTTCCTGTTATTTTTGATGTTATTTTAATATTTGTTTGGTTATCTTCTTTTCAATCTTTTGAAAGAAGATTATTTTCTTGCTTTTTCTAGGATGTAGTTTCCCTCCTTGTGTTAGCATTTTCCATATGTTTTCTTTTGTAGGACTGGATTTGTAGAAAGATATTGTGTAAATTTCGTTTTGCCATGGAATATCTTGGTTTCTCCATCTATGTTGATTGAGAGTTTTGCTGGGTATAGTAGTCTGGGGTGGCATTTATGTTCTCTTAGGGTCTTTATGACAACTGCCCAGGATCTTCTAGTTTTCGTAGTCTCTGGTGAGAAGTCTGGTGTAATTCTAATAGGTCTTCCTTTATATGTTACTTGACCTTTTCCCCTTACTGCTTTTAATATTCTTTCTTTGTTTAGTACATTTGGTGTTTTGATTATTATGTGATGGGAGGAATTTCTTTTCTGGCCCAGTCTGTTTGGAGTTCTGTAGGCTTCTTGTATGTTCATGGACATCTCTTTTTTTAGGTTAGGGAAGTTTTCTTCTATAATTTTGTTAAAGATATTTACTGACCCTTTAGGTTGTCAATCTTCACTCTCTTCTATACCTATAATCCTTAGGTTTGGTCTTCTCATTGTGTCCTGGATGTTTTGGGTTAGGAGATTTTTGCATTTTGCATTTTCTTTGACTGTTGAGTCAATGTTTTCTATGGTATCTTCTGCACCTGAGATTCTCTCTTCTATCTCTTGTATTCTGTTGGTGATGCTTGCATCTATGACTCCTGATCTCTCTCCTAGGTTTTCTATCTCCAGTGTTTTCTCCCTTTGTTATTTCTTTATTGTTTCTATTTCCATTTTTAGATCCCGGATGGTTTTATTCAGTTCCTTCACCTGTTTGGTTGTGTTTTCCTGTAATTCTTTAAGGGATTTTTGCGTTTCCTCTTTAAGGTCTTCTACCTGTTTACCTGTGTTCTCTTGTATTTCTTTAAGGGAGTTGTTTATGTCCTTCTTAAAGTCCTCTATCATCATCATGAGATATGATTTTTAATCAGAGTCTTGCTTTTCTGGTGTGTTGGGGTAACCAGAGCTCACTGTGGTGGGAGAACTGGGTTCTGATGATGCCAAGTAGCCTTGTTTTCTGTTGCTTATGTTCTTGCACTTGCCTTTCACCATCTGGTTATCTCTGGTGTTAGCTGGTCTTGCTGTCTCTGACTGTGGTTTTTCTGTCCTACAAGCCTGTGTGTCAGTACTCCTGGGAAATCAGTTCTCTCCAGGAGGAATTTAGGTATGGATAACTGTGGCACAGGGTCAGCCCTGGGGTGCAGACATAAACCATTAGGATCCTGTCCCCAGCTAACCCTTGGTTCCTGTGTCCTGATGGCTCTGACCAGGGCCCTTTTGGGCCAGGAAATTGAAGAGAAGTGGTGATCTTACCTGTGCTTGCAGGTTTGTAGGCATTCTTGGGAGACCAGCTCTCTCCTGGTGGTATTTGTGTATGTAGCTCTCTGGCCCAGGATCAGCACAGAGGGAAATCGGAAGACTTCTTTCCCAGGCAGCCCCTGGTTCCTGTATTCTAAGGGTTCTGGGCATGTTCCTCTGAGCAGCAGTGGTGGTCCTACCTGTACTCATAGGCCAGTATACACTCCTGGAAGGTTCGCTCTCTCCTGGCGCTATTTGGGTAGGGAGCCCTTTGGCAGAGGATCGTCTCTAGCCTCAGACAGAAACCAGAAGGCTCCCATTGCAGGCCACCCCTGGGTTCCTGTCAAGATACCACTTCTATCTCTTCTCAGATACATGAAGCATTCCAAAATCAAATTGGTGAATGAATGAATGAATGAATGAATATTACTTGCTATCTTTATTTCCAAGAGCCTTTCAGTGTCTCTCTATACTATAACATCAAAATTAGTTTTTGGAAACTCATTCAGCTTGTTACCAACAATGTCTAGGGTCTAAAGGTCCTCATACCCAGTAGGCTCTCTTTCCAAATGCCTGGTGCTTTTCTAATTCAGTGACTCAGACTGGTTGGTTGGCTTCTGCCTCTGGGGTCCTGTTTCTGGTTCTAATTGTGGTCCCAAACTTGTAGAGCAATTAAGATGCTGGAGATGGAAAAGGGATGGTGTAACTTATGCTTCACTGGGTGACATAGCTGGGTAGGTATTTCCTAATTCCCTCTGTGGTACTCAAGTTAAGGAGCATTTGCTCTTTTGTGACGACTTACTGACAAAAAGCATGTCAGGAGCCTCCCTTCACAAGTGCCGCAGCCTTCTCCCCTCAAGGTGACATCAGCAGGACCCTAAGGACTAGATGGACTTTGCCTCCAATTCCCAGTTTCACTCCCATAGTTGCTTTGCTCTGAAGTAACTGTCAATGTAGTGGACTGACTGCTCTGTGACTGGCAGACATCACAAAAAAGATAACATTTCTTTCATGCTCCAAACAAAATCAAATCTATCTCAGTCCTACAACCCAAAAGGTGAAGAGCTGCCAGATTGCTCCAATGGCCTTTATTCTTGCTCGAACAGGGCTTCACCATTCTGAAATTTGGGGGCCAGGGGGCGGACTGTGACCTCCAACCACAGCTGCTCTTTCTGGTAGTGATACCAGAGGATTGGTAAAACCCAGTTTCTCAGGTGCTCAAATCAACCGCAGCGATTTGATTAGCCAGGGTTGGTTTCAAGCCCTTCCCCAATAGTTTTCTCTCTTTCTCAGCCTTCCTCTCTTGAGTCACTCCTTTTTGGTCATTTTGTCAGGTGCTCTCCTTCATCTCTAACTTGAAGCTTGGGCTACCCTAGGCTTCCATCTTTAGATGTCTTATCTTCTCTCGTGGTATTCATGAGATCATCTGGATCACAGCACTAAATGCCAGTTCTAAATCAGTCTCCACCTACCGCTTCTTCCCAAGGCTCTGAAGCTGACAGTCTACTCGACAGCTGACAGACACCGTGATGATTAATGTGGTTTGTCCCCCATGCTGGTCATTGTCAACTTGCCCAGATGTAGAATAACCTACAAGACTCATCTCTGGGCATGTCTGTGAGAGTGTTTCCAGAGAGATTTAACCAAGGAGGGAAGACCCACATGGATATGGGCAGCACTGTCCAATGAGCTAGAACTCATACTGAAAAGGATCTAAGAGGCCAGTGAGATGGCTCAGCAGGCAATGGGCTTCCTGCCAAGGCTGGCCTCCTGATTTCAGTGCTCAGAACCCAGAAGGCAGAAGGAGAAGGCAGCTTCCACAAGATATCTTCTGACTGCCATAGCATCCCAGAGCACTGGAGAAGGACCTTGTGACAATATGTCATGTGGGATTCACTCCAACCGAGAAAGAAGGTTTGACTTATTTTCTTCTAAGGCACAGGTCTACACCCTGGGGTAGGTGTGGCCTCATACCTGTCATTCCCTCAAAATGCCTTCTTCTCCACAAGGCTAGGGAATGTTGTGCCACAGTGGAGGTGATGGGACAATTGGGGTCACCCTGCCAAAAAAAAAACGTTATCTGTATCCTCTTCCTCATTCTGCCCTCACAGTTCAGTTTGCATCACTTTGAACAGATGTATTCTGTGTGACAGTCACGTGGGTAAAGTTCTGTGTTATTTAGAATTTTCTCTAAAAATGATCACATTGAGTCAGATGTAATGAGGATTCTTTCCAGCGCTGAGAGACAATGACTAATCTATTCTTTTTGTTTCGGAAACAATCAAAACCATGGTTGTGCTTTAGGAATGCTGACTGTCTCAGGAGAAAGGATCTGTGCAGAGAAGTGAAGGCCCTTGAAGGCAGGACATGGGACAGGTCCTGAGTATTCTATGGAATAGGCTGGAAGGGTTGGAGAGTGACTGACAGAAGAGGCTAGGCCTGCAGGTCTTGGGACTTATGGATGAGTAACATCTGTGCTGGTGCCTAATCTGCTTATGGGAATTGAATGCTTTGCCCATCATCCACTAGGGGTGTGTGATGGTTTGTATATGCTTGGCCCAGGGAGTGGCACTATTTGGAGGTGCAACCTTGTTGGAGTAGGTGCGTCATTGTGAGCATGGACTTAAGACCCTCGCCCTAGCTGCCTGGAAGTTAGTCTTCCACTAGCAGCCTTCAGATGAAGATGCTGAACTCTCAACTCTGTGTGCACCATGCCTGCCTGGATGCTGCCATGCTCCTGCCTTGACAATAATGGACTGAACCTCTGAACCTGTAAGCCAGTCCCAATGTTGACCTTTATAAGACTTGCCTTAGTCATGGTGTCTGTTCACAGCAGTAAAACCCTAACTAAGACAAGATGGGACTACGGGCAATCCTGGTCAGGATGGTCTTAACTAGAGGTACCACAGTAGGACAAGATGACCCAGGAGAGGTTCACTGTTGTATCCGTTAGAAATGGTTCAGCTCTGCTGTAAGACCCCTAGCGGAGTCTACAAGGTGCTTCTTCTTGATTCCTTCAGTGGGTTCAGTTAGATACAGCACACAAAGTTTTTTATTCAAGTACAGTCAGTACTCAATAAATATCAGCAGAAATCATATTTCCTTTCTACCATATGTGACATAGCACATCTTTACTGAGTTGGGCTAAAAAGTAGTCCCAGACCTTACGCTCATGTCTGTGACATGGTCAGAAAGCGGTGAGAATCTGGCAGGCATGGAGTTGGTGACCTTTGCAAAGGGACATGCCAAGATCTCAGCCTCACTGCCAGGGGTGTCTCTAGTGGCAGTATGGCAGTGTGACATTGATGCAAAGGCCAAAGGCTCCTACTGACCACCAGGAGCCCAAGGATGGGCTAACAGTGACTGTTCTTTATTTGGCCTTTCTCAGGCAAGGGTGTGCCCCTATGTAGCAAAGACAGAGCACTGTGCCAACTGCTGAAGTGTACGAAGATGCCCTCATGTGCTGGTGAGGCAGCACTTAGTTTGTAAGGCAAACAGGTGGGACATCCTGTTGAACTTTTCTTACCAACCTTCCCCTCCCCCACCTCCACAGGCCTGTGTAATAAAGGAGAATCAGCCACTTGGGTCTGCAGAGGAGATTCAACACCTAAGTAGACGAGTAGCTTTTTTTTTTTTTTTTTTTTTTTTACAAATATACTAGCGGGTGGGCTTGGAAGACAGGTCAGTGAATAAAGTATAACAGGGCAGACAGAAAAGATGGATGCCTGTGGTTCTCTGGCCAGCCAGCCCAGTCTACTTGGAGGGTTTGAGATTAATGACAGACTTGGTTTTTTTTTTAAAAAAAAAGGTGAAAAGCAACTGAGGTTGTCCTCCGGCCTCTACAAACACACACACACACACACACACACACACACACACACACACACACACACACACACACAA
This sequence comes from Tokudaia tokunoshimensis, assembly GCA_036184795.1. Lineage (NCBI taxonomy): Eukaryota > Metazoa > Chordata > Mammalia > Rodentia > Muridae > Tokudaia > Tokudaia tokunoshimensis. The sequence continues at coordinate 53,124,787 of BTHU01000014.1, read as the reverse complement.
TTCCCCATAGGTAAACATGTGTCAAAGACTTCTGGATTCTGTGTTAAATCTAAAATGAAACACCAAACGTTTACTACTGATGTTCCTTGAAACTTCCACTTCCACCCCCACTCCCCACCCCGTGAGACTTAAGACATTCTGACATGCCTGTCTTGACTTTGCAATTCTAAGACTGACTGGATTTGGTTTGTTTTCTTTCACCCTATGTGGGACAAATCACAGTGGAAGCTGTGTGGGGAGAAGGGCAAAAGCCTTGAGGTGCCCAGGCCCTTACCTTCTCCCTCCCTCCCCTCCGGAAGCTCACCAGGCCAGGACGCTTTCTGAGAGAGTTCGTGTGTAACTTCCTTGACCAGGGAGGCCAGGCTCTAGGCTGACTTCTGGAAGTGTCTTTGGAAACTAATTCCCAGGCAAAATGCCAAGAAAAAGATATGCATGGTGAGGAACTGACATAATTTTTTAACACCACAACCCGCATATTTCTGCGGCAGCAGCCAATACAAGCTGCCAAGACCAATATTGATCTAGTCCTTCATCCAATCAACAAACGCCATTGTTTATAAGATGTAATTTTTCTTGGTTAAAGTTCAAAGTTAAACTCCAAGGATTTTCAAAACTATAAAAATAAGAGGCTTTCATAGCCTCAAAAAAAAAAAGAAAAAAGAAAAAAAAAATCCTGGCCAGTTTTCCTCGTTCATGGGTTTTCATAGTCATTAAAAGAAACTTAACCAAGTAAACATTTTTTTGGTCTTCTGAGTTGTGGTAGTTTTTAAAGCAGGATTATTCTAAATATCCACATAAAAGGCATCTAAATCTTTATACCTCTCCTGAAAGTCATGGCCTCTGGCAACTCAGGTGACCAGGGTTTGCTCTTCTGTCTGAAGACACCTGTGGACAGTCTACTCATCTTCCTGATGGAGTCTCTCCCTCCCCATTCCTCTTCTTAATGTGGAAATGACGGAGTCTTTACTAAGCCCTTTGGAGGAAGACGAATGGTTCTGTGGTTCCATTTCTGATCCTGAAATGGAAAACCATAGCAAACAAATGGTCGACATATGGGGCTTTGTAAACCAATCCCTTGTGCTTCTCCTAGATCCAAGAAATCATCCACTTTTGGGAACTGATGGAAGCTATGAGTGGGGCAGGTTTAGAAGGTGAGATCAAGGTGGAAAAGTACTGAGATTTATGAGCTCTCAACTTGGGCTGTTGTTGGTGTGTTTGTTTTTTGAATAGTGTAAACAGAGATCATACCTTTTCTGTGTCTGCTTCCTTTCAAAGGCCCTGGCCAAGTTTTATGTACACATGGTACTATGTGCTAGCTAGTTTATGGATTGATGTTGCAATGCTTTTAGTGAGAGTGTTTCCCCATAGGCTTTGGCACTTGACTACTTGGTCCCCTGCTGATGGCACTGTTTGAAGAATTTAGGAGGTTTGGCCTTGCTGGAGGAAGTATGTGGGGGCTGGGATGGAGCTTTGAAAGTTCAGAAGAAGCCAGGCGGTGGTGGCGCATGCCTTTAATCCCAGCACTTGGGAGGCAGAGGCAGGAGGATTTCTGAGTTCGAGGCCAACCTGATCTACAAAGTGAGTTCCAGGACAGCCAGGGCTACACAGAGAAACCCTGTCTCGAAAAACCAAAAAAAAAAAAAAAAAAAAAAGTTCAGAAGATTCCCAACATCCCCAATTTGTTCTCTGCTTCCTGCATGAGGTTCAGGATGCAAGCTCTCAGCTTCTGACCCCGGCCAGCATGTGTGCTGCCTGTTGCCATGTTCCCCTTGCCATTGGAGATCATAACCCTGGAATCATAAGCCTCAATGAGTTGCCTTGTTCTTGGTGCTTTATCACACAATAGAAAAGTAATTGAGACAAGTGGGTTCTATTTAAACATCTGCAGTGTACTGGTTGATCCATTCCTTTCGAGAAGTCCTTTGGAGATGTCTCTCGGTTCACTCTTCTGGTTAGGAGGCAATGCTAGCTGCCCCTATCATGCACTGGGGAAGGTGGGGCTTCCAGCCTGGTAGGGACCAGGCTGCTGTCTAGACACTCGGGGTGCAAATCTCTGAGGAACTCATGTTCTTCAGGAAGAGGAGGAAGTGGACTTGAGCATGGTTTTCCTACTCATGACTCCCTTTTACTTGAGCAATTTTTCTAAGACCCTATTGGGCTGGAGAGATGGCTTAGCAGTTAAGAGCACTAACTGCTCTTCCAGAGGTCCTGAGTTCAAATCCCAGCAACCACATGGTGGCTCACAACCATCCGTAATGAGATCTGACTCCCTCTTCTGGTGTCTGAAGATAGCTAGTGTACTTACATATAATAAATTAATAAATCCTTTTTAAAAAAAGACCCTATTTATACAGCCATATTAAACTAGTATACAAAGTCAAATGTTTACTGATAATAAATCATGAAGAAACTTACTATAAAGCAATTCTTTGAGATGTATACCGTATACCATTTTACTGTTTGTTAAATATTGAGACAATTTACATATTAGTGAGATGGGTAGACTTTTTAGCTTTACCTAAAGAATTAAATGTTGGATAAAACTGAGACAGAGTGCATCTTCAGTGCTTTTAGGAGTTGGCTAATAGTTTGATTTTGGAATCACCAACGCTGAGAATACTGCTTCATATAAATAACTCACAAAAAAGGGCAGAAGCATCTTTAAGGGGCATTTCAGAAACTGTTGGAAGTTCTATCCTGACTGTGAGCCAAACTTCATTTTAACCAATTGTTTATAAAGCTCAACCCAAGCAGCAATCTTTAAGAGCAAACATTCTAACACAATGCAATACAAAGTTGTAGTAATTGGATATTTACATGTTTATGGGATGGTGGTAGGAAAACATCAAACATCTGCTTTCTGTAACCAGACTATGGTGTTTCTAGAAGAGCAGATAACTTCATATCAGTACACACACTACCATCATAACACACAGCAGTGTGCAATGTGAGCCAGGTAGTGTTCAAAGGCCTCATGTTGAATGATGATGTGTTTAGAACACCAAGGGCAAATGTTGTCAAGAACATCTCAGATTCGTTACACACTTCATTTTGTATTCATTTTAGTTACGTTCAGAAATCTATTGCCAGATTTCCTTCAACCCTCACATTTAGTTATGTGAACCCCATATGAGATCTTGACCCAAAGTTTAATAAACCGGAGGCTAAATTATAAACAGAAAATGAATCCTTTAGATGAGATATTCTGTGATGGACTCTTTGAAAAAACAAGCCAGCCATTACTCTGTGCATTTAGACACAGAGATGGAGTTCTGGAAGGCACAGGGAGGAGCACATCAAATGTATGAGCCACTATGAGGCTGGAAGCCAGCTTGCTCATTTCTTGCTCTGATACTGTAGCTCGAATTGCAGAGAATGTTCGTTTGCCAAGCGCTTTGCACAATCAGTTCCCTACAGTCCTCATGACAGCCCTGTAGGTGACTAGTAGTGACCATTGTAGTCCTACAAATGAGGGAACGAGGGCACAAGATCATACATGACCCCACAAGGTCATGCATCCCACTTGGTAAGGCCAGCAGACAAGGGCAATACTAATAAATGCTGTGTTTGCTAAATGCATGATGCTCTCCTAAGTATCATGCACGAGAAACCCGTTTCACTCCTTAGTGTATCTCAGTGAGAGGGATACAAAGTGTTCCCACCATACTGAAGTCAACTAAGGAACAACCCATTGAGTCACTAAAAAGTACCAGAGCTCAGAACCAAACTCAGGTCATTCAAACCTAAACCGCCTCACAGTTCAAGGGCCCCGGACAGCTATCTCACTTCTTTTCTGGGCAATAAAGAAGGCCAATCCGTTGATCAAGTGGCAGAAATTCATGAATAGCTACCCTGACAGAGATGTCACCATCTGTCACAATGAACAATGGGCTTCTGTGCCAATAATACATTCAAGAGTGGTACTGTTATTAAGTAAGAGGGAGCCAAGCTCAAAGGGTTTTTTAATTGTCTAAGGATCCCTTTGCCACAAGCCAAACATCCCATTATGGGAAAACCAGTTATCTGTTACTTCTATCAATTAGTAAGGACCATGATTTGCACAATTTCCCTGCTTAATTTTAGTCACCCTATAATCTGTCTTTCCTTTGAACTTTTGCCATACTCAGTTCATAAGACAATATTACATGGAATTACACGGGCTTTGTGTTCTGACATAATTATTCTGCGCACGCCCATTCTGTCTCCCCAAACAAATCCTGATGCACTCAGCAACCAGGAACCGACATCATCAGTCATTCCTGGCTCTTCAGCATCAGCCTAGCGTGGCAGGGACAAGACTGCAGGCACTTAGAATCTGCTGAGTACTTGAATGACAGTCCCTGATGTGAGTTCTCAGTTGTTCTTCAAAAGTGCGTGCTCCTATTCCTTGTGGCTTACTGAGAAATATATATGGTTTGTTTCTTGGTTTTATCGCAGTTAGAGCTGTCAACCTGAATACTGTAAGATACTGTACCGGTAACTATTTAGCAATTCGCAGGGATTGTTTTTTTAAGGTTTTGCAGAATTTTGCAGACTCAATATGCAGTGTTTACCATCACACAACACTCTCATGAGCTGTTTCAAGCTTCCAGCATGCTGTCAGTTGTCTTGCTAAGTTCAGGAAAGTTTAACAATTGAGTATTAAAATGGTAGTCGTGGCTCTAAAGCCCTAGATTTTTTTTTCTCCTAAAATATGTTTTGGGTGGATGTGGTAGCTTTTGGTTTTCTGTCTCAAGAAAATCCTTCTTGCCGGGCGGTGGTGGCGCATGCCTTTAATCCCAGCACTTGGGAGGCAGAGGCAGGAGGATTTCTGAGTTCAAGGCCAGCCTGGTCTACAAAGTGAGTTCCAGGACAGCCAGGGCTACACAGAGAAACCCTGTCTCGAAAAAACCAAAAAAAAAAAGAAAAGAAAAGAAAAGAAAAGAAAATCTTTCTTAGTAGGAGATTGTTTCCAGGTTGGTCCAAACCATGAGGCTCTGGAGTGTGTTAATGACAGTTTGAAAAACAAACCTTACAACTTAGCCATCATTCACCTGGTCGCTCCAAGGGCAAGTTGTAAAAGGGGTTTGATGGTCATTGATGAAGCTAAAAACTTAATGAAGCTGAAAAGACACTACTAAGCCAACCAAAGAAGCAGAGTATCCTGTCCCTCCCCTCCCTTCCCCTTCCCCCCCCCCCTTCACCTTTTTACTAATCTCACTTGGAGACAATTTGTCTCAGGGTTCAGAGGATGCCACTGAGGTAGAAAAACATTTTGAGGTCTAGGACACGAGCAACCTAAAGTCACATGACAATCTCCTGGAGGGTATAAAACGCTGTTGGAAGAGCTTTCCTTCTGGCCAGTCTTCCAGAAAACCTTTAACCTTCGTCTTCCATTTTTATCTGTCTGGGTTTGTAAAGATCATAACATAGCAAGACAATGACACCACTTGACACAGACCTGAGAGTCCAAGACTCGTCCCCTCCCTGGACTTACAAAACCTTAGCTGCCAGTTTCTTCTCCTCCCCCCACAGACTACTCTCTCTGTGGAGCTGAGGGAGGGAGAGAATAGAAAAGGACTGTTCCTTTGTAGAAATTGGCTCCTCTAAAACAGGCTGACAGAGACTGACTGGGTCCATAGTGCTACAGAAACTGCGGTGGATTCGAAACCATTTTTTTTTTTTTTTTGGTTTTTCGAGACAGGGTTTCTCTGTGTAGCCCTGGCTGTCCTGGAACTCACTCTGTAGACCAGGCTGGCCTCGAACTCAGAAATCTGCCTGCCTCTGCCTCCCAAGTGCTGGGATTAAAGGCGTGCGCCACCACCACCCGGCTTTGAAACCATTTTCATTGTGTCAAAACCCACTGTGAATATTGTGTACCAGAGGCTGGACGACATTAGATGTGTTCTAAAGAAAGGTAGCAATGCTCATTTTTGTAGGCGCTAGAGATGTGGAGCAAAGTTTAAAAGTACTTGTTACTCTTGCAGAAGACCAAAATATGGCCCACAACCAGGGAATCTTATACCTAATTCTGGCCTCTGGGAGCTCACTGTGTGTGCGTGCTCATTTGTGATACACATACATACATGCAGGCAAGCACTCATACATATAAATCAATCTTTTAAAAAATAGCAGAGCCAGGCAGTTGGTGGTGCACACCTTTAATCCGAGCACTGAGGAGGTAGAGGCAGGAGTTCGATGAGTTTGACGTCAGTCTGGCCTACAGAATAAGTTCCAGGACAACCTGGGCTACACAGAAAAATTCTGTCTCTGGGGGATAAAAAAGCAAAAATCATATTTAAAATATCAATGAGACTTTGAGATTTTTTTAAATTTTAAAGTTATATAGAAAAGCCCACTTTATTTTGAAGCATTATTTCACTTTGTACACCTAGTTGATCTGGGACTTGCTGCATATACCAGGCTGGTCTCAAATTTACAATGGTCTCTCTGTCTCTGCTTCTGGGATTAAAGGTATGAACCACCACACTTGACCAAAGCCCACTTTCTATCGATTATATTGATTTCCCTTTTTTTCCCTGATTTCCTTTCTGAGTTAAGGAAATCAGGGTGGTTCTTGCTATGTAGTTCAGGTCAGTCTTGACGTCATGTTCCTCCCGTGTCAACCTCCCCAAGTGCTGTGACTGAAGGTGGGAGGCCCAGGCTTCACTTCTATTGGCATCTAAACCCTAATGCTAGCTGACTTGCTGTCTCTGTCTAATCCAGTGACCTGTGGGGATCCTAGCGAGTAGTCCCTTCAACCTGAGAGCTTCCGGTAGTTTTCTCTGTAGTAGCTTCCACTTCTTCCCTTCTTCCTGTAGTTTCCTATTGCATAGTTTTTCTTCTGTTTTCTCCCCCACCCCTCCCACTTCAAGTGGCTCCTGAGCTCCTTGCAAGCAGAAGCAAAGTGTTTCACTTCCCCGTAGCCCTTGTGTTTTGCAGAGCACAGTTGTGTGGAATCCCATACTCTCCAGTGTAGCAACCCACACACTGCTACTGTAGTGAGCAGGGACAGTCTCACTCTGAGTGTCTGTCGACCCTTTCAATTACACTGAAGGCACTTGCAGCAGATACTTGTCCGTGGTGATGACAAATTACCTGACTGAAACAACGCAATTAAGGAAGGACTTCTTTTTGCTCATGCCTTAAAGGGGCATCAGTGCATCATCATAGGGGGAAGGAAAGAGCAGCCTGAGATGTGTCGATGGAAGCACGGAGCAGCTGGTTCCTTGGTCTTAGCACTAGGCCAACAGAGAGAGCTTCATCTGGCACCAGGATAGCTTAACCTCATAGGTCTACTCCTTAGTGACTTGTTTCCTCCAGTTAGGTCCTCCTGCCCTAGATACTACAGTCTTGCCAAATAGAACCACCATCTGGGGAGTAACTGTTTAATCATGGAATGTCCCCATTCCCGAGTCTGTGGGGGACATTCCATACTCAAACGGTCATCAGTACTATAGGCAGAGGGTTGTGTGTATCTATTGACAGAGTACAGTGATTTGTTTTATGGAACTCTAATGAATACCTTGGTTTGGGCAACTTGATAAGGGAAGATGTTTGTTTCAGCTCATGGTTCTACAGGTCTCAGATTTAAGGATCATCCAATGACCTTTTGGTTATATAATCCAAAGAAAGTGAAGGGGGTGTCTCACAGTAAGCGACAGCAAATGCTTATGTATAAATTGTGAGCCCTCTCCTTTTCTTAGAAAGCCTCCATTATTAATCACAAAGTCCCACCATGCTGATCAGCTTATCTACCCCAACTCACTCCCCAAAGCCCCACTTCCACATACCAGGGTTGAATTATAATACCTTTATATATCAAATGCAAATGACGTTTTGACAATTGAGCCCTTGGGAGACCCACTCAAATTACAGCAAACATTTATCAAGTTCTTGAAATTATCGAGGATTTATCACTCTACTCAAGATCTCCCACCCCCAACCCCAAAGACACACCCCCCAAAGAATGCTGTGAGGAATTAGGATTATAACTCAGAAAGAAGGATATACAATAGCCATTGCATTGGCTGAGGTTTCTTGAGAAATACTTTGAGATGCTTTTTCATACCATAGATCAGCCTACCTCAAAAATGTATAGCTCAGTGATGGAGAGGTGACTCAGCAGTTAAGAGTACTGGCTGCTCTTCCAGAGGACCCCAGGGTTCAATTCCCAGCATCTACATGGCAGCTTACAACTGTCTGTAACTCCAGTTCCAGGGAATCTTACATCCTCACACAGATATACATGCAGGCAAAACACCAAAACACCTCTTCAGGTGTGTCTGAAGACAGGTACAGTGTACTTACACATAACAATAAATAATTCTTTAAAAAAAAAAGTAGGGACTGGAGAGACAACTCAGCGGTAAAGAACACTGACTGCTCTTCCAAAGGTCCTGAGTTCAAATCCCAGCAAGCACATGGTGGCTCACAACCATCCGTAATGAGATCTGACCTCTTCTGGAGTGTCTGAAGACAGCTACAGTGTACTTACATATAATAAATAAATAAATAAAATCTTTTTTAAAAAGAGAGAGAAGGGGTAGGGAGAATAGCAAAGAGAAAGATTTTTTTTTAAAAAATGTAAAATGTATAACACCAAATTTTAATGTATGAGGTCAGCCTGAAACAGAATGAAATCTCATCCACCATGATGGTGTCTTTATAAAGTGAGGGAATTTGAGCACATCAGGTATACACTGAGAGCATTGTGTGAAGATGAGGGCAGGGGTGGTAATGGAGCAGAAGCCAGGGATTTACACAGATGGCAAGCAAGTAAGTACCAGAATCTAGGAGAAGCACATGGAACATGCCTGTCCCTCGCCAGCCTGAGCGGGCTAACCCTGCCCTCACCTTAGCCTTAGACTTCTAGTAACCCCTCCTGTGCACTCTAGCAAACTAATACATACCCTGTTTCAGCTTCTGGATGGTCAGTAAGAAGTGAAGGTAATCTCTTGTCTTCTCTTCTCTCTTTCTCTCTCTGAGACTGAGTCTCACCTAGTGCTGGTTGACCTCAAACTGAGACTGTATAGTTAAGAATGATGTTGAAATTCTGATCATCTTGCCTCCACCTCCTAAGCGGTAGGATTGCAGGTGTGTCCGTTGCTATGATAAAATACCACCACCAAAGTAACTTATAGAAGAAAAAGGTTGTTTGGACTGAAGGTTCCAGAAAGATTAGGGTTCACCCTAGGAGGGAGACACGGCAACAGGAGTGGCACCAGGAGCATGGAGCCCAGAGCTCACATCTTAAATAGAAGCTCAGAGCAGACACATGAACTGAGCATGACAGAGAGCAATAAACTCACAAAGCCTGCCTCCAGTGACACTTCCTCCAGCAAGACCACACCTCTTAAACCTTCCTCAGCACTAACTTGAGTGTTGAAGGGTTCCTGCAGGTATTGCCACTAGTGGTCCATGAAGAGATAACAGTGAAAACTTGGAGCAGTGACATTTTTGTGTGAACTAGGTCAAGACCTCCGGGAACTGACCCTATGGTCCTGTGACCTTTATAGTAAGAATGAATTCAATTGGCAGACGGAGCTCAATCTAGGGCCTAGAGAAGCATCTGTGATGAGCAGAAGGATAGATTCTATGGGTGGAGGATACGAAGTACGTGGGACATCTTTCATAGGGGTGTGTTCTAGTCACTTGAAAGACAAAGCTTAGAATTAGGGCCTGAACAATGCTCAGGATGTTGCGGGATTCTAGAAGGCACACCCATAGAAGAGCAAAAAGATTGTCAGGTTAATTGGCCACTTTACACTCTGCCATTCCAGGTGACTAGGCACCATTCTTTTCCTTCCGTTGAAGAGAAAGGGCCCAAGAAATTGACAATCCTGGTTTTTCCAATGCTTATTCTAAGCCATGCTCCCTACAGCTAGGGATGAAGTGCTCTAATTCCTCTGCTTGTAAGGGACATTCACATTTAAACCCTCACAGCAGGTATGTGCCACCATACCTAGTATCAGTACTGGTGACTGAACCCAGGGATTTGAGCATGCCAGACAAGTACTTGACCAACTGAACTACATCCCCATCCCTGGAGTTACTTGCAATTTACAAAGCGCTCTCGAGGAGTCCTTTCTGGAAAGTCTGGATGGAACCAGCTAGAAGAAGGGATCTCTTTAAGTATTTTTGAAGAGAGCATAGCTCATGCAAATGTCGCCAGAGCAGAGGTCAGAATTTTAAAGGAATAACAGATGGAGAAGTGAGGCTACTGTGCAAGGATGACAGAAGAGGGTGCTAGAGATAGAAATATTAAGAGGGGCTAGAGCCACCCTGGCTTGGGAAACCATGGTCATGGCTTTAAGTATAATGAAAAGCCACTAATTGTTGAGATTAGGTTTCTGGAAAAGCGACTCTGAGGAAGAGGTCATCCATGACAGAGCAGGCTGTGAATCCAAATGGCAGGCCATCCAAGACAGATGATAACATCCCGAGCTTGAGTAAAGATTTGGAGGTGGGGAACGTGGACCATTCGGAGGTGCATTCTGAAAATACAATTGACAAAAATGGTTGTTGGGAGAGGTGGCAGAGGAGAAACTGAGATTGTCACTCGAATTTTCGACTTTGTGAACAGTCATGTAGTTTATTGAGATACAAAGTCTGGAAAAGCACAGATTTCATGGAGGGAGTCAAGGGACTCTTCCATTGGTGGAAGGATCAAAGGGGCTGTTACAGAGCCTGACTGAAACTAGTTTCCAATTGCATTCTGCCTGTTTAAAGTGGAAGTACATCTCATTTTGCCTTGGGAGCATTTGCAAGACATTTAAATACCCCCTGAGAGTCTAAGAGTCACATGCTGTGAAAATAAGAAGCTGCTTTATTTTGGATGTGCTTCCCAAAAAAGCCATGTTTGGAAATCATTCCTGAAGTCTTGTGTTCATGGAATTTGAAAATGATGTCTTTGGGGAAGAAAAAGGGTCAGGCCCTTGTGGTGACAGTAATAGCTCCATTAGAAGAGGGATCTTGAGATTAGCGTTAACACACTTAGTCTGTCTCCATCCAGGATGCCCTCAGTCACATTAGGACGCACCAAAGAAGATTTTCACTGGGTGCTGAGTCATGCCCCTAACTTCTCCACACTCAGAATCATAAGCTAAATAAACTAGTCTTATTAATCGCCTATTCTCAAGCATTTAGGAACACAAAACACTAAGATAACTTAAATCTTCTGGAGACTTCATGAAGAAGACAATGACCCTCCCCTCATAAATTGTTAGCGCCTATTTGTGCATCTCCCCACACCCATCTATCTCCCTGTCCACCTCCCCACACTCATCTCCCCTCATTAGTGCCTTTAATGCTATCAGGAAATGGTAGAACATCTTAACAGCAGAAAACAAAAATGGTTCTCTCACAGTTGAGGGGGCCCGAGGTCTGGAATCAGGTGTCATCGGGCCTAATCTGCCCCTTTCTCAAGGCTTCTTCCTCTTTGAGCTCATAGTGGCCCGTGCTCCTTTTGCTCATGGCTGCAGGGCTCCATTCTCAGCTGCTGTATGCATGTGGACTCTGCCACGTGTGAGTCTGACTTTTTGGACTCTTGAGAAGGCACCAAACTGTTGGATTTAGGACCTATCTGGATAATCTCATCTCACGATCTTTAAGGCAGTAACAGTTCCAGTTTCATTTGGTTGCCATGGTAAACGCTCTGAACAAAGGCAGTTTCGGGGAGGAATGGCTTCATGTCAGCTGACAGGTTACAGCCAATCGTTGAGAGAAGCCAAGGCAGGAAGTCAAAGCAGAAACCATGGAGGAATGCTGCTTGCTGACTTGTTGACAGGTTAGGCTTAGCTAAATTTCATACACAGCTAAAGTCCACCTGCCCAGGGAATGGTGCTTCCCACAGTGGGTTGCCCCCTTCAACATCAATTGACAGGCAAGACAACACACACATACCTAAAGGCTAGTTTGGCGTGGATAATAGTTTAACTGAAACTCCCTTCTCAGATGACTCTGTCAAGTTGAGAGACAAAGCTAAGTCGGGCAATTATATCTGCCAAGATTTGTTTGTCCAAACCATAACACATCTTACAGGCCCTGGACACATACAATTCTGGGAAGCCACGATTCAACTACCCCAAGTGCACACAGGGGTGTAATCGCTTTTATCCCAGGATATTTTCTAACTAAGACCTGAAGAATGAGTGTGATTTAGGAAATAAATGGAATTGAAGGAAAAAAGAGGCAAGTTAGAAGAGAATGCACAGAGTCGCCCAGGGTATGTACGAAGATTAAAGTGGTACACAATAAAGCCACCTCAGGCTGAACCAGACTACTGTGGGACCCCCAGTTTCTGGAAAGATGTTTGAACTTGGAAGCAGTGGGAAGCTACTAGAGTGTATTAAACTGAAGGGGGTCATAAGTGATATAGATTTGAAGGGGGAAATGAGTGTTTTGCAGAGAACAGAAGAGAGAGGAGAAGTAGGGTTAGATGGGCCAGGTGAGAGTCTCTTTGGAAGTCTGGGGAAAACATGGTGTTGGTCTAGACCAGATGAGAAGCAGAGTTATTTTAGAGTAGAATGGGTGGGTCAGAACCACGAAGCTTTATTGGATCTCCTCTCTCCCGGCCACATATTCAGTTAGTCATATTGAGAAAGGCAATTCGGAAAGTCCAAGCTTTATTGTGGCCTGAAAAAAAATTTTTTTAAAGAAGTCAACCTTTATAAATTATTCCAAAAGGCTCCAAGAAGGTTTTGTTGAGGAGGATAGAGGAAACTTACACTGATTGGTGCTGAATTCACTCTGAAAATATCCTTTCCTTTTCCATTCAGCCGTGCTCTTGTGGCCTTGAAGAGCAGTGCTGGTGTAATTTGGAACTTTTACTAGCCTCTGCATGGAATATGTGGCTGTGCGGTTATTTCAAGTATTCTCATTCTGTTATTTTTATGGTCTGAGCTATTTTAGCCAACAGTCCAATGCTAGGAGGACAGACACAGACCCCAGAAGCCCAATCAGGGTCTTCAGGAATCTGAGGACCCAGAAACTTGGAAAGCGGTCGCTCCCCCAAAGTTCAGGGCAGAGAATTTGTCTTCCATGAATAACTATGGAGTGGGCTCCTAACCCACATTGGAGTGCCCTTCATCTTGGTGATGCTATTTGCATTCAATGTAAAACTTAAAATGGATGGAAAATTTGCCTGGTTGGAAAAAAAAAAAACCAAGAAAAATGCAACCCAAGTATTTGCCAACTATTTGGTATTTTCACCCAATTCCTTCCACTACGACATATAACTTCTGAATTTCCACCTCCCCTCTAAGAGTTTGTCTGCTCCGTGGCCAAACTCTGTTCAGGGTTAGACCTGGGTTGGAACTGACCTTATAGTATTATGCGTTGAACTGATCTACCTTCACAGTTCCCTCAGAGGACTAAGTTCGGGTCTTTGGATATGTGTGGCTTCTGCAGAGTGTCAGCAGTGATGATATATTCTATAAATTCTCCTGCGTAGGAGATCTGTGCTCAAAGGCACTGGGTAAGGCAAGCAAAACAAAACAGGGCAGGCCCTTTCTGCTTCATTGAACCGCTGCAGGCTCATGATGATGGAAGAAGCCTTGATCCACCCACTCTGAGCTTTGCATGGGGAACTGGGGACACATGAGCAAATCTCACCTCCTGACCTTCAGGGGGTCCCCAGATCTGGAGCTGGGGCTCAGTTCTGTTTCAGTGAGGATTTATTGGGGTTAGGACACACCATGGTAATCAGGATGCCAGTCCCCACCCAGCTACGTGCAGACAGAGCTCCCTACTGCTCGTGGGGAAATAACCACAGACGGATTCTGGATGATGTAACCAAGAGAGAATCGAGCAGATGATTCTAGCGACGGAAGTGAAAGTTGATCCCGGCCCTGTGGCCGAGCCTTTGGAAACTCCCTGAGAAGCACCCTGGAGTACTAAGAACCCAAAGGACACATTTGTAAGTCCAAGCAAGGTCACAGCTCTGGACTTGGTGGACTCTGTTGTTCTCAGTGCTGCTGTCACTGTTTTTAGATGTGCAGTTCCCTGTGGGCTGAACCTCTCATCACTGTGCAGTCCTATGCCTTCCCTGCCGTGGCCCCCAGTCTGGTATTTTACACAGTAGCCATTTAACAATCCTCATGGTGGAGGGAAAATCAGCGTTGGCTAGGCCAAGGTCCTGGAGGAGTTTCTATACGTGGGGTAGGACAAATTGACCACAGAGATGCCACCCTAAGGAGCCACAGACCTCAGCACAGAGGACTGATGGCCTGCTTCTGTGCACCAGCCCATGTGTTCAGAGTGGGCTCTTGGAGAGCTCAGAAACAGCTGCAGGGTGGATGTCCCTACCTCCCCCCATGGACTCTCCATTTCCTACCCTCAACCGGAAAGATACAGAAGTCACTGAGAACCTACCTGGTCCCAAGAAGGACTTGGGAAATTTTTCAGAGATAATACTGTTAGATAAAGGAAGTTTAGGAAAAAATTAAAATAAAGGAAAGTAAGGATGGAAATACGAGTTGGGGGCAGGGTCAAACAGAGAGGGAGGGAATTCTACGTTCTTTGTTATGTCACTAGAAGGAGATGGTCCTGTTCAGACAGTCCTAAATATGGCATTGGGAGGCAAGAACTCCTAGTTATCCACCTAGAACTGTGATAAAGTAAGATATGCAGCTTCAGAGGCGGGAAGACTTGCTGACTCTTGGTATCAGAGGAATTACTCCATGTCCACTTGGTCCTGTTGTGTTTGGGTGTGTGTGGAAGCACAGTGCATCATGGTAAGTGTGTGTGACCAAGGAAACAGCTTATCTCACTGCAGTCAGGAAGCAAAATGAAAGGGAGTAAGAGGCTGTGGTCCTGTGGCCCCCTTCTGAGGCCTGCCTCCAATGACCTAACTTCCTACCTCTAGGCTCTTCCTCCCAAGGTTGCATCTCATCCTTCAGCACCACAAACAGTTTGGTCTATAACACTTAGGTCTGTCGAGAGTATTCCATAAGCAGCCTGAAGTACAAGATTATTCAGGATGATGATGCTTGTGTGTTTCTTTAGCCCCAGAATACTTGGGAAACATAGATGAGGCCAAAAATATGCCAAAGGAAAGGACTTGGTATCCATGATACCCTGAGGTTTGATGTGTTTCTGCCACTGAGCACTGGGTAACCAGACAAGAGTCCACATTCCTATTTCTCATCTGACTATGTACACCCTTTATTATTTAAAGTTTCTGATCTTCGGGGACAACATTAAGGGCCATTGTGAGGAGTATCTGACTTCCCAAGAGTAAAATGTGAACGTGTGTGACTCCTTATACACCAAATAATAGTCTGACATGTTTTTAAAACGTCTAAAACAGGTAGGGGCTTCTGTGAGGCATGATCTGCACACAAGGAAAATACTGAAGTGTATCCTCTACTGTAATTTTGATTTTTTAAAATTTGATAGAATATTGACTTAGTTCCTCCACTGGCCATTGTGGTGGGCACTGAGACACATTAATGCAAAGAAACAAAGGCCTGGGCTCTGTCAGAACTTACCTGCAGTGCGTTTAGGAGACTTAGTGACAAGTGTCAGACTGTGGTCACAGAGCCTCCTGCCTGGGTCCCACACACACAGAACTGAGAGCAAGAAGGTTTCAGGTTGAATTCCCCTTCACTGAGCCACAGGCCCCGGCTTCCTTTACTCCCTGAGAGCCTTCACACACTCAGACAGGACCACTTAAGACAGCTATCTCCATCATTAGAAAAGAGGAACTCGAGGATGAAGGAGTTACAGTGTTTATTCCAGATGTTCCACCCAGTGCTCAGGGGCAGAGGCAGGAGCTGTGCATCTCTGGCCAGTGGTTAGGTCACTAGGAGGAAATTCTTCAGGGACCCAACGCATATTTTAGCCCTTATTCCTATACTATCTAGCAATTGCATCATCCGCTGGGAACAGAGTATGCTTCCTTGATTCTTTATGCGTGTGCGTGTGTGCATGTGCGTGTGTGCGTGTGTGTGTGTGTGTGTGTGTGTGTGTGGTTTTTTTCATTAATGTTTAACTAATGTATCAATATCTTCCCCTTCCCTTTAGAGTCTAGATTGGGTAGATTCTAGTTTTCAGGGTCTTCTAAACAATGACTCATCAGTGGGAACCCTGGTAGTAGACAACAAGCAGAGAAAAACTGAAGAGGCCAGAAAGGCTGAAATATCTTCAGCACTGAAGTCAGCGTGAGCCCATTTCAAGAGGGATCTTGTGATCCTTGAGCTAGAAATCAGAAGTAGATGTTGAGATTTAAAAAGTGAGATTAGGAGGCAGTGTATTGGGCAGTGAGAGACCAGCACTAAACAGAATGGCTGGAAGCTGGTAGGTCTCTAGGCTTGCTTATTGGAATGATGAGTGAACCAGTGAATGCTGACCCAGGGAGAACCTGCCGCCCCGGGGACGGCTCCTGAAAGGGGAAGAGTAAGAAAGCCACCCATGGCTGGGCGGTGGTGGCGCATGTCTTTAATCTCAGCACTTGGGAGGCAGAAACAGGCCGATTTCTGAGTTCAAGGGCAGCCTGGTCTACAGAGTGAGTTCCAGGACAGCCAGGGCTACACAGAGAAACCCTGTCTTGGAAAAAAAAAAAGCGATCCACAAGGAGGGGGGTGGGATAGGGTGTTTTTGGAGGCCAGGAAAGGGGATAACATTTGAAATGTAAATTAGGAAAATATCTAATTAAAACACACACACACACACACACACACACAAAGCGATCCACAAGAGGCATTGTGGGACATAAAACACTTTAGCTGTTTCCTTCGCAGACTGAAGCAGTAGGGAACTTGACTAATTCTAGATGGTAGAAGCGTTTGTATGACGGCCGCTACATCTTGATGGACAGACACACGGGGTACGCATGGCTATGCATATGTGTGTGTATACTTTTTTCATTAATCTTAACTATGCAAAGTGAAACACGGCGTGTGTGTATACATATGTGTGTGTATACTTTTCTTCATTAATCTTAACTATGGAAAGTGAAACATGGAGACAAATGAGGCACACACCATGACACCAGCGAAGTCACAAACAAATGGCAACGTCTGCCTCACGTTGTCAAGGACCGAGAGCAGGGAGTAGATCCTCTGAGAAAAGAGCTCCTAATTTTGCCTGACAGTCACGGAAAGTCTGAATCGAGGGGGGTCTGTCTGAGAGGAGCATGCACAGAGAGCACCAGTCTGGCAAGGCAGGGACGAAGAGAAGATTTAGAAAAGCTGAGTTAAATTAGAGGTGCCAGCGCTAGAGATAGCTGAGCTGGGTGCTGAAGGGACTTGGGCTCTGTTCAGTCCTGAATGTCACCCACAGGCTCCTGTATTGAAGGCTTCAGCCCCCCGCCCACGGCACCCTTCTGGATGATGGACAGTTTCGTCGGTGAATTCCACTGGGAAGAAGTTAAATCTTTGAGAGCATACTCCTCAAGGGGATACGGACTCAGTTTCCTTCCTTTCTCTTCAGCTTCCTGGCTGCCTCCAGCTTTCTTTCTCCACTGTGCTATCCTGCTATGATATACTCTACTGTCACTGGCTCAAAGCGACAGGCCACCCTACTGTCAGCCGAACCCTCCCAAACTGGCCATCCAAACAAACTCCCCTCCCCCTGCCTTTTTTAAGTTCGTCTTCCCATATTTCATCACAGCAACTGGGATACAAGACCCAAGAGCTATTTCAGTCTTGGTGCATTAGGTGATTCTAGCTGCTTGGTGCATGCTTCCTGAATAGTCTCTCCACCAGGACAGTAAGGATAATTTTTAGTAAATCAAGAGTAAAACTGTTCTCCAGAAACAGCTACAGGATGTTGAAGTTCAAAGCTCGGTCCTACCTTCAAGTGGAAAGTCAATCTCTAAGAAATTTCTGGCCCTGTCTGTTATAGTTCTGTTCACCAGCCCCTAAAAAAGCCCTAGAAAAGTCACACCCAGATCTAAAGCAATATGGTATACAAGAAACAGTGGGAAATAAAAGCAGTGATGATAATTTAAGAATAGAGCTTACCTAAACAATGGGTGACAGTGAGAGAGTAAACTTCAGATATTAAATAAGAAATATGTATTCCATGAACGAGGCATAAAATGTAAATGAAGTTCTTAATATCATTTTTTTTTTAAGTTGAGCAGGTCTCCGAGATAAAAGAAAATAGAATTTTGGAGTCCACGCTGTGTGATGGGGAGGTAGACTGGGCAGTGGACACTGACGAAATTGTCCTCTTTTGTGTCATTTACAATAGTTCTGGGGATTGAACCCAGGACCTTGCGCATGCTAGTCAAGTGCTCTGCCACCAAAATACAGTCCCAGCCATGAGTCTTTCTTGATAGAAGATATATGTTACCATGTTTGTTTAAAGAACATGAGGAAAACTTCATTGCATTTAGCTAAGTGGGGGAGCTAAGGTGACACAGCTATGTGGTCTCTGATGTTAAGTCCATGGCAGTCTGGGAAAGGCAGTACTATGGAAACCGTTGAGAAGAACCTATTTTCTGAGATGAGGGAAAGGAAAGGCAGGAACACAGAGGATTTTCAGGACAGTGAAACTGTTCTTTATGATGCTGCCATCGTGTCCTTACAGTGTTGATGTGATAAAATACCCTGATTTAAAAAAAAAAAAACTTATTGAAAAAAGGAGTTTATTTCAGCTTACAGTTCCGCTCACAGGATAGAGTCCATCATTGTGGGGAAGTCAAGAAGGCTCTTTAAGCAGCTGATCACATTACATATAAGAGCATCTTAAGAGCAGAGAGAGAATGAATGAACACATTCTCATATGCTTAGCTCAATTTCTCTACTCTTATACAGTTCAAGACCCAAGGCCTCGGTGGACTGGGTCTTCCTAATCAGTTTATGAAGATAATCTCACATAAACATGCTAGAGTAGGCCAACCCAGTGTAGACAACCCCTCCCTGGACTTGGTTCTCAGGTAATGGTATGTTATGTCTGACTGACAATTTGATATATACACGCACTTGTCAAAACCCATGAAATAGACAACACAAAGAGTGAACTGTACTATAATCAAAGTATCTTAATTTATAATAATGTTTCAATAATATTTCATCAGTTGGAACAACTAGACATCAATATAAAGCATTAGTAGTAAGAGAAAACAGGGAGAGGTGCATGGAAAACTGCAGAAAACTAGTTGCTGCTCAATTTCTCTATAAGTCTAAACCTCCTATAAAAATTGTTTATTACTTTAAAATAATCAAACACTAATAAATTGGAAATAAGTTATTTTCAACAGCCATGCCAGTCCCTGAGAGCAAAAAGAATAAAACAAAAAGTTTAGAGCAAGCTGATAAAAACTGGGCGGAGGGCTGGAGAGATGGTTCAGAGGTTAAGAGTACTGACTGCTCTTCCAAAGGTCCTGAGTTCAAATCCCAGCAACCACATGGTGGCTCACAATTATCTGTAAAGAGATCTGACGCCCTTTTCTGGTGTGTCTGAAGACAGCTACAGTGTACTTAGATTTAATAATAA
Source organism: Tokudaia tokunoshimensis (assembly GCA_036184795.1). Lineage (NCBI taxonomy): Eukaryota > Metazoa > Chordata > Mammalia > Rodentia > Muridae > Tokudaia > Tokudaia tokunoshimensis. The sequence continues at coordinate 53,105,362 of BTHU01000014.1, read as the reverse complement.
ATAGGCTGGAGTGAGCATAGCCAACCAGTGTGAGCAGAGGTCCTGAATTCAAATTCCCAGCACAACCATCAGTTGTACAGCCACAGTGTACTTGTATACACATTAAATAAATAAATAAATAAATATCTTTTTTAAAAAAAAATGGGAGGAGAGGGTCCTCAGGGGAGTTTACCATCCAACCTCTGTGGCTCTGAAGTGAGGAAACAGAATCCAAACAGCTCTGTAGTGATCATCTGCCTGATACGTGGGCCAGCCATGACTGGGTCCTTTCTAGGAGCCTACAGGCACGCAATTTCCAAAATAGGCATGAAAAAAAAAATGCTACTCTGCTTCTGTCTTTGGTTAGCTCCTTTATCTAGAATGTCAGACACAGAGTAGTCTGGTTAATTTCATATTCTGTTTAAGTGAGGGTTGTCATGGCTACCCAGCACAGGCATCTAGTTTTCTCAGAATTAGGATGCATGCAATAGAAGTGGTTTAATGAAAAAAAATGTCACTAGGCTGAATGAAATTTAAATCTATTTGATCATAGCTCCTGAGTAATGGGAAAGGCATGCCAGGACTCAGCACACATCAACTGAGTATCTTTTCAGATATTATTTCTTGTTGAAAGAGGCAGAGACACAGGGACAAGAGAGGTATAGGCACCCATCCTTGGTGACCATGGCAACACCCCAGGTGTGGCTCTCTCCTTGACTCCCAGGCTGTCACTTGTGCTGCGTCTTAAGGTGACACAGAATGTGTTTACAGAGGAGCGTAAGAACACAAACCTTTGACTGTAGTTGTTAGTGGTTAGGTCGGAGTGACTAGCAGCCATATAATTTCACTTGGTTGCTTTTCCTGTGTCCTTTGTTGTCACAAAGACTTGAGATACTTCCTAAGTCGTGAAGAGTCCAGGACCTCACTCTTTTACAGTACTGTTAAGGGGATCCTGTGGTAAAGAGAGCTGCTGCATAGGTCCAGGCCCGCCTGGTTCTAGCTGTTGCGACTTGGCTAGTGGTTGAACATCTAGGTATCATAGATGGGTTTTATTAATGGCTACCTTATAGGCAAGCTGAGAGGAATGACCATGAACACACAAATAACCGGCCAGACATGGTAGCACGTGCCTGCTGTCCCAGCACTTGGGATGCCGAGGCAGGGGTGTTGCCGTGAGTTGAGTCGCCAGTCTGAGCAACATAGTGAGTTCCAGGCCGATCTGTGTTGTCGCAGGAGACTCTGTCTAAAAAGAAAAGAAAAATATAAAGTAAAACGAAAAGAGAAAAAGAAACAGAAGATAATAAAGAAGGAAAGAGGGCTGGAGAGATGGCTCAGTGGTTAAGAGCACTGACTGCTTTTCCGGAGGTCCTGAGTTCAAATCCCAGCAACCACATGGTGGCTCACAACCATCCGTAATGAGATCTGGAGTGTCTGAAGAGAGCTACAGTGTATTTACATATAATAAATAAATAAACAAATAAATCTTTAAAAAAAAGAAGGAAGTTCCAGGACAGCCAGGGCTACACAGAGAAACCCTGTCTCGAAAAACAAAAAAAAAAAAAAAAAGAAGGAAAGAAGGGAGGGTAGAATGGAGGAAGGGAGGAAGGAAGAAAGAAAGAAAGAAAGAAAGAAAGAAAGAAAGAAAGAAAGAAAGAAAGAAAGAAAGAAAGAAAGAAGACCATTGGTATTATTGAAAGGGCTCAAGATGTGAGTCCATCAGGATCTAAGAGAAGCTGAGATTCTGCTCTCCTCTGGGAGGGGAGGAGAGCTTCATCCATTCTGAACCCAGTGTCCACTCCTTTGCTGCAGCTGCTGCCTCAGGACATCTGCGTGGTAAACCCCAGCATGTGAGCACATGCCCCCATCACTCAGCCTCTGGCACTTTCCATGCAGCAGAGTTTCATCTGTGGAAGGCTTTGGTCACAGCACACACGTGCAGGCCACACACATGCTGGTGTCTCCTTGCTGGCCGTTCTCATCTCTTGCTGCCTTCAATTTCTCACTCTCAAATGTCCCAGGAGAAGGAAGGCTCCTTAGCATTCCTGTTCTTGCCTGCTTCTATGCTCCCAGCCTTGTGGGCAGGTCAGGAGGAGTCTTCCAATGTTTATCCTGTCCTTGTGTCCCTCAAGTTACTGCTGGGTCTCTCTCTCTCTCTCTCTCTCTCTCTCTCTCTCACTTCATCCATTGATCCTCATCTGCTGCGTTCCCTGGCTACTGCTCTGCAGACTTGCCTCTTTCTGATAGGGTTATTCTCTTTAAAAGATACGCACAAGCATGCATCTGTGTGTGCTCACACCACACTCAGAGACTCCCAGCCTCTATTCAGCGTGGAATTCCAGGAACTATGTGTGGCCATTTTTACTGCTGCGAGCATCTGTCATTAACTGTTGCTTTGTTTTGACTTCCGTGATTTACGCAGCTTTCAGCGTTCCTTCCAGCTCATATTTTGTTTTGAATTTCAGAAAGTTCCCATTTCCAGCGTCTATTTTCTGATTAGCATCCTGTTTTCGAGTCCCTGTCAGCTTTCTTTTTGGAAAGCAAGAGAAGGCAAATGACAGCCAGAAGCACAAACTGTTACCAAATCGATATAATTCTAGGTAAGACTCAAGTCTAAATAATGAGATTGGATACCATTCAAGGAACTGTCCATCCCAGGAGACCCCTGGGAGGAGAAACCATGAACACTCATCTTTCTCCCTTTGCTGGGACTCTGAATAGCTTGACGGCTTGGATGTAGACTATTCTCCATTGACTGACAGTGAACATGGCCCAGCAGGACTCGCTACAGAAACCTCTGTTACCTTTATATTTTGAATACCACGTCTGAATGGCTCCTTGTTTGAGCCTAATTTTTCCCCACCTCCGTTAACTCAGCTCCACAGGGGGAATCAGCACTTAATAAAACAACTATTGGCCGATGGGCCACATCACGGGAGCCATAGAGCTAGCTCTTCTTGACTTTGTTTTTCTAAAAAGTACCCGTGACCGTGGCCAAGCAAATCAGCAAATACCCATGGACTCCCTCAGGAGAAATTAAAACGAGTTAGGCAGCAGGGTGGAGAACAGGCAGGGAGCCTGAAAGAAATTTAATAAGCCTATGCCTCTCTTCTCTTTCCTTTTGGCTAGATTTTTCCAGAAAGTAGTGGGAAGTTCTATGGTATCTGTGGTGGGCTGATTGCCCCCTTGGCTGAGTTGGGGAGCCAAGGGGCAAGCTGGAAAGAGGTGTACCTTGAGATTGTTGGTGTGCTTCTGAGTTATAGAGCCAGAGCATGTCATGAATGAAGATTTCCATATCTGAGTTCCATTTGCACAACTTCTGTTTTCCACTATAGTCTCCCGCCCTCTACCAGTAAGGCTAGTACCAACTGCAGGTTTGAACAATGGCACCCCCTACCCCAGGGACTCTCAACAAGAGGTACTTAATTTCTTAGTGCTTCTCTTTTTACTCTACTTACTAGGAGGCAGAATATAAAAGTGAAGAAAGACACAGGGCTAGATGTGACTAGACACATGGGTTCATGTCCCAGTTCTGTCACTAGCTAGCTGTGTCCTCTGCGATGAGTGATTTTTCTAGCCACATAAAGACTGTGTGGGTGTAAAGAGTAGAGTAAAAGGAGCAATAGGTGTTCTCAGACAGCTGGACTGTGGGGTCCATGTTTGACAGACAGCTGGACTGTGGGGTCCATGTTTGACAGCTCTGCTATGCTACTTCCTGTCAAACGGATGAAAAGACCAAATTGTGCGCATGCTCATAGCACTCTATTCTCCATTGCCGAATGCCCAGAACAACCTGTTGGCTTTCTTAAAGTCCTGTGTATCTTATTTCAGGGGGATTCACACACACACACACACAGGATTTCATTTAGCCAGGGTGGCCTTGAATTCCCTAGGTAGGCAATACGACCTTGACCATGTTCTTGTGTCCCTACCTCCTGAACGCCAGGATTACCGATGTGACCGACCCCCCCCGCCATGCCTGGTTTATACACATGCCAGAGATTCAATTCTAGGCTCCCTGCATGTTAGCCACGCACTCTACAAACTAATCTACATCCTCAGCCCATTTTTGCTCATTTGTTTTAAAAATCATACCTCCTGGCTGGTAGCCTGCCAACTGTTAGAGGCATAGATTGGAGTCCAGTGGGCAACTGCTAGGGTTTCCAGCTTCTTTGGTTCTGGAACAAAGACTGAGACCAAGGGGCCATGGATGATAAAATGGAGAGACATCTTTAACAGAGTGCTGGGAAAGGTTAGCACAGTGGTCAACATTTTGTTTCTAACTCATGTGCACACAAATGTAATGACCATAACAATAAGAACATATAACACATTAAGTGGCACATGCCATGTGCTGGGTGTTTGTATGTGCTAATGGCTTGAATAGTCATCAAATTCTGTATGCTAGGCAGTGCTTTTGTTCCTGTGTAGAGATGAGGAAATAAGCCTGGTGAGTTTAGTAATACCTTTATTCATGCATAACGAATAAGCGACGGCCAGGGGTTGAAATTGAAAGGCTCCAAAGAGTCCTGCTCTATCCACTAGCCTTCTCTGCCCACGCATAACTGATCCATTACCTACAGTCCTTTGCTTGATTAAAGGCTTTTGATTTTGCATGCAACCAACAGCACATTTTAATTTCCTTATAAATAAATTCCATTCATTTCTCTTCTCGTTTTCTCTCCCCTGCTAATAGCCATTGGCTCCTATACTTTTCTCCAAACATTAAAATGGTCCGTGAACATAATTCATAATTAAAAAAAAAAAGAAACCCAGAAAACATGGCTTTGGAGATGCTGGTGCCTTGTAATGAACTATTGGTGTGTTTGTATTGCTCAAGTAAAGTGCTTCATTTGGCTGCCATCTTTATTATGTCCCCAAGAGATGGCAAAGGAGGCCTGAATGTAACCATGCCCCAGGCTCTCTGTTAATGGCCGAAAAGGAAACCACCTGTCAGTCAGCTCCATAAACCTCACCAAGAGCAATGGAAGCATTTCAGAGTGGCAGAGAGTCTCTGATGTCACTTCTACCATTGAGTGGCTGTGGGAAATGACTTGGCTCTCTCTGTGCTCGGTCCTCTCCTTTGTAATTTATGATTCTGCCATCATAGGACTGTTGTCAGGATTAGAACTCAAGCACATAAAGAGTTAACAGTGAGCCTGGCCTCATTCGTCCATCACTAAGTTCCCAGGCATCCTCTAAGTCTGTATTATTGCCGTTGCATTCGTTGAAGGAAGTAAGGCCTATAAAGACACACGGTTTGATCAAGGTCACACAGAGAGAAATCCCCTGCTTTTCCTCATCAACACACCTGGGTCCTGTGTAGAAAGAATGAGGACAGTGCTTTCAACAACTTGAAGTGTTGATGAGCCTGGCTAGCTGGCACTTGATGGGATGCCTGCTTCCCCAGATGGGGAATAAAGCAGCATCCTTACGGTCATGCTTGAGAACTGTTGCCAAGAGAATGCATGGAGCAATAAACTGAAAGACCGCAAGCAAATAGCAAACCAGGATGCACACGTCAGCAAACCCCGAAGCAGGCTGCACACGTGCCATTATCCTATCTGTGGCTGCTTTTGTAACACCCCCCCCCCCCCCGTCTGAACAAGCCACGGAGGAGTGGCTTTTCTTACCCACTTATTGTTGGATCCAGTTGGCCGTTTCTGCCTCCCCCGACCCTCAGCTTCATTAGGATGGTGCCTTGTCTCGGTCCTCAATGTGTCCCATTAACTCAGCCACTGTCTTCTGTCCTTGACTTTCCATTCAATTTTCAAACCGCCATTGTCCTCGAAACCTAGAGGATCCTCTGTGCTGTTGTAACTTCTTTTCATTTTCAATCTCTCTCTTCAAAACAAAAGTCAGAGCAAATAAAATAAGTGCAAGTTATATCTCCTAATGGAAAGTGCTAAGATCAAGCAAGGTCAAGGTTTCATTGAGAGCAGAAAGCAAGAATCCTGTTCAAAAGGAAATTGGAAAGCAAAGCTTCGAGCTGTGAAGCATCTTTTTTTTTTTTCCTAAAATCAAAGGACAAGTTATGAGCCATGGACTGTTCTGTCCCTGTGGACTCAGGACACCTTCATATTAGGTCACATAGAATATTATTAAGAATAAAAAGATATCTCTAGGATAGGTAAGAAATTGTTTCAAAGGATATCAGCGCTCCTGGTCCCAAAAGAACATAAATGCTAAAACTAATGGTGGGCTCCAATCTGGGATTTGGAAGTGAATAAATACAGCCCAGAGACTATAGAGGGGGGCTGGAGAGATGGCTCAGCAGCCAAGAGCACTGACTGCTCGTCCAGAGGTCCTGAGTTCAATTCCCAGCAACCACATGGTGGCTCACAACCATCTGTAATGGGATCTGATGCTCTCTTCTGGTGTGTCTGAAGACAGTGACAGCGTACTCACATACATACAATAAATAAATCTTTTTTTTTAAAGAGACTATAGAGGCTTCCTGCTTTGAATTTAAGAAAAGCCTGGACATTTGCAAATATTTTTAGCTGTGATGTTTATGGAGGGCTAAGAATTTTAACCCAGAATGTTGGGTTATACAGCTAAATGTTGGTTTGTACATTCTAAGTAATTTAGGCTATTGGATGGTACACTAATCTGCTGCAGTTTCCCCTTCGTTTCTTGCCTAAAAAAGGGCAATAGTGAGAAAATCACTTTAACCAGAATGTTCTTCAAGCATTTATTAAAAACCTGTGGAGCAAGAATACAGTGCCAAAGGCATTTATAGTGTACCCAAAGGAAGCAGAAGATGAAACAGACACATGTGACAATTTAGTACGTGACAGAAGAAGAATCCATCACATGGAATGCAGGAGGCCAGAGACTAATTCCAGCAATACAACAGCTTTATGCCCACATCCTCAAGTCTCCTGGGATTTGGGAAAGTGTCATCTCTCCGGGGGTGGGGGGGTTGTTCCTACACAAACCCAATCCACGTTTTTCCCCACATTGCCTCTTAGCTTAACACGTAATCTAATTTATCATCTATCATGAACTCAATGCCACCTTCCTTTCACAATGAGTCAAGCCTTCTTAAAGTCAGAGAGTCTTGTATTTCATCCATTACCAATTCCTTAACAACTAGTTCTTAGCACATACTAGGTGTTCAAGAAAACATGACTGGCAAAGTATTGCAGTGAACAGCATATATATGTATTACATGCTATCAATAGTCAGGATATTTATTAACATGAACAATTCAAACTAGGTGAAGATGGTCAATGTTAATAAGAAAACACTTCTTGGAAGGTGTGAGGTGACCCCTAATGACTTCTCTCCACCAGCAAGTTTCCAGAGTCTCCCACCATAGTGCCAGAGCTAAGGAACAGGTATTCAGAACATAAGCCCACAGGAAGCTTTTCAATTCAAAGCGCAGCATTTCCTGCACTCTTTTCTTGGTCCCTCCTGGGCAAACCTGAAGACTCTGAGGATGGGGAGGATGCCTAGCACAAGGTCATCCTTATTGATAGGATATGGTAGGGTGGCCTTCTCACCATTCCTAGACCTCCCTCTTCTCCATCTCCCTCTTTCTCCCTCTCCCTCCTCCCCTCTCCCCCACCCCTCTCTATGTCTTTCTCTCTGTCTCTCTGTGTCTGTCTTTCTCTTTCTTCCCCCCCTCCTTTATCTTTCTCTCTGTCACTCTGTGTGTCTGTCTCTCTGCCTCTATCTTTCCTCCCTCTCTCTCTGTCTCTCTGTCCCTCTCTCTCTCTCTCTCTCCCTCTCTCTCCTCTCTCAAATACTATTAAGAAAAGCTCAGTGGGGCACCCAGCCAAGTCTGCCTGCTCCCAGTGTAACACATACTCAGAAATTATGTCTTTCTGTCCTTTGCTCTTCAAGCAAAGAGTCTGCCTCCTCAGCCTCCAGCCAGCTAGGACTGGATCCTGATGAGCTAATTCCCTTCAGGGTGGGAATGACAGATTGTTGGCTAGGCTGGCCTTCTGTTTTCTTTACCACCAGTGTGAGGCCCCAGTTAGGGAAACTTGGGAGAGAAGAGAACTTCCAAATAGCCAGTGCCTAGAATCTGCCTGAACTTTTAATGCATTAAACTATGTCATCTCAAGCAGGTAGATGATATTACTCCCTAAGGAGCTCAAGTTTATGAGAGGTAAAGAACAGACAGTCTCAAAGACTTTCTGTATTATCGGGTCATTCCAATGACTAGATAAGGCCAGAGATAGAGTTCTGGAGACTGATGCAGGACTTGCAGAGCTGAACTTTGTAGCACAAAGAGAAAAGACGTCTTTATGCCCTGAGTGAGCTTGTGAACTTAAGGAGGTCTGTTCTTCTTACGATTTCCATTTCCTCATTTGCAAAAGGAGAGAGTATAATAGCACCGTTATTCCTGATTTCCTGCTAGTAAATCACTCTGATACTCAGTTGCTTTGAACAGTGATCATCCCTCCAGACCAGGAAGTTGGGATCAGCTCTGGTTGGCAAACTGTCACTGGGGTCTCTCAGGAGGTCTCAGTCAGATGTCAGCTGGTGTCTGCCCTCCTCTAAAAGTCTATTTAGTGAAGCAGGACCTCATTTAAGATTGTCCCCTACATACAAGCTAACTTCTCTCCAATGGCCAGTGTGCATATTGAGAAAATGGTAACAGCTTTACCCAGCAAGCAACTCTAAGAGACTAAGATAGTAGATGCAGGGATATCACACCTAAGTGTCCTTGTTCACACAAGGGCAACCCCTAATTCTCTGCTGGAAGGGAAGGACCACATCAGGATCTATTAGAGACTTCTATACAAGTGTTTACAGTTGTAGGATGGACTGAGTGAAACAGCCTGTGTTAAGTGCAGTAGTAAACACCAGCTAAATGATGATTACCAACATGTTATCCACCCACCTGGTCTCAGGCTGGTGCTCTCTCCGAGTTCTCTTTTATTGGGTTTTAACAAGATGCTACCTTGTGAAATACTCAAGCTCCCATTAGAAACCAGCAATAAGGAGCCTCAAATCCACAAAGTTCAGACAGAGTAGCAAACAGCAACGCAGGTGGCTCTTCCAGCTAATGGTTGCTTGGAGCTGAGTAGATTGCACAATTTACAAGCTTCAGAAACTCCTGGAAACCTTATTACTACCTGGAAACTCCTATACAGCCACAGTAACAATAAATGTCCCTTTCTCCATATTCTTAGTGGCAAGAGTCACCAGCACATTACCAATAGTGTCCAGTTTATATTCTACAAATGGTTCTGAGTTTATAGCAAAACGCTACTGCAAAAAAAGAAAAAAAAACAGCAATAACAAGATATATATTTTTAAAGCGTTGTTTTGTTTTGTTTAAAACTTTATGGTCAAATAAAATTTCAAGAGACTGCCTAGTAAACCCTCTTCTGAAGACTGCCAGTGCCCACGGAATGTTGTGTTAAAGGCTCTGGGAAGTCCTACGATTAGAAGCAACTGTCCGTGTTTAGTGGGCCTGGAGTCAGCATTTCGCTGCTTCTTAAAGCCTCACACACCTCAGGACAAGTGACAATCAACCTTCCTCCATGGAAGGGGACAGGAGAAGAACCAGGGCTCATGGGGCTGAATCCAACCCCCCCCCCCCCCAAGATCTGACTTACCACGAGAAACATTTACCTCTGTGATCCTCTGCCGTGTGCAGAAGCATTGTGCTGGGCCATCGAGAGTGTTAAGTAACAAAGTCACATAGCCAGGCTGAGAGGGGCAGGGGGTGGGAGGGAGGTGTGAGGCTTTAATCCCAGCCAACAGACGCAGGCAAATCTCTGAGTTTGAGATCAGCCTGGTTTACAGAACACGTTCCCGGATAGCTGAGGATACACAGAAAAACCATGTCTAAAAAAAAAGATTCTGGATTCTCAGTCTGACCCTTTGGGTTCCGATCTTATTTGCTTTATCATCACCTTCTTCACATTCCTTAGCCTCCCAGCCTCAGCTCTCTTGTCTGTGAAACAAGGAGGGTGATTGTGTATCTCATAGCTTTCATGTGGGGATAAAACAAAATTAGGCGTGTCCGGTGCGGGATACAGGCTTTGCACACGCAAGAACTCTAAAGTTTAGAGCATTGTTCAGGCTACTGGGGCCAGAGGTTACTGAGCTGCTAAGTGACAAAGTCAGTAAATGACAAGCTGACTCCTGTCAAATGCGTGCTTTCCTCTTGTGCAGAAAAATGAGATGCGGACGTTTTCGTTGCAGCTTGGGAGAGCCCATTGTGGCAGCAGTTGGAGGCCCGTGGGTGGGGTTGCAGGGAGATATTTAAAGACAAGGAGGCAGGTGGCCGGGCAGATGGGGGCGGCAGGGTTTATACACTCAGGACCGTCAGGGACAACGAGTGGCAGCGGCTGCAAGACGCCAGCTTTGTCCCCACAAAGCAGCAGGTTAAGCTACAGAGCGTCCACACTCCAGATACCCAGAGAGAGCCCGGCCAGAAGCAAACACTTGGCAGGGATGGGCGGCCACATTTGCCTTTTTCAATCAATCAGTCAACAATTGAGGACAGTCCTTGAAGCAAATCTTCGCCTCCTGCCCGTAGGCAATGAGCACACAGATAATGGTCTCTTCCGTCCTCCAGAAGCGAGCCGCAGGGCTGCGCTCAGTCCCACAGAAATGCATTCGACTGTGGGGCCCCTATTTCTCCTTTGCCATCATGGCAGATCTGTTTGGGGTTTGTATACCAGCCAAGTACTTCCCATATTTTCCACATCACTCAAGAGTCTGTATCTGCTGCCTGGAGCAGGTTTAAGCAACAATCTGAGATTTCTTTCTGAATAAGCACTTAGCTGTACTTTGTTTTCTGCTTTTCTTGGTTACTGAGGAGAAACAGTGACATACAGCAAACGCCGGTAACACTTTGTGCAGAGCGGCACAAATAAAAGTTACATTGTCAGGCGCACAAAAGTCTCGTTGAGGAAATCTGTATCAGGACTAGGAATAGGTTAATACTTTAGGCTCATCTTAATCAAAGAAAAGCCTTAGAAATTTGGCCCAGAGTGACTTGGATCTGCAGTAAAAGCTAGTGCCAAGCATGGATCCCAGGTTGAGCGAGGCAGAGAGCAGACAAGAGAAGCAGAGGGCATAGATAAAACAGGAGGAGAGGGAAACCTGGATAGAACAGAACTTTGTTTATGGGCAAGCCTCAGTGTAACTGTCTCCCTGATAGTGTTACACTGTTTCAGTCTACGTTTTCATCCTGGTGCCCTTGAAAGCCAAGCAATTTTTTTTTAAGGAAATGTAAAACGTAGTTTACAGCTGTGCAAAATTTTTCTTGTAAAGGATGTTATCCTAAGGAAAATCAAATGCCCTCAGCAGAAATTTCAGTGACTGAATACAGAGTCCCCACGAGCCTTTCCTGCGAGTCTTGGCAAGTGACAGGGTGGGCAAGGCCTGTCTGTCCTTTCCTTCTTGGAGTTGCCAGATTTAGTAAATAAAAAGACAGGACAAGAGAAAGCAAGCGAGCAAAATGGAAAGAGAGGCCCCATTAAGGTTGAGCTTCAGATGAATGACGGATAATTCTTAATGTGACTGTTCCCAAAGTACTGCATGGGATCTGCTCGAAGTGACTTGTTTATCTGAAATGCAGACATCATTCTGCCTTGTTTTTCGTCTGACACCATTACCCCTTTCTTTTCTCTTCCTTCTCTCCTGGGGCATTCATCGCTTTTTGTCACTCAGAGACCTAGCTCATCTCTGTTTTCAAAATTATTTTATGCATCAAACTGCTTCTGTCCCTGATCCTCAGGCAGACGTTAGAAGAATCCATCCAGGTAGGTTTAGGATTGCTAACTAAGTACCAGCTGAAGGGTGAGAGTTAGTTCTGGGACTAGTTAGCCCCCAGGAACTAGATATGCAAGGAAGGGCGTGCAGAAGAGATAGCTGAGAGGACATTTAGGCTGTAGCCTGATGATAGGGTTCTTGCCCAGCATATGTGAAGTTCTGGATTCAGTTCCTAGCCCTGGAGAGAGGAAGAAAGAAAAACTTGAGAGTTCTGTAATCATCATAAAAAATGACTTCTTGAGCAAGAGCCCTAGGCTCACAATGCTCCCGTCAAGGAATTGATTAATTAAAGTGATTAGGACAGAGCATGTTGGAATGGGCTTTTCCTTGAGTGTTTGCATGTAGCACACTGATGATATAAGTTCCAGAAACATCTGTTAGAACCATGCTACATTTCAAGAGTGGGCCTTTTGCCCAATCTCAGTGGTCCTCTTCTTGAAGTTTTCACACAGGGTATGAATTGGTTTGGGGCTCTCTGGTTACCATAGTACTGCTGAAGATTGGGACAATCTTGCCAATGTCTTCCAGAGGCCCGTGTGTTTAGAAGTAGGGTCCAGAGCGGTGCCACTGACATCGGACAAGACACAGTACACATGTAATCTGTCGGACTGCAATATATGTAGACACAGAGAAATGGAAAAAGTAGAACCTCCAAAGCAAATGTACAGCCCTTCCGTCCTGTAATTGCTGGGTCCACACAAGCAGTAATGGTGCCCTTGCACCATATTCTTTCTCTAAATCAGTGTAGCATCTGTGTGTTGTCTGACTCTCTGACTAAAGGGAAGAAAATATTAGCTCAGAGCAACAGAGATAATGCTCAAGGGGGGATCCTTTATGAATACCTGTTCTCTGAAATTGTCCAGTTATTATCTACTACCTATGGGGCAAGCTTTGTCTGAGATAGGATCTCCTGTAGCTCAGGTTGGCCTCTACACAGGACCTTCTTGCTCCTCTCTCCTGGATACAGTGATTAGGTTCTGTGCCGCCTCACTCCTCTGCTATTTTTATTACAGACACTTCACAGTGCATTTAAAAAAATAATAAATGGTGAGGCCAGCTGCCTTATTAATCTTTTCTTATACAGAAAAAGTTACTCGGAGTAAAATAGAAACTTCTAATAAATAAGTGACCATCAGGTTTATAAATACATACAACATTGTATTAGACTTATGCTACAAAGAATACAATGTCATACAGATACAGAAATATGGTTATAAAATATATTAAATTTAAAAGCAAGATGCTCTCAAGTAAATTGTTAAGATTATTGGACCCATAGGTTCAGAAACATTTTGCCCACAAGACTGTACACTGACATTTTATAAAGAAAGATCTATGTAGATTAAGAAAGAAAATGACTGGATAAAAACTAACATGATAAATAGTAACCCAGATGCTGTAGCTTTTTCCTTAGCCACATGGGGAGTATTTGTTTTGGATTTATTATTTTGTTTAACATTCCCTTGACAACATTTAAGTTTTCTTTTTTTTTTCTTTTCTTTTCATTTACCAGGTCCTCAGTGGGATTTTTCTACTTGATTCAATAACGTTTCTTTATTAAATGGGGAAAGATTTTATTTCCATGGTATTTTTCCAATCCTGCACTTTGGTATGCGTATCTAGTTATTCAGAATAGGCTTTATTTCCCATAATGAAATTTTAGTGCTTCTTCAGACAGATCCTAAGCTTTTCTTATTAAACATTGTCGTGATGCTATTTTAAAGCATTTTTAATAATTTCTATGTATAACTATTACTCATATAAGAATAATTTGTTGATTTAAAAAATATTCATCTTGTCCTCACTCTGCCAAGCCTGTCAGTGACTCTAGCATTTTTAATTGGGTCACTTGGGACTTCTAACATCATCGAGTAACAGTAACTTCACCTTTTTACTTTCTTTCTTTATTGATAGGGGGATTAGTTATAGTGCACGTGTAGAGGTCAGAGGACCGTGAATGGACATTGGTGCTTTCCTTCCATCATATGGGTTCTGGGGATCAGACTCAAAGGGTCGGAGCTGGAGAGATGGCCCAGGAGTTAAGAGCATTGATTGCTCTTCCAGAGGTCTTGAATTCAATTCCCAGCAACCACATGGTGGCTCAGACTCAAAGGGTCAGCCTTGGCAGCAAGCGCCTTTACCCACTGAGCCACCTCACCAGCTTGTCTTTTCTTTTTCCATATTTGAAATTCCAATTTACTTGTCTTGCCTTATTACATAGATAGTTAGTCCCCATAAGGCAGACTGATAGTGATATTTGTTTACGTGTTCTTGCAGTCAGAAATGTTTGTTCTCAGAGATTTGTATCCAATACAAATGCTATCTATACAAAAGGAGAAAATAAATTTTATCATGTTAGGATGCAACAATACTCATATTTAAGATGTATGATAGTGAATGGTGCCCATGAGCTAGACATGGAGATTGGAAGAATTTTTTATTTTCTTGCATTCTTAAAGAAGTGATGGGTAAAGGGAGCCAGGAAAAATCCAATGTATCCAAAATGGCAGATTAAGAGTTCAAAGATTAAGAACAGCTGGGGAAATTAAGAGAGCAGAGATCAACAAGTAGGATTTTCTTGGGTAAACGCCAGAAGCACCAGCTGGGAGGTAACCACTATGTCAAAATAGTTTTCTGCAGAAGCCAACGAGGGAATGTGAAGCCCTGATAGGAAGGAGCCTTGAGGATTCATAGAAAGCCACGACAGTTTCTAGACAGTTCTCTAGGTTTTCAAAATAGCCCACCTACAGGGAAGATAGATTTTGCTCCCCAGGTGTGTTGCAGTAGGAGTATTTCAATACATTTTTAAATAAAGAAGGGCATGGACTCTCAGGGACTCTCGGGGACAAAAGAATCCAGCAAAGTCCAAAATCAAAACAAATAATTTTTTAAACATTAGTTTATTTATTATATGTAAGTATACTGCAGCTGTCTTCAGACACACCAGAAGAGGGCATCATATCTCATTATGGTTGGTTATGAGCCACCAGGTGGTTGTTGGGACTTGAACTCAGGACCCCCAGAAGAGCAGTCAGTGCTCTTAACTGCTGGCCCATCTCTCCAGCCCAAAACAAATGATTTTTAAATGTCCTTTTAAAATAGTCATTTTATTGAACTGTAATATGCATGCAAAAAAGTACTCAAATCACACAGGTCAGCAAATCATTTCTCATATGTTCTATCCCCTCTTAGAAGAGTGACCTTGCCGGGCAGTGGTGGCGCACGCCTTTAATCCCAGCACTTGGGAGGCAGAGGCAGGCGGATTTCTGAGTTCGAGGCCAGCCTGGTCTAAGGAGTGAGTTCCAGGACAGCCAGGGCTATACAGAGAAACCCTGTCTCAAAAAAAAAAAAAAAAGAGTGACCTTAAGAACACCAAAAGATAGTTTTTAACTACATTTAAACTCTATATAATCGAAATTGTGTAGTATATACATTTTGCATCCAGTTTCTTTTCTTCGACATAATGTTGACCAAATTTGTGGCCTTCTGTTACCTTGTAGAGTATTAGTCTTCTTTTGACCTTGTCCTACAGGGTATTCGGTCCTGTGAATACGCCCAGTTTATTTATACATTGTTGCTCATTGTGTTGCTGGTGGGCTCTAGGGTGTGACCTGCTCTAAGCAGTTGGATGTGCCTTAGGATTAGCATGTAGAATACGTCTGTCCTTTTAAGAATGGCATTGGTCCAGGCTGGTGGTGGAGCATGCCTTTAATCTCAGCAGCTGGGAGACAGAGAAAGGTGGATCTCTGATTTTGAGGAAAGCCTGGTCTACAGAGTAAGTTTGAAGGCTACACTGAGAAATCCTGTCTCAGAGGAAAAAAGGGGAGGAGGGGGCTCTTGATGAGACACAGGTATTTTTGTGCTCAGCTTTCTCAGCGATCATTGGCTCCCTGGTGGTCACACACATCTGTTTATGGAGTCGGCGCAGTACCATCCCCCCCAGCCGCCCAACCCCCCCAACCCCCCCCCCCCGTGCACGGGGGTTCTAGCTCTTCTGTCTCCCCACGAACCTTGGTTGGTCCTTTTAGCCGTGCTGGCAGATGTGTAGTGCTATCACGTTGGGGATATGTTTTTCTTATTGTAGAAAACACTTGTGCTGCTGTGCTCGGTAGAGGTCAGAGGACAATTTTGCAGAGTTCAGAAATCTCCTTCCATTTTTATATAGGGTCTGGGGATGAAACTCAAGTCACAGACTTGCTCAGTAACTGAGCCGTTTCATCAGCCCTTACATCGAAGCCTTAACTTTCACTTGCCCATGAGTTTTGGAGGAGCTAGAGGAAGAAACCATATCCAGTATTAAACATCTAATAACACAAATGTAAGCAAAAATAAAGCCCGTGATGTTGATTTCCTAGGCCTCTTCCAGTCCAGTATCCCAAAACAGGCAGTTTATAAAAACAGACACTTGTTCAACATCTCACAGTTCTGGCCACTAGGAACCTGAATTCACTGCCCCTGGGGCCATGCCTAGGCAGCCCTTTCTTGCTCTGCTGGTTTAGGGAGAATTTCTGACAGTTCTGGAGCTTTCTTGGCTTATTAACACATCACTCCCCTCCCTCATCACCTCAGGGCATTAGCCCTGTCTCCGCTCTAGTGGCCATGTTTTCTTACTGACAGGAGCCATCCTGAAATACAGACTAATTCCACCCCAGAGTGAGCTCATAAGTAACTACACTCCCACAGTCCTTATCCAAATACAGGCACATTCTGAAGTTATAGGGGTGTGATGGTCAATCTAAATTATCAATTTGATACAGCCTAGAATCATGCAGGAAAAGAGCCTCGCTCGTTGGTGAGGGATTATTTATCTTGGGTTGTCGTGTGGGTGTGTCTGTAGAAGAAAATCTTTTTTTGTTTATTTTTTTTTAATTTTTATTTTTTTTCGGTTTTTCGAGACAGGGTTTCTCTGTGTAGCCCTGGCTGTCCTGGAGCTCACTTTGTAGACCAGGCTGGCCTCGAACTCAGAAATCCTCCTGCCTCTGCCTCCCAAGTGCTGGGATTAAAGGCGTGCGCCACCACCGCCCGGCTGTTTATTTTTTTATTTTGTATTTTTTGAGTCAGATTTTCTCTGTTCAGTTCTGCCTATTCTTGGACTTACTGTGTAGACCAGGCTGTCCTTGACCTGACAGAGATCCACCTGCCTCTGCCTCCCAAGTGCTGGGGTTAAAGGCATGTGCCACCACCACCTGGCTGAGGAAAGTCTTAAGACTTTGTGGGTCCCATTGCGGGTGGCATCACCCCCTAAGGAGGACTCCTGAACCAAATGAGCCTAAGCAAGCACGCACGAAGCACGCATGTGTTTGTTTCTCTTCAGTCTTGGCTGAGGATGTGATAGGACTGGCTGCTTTGGGCTTCTGCTGCTATGAGGTTCCTGCTGTGATGAGCTGTATTAACTGTGAGTAGAAATAAGTCCCTCTTCCCCTAGGTTGTTTTATCAGGATATTTTATCACTGCAACAGAAATGAATCGAAGACAGAGGTTATACCTTTGATATCTATCTTGGGGATGTGAATTCAACTAATAACACCCTCTTTCACTCCTTAGCAGAAGAGAATATACCCCACAGAAATAGAAATTTTCCTATACATTCACTAATCTATATGTACAATTTGCACGCATTGGAGATACACACACACACACACACACACACATCTATTGCTCCATTCCTCCTTTTAATGTTTTATTGTGGTAAACTATATCTAGCACCCGATTTATCATTTTAAGTCCTTTAAGTGCTTTTATGTGTACAGTTCAGTGATGTTTATCATGTCCACAATGGGGAGCCTTCTCCAGTCCTTCCAAACATATGCATCATCACAAACAGAAACTCTATGCCCGCTAAGCAGTAACTAACAGTTCTCCCCAGCTCTCAGTAGTGTCTATCCTGCTTCTGTTTCTATAAATCTAACAGTTAGTTCTACATACCTCGTAGAAATGGATGCATGTGGTATTTGCTGTCTGCCTTATTTCACTTAGCCCGGTATCCAACGCTCGTCCTTTTTATGGCTGAGTAATATTCTATTGTGTGTGTAAGGCCACATTTTGTTTATCCCTTCATTTGGTGATGGACATTTGAGTTGCTTCCAGCTTTCAGCTCCAATGAGCGAGGCTGCTAAGAACAACTGTAGGCAAGGAGTTGTGGGAGTCCTGTTGCTGATCTGACGTGTATCTTTTGTCCCTTAGTAGATGTCGGCATCTTTTCAAACCAGTGTCAATAAAATTAATGTACTCTTTGAGCTAATTGTTTTGTGCTCCATACTATGGTGTGAGGGAGCCATTCCATAGAAGAAAACCATCTCTTCCTTAAACCTGAGGCCATTTAGCACGCACTACTGTAACTTTTCCCTAAATGGAGTTTGTTAAACACATAGTAACCTAAATGTGTAGGTCAACAAACTGTCTTCATCAATTGAAATTTATTTTTGTTTTCATTCTTGAGATATCTAAGATACAGTTGCCGGCGTTGACTGGATCAGCTGAATGACCAGGCACTAGTTAACCTGGTTAGCCAGTGTTGGTACTACCATTTGCTACTGAGTTTTTGTTTCATCTTGCTTTGGTTTTTTTTCTCCCCAGTGGCGCCTACTCGTGGGGATAACACAAGAGAATGGTGTCAGATAATAAGTCGGTGTCATTTCAGACCAAATAGCATTACACTGGACCTAGGGTTGAAACCTTGTAGGTAGTAAGAAGAGGGAAAAATGGTGGTAGAGCTGCATCAGAAAAGCCAAATGGGAAACCTGTGTGGCGATGCTTGTCTCCCACGCCTGGCAGCCAAGGTTCAATCTCCAACACTCCCAAAAACAAGTAAGAGGAGGAGAGGAAGGAGGGTCAGTAGTAAAGGCTCTGCATGTAGGCATGAGGAGCTGAGTTCTGATTCCCAGTGCCCACATAAAAGTCAGGAGCTGGAATGCAAGGCTGTAACCCTAACACTGGTGTGAGTGGGGAAGGGTGACCCTGGCAGGTCATAGGGTTGAGCTGGCCAGCCGGTCTAGCTATAAAAGGTTAAGTTCCAGGACCAGTGGGAGATCCTGTCTTAAAACATAAGTCAAAGAGGGTGACAGAGGAAGGCACCTATCACTGATCTCCAGCATCGGCACGTAAACACTCAAGAAAGCACACATAAAAAATTGCATATACCCTCTCTTGACTTTTTTGTTTGTTTGTTTGTTTGTTTTTCAAGACAGGGCTTCTCTGTGTAGCCCTGGCTGTCCTGGAACTCACTCTGTAGACCAGGCTGGCCTCGAACTCAGAAATCCGCCTGCCTCTGCCTCCCAAGTGCTGGGATTAAAGGCGTGTGCCACCACCGCCCGGCTACCGCCCGGCTACCGCCCAGCCTCTTTTGACTTCTTGCTCTAGCTCTGTCCTCTCCCCACTGCTCCCACTCTCCAGTTCTCATGGCTGTGCCTCTACTCCTCTCCTCTCCTCTCCTCTCCTCTCCTCTCCTCTCCTCTCCTCTCTCTCTCTCTTTCTCTCTCTCTCTCTCTCCTACCTTCTCAACTCCCCTACCCATGCCCTGAATCTATTCCCTACTATAAAAAAAAGTGCTCACACACACACACACACACACACACACACACACACACACGTATCCACACACAAATTAAAAACAAGCAAACGAAAAACCCTGTGTTATAGAAAAGTCAGTAATGTCCACACAGGATCACAAACTTTATAGAAGGGCTACAGTGAAGGGATACAGAAGTCCTGCAGATTTTAATATCGTTTGTTGTTTGTTTGTTTGTGTTTTTCCCATACTGGATTTCTCTGTATAGCCCTGACTATCCTGAAACTCACTCTGTAGACCAGGCTGGCCTCAAACTCAGAGACTGGCCTGCCTCTGCCTCCTGAATGTTGGGATTAAAGGTGTTCACCAACACCCAGAACATTTTAATACTTCTGTGAACATTTTGTTTGCTTCTGTCACTGCCCAGTTTAAAAGTATAAGGAATTTATGAGTAGTTTTATTGTGCTCACTTATTTCAAAGTTAAATTCTGTGAAGACATACTTAATTTTTTTTAAACCTTTTTTATTGTTTTTGTTTTTCATCGAAGAGTTTCAGGCATTGCTCAGTCTAAGAGACACTAGGTCAATGCAGAAAGTTTACTACAAGAGGGTAAAGCGTAGCCGGGAAGGGGTGGCGCAGGCCTTTAAGTGCAGCACTTGGGAGGCAGAGGCAGTTGATCTACAAAGTGAGTTTCAGGACAGCCAGGGCTGAGAAACCTTGTCTCGAAAAACCAAAATAAATAAATTAATTAATTAATAAAAAAAGGGGGGGAATCATCAGTTCAAGCAGACAGAGAGCAAATCAGGCTTTGGACTTGAGTGTGAATTCATGAACAAATATCTTTCCCGCCAAAGTCAGCCACGACCAGGTCATAAAAGACAGGACCTCAGTGCTAGGCTTGGTTTCTTCTCTGCCTTGGATATACTAGCTGTGGCTTCGGGCTGCATCTTCTCTAGAACTTGATAACAAAGCCAAACTCGCACGCTTGCTATGTGGATTACGTTTGACATATTTAAAGCATCTGGGACAAGTTGGGAGTATACATTGACAGCCACTGATGGTACAGGGACATTTGAGCTGGAGGTTCTTGGCATGTTCCCTGAGTTTTATGTCATGGTTAATACTTTTCCACATTTGGGGAAATGTTCTGAGCTGGATAAGTCAGGACAGCACATGGAATCACAGTGCCTGTTGCCAAACTGCAAATGAAACAAAATTCTGACGCTCAGATTAGGCTCCAGCCCCCTGAATGTTTATCAGGGATTTCTGCTTAGTTAAAAATATTAAAAGCAACTATTGCAACCTTCAACATGGAAACTATTTTCCAAATTTTCTGCTTTTTTTTTTTTGGTTTTTTTTTTTTGGTTTTTCGAGGCAGGGTTTCTCTGTGTAGCCCTGGCTGTCCTGGAACTCACTTTGTAGACCAGGCTGGCCTCGAACTCAGAAATCCTCCTGCCTCTGCCTCCCAAGTGCTGGGATTAAAGGCATACGCCACCACTGCCCGGCTTTTCTGCTTTATTTTTATAGAGTATATTTCATTGATTGGATTCCACATCCTTGGTTATGATGGATTAAAAAAAAAAAAAAACAACCCAATGAAATGTGCCCGTGTGTAGAGAAGTAAGCGCGGGGTCTAAATGTGAAACTGAACTAAGTCTGCTTAGTTGACGTCAGAGCACACACTGAAAGCTGCTCCTTGAGTTTTATGAAAATGCTGAAATCTGTTGTTTTCTTGTAATTATTTTTCTACTCAAAGTATAATAATGGGAGAGAAAAGGGGACCTCAGAATTTACAAACAGGAATTTTATTTTAAGCAATCACATGGCCTAAAACAATATTAATATCAAAATTATTATAATTGGATTTAGAAGGCCTCGGAAGTCTGTTTCTCTATGAATCCCACCCTCACCCCCTGAACGGGGACATCGAGTCTCAAGACTGGGAACATGGCAGCTGTGCCTTCCTTGAATATTGGAATCTGTCTCCTCCCCACCTCACCTACTGTAGTGCTGCATGTACACACTGCTAGCAGGCCTTGCTGGCCTCCCTGCCTCTATTCCAGAACTTTCTCGTCCATTCTCTACACAATAGTTAAGATTGGGCTTCTGCGCTCAAAACTCTCCAGGGGCTTCCAAAGCACGTAGAGCAAAGTCAATGACAGCCGTAGATAGTGTGCACACCAGAAGGTCTGGGCCACCCACTTCTTTTCTCACCTCTGTCCAAACCAACGTGTCATTCTTTCACAACATGCTCTCTTCACACATTCCAAATACGTTCCCACAACAGATGCCCCCTTTTGCCACGGCCTCCGTCCAGAAGGCTCTGTGTTTCCCAGCCTTTGCAAAGTAGCTTCCTGTCATGGACCCTTTGGTTCTTAAAGATTTATTTATATATATGTAAGTACACTGTAACTGTCTTCAGACACCCCAGAAGAGGGTATCAGATCTCATTACAGATGGTTGTGAGCCACCATGTGACTGCTGGGATTTGAACTCAGTACCTTAGGAAGAGCAGTCTGTGCTCTTAACAGCTGAGCCATCTCTCCAGCCCCCGACCCTTTGGTTCTTAGAGAAACCTTTATTCCCTGATAGCTCATGGAGCTCACGCTATAGCTCTGCCCCTATTTTGTCCCCCACATCCCTTTGAATCCAGGCTACAGGTATGTCACTCAGTGCCTTGACACCTGCCAAGAATGGTCTTTCAAACTTCGCTTTTTGGGGAATGGCTGAGGGGAAGGTTCAGAATCCAACTTGGTTATTAGCAGACTGACCTCTCACAAGTGCTTAGCCTTCCCAAGCCTCAGTTTCTCTTATGAACAGTAGTGCTGGTCTTTAAGAGCTCTTCTTATTTTACATTCCATGGTTTGTATTTTCTTTCTCTCTCTCCTCTCATCCCATGAATAGCTCTTAACCAGTTAGAGATATTTTCTGCGTAAACATGGAGATCCTAAGGATGTGGGATGGTCTCTAGACGCTGAACTGTCATCAAAACCACATGTTGTAGTGTTTATTTTCCCTTGCCTGGCCAACCCCATTGAAACCACACCCTTCAGTGCCAAAGCCACAGCCCAACCCTGCTTTTGGAAGTAAAAATGGGACAGAAGGATCTCTGGCTGCTGAAAATTTATAAATAAATAGATAAATAAATAAATAAAGAGATAAAGGAAGGAAGAAAGGGAGGGGAGAGGAGGAGGGAGAGAGGGAGGGAAGGAGAGAGGGAGAGAGAGAGAGAGAGAGAGAGAGAGAGAGATGCTCAGCTTCTTGACTAAGCCTTGTTTCTTGAGAAATTGGGGTGTGATTGGCAGGACTGATGAGATGCCTTCATGTGGAAAAGTTTCTTAAGAAATAGGAAAAAGTGATATGGAATTTTAGAGACAGTAGTCTCTGCTTATCTAGGGTTTTGCTTTCCAGGGTTCCAGTTACTTGACAGTCAACCACAGACTGAAAACTATTAAATGGAAAATTCCAGAAACAAAGAATTCATATGCATCAGATTTTTGAACTACCCTGAGTAGCGTGATGCAATCTTGTACCTCAGGACTCCATCTTGCCTAGGGAATGAGTTCTCTCTGTCAGTGTACTCGGGTTGTATATGTTACCCTTTTGTTAGTAGCTATCCTAGTTTTCAGGCAGATAGTTCGTGCTGTCAGAGCACTGGTGCTAAGGTAACCCCTAACCTACTTCTAATGGCCCTACAAGAGTAATGAGACAAAGAGGGCCCAAGAGCATAAACAGGGAAGGACAAGCCAACTGGTACTCTGTGGCAATGCTAAGGGTATATAGAAAAAAGCGTCAAGGCGACATACAAGGCTCAAGACCCTCTGGGACATCAGGCATCCATAAGGGTCTTGAAGCATATCCTTGCAGAAAAGGAGGGTTATTTCATTGACAATTTCTAAACTATTGTATCTAATCCACACACAATGAAAGAGAACATTCAACTTTTAGCCATTTAGTTTAGAAGATGGCAGAAATGTACATTTAGAAAAAAATGGGCCGGGCAGTGGTGGCGCACGCCTTTAATCCCAGCACTTGGGAGGCAGAGGCAGGAGGATTTCTGAGTTCAAGGCCAGCCTGGTCTACAAAGTGAGTTCCAGGACAGCCAAGGCTACACAGAGAAACCCTGTCTCGAAAAAACCAAAAAAAAAAAAGGGAAAGAAAGAAAAAGAAAAGAAAAGAAAGAAAGAAAGAAAGAAAGAAAGAAAGAAAGAAAGAAAGAAAGAAAGAAAGAAAGAAAGAAAGAAAGAAAGAAAGAAAGAGAAAGGAAGAAAGAGCTTGGTAATTATCTAGTAATGCTATACTTAAGCTGACATCAACCCATCTTATACCTGTGAAAAATGGTCTCAGGAAATCTTCTCAAGAAAGGGTTTCTCTGTGTAGCCCTGGCTGTCCTGGACCTCACTTTGTAGACCAGGCTGGCCTCGAACTCAGAAATCCTCCTGCCTCTGCCTCCCAAGTGCTGGGATTAAAGGTGTGTGCCACCACCGCCCGGCATAAAAAGGAAATCCTTATGGTTAGAAGAATTGAAGTCTGAAGACTTGATCTCTGAGTTCAAGGCCACCCTGGTCTACAGAGTGACTTCCAGGACAGCCAGGGCTACAGCTAGAGCTTGATTGGTTTGTTGGTTTTTTTTGAGACAGGGTTTCTCTATGTAACCCTGGAGCTCGGAAAAACAAAACAAAACAAAAAAAAAAAAAAACCCAAAAAACAAACAAATGAAAAACAAAAACCTGGAGGTCCTGGAACTCACTGTGTACACCAGGGCAGCCTTGAACTCACAGAGATCTAACAATCTCCACCTCCAAAGTGCTGGGATTAAAGGTGTGTTCCACTGCTCAGGGAAACCAAAGAGAAGAGAAGACCAGGCCAGGCCAGGTGCCATCTGCCACCTAAATGACCCACACTGTCTGAGATTTGATTTTGATATATTTGACTCTGATGGGATTACAAGGTTATGGACACAGATTGATATGCAAAGATAATCTGAATTCAGTTCTTAACAAAAGACGTGCTCTTGTGCTAGGTTGGCGGGGAAGTGAGGATGCACAGGCCACAGCACCAGGCCTTTCGGAGCAGCCTTCATTTTCCTTCCTTTTGCTAGCATATGATAGCTCTGGTCATTCATCCCATGCAGATCTAGTTGTCTACCTGGCTAGGCCTTGGCTTTTCTACCTACCTCTGAGCTTTCAACATCCTCAACTGGCTTCTTCCTCTTTCCCCCCTTTCTTCCTCCTCATCCTTCTCCTCCTCTTCTATTTCCCCTGCCCCCTTCCTTCCATGCTTGTCTCTCTTCTTCACCCATGCTCTTTTCTGTACAGCTCACAGTCTGATTCTATTACAAAGATGGGATCTATCTGGTACACAATTATATCTCCTAGTTCACCAATTAGACTCTGCTCCCACCAGGAGCACTCTCCTGTCAGGCTATCTCATACTTCCCAGAAGGATGTCTTTCCTTCTGCTTCTGGTAGAAAAAATATTCCTGGTCCCTTTGCTGTGGCTAAGGATCATATGGAGCCAAGTGTGACCATTACGTTTAAAAGTGAACCCTGAGTGTGTAGGTGCTTTGTGGAGTTTATCTGCTCTGTTCTAATAGACCTACCCGGTCTTGTTGAGAAATTAAGCTTGAGGGTAAAACTTTAAAATAAAGGTACGTCTAGCTCTTCTCTCTGTACAGATGTTATCAATACAGATTGTTAGGCAATTATCTTCTCCATCCTCTTACTGAATCAAAGCTTTAACGTGTTAACTGACTGGTCCCCTAACAGCTGGAGAGGAGCCTGTCTCTCATTCTGTGGCCTGCCAATGGCTCCACTTCCCCTGACTGGACTGCCTTGTCAGGTCTCAGTGGGAGACGAATAGTCTTAGTCCTTAGCACTTAGTCGTGCTGTGACTGGATGTCCAGAGAGTGGTACCCAAGGGGGATTTACCCTTCTCTAAGGAGAAGGGGAGGGGAAGGGGAAGTAGGGAGGAGATCAGGATGTACAATGAATAAATACATAAATTAACAAAGAAATATTGCCTCTAGAGTACAAAAAGAAACTACTACCTGTCACACAGCAGCTCGGACAATCTGTCCAGTCAGTGCAGTTGTATCTTCAGACAACTTGTATGAAGGTGCTGGCTGATAATGGTGATGCTTTGCAAATCCATAGAAATAGCCCCAACTCCTTTGTCTTTGAAAAGTGTTTCTCCTTAAAATACCACTACCTTCTTATACCTTCGCATTTCTGTGGGACCCGGTCTCTTCTCCTTCTCCATGGAACCTCCCTGGTTTCTCAAATCTATTTTTCCTTTGGGAAAACCCACCACCACTTGTCTGTGTCAATGTATACACCTGCTCACTATGACTGTATTTTTTTTTAAGGAAAACTATCTTATCTATTTTTGATGTAAATGTCTTCTTCCTTTTATGATTCACCATGGTATCTTAGATGGAACGATAAAGAAAAAGCAAGGAAGAAGTTATACCAGGAGAGACATTGTCATACTCACCCTACACACACAGTACTTGGAAGGGGAAGAAAATATCAGGTGGCCTTGCACTCTGCAGGAAACAGTGGAGAAAGAAACCATTTTAAAGGCAGAAGTACACGGGAATAAACCACCAAGGAATAAGACAAGACCAAGCAGGAGAAATAAAGATTCCTCGGTGGGAGATGTGCTGAGATAAAGAGAATCAAAAATGATTTTTCTTTTTCTTTGTTTTTCGTTTTCTTTTTCTTTTTTTTTTTTGGTTTTTTGAGACAGGGTTTCTCTGTGTAGCCCTGGCTGTCCTGGAACTCACTGTGTAGATCAGGCTGGCCTCGAACTCAGAAATCCTCCTGCCTCTGCCTCCCAAGTGCTGGGATTAAAGGCATGTGCCACCACCGCCTGGCCTTCAAAAAGGATTTTTAGTTGTTCTTTTTGTTTGGTTTGGTTTTGTGTTTTTAGGGAGAGGGGGTGAGGGCAGAAGAAAAGGCCAGGGAAGCATTTTTATAATCCCCTTGAGTCAATATGCTATGCCAACCAGAAGTACTAATTTGGACTTTGGGAAGTGGAGAATGGGGAAGCTCAACCCATGGCCAAAGGTAAGAGAACTGAGAAAAATGAATAGCGAGTAAAGGGGAAGAGGAGAGGGAAGTGGCCGGATCCTTTTTTGGTTATTGAAACGATTCCAAACGCTATCAGTTTTCAACAACTTTGCAGAATCAAAGGGGACGGAGGAAACCGCAGCGAAGGGAACTTGGAGTGCAAATGATATTTGTGTCGCTACAATGGAATATTTGACTCTGCTCTCCAGTTCCTTCCACTTTCCGCCTTACCCTGCAGGCAGCACCGACCCAGACAGCACCTGAAGACACTGGATGCTCTGTCACACCCGGCGTGAGGCTCCAGTGCAAGTCCACAAGCAAAGCTGGAGGCACAGCCCAGGGGGGGAGGAGGGCGTGTCTGGCACAGGGGAGGCTCCAAGTTCCAGCCCCAGCATGGTTTAAAAAAGGAAAGAGGCAAGTACAGAGTGGACGGTCTTAGCCAGAATTTGTAAACGTGTCATGGCATAAGACCTTCTCAGTCTGAACTTGTAGGTGACCAATCTAGCAATGTCTATGACCACCTGCAGCCTTTTCTACCCTATAATCCTTCTTCTTAATCAAAAATGTCACAGAAACATTTGCTCTTCTTTTACCTAAATTAATACCGCGCCTTGAGGTGCGAGTGCATCTTCTTTCCCTTGGCCTTTAGACCTTTCTCAGCCAGTTCTCTCTGGCTCCTTCTGAGCTTTCTTTGAAAATTTCTTTCTAGATCCTTCTCTTGTATTAGCATTCAGTGGGAGTCTATTCTGCACTCATTCCTGACATGTCACTATTTTCTCGGAACACCTTCTCTCTCCCTTGTTGTAATGATTATCCACAGGCAGCTGATTTCCCAGGCTCTACCTGCCACAAAATCCTATCACTTAGCATTTCAATATCTGCACAGTCCTGAGCATCGTATACTTCACTTGTCCAAATGCTGTCACTGTCTTCTCCTCAAAACGTGTTCTCCTGAGCCAGATTTATTAACCACCAAATTTCCCAGAATCCTATAGGGCTTCTTTAATTTCTCTTTCAAACACACATCAAGTTCTCTTTTCCTGTCTTCTCCTTGTTAGGGATTTCTTGTTCTTTACCTGTCCAGTATTTTTTTTTATGTATTTTATGTATAGAAGTATACTGTAGCTGTGTCTTCAGACACACCAAAAGAGGGCATCAGATCCCATTAGAGATGGTTGGGAGTCACCACGTGATTGTTGGGAATTGAACTCAGCACCTCTGGAAGAACAATTAGTGGTTTTACCCACTGAGCCATCTCTCCAGCCCCACCCTGTCTACTTCTTTTGAGTCCAGTGAAGTGCTATTTATTTTCAGAATTCCTGAGAGGAACTGTTCTTTGTTTCTGTAGATTATGTCAGATTCCCTGATTTTGTGCTTTTTTAAAAACAATCTGGCCGGGCGGTGGTGGCGCACGCCTTTAATCCCAGCACTTGGGAGGCAGAGGCAGGAGGATTTCTGAGTTCGAGGCCAGCCTGGTCTACAAAGTGAGTTCCAGGACAGCCAGGGCTACACAGAGAAACCCTGTCTCGAAAAACCAAAAAAAAACCAAACAACTGTGCTTCATCTCTGTGATATATGCATATATGAATTGTTTACATAGCATATATGTTGATGACAACAAAGCTGGCGCAACAGACATGTGAAATCTAGACCATAGTTGCTCATCTAATAGCCTGTTGCTAGGGCCCCACTCCTCTGCTCAATCTTCCTTCACAGGCACAGGGCCCAGGCTCTTCCCAGACCATTGCCCCATTGCAACATAGACTGAGAAATGTAGTCCAGCTTTCTACCTGAGCCAAGAAACAAGCAGATGTTGAAGGGAAACAATTTCTGCCTCACAGAACCATCCATGACTGCATTTTCTATTTATTTGTAATACTGTATCATTAATGTCCCACCATATTTTAAACTCTGCCGACATGCGTGGTTTTATTCACAGTCTGATCCCAGTAAGGTTCAATACATTGGTGTTTAGTTAATCAGTGATGCTGTTAGGCTGTGCTTGGGGGTGGGAATAGAAGGTAGAGTGGTCTTCCTGCTTCTGCAGCTTCCTTCCAAATGCCAGGGTTCCGGGTTTTGGGCTAGCATGTCCTGAAGCCATCAAGAGATGCATGCATAGATACATGACAATCAGGAGAGTTCAAGGTCAGGTATCCCTGGAAGCATCTGCTAAAGAAACTGATGGAACCGTGATTCTCAGGCCAGACTCTACCAAGGAATTCCAAGGACATTTCCTAGATTCCTTAGATTCCTTCTGTAATCTGAATCTCTCAATCAGCTCTTGCAGAAGTCCTGTGGCCTTAAGCCCGATGCTTCCTGATAACATAGATAGTAATTATCTCTTCTCCTAGAAGCTCAAGGAGAGCTGAAAACGGGGAGTGCTTTCTTCCCAGGCTTCAGTAGAGTTCAGTGGAGCTCTATATCAACCTAGTGAACTTCATTTTCCCCAAGTCCGTGTGTGTGGGTGTGTGTGTGTTTGTGTGTCCGTCCGTCTGTCCATCCGTCCGTGTGTCTCAGTATCCTGATTAACAAACTCCTAGGTCAGAATCTGCCTTGTGGTGTCTATGTTCCTTCAAATGTCTTTAATGCAAAGAATTAACATACATCGTATACAAGTATCAGTACTCTAACATTACCTGACTGTTAGGTCTTAAATAGCTAATTGAGGTGCATATTAACATATCAAAGCAGATCCTATCTGCCAGCCCCTTTCAGCATCTCCAGACATATTACAGAGATATCCCAGCTGGCATACCCTGCCCCCTACACATCTCTTGGCCTCTTAGCCTCTTGCTCTGAGTCTCATCTCTCATTCCTCCCTCTCCTCTTTCTCTCCCCCCACCTCATCCCCCAGCTCTGAACTCCTCCATGGCCCAGTTCACCCTGGACTCTTCCCCACACCTCTGCCTATGCTCTCCCTTACAGCTATAATAAAGACCTCAACCGCTTAGGAACAGTCATGTCTTCCTTTTAGTTCTTTTTTTTTTTCATTCACTGAGCAAGAACAAAAAACTTTGACTACATCCTATTCCTGGAGGTAGAGGAATGAACTTCCTGAAGTATGGCATTATGGGGAATTATGATTTCAAGAGAGGAGTAATAGTTGCTTGCAGAAGTCAAAGTGACAAGGTCTTCTAACCCCATAATAATAAAAGCAAACTTCACAAAGGATAAGCTTCTAAACCACTACATCATATTTCAAGAACTTGGGGGAATCTGAATGTGCACATATAGAGAGGAATAGGGACAGATAAACACATTAGGATCCAGCTTGAATTTCTTTCTTACCTTATTGTCTGCCCAGTGAGAAAACAAGGCTTGTTTCCTTGTTCCTTTATTCCCCCTTTCCCCACGAATATCATCCTTTCTTGGGGAAGGTTGTGGACCAAAATCATCAGTATTGGAAATTGTTCTGTTTTGTTTCATTTCTGGGCCCTGAGTCATTCTCCCCAACACCAGGATGCCCTAAGGGAAGAGTCACAGGAAATGATGTCACTCTCTGGTCTTTTTTTTTTTTTTGAGTTTTGGACTTTTAATTTGGGCCAAAACTTTAACAAAACTGTTTTCTAATTAGCCAGCAGTGAGTACAGGGAAATAAAGCATGTGCCCTCTGCTTCTCCTTTCTTCTCTGTCAAGAAGGCATAGGTGATACCACAAGAATTCATACATGAATCGCAATGTCTTATCAAACAGCTGGAAGCCTTTGGTTTGCTGTTATTGAGTTGTTTTTGAAGACAGGCTTTCTTTCATTACCGACTAACCTCAGTTCATTCATTATGTAGCCAAGGGTGACCTTGAACACCTGATGCTCCTGCCTCTCCATCTCTAGTGCTGACACTTTTGGATATATATTTTCCACCATGTCTGGCTTACAAGTCTTTTTCATAATTTTCTTTCTTTGTAGCTAAGAAACTGAAGCACCAGTGTGTCTTATCCAGTCAGTCAGAGCTGAAAGAAAGGAGACAGCAGTCAGGCAGGGAGGTGATGTCAGGCAGAGGGTAGGGCCATGAAAAGAATGTGACCATGCTTGTAAGGAAGGGGTGGGGCCGTGCAGGTAAATGGACTCAAGTCTTCGGTTTCATCCATTAAGTAAAGCTTTTTCATATGCAAATAAGTACAACAAACCCCCATATTTGGGAATTGTGTCTATGGCAGATTTCATATATTTGCTTGATGAGTGTATGCTCAGTCTTTGGACATTTTAAACATGACCATTTCAGCTCTGTGTCAGGTTTTGCTTCCCACCCACACCCATGATATTCAGCTTCTTAGGCTGTTCTAGAAGTAAATCGGTCCTTGAGAATTTAACTATGGGCTTGTGGATGAAGGTTGGAAATGGGGTGCTCTAGAAGACCCTTTCCTGTGAACAACCTGGCCCAGGCAGCTGGTGTGAAGATCCCATACCTCACTCATGCCAGGTGACAGATGACATGTGGCTTCCTGTTAGAAAGTCACAACCTGTCTTGCTTCCTTCTTAACCAGACATCAGGCAAGTTTCCTTCAGGACAATGACTCTGTCTTAAGCTACAGGACTGATCTTTACTCTTAGGAAGGACCCAGACCTTCAGGAGGGAAAGACATACTTGCCATAGGATAGTCTAAGCACTTCATGAAAAGAGGCCCATATTGAATGCTACTGCTCCTCAGCCTACACAAAGACTGGGATGGCTATTAAAATCTCCACAGATTTCCTACTCTATTTTAGCCAACTGACATAGAAACTTTGGAGTGAGACCTCTGAGATTAAAAAATAAATAAATTTCAGACACTAGATTCAGCAAACAAGCACACTTTATATCCTCTTATCACACCTAGGAAGAATCAGTGTGGGATCTTGTATCTACCTGGTACCCTTTGTGAAAGCCAGACTCTTCAATTTGGAAAAGCCTGGGAGACTTCAACACACTTATCTAGGTGTCCTCTCATTTACTCTGAATAATCTTGCTGCTGTACAGTGTGAAATATCACATGTATATACATGAACACGGGCACAATGGGCATTTGCCTATGGCTGTGCCCACGTGCCTACAGTAGATTCCAGGTCCCTGTGCTGCTGGTGCCTGGAATCATTTGCTTTGGTCCTTAAACGTTTCCTGACTAAGGCATCCCTAGCCAGTGGAGAGTCTAAGAAGTAGAAGGACCAATGAGGAGTAGAAAGGGAGGGCCTCCAAGGCAAAAATAAAAACCAGAACAAGCAAACAAAAAACAAAATGAAACAAAATGAAAGACGTTTGTCTTTAAATGTATGCGTTTACATATATGTGCGTTTGCACAGTAAATGGGAGTATATGCACACGTACGTGACGGGGCCAGAAGCTGATGCTAGGAGTCTTCCTCTGTGGAG
This sequence comes from Tokudaia tokunoshimensis, assembly GCA_036184795.1. Classification (NCBI taxonomy): domain Eukaryota; kingdom Metazoa; phylum Chordata; class Mammalia; order Rodentia; family Muridae; genus Tokudaia; species Tokudaia tokunoshimensis. The sequence goes on along the minus strand of BTHU01000014.1, from coordinate 53,073,713 downwards.
CTCCAGCTCATTATTTGTCTCTTTCTGTCAGGATGTGATGCATGCATGTGTGTGTGTGCTCAAGTATGTTAGTGCAGGCACACATGTGCCCAGTACACAGGTGATTAGGTGAAAACCTTGGGTATTGTTCCCCACCTTCCATTTTGTTGAAGACGGTCTCAATTTGTTGTTGTTTGTTTATTTATTTACGTTGATGTTGTTCTGAATCAGGTCCAAGTACTTCCACAGGACTCTCCTGTCTCTGCTCCTATCTGTCCGTAGAAGCACTAAGATTACAGGTGTTCACACTGTGTTTCTGACTTTTCTGCAGCTTCCGGGGCTCCCACTCAGGTCCTCACACTTGCACAGCAACCATTTCTTCCCAATTTTTTAAGACAGGGTTTAGTCAGGTAGTGGTGGCGCACACCTCTAATCCCAGCACTTGGGAGGCAGAAGCAGGTAGATTTCTGAGTTCAAGGCCAGTCTGGTCTAGAGTGAGTTCCAGAACAGCCAGGGCTATACAAAGAAATCCTGTCTCGAAAATAGCAAAAAAAAAAAAAAAAAAAAAAAAAAAAGAAAAGACAGGGTCTCACTCTATAGCCCTGACTAGCCTGGAACTTGTTGTATAGACCAGGCTGGCCTTGAACTCATAGAGATTCCTCTATGAGTTGCCTCTGCTTCCTACATGTTGGGATTAAATGCATATGCTACCATGACTAGCATATCTATCTTATATTTTGAGACAGAGATTCTCACCGAACCAGGCCTTGCAAAGTTGGTTAGACTGGCTAGGTCCGGCAAGCCCCAGGGATCTTCCCGTCCCTGCTCCCTAGTGCTAGGGTCACAAGCATCAGTCACCACAACCGGTTTCAAAGCAGATGCTGGGGATCCAAGTTCAGATCTTCATGTTTGCACAGCAAGCCCGTTATCCACTGAATCATCTCCCCAAACCCTCTTGGGACAAAATCGCTTGCACTGAATTCTGTTTCTAGGTACAATGAAGAGATATTATTAGTCAGGTAGAAAAAAAATTTAAAAAGCTAATTTTGTTTTCTAAAACCCCTTTCTGATTTGGTAACAGATAAACCTGTGGTTTGCCTCCATTTTTTTTCTCAAAATGATTCATTCGGCTCTGTTCCTCAACCCACCTCCTTAGAAACAGGGCTTTCTTTGTCATGGCAGCCATGTTTGAAACCATGAGGCAAGCCCAATAATGGGAGAAAGGTGACGGGTGAGGCAGGTCCAAAGCCGGGAGAAAGGCAATGGGCGGATATCCTATGCGGATCTATACAATATGGTCACTGTGTAAAAGCATTCACTGCACAGCAAGCTTCAGGTAGCTAGATTTGGGATGTAAAGCAGGGTGCTCACTAACCCCAAGAGAACGAGTCCTATGCCTACCCCACCGTGGAAGTTAGCATGCTGTTCCCTTTCCTAAGGACTGCATTAAGTTTGAGGGGTCCCCCCCCCATTTAAGTTTTTCAAAGCAGTCTACCATCAAAAGGAAGTGTCGACCAGCAAACCTTACATGAAATGAAAGTCAGCCCAGCTTTTCCAAGTTCCCTCATGCGCAGGGCCGCCTTTACTCGCTCCCTCTTCCCCTCTTGTCTGTTACTTCAGTCCTGGTTTTTCTTAAGTTCCCTGTCTGTTAATTCACATTTCCTGATTTGGCAAGCCCCCAACTCCCACCCCCTTTTGCTTGGGTAAAACTTCCTGAGTTGACATTCGAGAGAATTCTTACCTCATCGGAGCTCTGTGGGGGTAAAATAGTGTTTAGGTTTAATTACACAAAGCCCCATGGTAGTTGCCACTTTATAAAAGTCAAGTGACTTTCCCCAAGCCCCTTGCTTACCGAGGTTGGCTAGAGACCTTGGGTGGAGTAAGATAACAAGCTGGGCAAAGAGGGCTTCAGGTCCCTGGCGGGGCTAGAAGCAGAAGCACAAGCCTTTTCAGGCCTAGAAGTAGAGAAGACGCTTAGAGTAGAGAGAGGTGAAGCTCTCCAAGGCCATTTCAAACGTGAAAATAAAAAAGGCATAACTGATGTTACCCCAGGGTTCTAGTTTCATATCTGTTGCTGTGATAAAATGTCCTAACAAGTTGGGTGGCAATGGCACATGCCTTTGATCCCAGCACTCAGGAAGCAGAGGCAAGTGGATCTCTGTGAGTTCGAGGCCAGCCTGGTTTACTGAGTGAGTTTCAGGACAGCCAAAACTAAAAAAACAAACAAACACAGCCAGGACTACACAGAGAAACTCTGTCTTGAAAAACCAAAAAAAAAAAAAACCAACAACAACAAAAACAAACAAACAAACAAATAAAAAACTATTTTGAAAACAAAACCAGTCAAACAAAAAATAAATTATCCTAGCAAAAACCAACTTAGAGGAGAAAGGGTTTAGTTTTAGCTCACAATTTTAAGTTACAGCTGATCACTGCAAAGATTTCAAGGCATCAAGAACTTAAATGGCTAGCCAGAGAATGCCACGGTCGAGGGCAGAGAGAAAGAACATGCACACTTACTTGTTCTCAGTTTGATCTCTCCACTCCTTCAGGATCTGGGACCTGTGGCCCAGGGAATGGCACTACCCACAGTGGTCTGGGTCTTCCCATATCTAAAAACTTAAACTAAGACAAACCCCCTACCCTAGACATGCCCACAGGGCAACCCAGTATAGAGAGCCCCTCACTGAGATTCTATTCTCAGGTGACTCTATAAGGAAAGTTAAGTTCAGGGGAAGTCCTCTGAAGCCAATCTATTCTGGAATGGTTCCTTTTATAGGAACCATTTCACAGGAGTCTAGCCTGGCAGCTCTTCATACAGCTGTCTCCCTGCCTCCCTTGCTTTCAGAAGGCTGGGAAGTGGGCAGGCTGTTTTCAGGAGTCAGCACTGAAGCCTCTCAGAGCTTGGTCCACCAATAGTTCTTGCCTCTGTGAAAACTAAGCGCAGTTCAGACACAGCTGTCCATTTGTATTTCCCTGGGACTCTATTCCACCTTCTCTTCTCTTGTGGTTGAGGGGACGCATTTCTTCTCAGTCCACTCCTCCGCCATCCGTGGGTCTTTACTTAGATGTAACCCTTTCTCATCAAACACACAGCCCCATCACGACTCTGTCCTGTTCTTCTCGGCTTTATTTTCCTATAATTGCTGCCATCTCCTAACTTCCTGTCTACATCAATCATATCTGTTGGTATCAGGACCTCCGAGACCTGTGACATCACATAGGTGACAGCAAGACTTATATGCCTGTTGATTGCTGTTTATAGATGTGGTGTTTTGAACAAGAACAGACCCCATAGGCTAATGGATTTAAATACTTGATCTCTAGGGCATGATACTGTTTGAAAGGATTAGGAGGATTGGCTTTATTGGAGTGGGTGTGGCCTTTTTGAAGGAAGTTCAGGGTTTCAGAAACCCAAGCCAGTCCTAGTAGCTCTCTCTCTCTCTCTCTGTCTCTGTCTCTCTCTCTCTGTGCTGTTGGTGGATCAGATATACAGTTCTCAGGTCCTTCTCCGGCACCATGTCTGCCTGCCTTCTGTCATGCTTCCTGCCATTCTGATAATAGACTAAACCTCTGAATAAGGGTTGCCCGTGGTCGTGGTATGGTGTCCCTCCACAGAAACAGAACATTGGCAAAACAACTCTATGAGCAGGGGAGGAAAACTCAGGGTTTGCAGATATAGCTCAGTTAGCAAGGTGCTTGCCAAGTAAATACTGGTACCTGGATTCCACTCACAGCACATAATGATATTTATCTGTGAATCCAGCCTTCTAAAGGTGGAGGCAGGAGAGTCACAAGTTAATCCTGGGTTATATTGAAAGAGTTAGCTCAGGAACTTGGGAAAGGTCATGGAACACTTGCCCCTCCCAGAAGGGAGAGGCTAAATTACATTCCTCAGACCACAGGGAGGTCCCTGAAGCTAAGGGAGGCCCAAAGTTATTACAAGGCTGTTAGCCACTTACCTTCCCATAGGCTGTGCATGGTCATTCCCTCTCTATGTGCAGGGAGACCCCAGCATGCTGGATATTAAATAAAATTCCTCTTGCGTTTTACATCGATTTCTGTCTCCATGTGGTTCACTCAGAGGTCTCCGGTAAACTAAGGCTCTTCAGAGTCTTACAATATAGCAAGTTTAAGACCAGTCTGTTCTATATGAAATTCTAGTAGAAACAAAACAAAACTCTAAAATGCAAACAAGATGTTAGGCTTTGTGTCTCTGTTGTGCCTTTAAAGAAAACCCCTTTCCTTTGTATTGAAAATGGTCCTATAACTCTTGTCTTTTTTCAGTCTATGAAACTGGGTATGATTTATCTTCCTAGTTGATATCCTATTTTTGATGGTACACCATTTTCAGCAAGAAGCCATACTTGACAATATTTTGTTCTAGTCCCTCTCTGTAATGTTCACATTCATGAAAACCCAGCACTGACGGAATTGAAAAGTTTATGATTTCAGAATTTCTGCCAGGCTATCTAACCCAACCAGACACGAGTCTCTCTCCTCTCCTGGGACCAGCCCTGGGCTTTAAGCCTCAGGGCTGTGGGCCAAGGCTCTCCAATAGTTGGCCTTTGTGGGTTTCCCCTGGGAGTTGTGAAGGTAAATTGCCAGCCTGGCCAAGCTATGAGCTCCCGAGAAAGTCAGGCCCATGCCATGGAAAATGTGCTGTGTGAGCACATGCAGTCTTTAAGGACACAGGAGGCCTATCCTCCTCCTCAGGGACTAACGCTGTCTGGATGCAAATGATGGAGGAAGGAAGCACCAGGCAAGGTTGGTGTGTTTATCCTTACCAGCTCTTGCTTCTCCTCCCCTCAGAGACATGCCCTCCTGGTCCCTGCTTCCAAAGCCCAGAGGAAAGCTTTGAAGGCATCATTGGTCTTTGTATATATTCTTTCCCCCAAAGGTTTCCATCATTCTCTTAAAAGTTGGAGTCTATGGCAAAAACTTATGTTAAAAAGGTTACGTGTGGTAACTTTCCAAGTTGTTTTCATGTGATGTTGTCATGGGTTTTTTTTCCTTCCCTTCCAGTTGCTGCTTATTTCTCAGTGGGGAGTGGTGTGTGTGTGTGTGTGTGTGTGTGTGTGCGCGCGCACATACACACATACTCATGCTCTCACTGTCTGTCTTGGTTTCCAACTGAGCTCCTTTGCAGAATACCTGCTGAGCACCTATTGCATGCTAGGGACTGGATATACCATAATGAACCAGACCACCACAAGGCCAACATTCTAAATAGGTATTCCAAAAATTTCACCCCATTTCCCCTCTCCTGCTGCCTTGACTATCTAGGTATTTTACCACATATGCTTTACAGCTTTTGATTCATCTTCAGCTTTTCCTATAAAGACAGGGTGATAAATACAATTTTCAGAAAGTAAAATCACAACTCTCTCACAAATATTAAGACCAACTTGCCCAAAGGAACTTATTCAGCTCGATAATTCATGAGCAACCCAGCGACGCTGGAGGACATTGTGAAGATCAGATGTATACGCATGAAATCCGAAATGCTGAAAGGAATTAAAGTGATCCATGAAACATCACCTAAAAGCATGCAGAGTGAAATGTGTAATGTTTCAGATCATCTACCCAAAACAATGAGATGAAATGCATGTGTGCTTCCAGAACGAGAGTCGTAGGGATTGCCGCAGACAGGACTTGTCTGCACTGTTAGTAGTTTTCTACAATTTAAGTTAAAATTATTAAAAAACCCCAAACAAACAAGCAAACAAAAAACACCAAGACAATCAAAGGACACACCCTCATAGAATCAAAAAATTCTCAGGAGGTCTGTGCTGAAGTCCTTATGACTCCATTGAAGGACACACACCCAAGGTTTCCTGGGATCTTTTTCCAAGTCTTGACTAATTTTCTTGATGGTCTTTACAAAGAGGAAGTTCTACTCTGTTCTTGTTAGCTTCCAGGGGCCTGTATGTTTTAGGCACGTACTCGCTGAGCTACATCCCCCAGTTCCTCCTGTTCCCCTCCTCCAGCCTCCTCTTCTTTTCTATTTACTTTTAAGGCAGAATCTCAATAGATTGTTTGAAACTAGAAATGGACTTATTTTTAAGTATAGCCCAGGCTTGAATTTGGGATTTTCCTGTAGGTGGGATTACAGACCTAGGCCACCAGGCCCTTCTGTGCTAGATCTTTAAAGAACCTCTTTTGGGAGCTTCACTTACATGACAACCAGTGAACAGCAGGAAATTTGGAGTATGGGATCAGTATACAATCTCCACAATAGAACTCTGGTTCTAGGGACACCACACCAGTCCTTGGAAACAGGTCAGCTGCCTACCTGTTTATCCCAAGCTTTCTACGACACAGTGTCCTTTAAGAAAAAAAAAAAGAGTGTATCAAGCTGGGTGGAGGTGGTGCACACCTTTGATTTCAGTACACCGGCGGCGGCATAGGCAGGAAGAGCGCTATGAGTCTGACTGAGGCTTTGAGGCCAAGCTGATCTACAGAGTGAATTCCAGGATAGCCAGGGATACACAGAGAAACCTTGTTTTGAAAAATAAAAAGGGGGGGCGGGAGAGAGGAAAAGGGAGAGGGGGGGGTTGGGTTGGAAAGGAAGAGGGAAAGAGAGTGAGGAAGGGAGGGAATGGGGTGCACGCCTGCCCTTGCAAGTGGAGGTCAGAAAATGACTTCTGAGGAGATGGTTTTCTTCTTGTGGATTCTGGACATCAAACTCAGGTGGTCAGTCCTGGTTGCAAATGCATTTACCAGATGATTCATCTGACCAGCCTCCACCCACAGGGTCTTAGCAAACTTTATACACAGTTTCACCAAACAAGAGTTCTACAAGAGATAAATAAGCACCTTCATCCTAATCTTCTTTTGCCTTTACTCCCCAATGGAATTTCTACCTATGACTCATCTAAAAAGGAGTTTTCAAGGGACTTAAGGGTCACTGAGTGGAAAAAAAGCCTTGGGAAGAAACATGTTTGAGTCTGGTGAGTTTACTTCTTCTAGAATAAACTTTTTGAGCCAAAGTCAAAATCTTCTGCCACTGAGGTCACACTTGAATTTTAAGTTCCACCTTAAAATTAAATATGGAGACATAGATTTTTGTTTATTTGCTTGTCTGCTTTGTTTTAAATCGTGGACTGACACATTTTCAATTCAAACAAGAATTTAAGAAATGTAAATTATTCTGGGTGTGGTGGTACATGCCCTTTGTCCCAGCAGGTAGAGGCAACTGGATTTAGGCCAGCCTAGTCTACATAGTGAGTTGCAGGACAGCCAGAACTATGTAAAAAGACCCTAACTCAAACCACCCTATCTGCCCCCAAAATATTTTAAATTATAACATATTAAATCAACTTTATAGTATATGTTTTATATTAAAATGGACTAGATTGTTTTCAAAATACAAATTCTTTTTCCTTCCTTTTTTTAGTTTTTACTTTTATTTATTTATTTTTTTTTTTTGAGACAGGGTTTCTCTGTGTAGCATTGGTTATCCTGGAACACACTCTGTAGACCAGGCTGGCCTCCAATTCATAGAGATCTGTCTGCCTCTGCCTTCACCGTGCCGAGATTAAAAGCACACGCAACCACGGCCCTCTTTTTCGTCTTTTCAAAGACATGTTTTTACCCACAGATTTTCTTTGTACATTTTAGTGTGTGTTGAGAGGACCTAGTTCACTTCATTTTAAAACAGGCAGCCGTGTTAGGCCTTAAGCTTCAATTTCTGAGGACAACCCAGACTTCTCTGAAAAGCTGCAAAAAACAGGCTACTAATCAGCAACTGCCCAGACATTACAACAGATATAGAAAAAGTCCCTATAAGGTAACCCTCTTCCCTGAGGTATAAACCAATCAGAAGTGTCCAAATATCACATACCATATAGCTTAAACTATCCTGATGAAGGTGACCCAACCACAATTGGAAAACCCCTAACTGATTTTAAAAGGGTCAGCTTCCCACGTGGCCACCAGTTTGCTTGGATAGTTGATCCCTGAAAGCAGGCTGTTTCTGCAGAATAAACACTATCTTTCCATATATTCAAGTCTGGGGTCTTCTTTCAGTGATTCCTGGACCCTTACGGTGTTGTGTGTGTGTGTGTGTGTGTGTGTGTGTGTGTCTCCGTCTCCACATCCACACATGTAGTGGTCAGAGGAAATTTTGTGGGAGGTGGTTCTCTCTATGCTGGTCAGAAGCTTGCAAACCTGCCTCAGTTTTATAAGTAGCTGGATTGCGCCTTGTGTCTCTTCCTAGTTTACTTTGTGTTGCAGTGATAAAACACTACAACCCAACATGGGGTGTAAATAGTTTATACGGCTTACACTTACAGTATGAGTTTGTGAGCATAGCCAGTCCCCAACCTCATTATGTATTGTGTAGATCAGTCTGCCTTACAAGTACTAACAAACAATTCCGGAGCAATCCTGCTCAACTGTTATTTCCCTACCCAGGGAATCGGTGGCATTAGCATCTCTATTTAGAAAGAGGAAATGGGATCCCGTGACTTTCCTCAAGATATTCAGCAAATTGAGACTGGGTCCCATTCAGTAGCTCCCACTGCTGTGGAATTTACTGCGTAGCCCAGGACTCAAGGCATCTGCCTAACTCTGCTTCTCAAATGTTGGCTTATAGGTAAGAACCAGTACACTTATTAATTTGAATTTGTATTTTCAACTTTAGAACAGCGATTCTCAACCTGTAGGTTGCAACCCCTTTGGGGAGTTGCCTATCAGACATCCTGCATATCAGGTATTAACATTACAATTCATAACAGTTGCAAAACTAGTTATGAAGTAAAATTGTTTGGGGGGGGTCACCACAACATGGGGAACTGTATTATTGGGTCAAAGCTCGAGGACAGAGAACAGCTGCTCTAAGAGTACTTGAGATCATTTATGAACTTTTAAGTATCAAGTGGGAAGAGCTGCAGGGCATGAGTTGATGGATTACGACACCTGGCCATTAATTTGGTTCCCATTTTTTCCTGACTGTGAGAGTGGAGAAAGGAGCAGTGACTCCTGTCAGGAATTTCACTTTTTGTTTTGTTTATGGTTTGTTCATTCAATAGACAGGGTTTCTCTGTGTAGCCTTGGCTGTCCTGGAACTTACTCTGTAGACCAGACTGGTGTCAAAAATCTCAGCACCCTGCCTGCCTCTGCCTTCAGAGCGCAGGGGTTAAAGGTGTGCTCCTCCTCCACTCCTGGTGGAGTTTCACTTTCCTAATGCATGAGCAGCATACTGTCCTTGCCTGGATTCAGAATTAACAGGAGCCCTGTGCCCGGGATCAGTGTGGTGACTCTCTTCTGTCATGTATATGCCAATCCATATACCATTCTTATACTAATCCCGAATATTGACACGGAAAATGTGCTTTTCTGTATAAATTTGAGCAAGAGACTGAGGAAATACAGCCTGGACCCTTGTCTTGTAATTGTTTTCTAAATTGAGAAATAGATTGAGAGGACACATCTGAATGAGTGGTTAGTCTCTCCACCGGACCATCCCAAGTAACAGAGAGTTTTTGGATGAACTGTTGGGTCTCATTTATTTAACTTGGCATTCTCTATTAGAAACCTCTAATTCAAATGTTCTATATCATCCATTTAACCGATGGCTTTGGATAGCTGATCTCACCGAACAAGGAAGACGAGTGTAATGTTAAAGGCAAATGTCAAATTATAATAGGATTATATGTATATATATATATATATTTAGAAATTTTGTGTATACATATACAAATGTGTATATATGTACATATATATGTACATATATTTTAGAAGTGTTGCAGAGAAACAAATGAATGCTTATGGAAAGGGTAAAAAATGAATGTGAATCTTTCTGGACTAATCCAGAGTCTAAAGCTGATGTGGATGGCACTGTATTCCAATTCTTGTCTGGGTTGTGAGTTCGTGCACTACTAACAGACTTGTTCAATGTGATCTTTTAAAAATTATTTATTCTTTCTCAATTTCATTCATGTGTATAATGTACTTTGATCAAACACCTACATTACCCTCTGACATTTATCTATATATTGTATATATATAAATATGTATATCATATGTGTGTGTATGTGTGCTATATGATTTTGCATCTGTAAGAATGAGACACCAGTATGCCCCTTTATTTCAACTTAATTTAGTCGGCTGTGAAAAGCAATGTTATACAAAAGCTTTAGCCAATTTCGCCCCTTAAAAGGAATTTCAAGTCTATCCAAGTTTCTGTGCTAGTGACTACTTGAAACCAAAGCTTTATGTCACATGTCCTAAGATCCTGGAATAGATAATGCTAGCCGGAAAACAAAGGGAAGGCAGGTGCAAACAGCTGTCCCATTCCGCCATAAAACAACTCAAATATAGCTCCAGAAATCCTATGCCCTCTCTGAAGCACCCACATTCTATCAGTCTTTCTCCAGTTCACCAAAAAGCACACCCTAGATATCCCTAAAAATGGATGATTTAACATATTTTCATTTAGGTATTATAGTAACTACAAATATTCTTATTTATTTTGGAATCTCCTTTGTTCAGAATAGAATTCTCAATGAAAAAACATAAATACTGGCAGCTTTTATGTCTGTTTGAGGCCAACTGGTCTTCTTCCAAGGATGCAGAGAGATAGTAAGGAAAATTGCCCTTCATTAAAGACACAAAACAAAACCGAAGACATTTCCCCTGGATACTGTTTATTTGTCTTAAGAGCAAATGAGCATTTGCTTACAATGCTTTGCCTTCTGCTTATTACTTATGTGTTGATGGAATGTGGTTAAGAAGTGTTGCAGAGGAACAAATGGATGCATATGAAAAAGGCAGAAAATGAACATGAATCTTTCTGGAATAATCCAGAGTCCGAAGCTATCAATATGGAGAAGCTGATGTGGATAGGCACTGTATTCCAATTCTTGTCCGGGATGTGGGCTAGTGCACTTCTAGCAGACTTGTTCGATGTGAGGTTTTTTTTTTGTTTGTTTGTTTTTTTCGAGACAGGGTTTCTCTGTGTAGCCCTGGCTGTCCTGGAACTCACTCTGTAGACCAGGCTGGCCTTGAACTCAGAGATCCACCTGCCTCTGCCTCCCAAGTGCTGGGATTAAAGGCGTGCACCACCACTGCCCGGCTTCGATGTGAGTTTTAAAAAAATTATTTATTCATGTGTATAATGTACTTTGATCAAACACCCACATTAACCTCTCTCATTCCCCTCTCCCTTCAGTGGAACCTCTCTTATTTCGAACAAGTCTCCTTCCTAATTCCTTGTGCCCCGGTGTATTTAATTTGGGCTCTACTGTATTTAATTGGGGTTGCTCAATAAATTGAGCATGGCTTGGGGTTATTTACTGAGCAAGGGCACCTTACCAACGACTACGCCGAGAAGCCCCATCTCCTAGCCACCATTAAGCCATTAAATTGCCTGTAGCTCCTGCATCATGAGCTCTTCCTCCATCAATGATGGAGTGTTGATGGGCCCAGTCTTGTGCAGCTTGTGTATAGTAATCACTGCTGCCCTGAGTTCTGTTTGCAAAAGCCATGTTGTGTCCAGAGGACAGTTTCACAGCCTTGCCCACTTGGCCTCTTACATTCTTTCTGCGCTCAAATCTGTGGTAGTCTCTGAACCTTGGATAGGTTAATACTAATGCTCCATTAGGGTTGAACACTCAACAGTCACTTAACGTCAGCACTGTGACCAGGTATGAGTCTCTGCATTAACTGTCGCCCATCACACACAGAAGCTTCTCTGGTGGAGGCCATGAGCGGCACTGATAGATGGTTCACCACGGACACGCATGCACACACAGAATTGCCAACATTGATTTTCACTGCATGGAGAAAAATTGCAAACCTTACAAAGGCTGTTGAAAGATGTTGTGGCATAGTTGTCATTTAAAAATCAAAAATACTTTTAACTGTACTAGCTTCATGACTGGGGGTTGTGGTTCAATAGCAGTGCTCGTGGATTTGGTACTTTTAAAAATGTATAAACTTCAGTATAAAGGAAGAGAATTAAGAAATCAACTGTGGTGGGAAAATGTATCCTGGGGACTTGCATGAATTCACAAGCAGGCTCAGGTCCTCATTCAGATGGTAGAACACATAGGCTCTTCCCTCTAGGTGTGCTCTATCCCTAGGTATTCCACATCTAGGGATAGAGTCTTGTGGTTTGTTTTTTGTTTATTTGGTTGGTTGGTTTTTCTTTTTTTTTTTTTTTTCTTTTTTTGATTTTTCGAGACAGGGTTTCTCTGTGTAGCCCTGGCTGTCCTGGAACTCACTCTGTAGACCAGGCTGGCTTCCAACTTAGAAATCTGCCTGCCTCTGCCTCCTAAGTACTGGGATTAAAGGCGTACACCACCACCCAGCTTGCTTCACTTTTTATTTATTTATTTATTTATTTTTGGTTTTTCGAGACAGGGTTTCTCTGTGTAGCCCTGGCTGTCCTGGAACTCACTGTGTAGACCAGGCTGGCCTCGAACTCAGGAATCCTCTTGCCTCTGCCAAGTGTTGGGGTTAAAGGCGTGCACCACCACCACCCGGCTTGCTTCATTTTTTAACGTTTTACTTTTTCTTTCTACCCTTGTTGAGAGAGAATTGGCAACTTGCACAATTTTAATGAGTACAATGAGATGGTTTGTTGTGCATGAACAGTGTGGAATGATTACCATAGTCCGAGTCAGCTAACAGATCTGTCACCTCACAGAGTCCTGTGTGTGTGTGTGTGTGTGTGTGTGTGTGTGTGTGTACAGCTCTATGTTCTTAGCAGATTTTAGGTTCACAACAATGTGTTTAGCAATGGTTGCCATGTTGTATCTTAGGCCTCAAGAACTTGCTGGTTTTCTTTTCTGTTTGATTATTTTTGTTGTTGATTTGGTTTTTGCATTATCTTTGAGATGATTGTAATTTAATTAAAACATTTTTCCATTCCTTTTCATCCCCCCAAATCCTCTGCTTCTCTGAGTGTCCAACCTTTTAGATTCCCCATGAAAATGTCAGTTAGATGGCATTTGCTTTCCTCTGTTCCATTACTCAGCTAGTTGGTTAGTTAGTGTTGTTTTGGATGTAGGGTCTTGTGTAGGCTGACCTTGATCTCCTGATCCTCCTTCTCCCGACTCCTGAGTGTTGGGATTATGGGATGTACCACCATTCACTTAGTACGACGCTATCAAGGTTCATCTTTGTTATTTCAAATGCCAGGATCTACTAATTGTTTGTTATGGTTTGTTTGTTTATTTATTTATTTATTTATTTATTTTGTATGTTTTGGATGCAAAATCTCACTCTTTAGCCCAGTGTCACATGGATCTTCTTTAGGCTAGCCTTGGAGTTTAGAATAATGCTTTCACTTCTACCTCCTACGCCCTGGGATTACAGGCATAAGACACTCATGTCCTGAGTTTTACAGAGAAATAATATTCTACTGTGTATGCCTGTATCTCTCTATATATGAAGACTTGTATATAAGATAGAAAAATAATGTACAGTTGTTTGGTTTGGTGTGTGTTTGGGGGGGGTGGGTTGCTGTGTGTTGAACCCAGGGTTTCATTTGTATTAGGTGAGCTCCCTCCCATTAGCTACATCCCCAGCCCATTTGGCACAATTCCTTCCTTTATTCTTCAACAACACTGTTCCTATATCTTTGACTACCATGGACTATACACCAGTGGATGCAGACAAGCAGCTGCCTCTTAAATACTGGGTTTTCTTCCTTGGAATACACATTGGAATATGATTCTGGATATTTGGGTGGGGCATAAGCTACAAGGAAGAGAGTGAAAGAGAGGCCAGAGGCTGAAGAGGTGGCCAGAAATCACACCTTGAAGGGGCCTCACAGGCCTGCTATGGCCTTCTGCAGGGGCTCCTCAGGCACCAGTCTGGCCTGAACAGTCTCCTTTCCTGCCCACAGATGCCCAGGCATCTGCTTGGCCAGCTGTCATAATCCACCCTATCTCTGGCATCTGGAAGTGTGCCCTGGGCTCCCAGGCTTTTTGTTTCCCATAAGATTGCACATGTATGGCCTTTTTGTTAGCAGATTTTCAATGCTAATTATGATGGTACAATGCTTGAGAGATGACAAAAATAATAGGCAAGTGTATGGGAAGTTTTAAATCTCAGAGTAACATAAATCTGATGTCTTTATCTTTCTGTCCGAGACAGCTAACAGATCTGTCACCTCACAGAGTCCTCTGTGTGTGTGTGTGTGTGTGTGTTGGACTTCACTGTGAAATCTGAGCAATCAGACATTCCCTAAATTCTGTTTCTGGGGTAGAAACAAGGGAGAAGATTCTTCTCATATGTTAAGGTCCTCAGTTGGAGCAGGGAATCACTACAGCTAAGGACATCTCTCCTCCTTTCAAGCTTTTCCTGGGGATAGTGATCCAGGCAGTGTAACTCCTTGAAGGACATGCCAACTCTGCTGTCCTATTGATGTGCTAAATACATGGTCAAACCTTGCAATGTGCTTGAGATAGTTTTTATTAAAGACAAAGTCAGTCCCAACACCAGAAGAGTGGATGTCACTGCTAAATTCTCAGGACACAGCCTGGTTCTCAGTATAGACCAGTGTGTCCTTTAGAAGACTTTTCCATGCAGGTTTTCCATGCATGTAGCCTTGGCTGTCCTGGAACTCACTCTGTAGACCAGGCTGGCCTTGAACTCAGAAGCCCACCTGCCTCTACCTCCCAAGTCCTGGGATTAAAGGCACAGCTGCCTGACTAGATTGATTTGTATTTCATGTGCATATGAGTCTTGTCCGTATGTGTGGGTACTACATGCATGTCTTGTGTTCAACAAAGCCAGAAGAGAGCATCAGATTTCCTAGAACTGAAGCTCCTGATGGTTGTGAATCACCACTGGGTGCTGAGAACCAAACCCAAGTCCTCTGGAAGAGCAGCCAGTGCTCTTAACTTCTAAGCCACCACTCCAGCCATGTCACTACCATTTTAGAAAAATCTTAGTCCAGATGTCAGGTCAGATCCACAAGCAGCCCATTCAGAGTAGGCACATAGCTGGCCAAATGGATGCGTTTATTATTGAGCTTAGGGATCATCTGGCTCCCAGGGTAGTTGGTGCCAGCAGTTACCAGGATGATGTTCTAGTCCTTTCCATGGGGCCACCTACAGGCTTCTAAGGGGCAGTGGTATCTTACACCATGGTCATGAATTCCCTCATGATGCCAAAACTGTCATTGATGACTAGCTGGGAATGCTAAGCAATCGGTGCAAAAAGCACTGTTGGTGGCCACGACTCACACATTTCAGATGTGGACATCAGTCAGCTAAGGGACAGAAATGTTGGACCTTTGGGTCCACCCTTTCAAATGAGCCAGCTTCCTCCATTGTGGTAGAAATGCCAGAGATTCTCTCAATGTATTCCGCACTGGCATCCTTCCATTTGATGAAGCCAGGGCCTTCTCTGTGTAGTCCTGGCTGTCCTAGAACTCACTCTGTAGACCAGGCTGCCCTCGAACTCAGAAATCTCCCTGCCTCTGCTTCCCAAGTGGTGGGATTAAAGGCATGTGCCACCACTGCCCGACTAAGGCAGGGCCTTCTTAAAGATGAATATAAGTTTTCTATTGATGAGATAGACGTCCTATTCTCAGACTTGGCTATGCCCTTACCCCCACCACGGGTGGAATCACACTAGAATATTATACCATGCAATTGATATCCATTAAAGGTCACCAATGGCCACCAACTCCTGGCAACCAACTCCCCTTCTGTACAAATCTACTCTGAGCTTGGAAGAAAGCTGTGTGACATGAAAAGATACAGTTGTCTGTCAATCAGGGAGTGGTGGTTAGGCATGACTTATATTTTTGAAAGATCATTCCAGATGGCCTGGTAAGCTGGGGGTAGTTGACACACACCTATGATCCCAGAACTGAGACGCTGAAACCAGAGAATTGCGAGTTTCAGGCTAGGCTAGGTTATTAGTAAGGCCCTACTTCCAGAAGACCAAAGCAAGCAAACAAAAGCAGATGGACTATGAAAGGAAAGGTGGACTGCAGGAGAAGATGGAAGACTACAGTGGAAGAGTAAGTGCCTCTCAACCAGGTCTGCACCCAAGGTGTGGTGCTGCAGAGCTTTGCCCATGGCATGAAACTAGAAGGATGGCGTAATTATATAATGGCCGTAGCTCATTTCACTCCCGCAATGCTTATCAGACGAGGATAATTGAGAAAATGGCTCCTTCCCACTTAGCACCATTATCAGAGCACCTGATTTAACGAGCCCAGTAAGTCCAGAAAGACAAAAGGAGCCAGGGCTCCGTCCTCCACAAAAGTCTTTCCGACGACTTGAAGGCTGCTTTTACAGGAACTGTCTGAGCCCTAGAATTGGCAGTTTCAGTGACTCCACCCGTAGAACAGAAAAAGTGAGTAATATTTAGCACAGTGATCTCCCACTGTAGTTACAGAAATGCAAGGTTGTCAAGTCCTACCTGCCTCAATTCTGGCTGTACTGTCACCTCCAGTCCCCTCTATTTTAGAGTATTAAGTAGCTGAGAGGAGACCTTATCATAAAACTCCACTCTTGAAACTAGCTGCTAAACCTGGGACTGTGGCTGGAGTTCTTATTTTAGGACTATGTTAAGTTCAAAATTAATCAATAGTTTAGCTAAAAAAAAAAGGTAGTATTTATTTCCTAATGTTTTATAAAGGCTTTAAGGAGGCTTGTCATAGATGAACAGCTAAATATGCCCCCCATAGCAAATGGTTTACTTTATTAAATATTAAATTATTTTGTTTTATTATTTTTATCCTATTTTTTTTCTAGGTAGAATATTTTCCTTTGTACTTAAGATGAACAGTATTTGCAGTGGTTCCCTACATCACTCTTTCTGATGATCAAGGTCAACAATAAAATAAGCCCTTAATTCGGAGGCTGTAACTCATTCTGTTAACAAGATACAGCCATTGCAAAGAACTCTGTTGCTTTCCAGGTTGGAATATCATTGAGACGGAGACTCAATGCAATCGCTTCTTGGCGGACTCTGCTGCCCGAATATAAGCTGTGTTCTGTGGGCAATCGTCTGCTTATTTTCTTTTCTAGACAAGTGGTTAGCCCATGTTGGATATCCTGTGTTTATGGAATTCCAGAAAGACTATGTCATAGAAATAGCTGGTGTGCTCGTGCGAATGTACGTACAATTTATGGAGAGAAAGTAAACCGAAACAGCTTGTGGAGAAATCCACCGGCAAGTGGTGGCCAAGGTGTTCTTTGGAGATGCAGGCGTTCATTTCCAAGCGCTTTATCCGCTATAGTACCTCATAAGTACCAGAAAGTAAACAATAGATCCAAACGTCTAAGGTTAAGGTGCCCGGCAGAAAAATCATAAAAGCCAGACACAGCACTTTATTGTCTATCATTCGTAATGTTAAAAAAAATTCTTCAAGTTGTGTACTTAAACGCAAGAAACCTTAATTTATATTTAAAAGTTCACTTTTTCCCATAAAATCTCAGAAGTTTCCCAAATTAGCATCAGCTTAGAAAATAAACAAAGACCATAAGGGAAAAGCCTAGAGTTTAATAGAAAAGAAAGAGTCCTATAAAAGCTTTTATACTCCAATTTTTTTTCCAACTTCTAAATGAGTTCTGTTCCACTGTTCATTTCAATAAGCTTGACTCTCTGTGAGGATGGAGACGCAGTCTTGGAGTTCAAGGGTTTTGTCTGTGATTTTAACATCACAATTCACACAAGCACTAAAGAAACTGTTTGTTCTGGTTTCTATAAACTCACTTAATGTTTTAATTCACCTGAACCAACAACCGAATGCTACAGGCCATTTTGAAACAACTTTCCCTAATCATTAAAGGTAGCATGTGCTTCTCATATTCTTTCAAATACTGATCCTTGAAACAAAACCCAAAACATACCTTTGCCCTGTTTTCTATTCCCTGTTCACTGTTGTAATGTAAGTAGGTCCTCTTTGGGGGGAAAATGCAAAAATGAAGTTTAACCCACAATTGAGTCTTACATCCTGTGGTCTTGGAATTTTAAAATTTCATTCAAAACACACATTATAAACAAACTCTCCCAAATGACCATCTAGAGAGGAATGTGGCAGAAATCCAGAAACAATTGTAATATTTGGACCAAGCATGAGCACAAATAGCCAGTGTGTGTTTTCATGAGGGGATTATGGCTTGTTGTTTCACAAGCCCTACAGGGGATTTGTAGATGGGCAGAGCTCAATTCCATGTCGGTTGAGTGTCTCCAGAAGAAAACAATCCCTTGGCAGTCGGTGAAGATGAGCTGTTAAAAAGACTCTCTTTGCTTGCTGGAAACAGTGGTGTGTGTGTGTGTGTGTGTGTGTGTGTGTGTGTGTGTGTGTATGTGTGTGTGTGTACACTGGCGGGGGGAGGTAAAATTCAAGCTAGGGGCCTTTCACATGCTAGGTAAACACCCTACCACTGAACCCCAGCCCTAGCTCCAAAATATCTTTTTAAACCACTCATATTTGTTGATTACAAACATTGGGAGGAAGCTTTCTGGCCTATACATAAATGCCTATAAACCCACGCTCAAAGTTGTATACTTAATACAACAGTGGAGACCGATTCAAGGTGGACAGTGCTAGAGAAAGGAACACAGACAATCTTACATCATTTCATCAGGAACATCCAACCAGTGTAGTCAGTGAGATCCCACCAGGCAGTGTTCAGGGTGGATGCTGAGGATGATTTTGAGGAGGATGGAGTCCGGCTGTGCTGCGGGGTCAAGCTTCAAAGAGAAAAGGTAGGATGAGGAAGCTATAGAGAGCCTCCTAGTGTGTGCTCTAGCCTATGTGAACAGTTCATCTCTATCCCAGAAAAGATAGGAGAAAGAAATTGGCACTCGAGTACATTCACACACACACACACACACACACACACACACAGAGAGGTTGGTATGAGAGTGAAGAACAATTAAGCCAGACATGAGGACACCTTGTGATTTCTCACTTTAGCCCTTAGTAAATTTTAATGGTCTCTGAACCCACTATTTCTTCAAATTTTGTTTAGAAGAACAGCGTTATCTAAAGATCTACCATGAATCTCATGCCTATTTTTAATAGCATCAACACTCAGAATAGCTCTACAGGAACTGGCAGGATCACCTACTCTAATGAGTCGACCTTCCCACCTCCATGATGTTTCAGTTTCGATTTTAATACACGATTCTGAGAAGCCTGGGTGGACTAATATAGCATCGTAGGCTGCTGGGTTTTAATCATCATGAAAATGCATCATATCTTTGGGAGGGACAAAGGAAAGTAGAGGTTCTTAGGAGCCCTGTGAAGCTCGCCTGGCGCAAGCAGGAAGCAGTGAGCGGCTTCTCAGAAGACAGAGCCAAGGCTGCTTTAGAATAATCTGGTACCCATCAGCATCACGGGTGGATAATTATCTCTGAGTGTTAGTACGGGCGATGTGTGATCCGCAAGGCAGAAGTGGACCTCGGGACTATCGAGTTTGTACCATGGTGACGCGGTTATGTCCAAGTTCGTTAACATATCCAACTCCTTGCGCTGTGTTTAACTCCTTTTTAAAGCTGATTCTACAATGTAAAAGCAGGGTTTGGCAAACAGTGGAAGTGGTACGGAAGGGTTTGGGGCTTAGGGAGAAGATAACCATCTTCATTGTCTGTTTCTGTCCTTCCCTCTTCCTGCTTCCCTTTGTCTCCCCTCTGAAGTCCTAGAGCTTGAACCCAGGACCTAATGCTGTACCAAGGAGCCAGCTCTGCACAGAGCTATTAGACATCTCCATCCTTGATTTTTGTCTGCATCTGACCTGGGTAACCCAGGATAAATCAGTTGAATTTTGGGTTCCCATTTCACCTCTCAACTAGGGATAAAAAGCATCTGATGCTTGCAGAGCAGGGGGTGTATGCACATTCAATCAAGGGAGTCTGTAAACAAAAGCTAATGCTTGGTCTCAACGCACACTGCATTTCTTTCCTTTTCCCACATAGCTTTCACCAAAGAACAGTAGAAATAGCCAAACCTATACCTCATGAA
This sequence comes from Tokudaia tokunoshimensis, assembly GCA_036184795.1. Classification (NCBI taxonomy): domain Eukaryota; kingdom Metazoa; phylum Chordata; class Mammalia; order Rodentia; family Muridae; genus Tokudaia; species Tokudaia tokunoshimensis. The sequence goes on along the minus strand of BTHU01000014.1, from coordinate 53,053,786 downwards.
AGAGTGTAGTGTCAACCAAGTGCTGGAGTTTATCAAGTGAACTCAAAATTGAGGTTTATTGTTTTCTGCTTGTGTGTCTGACAATCGTCCTATTGGAGTGCAGACTTAAAGTATGTTGAGTCAAATTAACTAGTCAGTAGAAGAAATTTTTATTATGAAGCCATACTATTATGACCTGTGTGAAGTAAGTTTCCCTTTTCCCCTAGCATCTATCCACTCCTGTTAATTACTTGCATGGCTTTATCATCACTGGAAATCCCTCACTTGTGTCATATGTTGTTCTTGGTGTCCTGGAACTTTGTAGACCAGGCTGGCCTGTAACTCACAGAGACCCGCCTGCCTGTACCTCAGGAGTGCTGGGATTAAGGTCTTGCACCACCACACTGTGCCCCATATTTGAATTTTTAATGCAAGTTCCCCAAGATCAGCCCCACTTCCAGTTCAGCCCTTGTCCCAGTTCCCATCTCATACTAAACATTCAACACATATTATTTTTGAGTTAATAAATGTCAGGGGAAAATTCAGTTAAGATGAAAGGGAGGTGAGCTAAATGAGGTCATCAGGTTCTTGAATGACATGCATATTTGGTAAAACTGCCTGATGGTAAATTCAGAAGGTTGTTTTGAGATAGAGTGAGTTTATCTGGCCTTTGGTTCTAGGCAGAGATCTTCACTGATAACCTTTAAAGAAAATCACCCTAAAGCATCCAGACAGAAAGGGATCATGTATCTATTGATCTATAGCCTGACATATAGAGCAAGTTCCAGGATTACCAGGGCTACATTGATCTATGCGTGTCTGCTTTGTACCAGACATGTGAGCTGAGTGTCATGGTTAATATCCTGACTGACAGGTGATCTCAGAATTTAAGGAATTTAAGAAAGTTCCCAACTAGCACCAACCAAAATCTGGCCTTCTTTCCTGCACCACAATCTTATGTTGGGTTAAATCTCATGGCTAAAAGCAAGATCATTTTTGTCCTTTAGATTCTTTGATTACTATAAGTGAAAGGTTATTCTGTCCTGGGACTGATAACTTTCATTGCTAGAAACCAAAGTTGGTTACAGAATAAATATTCCTGAAAGTCAAGTGTGGTGGTCACACCTTTAATCCTAGCACTTGGGAGGCAGAGGCAGGTGAATTTCTGAGTCTGAGGCCAACCTGGTCTACAGAGCGAATTCCAGAATGACCAGTCCTATATAGAGAAAAACCTGAGGCGGGGTGGGATGGGGGTGGGGCAAAACATTCTGGGAATGTTACTCACGAAACTGATAATGATAATGCTTTTTCTGAAGCAGACAGAACATGACCGGAGAGAGTCTGACTTTTCTGTTCATGGAGTGTTGCCAGATAAAGGACAATATTAAACTTTCACTTCCTTCAGCTGTTGGAAGATGTAGCTTAATGGTAGAGTACTCGAGCAACCTGTGAGATCCTAGGTTTAACCCTTCCCTTGGTTGTGAATACACAAACGAATAAATAAATGATGTGAGACAAACAGTAAATAACTTTAGTTTAAGTATATACCAAATAACACATGGGATAAATGTATATCATCTAGGAAGAAAAAATTAAAAATGGGGTATTGTTGGTTCTGGGTATTTAAAATGAAGTCAAGAAGCTACTGTTAACCAGATCCCAGACTTTTCTGCACATGAACCTTTGACCCGGGCTATAGACAACTTCTCCTCACAGGTCAGTTGACTTTTGAAATGTTAGCCTCTCCAGACCATCTGTGTGAAAAACCCCATAGCCAGCTCCTCAAAGTCTAAAACCATGTTCAGTCCCTTTCTTGGAAGAAGGCTTCTGTCAGCACCAAGCACATCTATCTCACCAGTAAGCGAGTCTCCAGTCCCTGATGACTTACACCAGGTGTAAATTCTGCTTCCTCTTTGGAAAGCCTCAGGCAGATTTTAAAGTAGGCTTAAGTCTGTGCTTTCCCGGATTACAACCCCAATTATTCCCAAATCAAAGAAAATGTCTTTGATCTCAACTATGTTGACCTCATTCTAGGTAAAAAACAAAAAAAAACTTCACTAAATGTGCACGTGATGTTTACTGTCTTGTACTGTTATTTGCTAAACCTGGCAAATATAAATATTCTTTTCGCTACATTTAAAATTTTGTTCCATATGCACGTATCGCCCATTTAAAATGTAATTGTGATTTTTAAAAAGTTGAGTTTTTTCCCCCCGTAACTGGAGCATTGTTAGAAGCAACTTTGAGACAAGACTGGGATTCAATGGAATATGCTGAAGTTAAAGGCTAATTTTAAAAAGCAAGATTAAAAGAATATGTTTGCAGAGATGGCTTTTGAAGACATGTACACTGGTAGAGGGAATATCAAGGAGGAGAAAGTTGAAAAATGTCCTTCCTGGGGAAATTGTTGTCGATAGTCGATAAAGCTCTCAGAGTTCTCTTTGGGCCTGGAGCAAGGCTATGTCAAGAGCAGAATACAAAGGTCTCTGGATTCCAGAATATCTTAAATTCCAGATACAACCTTAAGTGCACTCTTCACTTCATTTTCCCCTTCCCACCTTCCACATTTAAAAAAGAACTTCCATTTCCCATACTGTTTCTGATGCCATTCCTTTCTAGTTCCCTCATTCCCAGAAACACCCACTCTCAGGAGTAGCCTAGACAAGGTCTTCAAGGTCTTAGTGCACTGACTTTGTAATTGTCCTTCAAATCCCCTACTCCTACCCCCAGTCCTCTGGGCTATATTAAAAGGTGGGGGAGAGAAGGTAACCTGCTGGGTACCCCTTGGACAGGCTCTAGAGAAAGGCTGGAGTGGGACCCAACATTCAAGCGGGAACTATCTGGAACCATTTGTGTGAGTTTAGGAAAGTTACTTAATTTCTCTGGGTCATAACTTCCTTCCTAATTTCTCTGAGCCATAACTTCCTTAAAAGGGGGTACAAAAGTCTTAGGGATAAAGAAGGAGCTACAAAGAACATGTCCTATGAATCCACTTGAATTAAGTTAATGCTTAATAATTCCACCCATATATATATATATATATATATATATATATTTTTTTTTTCTTTTAAAGATAAGCTGGGGAGATGACTCAGACAAGAAAGAACTTGCCAAACCAGGCAGTGGTGGCTCACGCCTTTAATCCCAGCACTTAGGAGGTAGAGACAGGCAGATTTCTGAGTTCGAGGCCAGCCTGGTCTACAAAGTGAGTTCCAGGATAGCCAGGGCTATCTATACAGAGAAACCCTGTCTCGAAAAGCCAAAAAGAAAGAAAGCACTCACCAAGAAAGCTGGAGGACTTTTCTATCCTAAGCACCTACATTTAGTGTGAGAATCAGGGATGGATCAACAAAGAGATGACTGACTGTTCATGGGTTTTCTGTGAAGTTCATTCCATTATTCATTTATTGTCCCATTGAGGCAAAGCTCATAATGACATTTTAAATCACTTAACTGAATGAAGTATAACTATCCCCTCCTTCCTCCTTTTTTTGTCTGTCTGCCTGCCTGTCTGTCTATCTGTTTGTCTGTCTGTCTGTTTGCCTGTTTGTCCTTTTGTCTGTCTTCTTAACTTTAGTGAGGTCTGTTTCCCAAGCTATATCATTTAATGATTTAAAGTGAATGTTGAGGGGTAGGGTATAGCTCAGTTGGTAGAGTACTCCCTCAGCATGCACAAAGGCCAAGGTTCAATCCCAGCACTGCAGAAACTGGGTGTGGTGGTACATGCTTGTAATCCCCGGGCTCTGAAGATGGAGGAGGAGGATTAGGAGTTCAAGTCAGATTCAGGCAATATTGAGCTCCAGGCCAGCCTGGGGTTCACCAAACACTGTTTTACAAGACAAAAGAGACCAAAGTGCACATTTGGTGATTTTTTTTTTTTTTTTAGTGTGTTCACACATTGTACACTTGCCACTACAGTCAATTTTTATCACCCCTGACTCAAGCCTGGTACTATCTGGCAGTTATTATTTCTATCTAATCTATTGATCCATCCATCCATCCATCCATCCATCCATCCATCCATCCATCCATCCATTCATCCATCCTATCTATCTCTCTATATCTCCATCTCTACATCTATCTCTATCTCTAAATTTTCCTCTGGTATAGACAGCCAATCTTCTGTCTCTATATTAATCTACTGTCTGTACAGATTCCAGACATTAGAGTCATACTCTACAATATCTTCTTGTAATTTGCTTCTTACATATAGCATAGTTTTAGGAGTTTGTAATGACCATCGGTAATTAACTTTTTAATGGCCTAATAGTCCATTTTTCTGGACATATTGCACTTGATTTATGGATTCATCAGTGAGTATGCATTTACAGTTTCATATTTTTAGACGTTATTAATAGTACTGCCATGAACATTTATGCTTTTGCATGGACATATATTTCATGCTTTCGGTTCTCTTTGGTTTCATACCTGAGTGTGAACTCCATGAGTCATTTAGAAAGTCTGCCTTAGCCTTTTGAGGAACTGCCAGTGTGATCTCAAAATGGCTGCATTGCTCTACACCCCCATCAGCCGAGTATGGGGCTTTCAAGCCTTGTCAGTCTTTGGTCCTTGTCTTCATCACCTTTTCATTGTTGCCTTCTTAGTAGGTATGAAGTAGTATCTCACTAATGATGCTGCTGATGCCATTGAACAGTTAAAAATATAATGGTTATTTGCATATCTTGGGGGGAGGAATATCTAGTTGCATCCTTTTGTTTTGAGGTACTAGGAATTAAACACACTCTCAGCAAGGGTTCTATCACCAGTCACACCTCCAGCTCACTGTCTTCTTCCTCTCTAGTTTTCTAATCTTCTCCCTTGTGTGAGACATATTTTTCACTTTTTAGTGCAGTATATGCATGCATGTGTATGGGTGCATTGGTGTGTGAAGCCCAGGGAAGTCATGAGTCTTCTTCAATATCACTCCACCTTTTTCCAAATGTGTACCTAAAATGTTGACACATTTATTTTGTGCTGGCATAGCTCTTAGAGCTAAAATAGAATAAATAACACTGGTATGATTTTTGATATACTATAAACTTGAGGGTTTTTAAAGTTTTTATATTTTGAAATTATAGTATAATTACATCATTCCCCTCCTTTCCCTTTCTTCTCTCCAGCATCTCCCACTTTTCTTTTCTCTCTCAAATTCATGACTTCTTTTTCTGTTATTACACAAACAGAAACACACACACGTTACTAAATATATAAACACAACCTGCTCAGTCCATATATTTGTATGCATGTGACTTCAGAGCTGACCAGTTGGTATTAGATAACCAAATGTGGGGGCTCTTTTCTGGGAAAGACTGTTTCTCCTGCTCTAAGGTTCCTTAGCAGCCTGTAGTTAGGACTGAAGCCTTGTGAGTAGTCTCCCTTCCATGTTAACATGTCCGTTAATGAATGTCATCCTTGTTTGTGTCTTGCTTAGGTAGTCGTGTTGATGACATTTCATGAGTGTAACTTCCTCCCACCTTATTTTTCAGACAGGCTTTCACTGAAATTGGAGCTTGCTATTTTCAGCTAGACTGGCGGGTCAGCGAACCTTCAGAATCAACCTGTGCTGGGATTACAGACTCTTGGCTTTTCATGTGGGAGCCAAGCCTGGAGTCAGGTGCTTAGGCTTGCTTTAGGAAGCACTTTAAACTCCGAGCCTTCTACCTAGCCCTCCTTTTACTGTCTTGAGAGTATCCGTTGAAGCACAGAAGATTTTAATTAGGATGAAATCCAATTTATTTTTGTTCTTCATTGTTATTGCTTGGTTTCTGTTTTTGAGATATGTTCTCACTTAACATAGGTTGGTTATGTGCTATGTATCCCAGGTTGGCTTTGAACTCCTGATCTCTCTTTGCCTACCTCCTAGGTTCTGGGATTGCAGCTATGTGCCTCCATTCCCTGATGCATTGTTTATATGCTTTTACATCATAGATGTGAAACCATGCTAATCCAGATTTCTAAGAATTTTCCTTATGCTTTCTTCAATGAGTTGGAGTTTAGGACTTTTATGTTGACATATGATGTAATTTTTAAGACTCATTTTTATTTATGTGTATGTGTCTATATACATGCCGTGTGTGTGAGTGTGTGTGTTTGTGTGTGTGTGTGTGTGTGTGTGTGTGTGTGTAAGAGAGAGAGAGAGAGACAGACAGAGAAAGATACAGAGAAACAGAGAGAGAGAGACTGCAGAGGCCAGACAGAGGGCATTGGATGCCCAAGAGCTGGAGTTACAGATGGTTCTGAGCTAGTTGTGAGAGCTAGGAACTGAACTTGTCCTCCTCAATAACAGCTGAGCCACCTCTCCAGCCCCAAGTTTCACCCTTTGCATGTATATACCCAATTATCCCTGGGCCTTGCTTTTTCTCATTGGAGTCTTTCTCAAGACCTAACGAATGTAAATGTAGGGGCTGACCTCTGGACTTCTATATGTTTGTTCTCATGCAAGGGTCACACAGACTCAAGTACTTTAGTTTTGTACATTTGAAATAAGGTCATGTCAGTCATTTTTTGTGGGTTCTTAAATTCCCTTGTCACTTTTTGCAAAGTAAATGCTTAGGACTGCATTGAACCTGTAGCTCAGTCGGGAGCATTGCCACCTGAATAACAGCGTTCTGGGATCCTTGAGCACAAACACAGCACGCCATTCTACTTGGCTCTTTTGGAGTTTATTTAGTGATGTTTTGTAGTTTTCAGATTACAAGACTTACACTGGTTTTAAAAATTGTTCCTGAGTACTTTATTCTTCTTGATGCTATTACAATGTAGATTTATTTATTTATTTATTTATCTTCTCCCTATGTAGTCAAGGCTTTTACTTCAAATTCAAGATCCTTCTGCCTCAGCCTTGGAAGTGCTGCAATAACAGGCATATATTAGTACGCTTGTCTTAGATTATTTTCTTAATTACATTCTCAGTGTTCATTACAAATACATTGACTAAGCCAGACAGTGGCGGTGCACGCCTTTAATCCCAGAACGTAGGAGGCAGAGGCAGGAGGATCTCTGAGTTTGAGGAAGATCGAGTCTACAGATTGAGTTCTAGAACAACCAGAGACTACACAGAGAAACCTTGTCTTGAATCCCCACAACCTCCCCCGACGCTCAAATACATCGACTACATTTTACTATTGTATATTGGTCTTGTTTCTAGCACATCACCCCAATGTGCCATATGTCCATTGCTTACCTAATTGCTTTAGTCAGTGTAAGTCTGTACAATATTGGGTGAAGTGGTAAAGTGCTCCCTACTGGTCTTACTGAAGTTACAGAGAACACCCCAGTTCTCTACCTGCAAACATGAGCTGGGGTGTTAGTTTCTTCTAGAAGTTCTTTTGTAGGTCAAAGACAGATAAGTTTGTACATACACACTCTATAGGTGCTTGCTAGTATTTTGCTGAGAACTTTTATTTATTTATTTGTCCATTTATTTATTTGAGCCAAATTATTACAAATTATTTATGAGAGCCTTTGTGTCCTTATTTATTAGAGCTATTATTATATATTTTTCATCATTATGATATTGAGGAAATATTTTCTTTAAGTAACCAACATAGTAAAAAACAAAAACAAAAACAAAAACCCTAACTGGGCGTTAGGCCATGTTCTCGCTTGGCTGACAGACATCTCAGTTTCTCAGTGTTACTAGTTCAAATATTTAAAACAAATGCAAGAGCTAATTTTAAAAAATACACATTTCCTGTCTCCCCTTATCATTTGTACTTTGGTACATAATTTGTTAAAGTTATAGTTTGGGGATGGTGAGATGGCTCAGCATGAAAAACATGCTCGCCTCAAACCTGATTTCAATCCCTGGTACCCATGGAGACAAGCCGGATGGAGTGATGTGCACCTGTTGTCCCAGAAAATCTCCAGTGAGGTGGGAGATGCAGACAGGAAAGTCACTTGGAAGTGTAAGGGCTGGCTAGCCTCGAGTAAGCAGTGCAGCAGAAACAGCAGGGCGGAAGGGGAGAGAACTAACTCCTGAAAGACGTCCTCTAACCTCCACAAGTTCACTATCGTATATGTGTGCCCGTGCACACACAGAGCAAATAAATAAATATTATAATCTGATAACAAAATGTTGACATTAAATATTCCTACTCGTTTATAATAAGATAATGTACATATCTAGTTCCTAAAGAAAGAAGTGTCCTTGGATCATCGATTCTAAGAGTACATTGAGCATGGATCATATTTTCTGAGAGTATTCTATGAAAATGGAGAAAGTGCCTTATCCTCAGCCTTGTCCTGAGGATTGACAGAGATGATTGATGTTCCTTTGAGGGCCTGGGACAATGAAGATGCAGTGATACTTATTGAGTTCAGATTGTATGCCACTGCATGCATTCATTCTTTATTGCACTGCTGGGAATTAAGCCCAGGGCCTCATATATACCTAGGCAAGAGCTCTCTACCACCCAGCCACATGCCTAGCCCTAGCATCTTTTAGAACAGAAAACAGTTGCAGGTTTGGCACACATCCTTTTGGAAACCCTCTACTGCATACAACAAATTACTGCTGCACAGAACCCGTTCTTCAGAAGTTATCTTTCGGTTTTCACGTCCTTCTCTTCTTGCCTTAGATTCTATAATTATTGCTTATTTCGGGAACTTGGAAAGTACCATGCAAATATAGATATAGCCATGCTAGTTAAAAATAAAAGACTTAGATTTGCTGGTGAAGGAAAATATGATGCTCTGTAGGTATAACTGCTTGATGAACACCAGATTTGCATTTCATAAGAACATTACTGGAGAAATTGAGAGTGCATTGAAAACTAGGAGCCAAATGCTTTTCCCAGACAGTAATTTATAACTCTCAGTGAAGTCAAAAGTAATTCTGAGGGTAGAGTTTAGGCCACGTGTTTGGAAAACTAGAAGAAAAAAAAAAGCATGAATAAATTTCCAAATCTTTCCAAAGTACTTAGAAGGGAGGCAATTTGTAGTTACGAGCTTAAGAAATGTTTTTTCCACTGGTGGAATATTCCTTCCACTTCAGTATAATTTATTTTACCTATTACAGGATGCTAATCATGATAAAATTTAAATAATCATTTAAGCAGCAAAAATTATATAGGGCCATACCAGTTATAAATCCTAACACAGTCCTTAAGGTTTCTTTTAAGCCAATTCTCCAATACGTTTTCTAATGACCAGGTCATTAGATGTAGTGAAGCTTTTCAAGCATTCTATGTATCAGGATGTCTGTGCTCACCAGTTATCCAGAGTTCAAATGAAAATTGCCAGAGGCTTTTACTTATTTCTTTTTTATTTCTCTCTCTCTCTCTCTCTCTCTCTCTCTCTCTCTCTCTCTCTCTCTCTCTCTCTCTCTCTCAGTATAGAATAGAGTTTATTTAGGGTACGGAGAGGGGAGTTAAGGGGGTAGTAGAGGCAGAGAAAGGCAGAGAGAAGGAGAGAGGAGAGAGGAGAGAAGTAGAGGTCAGTCATGACCACATGGAGAGAGGGGGGAAGGGAAGAGCCCAAGAGGACAAGAGAAAACAAGAGACTAAAAGCTCTTTTTTTTTTCACTTTTAGTAAGAGACTAAAAGCTTGCTTTCTCTCTCTCTCCCTCCCTCCCTCCCTCCCTCCCTCCTTCCTTCCTTCCTTTTTCAACAGTTTCAAGAGCTCCTTTTAAAAATCCCTTCATGGGAGGCTGGTGACAGTACTTAAGAACATGTACCACTCTTCTGGAGGACCCTAGTTCAATTCCCAGCACCCACATCAGGAAGCTTGCAACAGCCTGTTACTCAGGTCTAAGGGGCAATCTGACACTCCTGGCCCATAGGAGCACCTATATACACATATATAATTTTAAAAATAATAAAAATATATCTTTAAGAATTCCTATATGTAGGTGTAATGGCGCACGCCTTTAATCCCACCAACTCTGGAGGCAGAGCCAGGTGAATTTTTGAGGCCAGCTTGGTCTATAAGAGTGAGTTTCAAGACAGCCAGGGCTATACAGAGAATCCCTATCTTGAAGTGCCAAAAACAGACAAACAAATATCATTACATGTTGTAGCTGGAGAGATGACTCAGATATTAGGAGCACTTGTTCTCCTGTGGGCACTGGGCACGGTTATGGTACTTAGACACACATGCAAGCAAAACACCCTTACACATAAAATAAAAACAAATACAACAATATTTTTTAGAAATCCCTACATATTGATACCATGACAATTTAACAGGGTTAGTATTTAAAACTGCATAAAGTCAACAGCTACTATTGAAAGTGACGGGAACACAACTCTGGAAGTGATGTTTCAGGAGGGGACCAGTTAGTGCGCTGGCTTTGACAGTGAAAACTTCACAGGAATTGTTTGAAAACTCACTATTTGTTATTGCACGAATAGATGTTTTCCGAGATTAAGCTTCTTATTACTCAGTCCGTTTTGGACAAAGATTCTGGCCACAAGGTTCTTTCTGAAGGTTGATGCCTCTCATTAGGACAATATACAAGATCTAAACCCTTTCTGCAAGGCTTGCCATGAAACTGTGGAAAAGTCCACCATCATGTTCAAGATAGAAACTTAATCATAACACAGTTCAGAGAAGAAAATATAAGGCTTGTTTTCTATTATAACAACTTGGTTTATAACCACAGTTAACCTTTAAAAAACCCTTCTATGTATGCATGTGATTGTGTTTGGGTTGAAGGTGTACATACATGTGGAGGCCGAAGGTTTATGTCAGGAATCACCACCCTCTGTTGTTCTACAATCTTCCCTGAGCTGGGTGAGTCTATGAATAGAATGCAGAGCTCACCAATATGGCCGTTCTCCTAGCCAGCTTGCTGCGGGGATCCCCTTGCTTTGCCATCAGAAGCTAGAATTACAGATGGGCCAGGCATCCGAGTGGTTTTGTGGGAATCCGAACTCAGATCCTCATATTTCCTCCACAAGCACTTAACTGCTGAGCCAATGCCCTAGCCCAACAGTCAACTTCTCAAAAGCAAATGTGCCAATTGAAAATTAAATGCCTTGGCCTTACTTAAGGAGAGTTGTTTCTATTTAATTGCTTATAATGCAGTATATCAATCATACGTGGAAACATTTTTCCTCCTATTAATTTGCTGTTAAAACCTCTGACAGATTATTATACTTGCTCACACGTTTTGCGCTGAGTACACACTTGATTCCATCCATGCTGCACTTAACTAGAGCAACAGGCCTGCCCCCCTATTTTGCCTCTTAGTGTTGTTGAACCTCAGCAAGCTAAGCAAAAGGTAAACCAGGCCCACAAAAAAAGTCAAGTTTCTAGGGCCAAAGAATCTTGTGAAAAGTCAAATGGAACTGGAAAGAAAGGGTAGGTGCTTGTTTCCTTTCTCAAGTTCACCTGAGCACGTTTCTCAAGCTCATTCATTTTGTGACTCACTTCCAGCATTCTCCTTGTTCTTTTTTAATCACATTCCTTACAGAATTGCATGGCCTAATGACATCATCCACACTTTCAATCCTCGGTTAATTTGATTAACATATACTAGGATACAATAGAGATGATGCTATAAATATAAGGGAATTGTGAGGATGAATGGGAAATAGGCTATGTGTGTACATGCTTGTGTGTGCATGTGTGCACACATAGAAGCCAGTGGTTGGCATTAGATGTCTTCCTTAGTTGTTGTTTCTCATCCTATGTTTTGAAACATGGTCTGTTTCTGAATGTGGAACTTGCAGATTCCTTAAGACTGGCTAGAAATCTTCCTGTCTCTTCTTTCCCAGCTAATTAGTGTGTGTGTGCGCGCACACACATATACCTAGATTTTACATGGGTACTTGAGTATTGAACTCAGGTCCTCATGATAATCTGGTATGCATTCTGAGCTATCCCCTACCCTCCAGGAAGTCTTTTAGGTACAGATTCCCCATTCCATGTGATGGATGGCAAGATGCCCTACTTCATATAATCAGAGGTATTCACTAGCCATCTATAGTAGATTTTCTCAATTACTTGAGGCATGTGAACCATTTTGAAATTAAATAATACTTAACTTAGTAACATTAAATTATTAAATAACTGCCATTTCTGAATGGGATATGCAAAAGAGACAAACTAACGTTTATCTGGATGTTTGGCTATCTTAAAATGGGGTTTTGAGATGCTCAGAATACTTTGTGCTTTAGAAGAATTTTGGTAAGAATGCAAACCTTGGACTTACTGACTTGATCTCATGGTAGTATTCACATAAAGTAACACTTTGATTCCCCAGAACAGCTCTATGAATTTGGCACTCTCACCTCCATTTTACAGGAAGAGACAGACCTTAGAGGTTAAAATCATTCATTGGCTTATAGCTACAAAACTTAGCAGCATTGGGGGTATGGTTCATTAACGTGGGACTCTTTCTTTATTATTATTCTAAAGATTTATTTATTTTCTATGAATACACTGCAGCTAACTTCAGACAAGTCTAAAATAGAGCATCAGATCCCATTACAGATGGTTGTGAGCCATCATGTGGTTGCTGGGAATTGAACCCAGGTCCTCTGGAAGAGCAGTCAGTGCTCTTACCACTGAGCCATCTCTCCAGCCCCCTATTATTATTTTTTTAAGGTATATAAAGGCAGGTTATTGGGGTAGCTCTCTGGTGGGTTCTCTGATCTCACAGGAGGTCAGTGAAGTCTCCATGGAGAGGGAGACAGAGGGGAGGGGGAAGAGAAAGAGAGAAAGAGCTTGTGCATGTAAGGAGAGAGAAAATGCAGAGAGCGTTGGAGAGAGGGAGAGAGGAGAAAGAGAGAGCAAGATAATGTGGGAATCTTGATACAAGTTGATTTTAGGATAAAAGCAACATTAACCTCATTAGGAGGCAAAAGTAGGCTTTTCAGAAGTTCAAAAGCAGCTTGGTTTACAGTGAATTCCAGCCAGCCAGGACTCCATAGTGACACCCTACTGAGACAGAGAGAAGGAATAAAAGCAGTACTGAATGTTACATGTGTTAATGAGCTACCAACTGTTTTCCTTGCCCACTGGACACATGTTCAGAGACTTCCAAACTCATTCCTTTCCTATTTAAATATTTCATTCATTGAGTTATAGAAAGAAACAATACACCATCAGTCCTGAAATGAAAACTTCTGGGGAACGGCGATCCTCACGCTTTATTATAAACTCTCCCAGCCTAGATCAGGCCTCTGCATCAGCATGCTTCACATCTGAGGGTCTACCATACACAGCTGCTCCTTGGCATAGGCCACTCACTCACTCAGAGTTTTAGTGACGTACACTAAACTTTATTTTTTTAAAAAATGTGTGTGGGTAGTTTGCCTGCATGTATGCAAATACCATTTGTGAGCCTTGTGCCTCTGTAGGCTACACGAAGGCATTGCATCTTGTAGAACTGGAGTTACAGTTGTAAGCAACCATGTTAGTGTTAGGAACCCAGGTCTTCTGGAAGAACAGCCAGTGCTCCTAAGCTCTGAGACATTTCTCCAGCCCCCATCCTTTCCTTTTACAATGAAAATGTTTTAATTTTCACATAGATAATATTGGGTTTCATTACAGCATTTTCGAACAAAATGTATCTTTGCTAATTCTTCTGTCCTCTCCCCATGGCCTTGCAGTTACTAGCCACCCTTCCCCGTTGATGTCACATGTGTCTTATGGCATGACCTGCTCTGCCTCAGCTTACCCTTTTCTCATCTGGTCTCCTAACTTCATATTGCATGCCCACATGTATACCCACTTATACGCATATGTATAAATGTAAGCTAGGAGTCATATATGAGAAATTTGATATTTGTCTTTCTGAGTTGGGGTTACCTCACTTAATGTATTTTCCAGACCTATTCATTTTCCTGCATATTTAATGATTTCCTTTTTCTTCATGACTGAACAAATTCCATTGTGTATATGGGCCGCGATTTCATTATCCACTCATCTAGTGATGGCCATCTAGGTTGGCTCCTTGCTGTTATGAATAACATAGCATTAACATGGACATACAAGTGTGTCTGATGGAACTCGTGTTTATGGATGGAACTCGTTGTAGTTGCCCTAAGTCCCTGCTTATTGACCATTTGTGGATGTAGGGCGTTTCTTCTATATGCATTGGTCTTCTAACTAGGGTTCTCCTGAATGGAAGTCTCTTCACACCTCATAGCTTGCTGTTTGCTGTGCTTGTATACCTGTCCCTTCCTACTGTTTTTCAAAGGATAAGACACAACTCAATGATCTTCCATCCTGCTCCAGTCCTGTCACCTTAGGGGCCCAGAAGTCTCTTTGTATCGGCCATTTTTGTAAAACACTTGGCTTGAGCCAAATGGATCAGTTCTTCCATTTCAGTTCCACTGAGATGGCATATCACATGCATAACATTGGAAAAGGATTCCAGTGAAGTCAACAGAAAAACAAATCTGGATTTCTCTCTCTCTCTGCTCTTTTGAACATTTATTACTGTTTTCTTTTCTTTTCCTCTGTTTTACATTTTGAGTAGGCAATATATGCACTCGGCACAAATTCAGGGGTTCAAGAGAACCGTATTAGGAACCAACAGGCCATGAGTGAACACTTAAGTGTCGCTGTTTGCTTGTTGTTGGAACTATGTGACTCTATCACATAAGTATATGAAAAGTATTTCTGACTTAACGTACACAAACTATTTACATTGTTCCTGGAACCATTTTCTATAGTACAAGCAAATGTATACATATTCTCTATCACTATTTGCTTGTTATTGAAACTTCTGACTAAGTACCCAGATACATATTATTACATTCCTCATTTTTTTCTTGTTTAAAGCAAAACAAAACCCTGGGCTGAGAGAGCTCAGTGAATAAAAACACTTGCAAGATGAGGACCTGAGTCCAGTGTCCCCAAACCCATGTTAAACCAGACTCTCTATGTGGAGCACCTGTAATCCCAGTGCTCTTATGGGAAAATGGGAGACAGAGACAAGACAATCCTGAATGTCCATGGCTCACCTTGCTTGGATTATGCAAGAGAAAAAGAAGAGACCCTGTCTCAGACTAAGTGACAGATGAGCCTGACAAGGCTGTCCTTTGATCTCCATGCCCATGCATTCAGACACACAAATACAGGAAAAACAGTAAGAAAAAGACATGTCTTGCTGATATGCAGGAGGGGCCCAGTATTTTCTTTGACCATCAGAAGTGCTGAAACATATAGGTAACTTAACAAATACATTAGTACACTTGCAGCATAAACCACACCAAGTTGTAGGAGTAACACACAGTGGCAAATAAGCACAAACAATTTCCACAGAGACCATATTTTTAATCCCACAAGTCTACCCATGGAAGTATCTATTTCTTTGTCATCCATTAGCAGAAGTTTTCTTTCCTGAGGGGTTCACAAGGAGAGCAGGAAAACTCTTAAAAGTAGAGCCCCACTGACTGGTTTAACTCTAAATGGGCTCCCCCGATCCTCCACACACACCCCTCTGTCACTTTCAAATATTCTTACTTTTATCCTTTAAAATCATCTCTACTCTGCCCCAAGAGATTTCCTATCTCCCCTCCCTCCCCCCTGCAAATACCTACCTACCTCACTTCAGGGATGGTCCTGGAACCAAGGCTTGAAGACTGAGAGAAACAAAGCACGTAAGAAGAGGCACGGGAGTCACTCTGGGGAAGGGTGGCCAGAACATGGCCAGGGTATGACATTTACCTAAAGACTTCAAGTCTTCCTTCCTCCTGTAAGCATGACAGGAGAACACTGCAGGTCATGGAAAGGGCACAGGCTTGGTGTTGAGAGTGCTTACTGTGCCCCCTGAGCTTCAAGGAGGGCAGTGGGGGGGGGGGGGGTTCAAGTAAAGGAAGGGGAGGAACTGAGGTAGTCAGTCGGGAGAGTTTGGCCCCAGGCCAAATGGTAAGTTCAAGTTCATAGTGAAAAGGAAAACCAGTGGGGTCTCAGTGGATGAGGGGGGCATAGTCCCCTGAGAAGAGACTCAGGTTGGGTGGGGCTGGGGTGAAAGAAAGGAAGATCACTGAGGAAACAACCTGCAGACCAGGTGGGGAAATAACAGACAGACAGGTTAGACGAAGCTAGTTGCTGAGGAGGTAGAGGCTAGGACCTAGGTCTACTTTGAAGATATATATAGTATGTGATTTGAAAATACTTCACTTGTGATCCCAAGTTTTTGCACAGTCTTGGAGCCCAACATGAGAAGTGGTTGAATTTTCAAGAAGTTGGGCCTTAGTGGCAGATAATCAGGGCATAAAATCTGGCAACCAAAGACATAGTAGGTGAGAATAAACTTAGTCAGTTGCTCTTTGCCCTCCACGGGTGCCATGGCCTGTGCACACCCACACATACAAAAAAAAAGAAAGGTGACTTGATCTTAAAAAAAAAAAAGTCATTCTAAAAAGAATAAACCTGGTTCCTGTTCTGCCTCTGGTTTCCAATCTTCCAGTCTATGTGACCTCGTCTGTATGCACACACTCCTATTATTGTGACACCATCTGTTAAGGAGGACTTGCGACAGCCAAACAGATGTTAGCATCATTTGCTCCTGCACCCTCCAAAGCTGGGAACAATATATTAGCTTCCTTTCCTTACATATTACCAATTAGAAAATAGGCTAATAGATCTGACTAGCAAGATTTTTCTTGCCGGTGCAATCCTGGGTGTGTGATTAAAAAAAAAAAAAAGCAAAAGTAATTCCAAAGTCCTCTTAAGTGAGAGCAAAGGAATTGGCATTATTGAGAAAGGAAAAACACTGTAGGTGGAGCTGATGCTTTGAGATTAGTTTTATGACTAACAAGGCTTTCCAAGGTCTCACGGCCTTTTGTCCAACATTAGTGTCACACTAGGTCTAAAAATCCTTGAGGAAATGTTTAAAGGCACTTTGCTTCTGCAGCACTCTCTTGATCTGGATGAGACTTGTTTTGACATAGCGTATTAAGTGAGGATATGTCCTTTTTAAAATGTGAAGTAAATAATCAAAGCAATAGGCAAACACATATTTGCTTACAAACCTTCATTAAGCATAGTTTTTTTTTCAACCAGGAGATATTCGTTATTAGAGGGTTCACTGTCTTTTAAATGTCAAAACAGTCATTTGTGGGTGCATGATGCGAGCAAGACACTAGTCCTACAGAGCACCGCGCCAATCTGAAAAGTGGCAGACTGAAGAAAGTTCCGGACACCTCTTGGGCAAGTAAATAATTCAAAAAGGGTGCGTGGAGAACAGCAGCCACTAACGTATCTGATGAAACAGTACCTAAAACGGGATGCTTACTACAGAAGTATAGAAAGAGGAAGGAAACAAAACTGGCATTTTAAGTCATACGGGGGAGAGGGGAGACAGAAACTGGTATGTATGTAGGATTCCTTTAAAGGTTAGGAACAGACTAAGGGGAAGCTATTTAAATCGTGTCCTCGTACCACAATGCGTACCACAGTGCAAACGCGCGTGCGATCGCAAGGTTCAGCTTTCTCCGGAGCCTTTCCCGGCTCACAAAGCCACCGAAGATATTATAAAGGAAAAAAAAAAAAAGCCACCCATTGCTAGAATAGTTAAGGGAATCCAAACTTGTAAAGCAAGTGAAGTGGAGGCCAGACTAGGTGACTCAGATGCATGACTCAAAGCCGACACGGGGCTGTCAGCTCCCGGAGGCGGGGGGCACCGCGTCTGTCACATTTCAGGAAAGTACCAGGCTCCGGAGGGCGACAGGAAGCCTCCCCGGCGCGTGCGTGAGTGTGCCAGGGCGGCCTCCGCCCGCCGCTCCCCGCCACGCGCCCACCGCCCCGCCCCGCGGGCCAGCCCGACCCTGCCTTCCGCGCCCCGGGCACGCGCGCCGGGAGCCGCACGGGACGAACACCTGTCGGGGCCCAGCTCCCCGAGATTTAGGGCGCACGCCCAGCGCCCGGGGGTGGTAGGGGAGCGCGTTCTCGCGAGGTTTAGGAAATTTCCCACGGCCCGTGTTGTGTCTGAGGCGAGCGGTGGAAGGCGGTCGGAAGGAGGTGTAGCGTGAGATTCAGCTGCCCGCATTGCGCACATGCGCAGTGGCGCGAGCGCGCCGCGCCAATCCTGCGGCTCTTCGGAGCGGGTTTCGGGCGGTCTAGTCCAGTTTTCCGGGTTTTGTGGCTCCCGGCGGGAGGCCGGGCAGGAGCTGGGAATCTCTTGGAAAGCAAAGGGCCGGGAGGGGGAGCAGGGAGGATGGCAGGTAGGGGAGGGGAGGGGCAGGGCTCGGGCCTCCACCTGCTTAGGAGGTGTCCCGGGCCAGCAGCGGGCGACAGGGTCAGGCCACCACGGGAGGACCTGCTTCTAGGCAGTCACCTACACCCTGCAAGCTGGCTGCGGCCATGAGTTCCTAGTTAGCCGGAGCTCGGCGGGCGGACAGCTCGCTCCCAAGTGCCTGGGCTTGGAGTGTGGCTCGTAGTGGTGGTGGCACTGGGGAGAACCATTCGGGGCTCTGACGCGTGGGTGCAAGGTGGACATCTGGGGGTGGGGGGTGCCTCGGCCAGAGGCTGGCCTCGGGATGACCTCATCTCGCCTCGGGGAGAAGCGGCGAAAACCACATAGCTTTTAGCGTGCAGAGCTCTGGAAAGGGTCAGGCCACGCGGTAAACATGCCGGTCTCACCACGTGTGCGGGTGGTGCGGGAGCAAATGAATGGAGATCGTCGCTGGGCAGGTCCCGGGGACCGGATCTCCGCCGCTCCCGCACCTGATACCGAGATTAGCATAAGGGAGGTGTCCTGCGACCGTCTGAATGAATGAAAAGGGCTGGGAACCCGCAGCGAGCGGGAAGCCACTTGGAAAACACCCACTTGAGGAGGCGTCTCATCTAGGCCTGTGACACGCTCACATTTTCCCAGGACCCCTCCTCCCGGCCCGTGGGCCCCGCCTCCTGACCCCTCTAGTCCTGGTCCCCGTAGTAATGCCCTCCGGTTTTCCTCAGTCTCCACGTACGTCCCCGAGGGCGCGTCCCAAAACCCGGAGAACCGGAGCGCTCCCCATGGACTACACGGAGGGCTCGCCCGCGGAGGAGCGGCCTGCGCATGCTCCATCGTCGGGGTAGGTTTCCAGGGAAGGCAGTGAACAGATCCCTCAGTCCGCGGGCGGCGCGAGGTGGCTGGCTCCTGGCGGCGGCGAAGCGGGGAAAGACGGCGCGGGGGCCGGGTGGCAGCGATCAGCGAGGCCGAGGGAAGGGGCGGGGGAGAGGAGCAGGGAAAGGCGGCGGGGGGAATCTCGCGAGGGTTGGAGTTTTGGCGAGAGTTTGTGGAAGATGGCGCCTGTTGTGACAGGGTAAGTCTGAGGGGGCAGCGAGCGCTGGGAACCGGGAAAGTTGCGGGCGTCTGACCGCCCGCGGCAGGCGGCGGGCCGGGGCTGCGCGGCGCGCCTGGGCTCTGGCGGCGGCGCGGGCGGGGACGCGGCCGCGCGGGGTGGTGCGGGACTCGCCGTGCGCCGCGGTGGAGCGGGCTCCGGCGCGTGAGGACGGGCGGCGACGAGGCCGGCGGCTGCGGGCGGAGTGCGGCCGGCGCGCGGGGCCGTGGGCACCGTGCCCGCCGCGCGCCCCCCTCGGCGGGCCTGGCCGGGATCCCAGCGCAGCTTTGTTCCCCGTGGCCCGCGTCGCCTGTCCGCCCAGCCGCTGCCCTGGGCGCCCGAGCGCTTTGTCTCTGCGCGCTGCCCCCCGCGACTCTGCCCCCGGCCCTTTGTTTCGCCGCCTTAGGCTCTCTGTGGGAGCCGCTGCGCGCCCCGCATCCCGTCTGCACCTCCACTCCGCTGTCCCTCCTCCCGTGCCCCTTTGTTGTATCCCTCTCCTCAGTAGCCGGGTGACCTGCCACAGCCCTGGCACCAGATTCCTGCCGTTCTCTTTCTTCCATTGTCTTTCTCGTGTGTATCCCCTCTCACCTTTTTCTCTTTGGTCCTTAGTCACCCCCCAGGGGCTTTGTCTCCCCTATGTAGTGTCTCATTCTCTTACCATCCCCTTCCCCTCGCGTCACTGCTTGCTTGATTTATCCACTGCCCACTGTGCCTGTCTGTTGAACTGTCTCAGCCCCGGGGACTCCATCTGGTGCTTCTAAGTGCACACAGATTCTCGGGTTTGCTTTTGTTGTTTGAGTCTGGGAGATGCTCGGGATACTTAAGTTTACTCCTTCGCGCCCCTCCTTTCCTCCGCACCCCTTTCTCTCGGGATCACACCCCTACCCACCCCTATGCGCCTTTTTCTCTTGGGATTAAAACGACCCCACTTTTCTTTGCCATCTTTCTGGGCCCGTGATTGTTTTGCCTGGTAACAGTAGCGCTGGAAAAGGATCTAGATTTCTTGATGGTTATTGCGCTCCCATCCTTGGCTTCTGGCGGCCCAGGCCAAGGGCATCCGCAGTAGCCTTGCACCTGGGTTACCTGAGGGTGGATGGGAGGGTGTATGTTAAGACTCTTGGAAGTAGGCTCAAAGGGGCTTTTTTTTTTTTTCCCCCTATTGGCGATGGAGAATAGTTTCAGTTATTCGCAGTGGATATGCGTTTGATGTGAATAGGAGGTGAGTGAATTCTGATGTTGAAAACTTGTGAATGTTGTAGTGGAGAAGTTTATCTTTTTTTCAGGAATCTGTATCTACAGTTTTAGTTACTTTTCTACTCCTCCTTTATAGGGAGGAGACATCTGGTTTGGGAATTTGATCAATGGCTTGCTTCATAATTTAAATGAGTTTACCATTTATGATTGTTTGAATTTGTAGTTTGAGTATGTAGTTTGTGCTTTTTACATCTGTGGATGTGTGGCAACTCCTATTCCGACGCTGGGAATCAGGTGCCAAAGAGCAGAGTGTGGTTTTAGTTTGATGAATACTTCTTTGAGGATTTTTGTGGAATACATTAATTACAGGCAGTCAAAAGACTGGTAGCTTTTAGTTTGGTTTTCTTAAAGGTACTTCCTTATGTTACAGGAGCATTAAGTTGTTTTCAGCTCTTATTGTTATGGTAATGTTAAAAGCTTGGGTGGTGGCTGGGGGTGTGGTGTAGGATATTGTATACTAATGGCCTGAATTATTGTATCCGTTGAAATTACGTCGGGATTGCTAATACTGAATTTTTTTCCTACTAGTTGATCACTACTGTTAGATACTTTACCCCTAAAATCATGTGCAGCTTCAACTCTGTATAAAGTTGTACACAAAGAGCTGTTGATGAGGACATAGAAGATGAGATCTAAGGAATGTTGGCACTTTGGAAAGCTTTTTTAAAAAGTGGTTATTAGAATTTATAGACTGAATACTTTTAGTGTAAACCACATTTTATGGACAAGACATCAAGTTGTGAGAATTTGCATTTGTCTCATACTTAGCATATAACTCGAGGTTAAAATTGGGCACACACTGGTTCTGATCGTGAGCACAGGGCAAATGCTGCATAATAATGCAATGTAACTTGTTCTGATTTGTGTGTTTAAGAATGATCACAAAGACACCATAAAGTTAGCTCTGCAACTTGAGTTGTGTTGTTTCTAAGCATGTGAGAGTTTTTTATCTTACCCAAAAGGCTGAGGAGTGTAAGAATTTTCATGAAATAAAAACGGCGCCTAAACTTAGACAGCAGGGCATTTGGAAGTATAAATGAACAGTGGCTGGGAAACATCGAGTATTGATTATTTGAACTTCAAGCTTACTACTCCAACATGTTTGCAGGGAATTGTTCTGTCATATACTTCTAGGCACTCAGTTTTAAACAGTTAAGTTTATATAAGTTACTTCTTGATGTATACTCACAGACTTCTATGGTCTCTTAAATGGATAAAATAAAAAAAGTAAAAAGCTGCTATCGCCAGATGTAATTCATTAGATAATCTTTGGCATTATGGATGAGTCTGGCGTTAGAAGAAAATGGTTATGTTTTAAAGGTCTTGCATGTTTTAATTCTGAGGTTCACTCAGTTTTAGAAATAAGACTTGGCTTGAAAGCAAGCACTATTTTGCATTTTGCTTCCTCCTAATACTAAATTCATGTTATTTCAGCTAGGGGCAGTATTTTCTCATGGATTGACTAAAAATTGTTATTTTTGGCGTTTGGCTTTGTGATTATTTCCAAGATATTTTGTTACCTCTGCCAGCTTCCTAACTGTGCAGAATGGGAATGGAATAACTTGCCACATCTGTAGAGGTTCACCCTAGGATTTGCAGAGCCCCCTTGGATGAACAGTGTGCTGGTCTAGGAATTGTTACTGGAATGAGCTGATGTGAAGTAGGTCATATTTTATAGGAAGTCAAATAGGAGGTTATGAATTAAGTTCTTGGCAAGTTACAGGAGTGACAGTGGAATGAAAGAAAAAACCAACTATGTATTATTGTAGTTTGTATAAAGGATATAAATTTAGAGGGAGAGAGTCAAGCAAAAACAAGCTTGTGTAAAAGATGGAAGATATATCAAATTAACACATTGTAAAATTATGGAATGCCCTTTATTGATTTCTGTATGTAGTAATACTTTATTTTTTATATATTTTAATTTTAAAAAAATTTATTGTAATACTTTTTAAAAGATAGTAAAAAGGTTTTTTTTTTGCACTCTTAACCTGAAAACTTTTATATCTGCCTTATATTTTTTGATGTTTTGAAGAGTAATTTCTGATCACTAATATCTGTAGATACTTACTGATGAAACCCATTGTTCCTTTATTTTGATAGTTGATAGTCAAGTGTCATCTTGTTCCCCAAAGTTTTGGGTTTCCTCTCTCAGTAACCCTTTACTTCTGAACCTTTGAGACAGGTTGCACCATGCAGCCCAGGCTGCCCTGGTGCTTAAGATCACCAGCCTATGCTTCTCAGTGCTGGGATTATTTGTGTGTTCATAGCTGAGCCTGTCCTGTTTTTCTAATTACTAAGAACTGATAGTTTTACCTCCTGAGGAACCCCTTTAATCTGTGCTGACACAGTGCATGCTGGCCCATTTCTTCTCACCCATTTTACCACAGGCCCCTTTTCCCTTCTAGATTCACCTCTAGATTCTGTAGCTTCCCCATGGCAACAGCAGTGTTTCTGAACAGTTTAAAAAGCTTTCAATGGCTCCCCCTGCAGCCTTCACTAGGAGAGGCAGCAGCGAGAGGGCTTTGAAGTTCTATTTGCTCTGTGCTGGGTTCCAATTCTGTTTTTCTTTCCCCTTAGATCTCTGTAATATTATCAAGCTGACCTATCCTTTCCTCTCCCAACAGTCGCAAGGTAATTATTCCCAAGTTAAAGGGTTGTGACCGT
The DNA here is from genome assembly GCA_036184795.1 of Tokudaia tokunoshimensis. Lineage (NCBI taxonomy): Eukaryota > Metazoa > Chordata > Mammalia > Rodentia > Muridae > Tokudaia > Tokudaia tokunoshimensis. The sequence goes on along the minus strand of BTHU01000014.1, from coordinate 53,030,660 downwards.
TAAATGAAATAATAGGTGAAGGTGTTTAGTATATTCAAGGCACATAGTGCTTTAGAAAAATCTTTGCTATCGTAGCAGGTTCCTCATAGCTAATTCATGATGCCTTTTTCAACTAAATTGTCCTTCCTTCATCTTAATGCTCATATTTAAGAACTTGGAGTTCCAACCAACATAGGCCCAGCAGTTTAATACCGCCCTGAATTTGAAATACAATATAGGTTATTCTTTGAGACTGAGGTCAAGGAATAATCTAATCAGATATATCGGGCTAAGTTCCATGCTGCTGGTATGTGTCATGATTGGTTTAATTTTTGTATTGTTTTATTTGTTTTGGTGCTTTTTAAAATTTTACTTTTGTTCTCTGTGTATCAGGGTTTTGCCTTTCATATATGTCTTGTGTGTGAATGTCAGATCTACATGGGAGCTACATACAAGTTGTGAGCTGCCATGTTGGTGCTAGGATTTGAACTTGGGTCCTCTAGGAAGAGTAGTCAGCATCCCAACCAATGAGCCCCTGGTATAATTCTCTAGGAAGTATGTTACTAAGTTGTAGTGTAATTATTATACTCAAGCCATTTCCTTTTAATCATTTATATATTATATTCACAAGTGTGCCCAATACTTGATAGTCAGAAAAAATTTTAAACAGATTTACATTACTTTAAAACATGAATGTAACATGGCTATAGTCTGAATTTAGTATATATAAGTTACTCTTGTAATAAGATACTCAGAGGGGGCTGGAGAGATGCCTCAGTGGTTAAGAGCACTGACTGCTCTTCCAGTAGGTACTGAGTTCAATTCCCAACAACCACATGGTGGCTCTGTAATGGCATCTGATGCCCTCTTCTGGTGTGTCTGAAAAGAGTGACAATGTACTCACAGTCAATCAATCACTCAATCAATCAATCAATCAATCTTTTTTAAACAAAGATACTCATCAATCTCTAGTTTATGATTCTGTTAGGGAATTGTTGCTAATATACCTAAGGAAATTGGTGTTTTCAGCCTCAGACTGTCATTACATAGTATTAGAAAACATAATGAGATTCATAAAAATACCTTTTATACCATAGAAAACACTGCCATACATTGTTTGTCCAATAATGACAAGTGTACATTCCACATTGTGATTTTAAGTGGTTGTTTATCAAGTAGCTCTTAAGAGGTTATTTACATTTACTTACTTAATCAAAGACAAGACTTTTGGCCCGGGAGATAGCTTAGATTTTAGTGCTTAGGATTCATGAATATCAAATGCTGGCATCCCAACTTCGGGGAAGTTGAGACTAGATCCTTGGAGCTCTATTGGCCAGTCATCCTAGTCACCTTGGCGAGAGGTTTCAGGCGAGAGAGAGAGAGAGAGAGAGAGAGAGAGAGAGAGAGAGAGAGAGAGAGAGAGGGGGGGAGAGGGAGGGGGAGGGGGAGGGAGAGGGGGAGGGGGGAGGGGGGAGGGGGGGAGGAGGGGAGGGAGGCAGAGAGACAGACAGACCCTGACCCTGTCTTTTTTTTTTTTGTTTGTTTGTTTGTTTTTGTTTTTTGTTTTTTGAGACAGGGTTTCTCTGTGTAGCCCTGGCTGTCCTGGAACTCACTTTGTAGACCAGGCTGGCCTCGAACTCAGAAATCCACCTGCCTCTGCCTCCCAAGTGCTGGGATTAAAGGCGTGCGCCACCATCGCCCGGCCTGACCCTGTCTTTAAAAAAAAAAAAAAAAAAAAAAGATGGATAGTGCCTGAAGAATGACAGCAGAAGTTGTCCTTTGACTTCCTCACATATTTACACTTAGGAAGACACACCCTTGTCTGTAGCCCACGCTGGCTTAAATTCATGATCTGCTGGCATTATAGATATGTTACTACCAGGCCCAGCTAGTTCCATTTTTTTTTTAAGTGTTTCAAATTCTTTTTTTTTTTTTTTTTGGTTTTTCGAGACAGGGTTTTTCTATATAGTCTTGGCTATCCTGGAACTCACTCTGTAGACCAGGCTGGCCTTGAACTCAGAAATTCACCTGCCTCTGCCTCCCAAGTGCTGGGATTAAAGGCGTGTGCCATCACTGCCTGGCAAGTGTTTCAATTCTTAGATGCATAAAAATGTACATGAAACCTTAGGGCACTGTGTACTGCTTTGTTTTTTATCCATGCACAGACTCAAATTAATGATCTATAGGGAAATTCATATTTAGGAAAGATTGCTCACTGGTAATTTCTTCATCATTAATTGTAAAATAGGGAATTATGCTTTCGTTGTATTTACCTGCCAGGCACATTGTGACTGTTTTACATGTGAAATTATAAAGGTCTAATAAAACAAGGTGTGAGTGATTTGTAAATGGTAAAATATGGAGCTATTTTACTTAGTTTCCTTGATAGCCCTTCATGCACAAAACTCACCATATACTGTTCTATTGCATCCTGTGGTTTGTGGACCAAGTTTTAGGAAGGCAGCAGTGTGTTTAGTACATAGGGCCACAACCCTTGAGATATGGCTTTGACATTTTGAGCAGGCATATTTGGTAAATCACTGCTTCACTAGGGCTGTTGTCATTGAGTCACCCCCAACTTTGAGGTGTACTTCTTGTTGCTCATGGATCTGCTTGGACAACCACAATAACAAACGAAAGTTGACTGCCCAGCTGCTACTATCGTTCATACACTATCAGTAGTTCTGGATGCCTCTGAGAATCTGGCATTACATCATGATGTTGCTTATGCCTCATTAGGCCTGCTTTGGTGAATGAAATGATAGTCTAATGGTCTGAAAAATGTATTTTTCAAGCATACATAACGGATTTATGGGGATGGGGGTAGTGTAAGTGGCAGTAATTGTCTATCTGTGTAAATATTTGTGTAAATTTGTTGGGTTGACAAAATGCACAGAGGTACACATAGCATCTGTTCAGTCAGATTGGCAATCTCTCAGGCAATATTGGGTATAGTTAAACTATTTTAAGCTTGTATATAAAAAGAAAAGACAAACCATTTATTTCTTATGCATTGTAAGTTTCAAAGACATGAACTGAAAGTGCTGTCTGTATCTGATGTATGTGAGATAAAATACATTAACACTAGAAAAATCACTAATAAGATCCCTATATTCCTATAGTACCTTTTGTTGGCACTAGAGCTAATTTGCATTGTTAATTAGATGATAGTCTAAATTGCTAAAGTAGTTTCTCATAAAAGTCTCCTATGAAAGTATTACTTTCTGAACATGTTAGAGAGTGTAAGAGAAACAGACTGCATTATGAAGTATAGAGCTGGTGTTACAGGGTTTTGTAAAGTAACAGACTTATTTGCCTTAGAACAAAGGTATTGTCCCCCTTTTCTGCAAGCTCATGAAGGTCTTATTCAGGCATATTGATTCAAATCCTGTTTTTGGTTCTAGGTGTGAGGATAGTTTCCATGCCACAAAACCAGTTAATTTGGTACCAAGTTCTTAATCCTTACACCAGTTGGAGTAAGCAGAAACATGGAGGTCCCAAGACATGACGAGTAACTAGGGAAATGAAGCTAGGTTCTTCCCTTAATATGTTTCATTAATAAGTGTAGGAAAGGGACAGTTTAGATTGAGCACGTCTAAGTTAAGGACCCCACTGTGACAGTCTCCTAAAAGTGTCCTGCATGATTTAGTGACATGATTTAGTGGGAAGTATCAAGATAATTACAGTTAAGAGAAATTGTGGTCAAGACTGAGATGCATGTCTTTGTATAGTGTTGGTGTCATTGATTGAGAGGTGTTTATAGATAAAGATGGGCTTATACTAAAGATAGGTTTATAGTAAAGATAGGGAGTTTTAATTAAGCCAGAAGTGTAGTTTGGACTCTTTGGAGAAACTTGTCAAGCCAAGTGAGGGATTCAGAGACTAGGTGGAGGTTTTAGTTGATCCAAGGCTGGTTGTAAGCTGTAAAGTAGGTTGGAATTGGTGGTGATGATAAGGAAAGCATAAGGGAAAACAGCCTTTTCAAAGGCAGTGTACACGTATGGGGAACTATGGAATCAGTGTGTTGCGTGTCACTAAAGTAGATTGTAATGAACATGTTAAGTCTTTGTTGTGTTGGTGTGAGTATTAAATACAGTAAGGGATATAAAATATCTTGCACAGTTTTGGAAGTAGATGTTTAAGAAATAGTTTAGTTTCCCCCTTTTTGTAATGTGGAATTTTCAGATGGGAGGGGAATATGGAATATCAAAATGTTTTAAGTTATTTAAGAAATATCAAAATATTTTCAAGTTCTGACCATTTGCCTAGGAATTTCGTGAATTCATTGTTTTTAATTGCAGAGTAGTATTCCATTGTGTAAATATACCACATCTTCTGAATCCATTCCTCCGTTGAGGGACATCTGGGTTCTTTCCAGCTTCTGGCTATTATAAATAAGGCTGCTATGAACATAGTGGAGCATGTGTCCTTATTGCATGCAGGTAAAGTCTCTGGGTATATGCCCAGGAGTGGTATAGCCGAATCCTCCGGAAGTGTCATGCCCAGTTTTCTGAGGAACCGCCAGACTGCTTTCCAGAGTGGTTGTACCAGCCTGCAATTCCACCAGCAGTGGAGGAGTGTTCCTCTTTCTCCACATCCTCGCCAACAACTGCTGTCTCCTGTGTTTTTGATCTTAGCCATCCTGACTGGTGTGAGATGGAATCTCAGGGTTGTTTTACTACTCTGCAATTAAAAACAATGAATTCACGAAATTCCTAGGCAAATGGTCAGAACTTGAAAATATCATCCTTAGTGAGGTAACCCAATCACAAAAGATCACACATGGTATGCAGTCACTGATAAGGGGATATTGACCCAGAATTTCAGAATACCCTAGACACAATCAGCATATCAATAGATTTCTAAAAAGATGGAAGGAGAGACCCCTGGTCCTGGAAAGACTGGATGTAGGGGAACGCCAGGACAGAGTAATGAGAGGGGGTTGAATGGAGAAAAGGGGGAGGGAAGGGGGCTTATGGGACTTTCGGGGAGGGAGGAAACGGGAAAGGGGAAGTGATTTGGAATGTAAATTAAAAAAATAAAATAAAAAAAAAAGAAATATCAAAATACTCAATTATGCTTGTCTCTTGCTGTGACAGTTAACATCATTCTGCAGGTGTAGATTTGTTTGTGTTGATTATCTGTCTGTCTAATCTTTCTGTGACCTCCCAAAGGACTGGAGTTGTTTTATATGTCTCTAATAACACAGTCCCTCTCCCAGATTACTAGCTCTACGAATGGCTGTGCCTGAAAAGGATTTAATAATATGTAACACTTGCCACTAGGTGGCACTTGGTCTAAGTGATAAAGCTGGGAGTCTGCATAGATGATTTTCTACTTAAATGATACATATATAAACTTACTCTTGGATTATATTCACCATTCTGCATTTCTGGACTGTACTGTTTGAAATGGAATATGAAACCTATCAAATGAAAAACCCTGAGTGTTAAAAAATAGAAAACGGAACTGTTAGACTATGTCCCATAGATATAGCCTTTTGCAGGAGGCTTTTTTGTTGGTTAGCCTGTGGATTGCTTTAAAGGAGGAGAGTGGGCTGGTGTGTTTCTTAGAGAACTTGTTGGAAGGTGATGGAGCGGGGTCCGCCAGAACAATGGGGTATGAGGTTTTTGACCCACCTGTTCTGTGTTCTCATCACTGTTCTAGTCTCTGTTGTTCAGTAATATGCCTCATGATGGTAACTGCATCCAAAGTTGTATACATTGTGTATAGAACCTGTTAGACTCAGGTAACTTAAGAACTGGAAAAGATCTTACTAACTTCATGTTCTAAAATCCTCATTCGTTTTATCAGCCACGGGCAGCTTAGATAGTTGACTGGTGGTTAGGTTGAGAGGTTCAGTGACTGAGATCCTTTTCTTTGTGTGTGTGTGTGTGTGTGTGTGTGTGTGTGTGTGTTGGGGTGAGGTATATGCTTGTGCTTTCACTCTTTTTTTTTTTAATTCATGCCACTTAGTGATCTGTTACTGTGTCAGGTCCTTTATTTGTGTGGACCAAGATGCACGAGGGTTCTTTAGCCTTCAAGCCAAGTGGAGCGACACTACCCTCACTGCTGTGCAGTTGTCCAGTCTTCCTACTTTGCTGTCATCCTGTTTTTATTTTTGATTTTCTTTTTCTTTTGAAACAAGGTCTCAATGTATAGTCCAAGTTGGCCTTGAATCGATTATTTATCCCAGGCTGCCTCAAATCCACTGCAGTTCATCTACCTCAGCCTCCCTCTTGCTAGTACTACAGTCCTGTACTGCCATATCTTGTTTTTTTTATTGGAGACAGCAATTTACAATGTAAGTTTGGCTGGCTGTGAATTGCTACTGTAGCACAGACTGGTCTCCAACTTAGCCTCCTGCTGTAGTTTTTCCAACAGTGGGTTTATAGTCATGATTCCCACATCCAACTGAGGTCTTTTAGTCTTGATATTACTTAGGATGCATTTTCTATTTCTGACTGGCTAAAGTGGCCTCTTAAGAGTCTGGCCTTCATATTGCATACCTTCTTACTCATGGAGGACGTAATTCCTCCCGCCTCATTCCACTCCTCTCTACCATCTTAGAGTTTGCACTTGGCTATCTCTAGAAGAAGATGGAAGGGCAGAGGGTGAAAGAGAGACTTTTACACATGGAAAAACACTACAACTTAAAATTTTATGCTGAAAAGCTTACCGGCTTATAAACTTGATGTTGAACATGCACCCATTATTCTGATGTGTTTGCTAAGACACTACTCTTAAATGGATTTGTTAAATCTTTTGTGTCTGTCATCTCTTCTTATGCAGATGTCAAGGAAGTGGATTAAATTCATTCTGGCATTCAAAAATAGTGGCGATAGGATTTGGTAAATCATTTAGTCTAATCATGAATGCCATTATTTGACTAAATGGATTGCTGGTTCACTGGTGTAGTTCTTTTGTTTTTAAACAAACCTGGGTAGTTGTCCCTTATAAGGGTTGTTTCATCAATATTGGCATCCATTCTTTAACTTGGCCCTCTCTACTATATTCAGTGTACATTTTGCACACAATTTAGTGACATGTCATTTATTTAAACCTGTGGTTTCTTAGTTATAACTCCTGGAAATTGTTGGTTGGTAAATTAGGTAATTGTTAAATTATATAAGGACTCACTCTGAAGACCATGTTGGCCTGAACTTAGAGATCTGCCTGCATCTGCCTTCTGAGTCCTGGGACTAAAGGTGTGGACCAAATTTAAACCTAGATTTATCTGTTAGTTGTGTCTTGGCTCTTTACATAGTTACTTTGTGTATCTGAACCTTTCTTTTTCTTTCAAATTCCTGCCTGGCCTTGTGCCCTTGAGACAAGCATTCTACAGATTACATACTCCTGGAAGTGTTTCTTAAGGACTAATGTTGTATTAGTCTGTGCTTTATTCTTTTGCTGATTGGAAAAATTTTACAAAAAATTAAAAACTAATATAAATGTATCTTACAGAGTGAGCCATTGTAGTTTTATAATAAGAAATAACTTGTTAATATTCGTGTGTATATTCTTTAATGCAAATATTAACATTTTATATTAAAAATGTCAACAGATAACCATCAATATTAAAAAGATGGAGGGTGGGCTCAATAGATGACTCAGTCGTTAAGAACACATGTTATTGCTTTGGACCTGGGTTTGATTCCCAGCATCCATAGGTAGTTCCGGAGGTCGGTGTCCTCTTCTGGCCTTCATTTGCCCCAGATACAAGGGGTGCACTAACATACTTGTAGACAAAACATCCAAACATGCAGTAAAATAGTAGTAAAAAGATCAGGGAGTTGACAGAATCCTCAATACAGTCCTAAAGTACAGGTGACATCTTTTTTTTTTTTTTTTTGAGTGTTTTCATGCTGCTTGTAGGAACAAGGAAGTAGTTCTGGGTTTAAGTAAATTGGGTTAGAATACTTTAAAGAATGACGATAGTATTCTTTTCTATTAGATTGCTATGAAAGTAAACCTTCCTAGAAACTCATTTAAAGTTATATTTGATCACATAGTGTTTATAATAAGAGTGCTGAAATAGCAGAATTTATTTTTAAACTTTCTGTTTTTAAAAAAAAAAAGCCTAAGATGACAATGTCAGGCACTCTAACATGCTGCTTCATTAGATAATGCTTTTCTACTTTGTGTTTTCGGATTCATCCCCTCCCTCCAAATCCCCAAATAATTTATTTTCTACCTACAGACCAATTTCAAGTCTTGTAATTATTGTGTATAGTTACAGGATGACCTTGGGTAAAAGTGACTGACTTGCTTTGCAACTTAAATTTTCCCTCTTGGGAAATAGAGAAAAAAGCAAGTTCTGGCAAGGACCAAAAACTACAACATGAGGCTGGCTCCGTGGAATCGCTCTTGTCTGCCTTTTCACCTTTTATTTCAGCGGCAACAGCTGCTGCCCTCTCCTTTGAGCACGGTCTCCTTTATAGTCCCTACTTATTAGGTGTCAAGATCCAGGGATGCATGCATATGTGTGGGCGCACGGGTGTGCCTGTGTGTTGGTTGCTTTTATTGACTACAATGCCTTTATATCCTTGACTGCAGCAAACGCTATCGCTTGCTTGTACATGAGCTTTCCTTTGATATTCCTCTATTGTCAAAAATATTAATTTTCCTTGTCTCCTTTGCTTTATTTATTGTGCTCTGTCTGTTATTACTTTTGGTGCTAGAGCTGTATTTCTAAAACTCCTGTTGTCTTCTCTGAAAAATGACTTTGTTGTCCACCAGCTAGTCTGCATGCATCTATATCCGCCAGCTATCTGCTTTGTACCTGCATCTGTGTCCACCATCTGTGAGCTCCACACCTGCATCCGTGTCCACATCTGTGAGCTCCACACCTGCATCCGTGTCCACCTTCTGTAAGTTCCGTACCTGCTGCCGGCCTGCCTTCCTCCGACCCTCCACTGTTCCCTGGGAAGTATTATCTGCTGACTCCTGTCTTTATGTCTCTCTCACTTCCTTCTGTTTTTTCTTGTTTCGTTGATGACCTGATCTTATTCTTCCAGGTGTCTTACTCCTTCCTTACTGCAAGTGCCATATTGAGGTCTGCCTCATCCTGCAGTTAGACTGTCACTGTCTTAACTACCCTAACTCCCCCTACTGTCATCCTGTAGTCTATGGTTCCTGGCATTTTGTTCCTCTGTTAGCATTTTGGGGGTTATAGGGATACTTGGTAACCTAGTTTTATTGTGAATTGTATCCATGGATTTTGATTTGGCTAGTCTAGTTGCTTCCTCTTTTGAGAGATTATAAAATTATATGACTGTCACTTCCATCCTAAAGTTTTATTTTGAGTTTTTAAAAGACATCAGACATATATATTAACTATAAACCAAATTGCTGTGGAGTATATAGTTTTTCTATACATGTAAGTTCTAACCCTCAGTGATAATATGCTAAATGTCAGTGGGATAAGTTTCTTTCCAACCTGAAAATTATTTTATTATTATTATTTTGAAATATTTTTGATGCATTTAGTATAGGTTGTTGTTATTATTATTGTTTTGAGACAGGATCCTCCTGTAGCTCAGGCTGACCTGAAGCTAATGCTACCTATAGTAGTTTTGAACTGGCCTCAGTACTTCACCATTGCTGTGATTACGGGGCGAGCCACCATATCAGAGTGGTTTTGACTCTTCAAAGTTTGAGTATACTTGTGTATGTGTGTTAAGTTCAGCATATCTGGTATTCATAATACTACAAAACTAATAAAATGCAACCAAGAAAAGCTATAGTCCTAAATTAAACACAGTAACATTTAAATGTGTATGAATCCTTTCAAACTTAAAACATTGGAGTTTCCCAGTTCCCCCAGGTAATACATGTACTGAGAAGTGAAAGGAGCTGTAGAGCCCCGCCATGTAGATGGCCCTTGCTTACAGTTTGATGCTGCAGTCTTCCAGACTCTAGCATGTATCGATATGCATAGGTGATCTTCTCATTATGTGTTGTATTAGTCCTCACTTCTGTTGCATAAACTGGACAGTATTAAGTAGCACATTGTTGTTCCCCTTGGATCATTAAACAGCATTCCATGTGTTGCTGTGGGTGTGGGAGGTGTGCTTGCCCCTTGTTCATAATGGCTGCTTGGAGGGCTTTCTGGCTATCTTATCTCTTCACATAAATATTGATGATTGTGCATGTATGAAAATGAAAACATGGTGGAATTTCTGCTTTTAAACTGTAGTTATTGTCCATTTACATTTTATTTATGAGTTGCATTTATAAATGTATTTTTCTGTTGAAGTCTTTTTTTTCTCAGTCTGTAAGAACTTTTATATTTTCTAAATGTAACAGTTAAATTACTGTAAGTACTAGAAATTAGGACTCAAGTGTGATTTTTTTTTTAAATTTTAAGATAAAATTTGTAACATATAAAATAAAGCTTTCTTATCTTTTCTATGTAGCTATTCCCAGCAGTTTTTTTAACTTTTTAAATTGAAAACATTTTTATACAATATTTTTGATGTTTTCCTTTCCCCTAGTCCTTCCCAGATCCTTTCTATATCTCTCCCTACCCAGCTTTATATTTGTTCTCTTTCTCTCTTTAAAACAACGAAAACAAGAAACACACAAAGTCCCACAAACATGGAAATCAAAACAAATATGCGATAAGACAAAACAAAAAGCCCAACAAAGCAAAATAAAATAAAATATCCATAAAAATACCATTGAGTTCATTTTATGTCGGCTAGTGTGCTCTGTGAGGACACTGGAGACAACAGCTTTTGTCTTTCCTCCTATGGGTATCAGCTGTGCAATAAATAGCCTTTTGGTGAGGGATGGAAGCCCATGTCTGCTTCCCCGTCCCAGTGCTGGGACCCCTTCTGGCTTGAACCTGTGCAAACTTTGTGCATGGTGCCTCAGTCTCTTAAGTTCATCTATGCATCAGTCCTACTGTGTCTAGAAGACAGTATTTCTTTTGAGTCACTCATCATTTCTGGCTCTTCTTCCTCAGAGATCTCTGACCCTTGAAAGAAGGGGTTTGATGAAGGTATCTCATCTAGGACTGTGCTTCAAAGTCTTTCATTCTCTGCACATTGTCCACTTGTGAGTCTCTGTGTTGGTCCTCATAAAGGTTAATTTTTACTTGTGTGTGTGTGTGTGTGTGTGTGTGTGTGTGCATGCAGATGAGGAGTCCATAAGAGGGCTTTAGATTTCCTGAACCTAGAGTTATGGGCAGTTTTAAACTGCCTTGAAGTGGGTGCTGAATTTGGGTCTTCTGCAAGAACAGTCTGTGCCCCTAATCACTGAGCCATCTTTCCAATCTCTCTGGTAATTTTTTAGTTTTGCATCTCAGTATGTGTTTGGGAGGCCATTTGTGGAAAGAACATAAGCTAATAGTCACGAGAAACATTATGCTCACCCTATTGGTTATGGCATGCTAAGGAGCTAAACGATGCCTCTAACCGCATGTAGTAAATTAAAGGCATTGCCATGAAGAATTATTCAGTATACTCATAGTTTTGTACTTTAGGTACCATTAATTACTTTTTGTTGTTTTCAGACGGGTGGGGATCTTTAATGTAGCTTATCCTAGGCACAGACTTATGTGCCACCGTACCTAATTGGCCCTCTTGGTCACAGTGAAGCAGTTTTAGTGTCAATTTTACTTAAAACTGTTGTATACATGTCATTTTTAAGTCTTTGCTGTTGAACTTGGTTGTTTTTATAAGACAGCAAGCAGCTGTGGATGTGGCTTAAAAAACTGATGAGCCTCTATAGTGATAAGCCGTTGTGGAGCCGTGAAAGGCTCCTTACAAACTGTAGCCACAGCTGCTGTGAATTCTGTATTTGTGGTTTTGGAGGGGGCACAAATCAAGTGTGTTTCTGCCTTGGTCATCTTAATGTTGGTCCTTTCTTTGCTACTGAAGGAATTTGGAACATTTGCTTGAATGTTTTAATGCTTTTTTCTCTTTCTCTAGATATAGACTGATGTGAGGGTCAGAAATTTTATGGGAATTGTTTCTGTCATCTAGTAGTGATACTCAGCTGCCGTGTGACAGCATTGTGTCCACTGCAGCGTTGTGGACATTGAGTTATTTGGAACAGAATATTTTTCTATTTGAAAAGAAAATCATTGTAATGGCTAAAAATAACTTTCTTTGCCTCAGAGATTGAAAGATTGGAGTTTTACAATGATATTTAAAATCAAAGTAATGATATATAAATTAAATAAAATATAAATAAAATATCATTACACATATACATACACATATTCTATTTATGTCAAAATAGACAGTTTTCCCAAACAAAAAGATTCTTAGTGCTTGCCTTTAATCCCAGCACTTGGGACACAGAGGCAGGAGGATCTTTATGAGTTTGAGGCCAGCCTAGGTCTACAGAGGGAGTTCCAGAACAGCCAGGAATACATAGAGAAACATTGTTTTGAAAACCCCAAACAAACAAACAAGAATCCTAGACTTAAATCTATCAACATATATGTCTATCTATCTATCTATGTATCATCTGTCTGTTTTTGAGACAGGACTGGCCTGTAACTCACTATGTAGTCCAGGCTGACCTCTGTTTCTGCCTCTAGAGTACCGAGATCAAGTGTGTGTAGCCATACTATCCACCCTTCTAGAAAAGGCACACACGCGCATGCACAGGACTATGCCTGCAGTTTGAAAAGCCTTAGACCATATGTAAAGTCAGAGCTTAACATGATTTCATGCTGTAAAACTTTAAGTACTGAACATATTCTGAGAACAGGTTATAAAGGAAAATAGAGATGATAATTACCTAAATAGCTATCTTAATTTTTGGTATGCTTAGCCTTGAACCTATTCTTGCACATGCTAGCTAAGCACTCTTGTCATTAAGCTGTACCTTCAACTCTTCTCCCTTCCCCCACTTTAAAAGATTTATTTATTTCATGTATATGAGTGCACTGTAGCTGTCTTCAGACACACCAGAAGAGGGCATCGGATTCCGTTACAGATGGTTGTGAGCCACCATGTGGTTGCTGGGATTTGAACTCAGGACCTGGAAGAGCAGTCAGTGCTCTTAACCGCTGAGCCATCTCTCCAGCCTTTCCTTTTCTTTTTAAGTAAATAAAAAAAAAAAGTCTATTTTATACTTTCCTAGTAGTTTAAAGCGTTCAGACTAACATTTGATGTTTCATTATACAGGACATATTTCCAGAAGGATTTTTATTCCTTATAAAAAAGAACAATTTTTGTGAATTGTAGTTATTAGATACAAAAGAATTCCCAGTGAGTTATGGTATGCTTCATTATCAAATTTTAGCAGAGCGGTTATAGACTAGCAATGAGAATAATTAGCCAGAAAATATTAGCAGGGTAGAGATCCCTTTGTGTAACATTTAACTTTAATTTCCTGGCCAGTTTATATGAATAATTAAAACTTCTGCAGCATTTGGGATGTGCAGTTGTGGTTGATTCCCTGAGCTCACTAGAGAAGTTGAAAATACGGTTTCCATCAAGCAGGTGGCTTTCCCATTGCTGTTCCTGAGCAGTAAGTACCTCCTGAAGTTCATGTTTGAGTTGGGCTATTTCCTAGTTTCACCAACTCCGTACTTTGGAATGCCTGGCAACGGAATATGATGTAGATGAGTGCTTCCCACAGTTGGAGCCGTGTATGCTTAATCACGCTTCAACTAATGGGCAAATACTCTTCTTCAGTCCCAGGATATTTATTCTTTCTTCCCCGTCATCCTTTCAGGAATTTCTTAGCTGCTTGTTCAGCCTTTTTACTTTCATCACCCCCCCCCCCATATTGTTTTAGACAGGGCCTTTCAATTAATTAGCTTCAGGTAGACTTTGAATCTGGGAGCCTCTTACTACCTCAGCTGGGATTATAGGCCTATTGCTGTCAGTATGCTATTTTCATTTCCACTTAGTTAGATGACAACTTCTATTTAGTTCTTTGAGGGTGGCTTGTGATAGAATTAAGGCAGGCTTCATTGTGCTGGGGGAGACTTTCAGAATGCAGCCATGCTGGCGTTTACAATTACAAAACCGTCTTCTTTTCAGTTCATAGTAAAGCTTTTTTTGGTTTCTCTGTATAGCCCTGGCCATCCTGGAACTCTTTCTGTAGACCAGGCTGGCTTTGAACTCAGATTTGCCTGCCTCTGCCTCCTGAACACTGTTATTAAAGTTGTGTGCCACCACCGGTGGGCTTATAGAGATTTTACTTGCTAATAATAGGGTTACTTTCCTAGTTTTCAATCTACCATTGGAAAATTTTTAAAACCAGAAATTTGGGATATCCATATATATTTGTGTTCTTAAAAAATCACTCACTAAGATTCTTACTAACTTACTAACATTGTAGACTTGATAATTGAAATAGATCTAGTGGTGTTTGAGATAGTACAAAGATGAGTTGTATCTTGGGGAGAGAGGGTAAGGTTTTATTTTTCTAACATAATTAATTGGGCCAGTTCAGAGAGTGAGTACAGTTAAAGAACCCTTAAATTTGTCAGAAAGGGGGGAAATTCCAATGTTTTATATGGAGTCCAAGGGCTCATTGGTGTCACTTACCAGATAGGTGGCACTGACATAAATGGACAGTAGAGGAGGAGTTCAGTTAATGCTGGGAGAAGTTTTGGGTCAGTTGACTAAGAACTTGAGAATTGAAGGCTGATTCAGGAGAGCTAGAGAAGGTATTCAGTGACCAGTTATCAGTTATGTATAGGATTCCACCTTAAGAGAGAGGTCAAGATTTGAAAAACCTACTTGAAGGCTAGTAGGTAGTAATTAGACCAAGATCCTGTGGAGAACTAAGCAGAAACAGCTGGGAAGCGCCAGCATGCAAGGAGTGAGTAGAAACTGGTAATAATAACAGGGCAAGGCCTCAGCAGTGCAACACTCCAGAATGAGCAGAGGCCTTGCCTGGTCACTGGGTCACGTACTGCAAAGGGCAGGTGGGAAGCTCAGTGCCCATCAGATTTACGGCTTCTAAGAACCCAGAACCTGACAAGACAGTTACAGTAAAACGGTGACAACTGTGTAATTTGTGCAAGTTGAGGAATTGAGTCAGAGGAAGTAAACGGTAATGGCTCTGAGTGTGGAAGATGAAAGCTATGAAGTTGTGATGGAACCTTTTTAAAAAACAACTATAATTTATGTTGGGGGTATTTATTCTTTTGTACATCCATTTGGCTTTTGTTGCTTTTGAATAATATCTTGAATGCCATGGTAACTTCATCATATACTTTATATCACAAGATGATGTTTTGTATGTGTATATGCACATACCCATTTTAAGTGTGTGTGTGTGTGGGGGGGGTGTTGGTGGTAGTGCATGTGGATATAGGTTTGTGTTCATGTGAAGGCCAGAGGACAATCTCTGGTGTTGCTCCTCAGGAAACATCCATTGTTTTTTTGTTTGTTTTGTTTTTGTTTTTGAAACAGTCTGGAACTGGTCAAGTAGACTAGGACTGCTGGCCAGTGATCCCCAGGGATTTGCCTGTGTCCATTCCCCAGTACTAGGACACAAGCATGTGTCACCATACTCACTTTTTAGGTCCTTGTACCTACCAAACTGTTTCTCCAGCCCCAATTGCTATTTTTATGACTTCATCATTGGAACTCTTTTGAGAAAAGGTTTCTGCTGTGTAGCCCTGGCTGTCCTAGAACTTGATCTTTAGACCAGGCTAGCTTTGGACTCACCGAGATCTGCCTGCCTTTTCCTCCTGAGTGCTGGGACAAATGGTGTATGTCACCACTACACTGCCATCAGTGGAACTCTTAAAGGTTGTTTTTGAAGGCTTGTTTGATGCTTCTTAAAAGGATAAGTCAAAGATGGAAGACTCGAGGGCCCTCCCTCCATGTTAAGGACATGCATACCGTGGCCTTGGAGGCCAGAATAGGGCCAGGATCCTCTGGGACTGGCATTTCAGATGGTTGTGAGCCACACCTGGATGCTGGCTCCTCTGGAGCTACCTCTTCAGCCCCAGTAACTAGTCCTTTAAACCTTGTTGGTGAGAAAAAGTGCCCTAGCTCTAGAGATGATGGTACAAGTTTCTATATTGCATAAGCTCTGGCTTTATGCAATTGCACAGATCTTTTAGGGTATAATATGTTTGCAGAGTGAGATTATTGTTGATAGAGGATTTAAGATTTTTTTTTAAAGAAGTTACTACTTTTATTGTCTTGTGTCAACTTGACATAAGCGAGAGTCATGTGAAAGAAGGGGAAACCTCAGTTGAGAAAATGGCTCCATAAGATCATGTCACAGGCATTTTCTTAATTAGTAATTGATGCGGGATAGGGAGGCCAGCCTTTGGTGGGTGATGCTGTCCCTGTGCTGGTGGTCCTGGGATCTATAAGAAAGCAGGCTGGGGCTGGAGAGATGGCTCAGCTGTTAAGAGCACTGATTGTTTTTCTGTAGGTCCTGAGTTCAAATCCCAGCAACCACATGGTGGCTCACAACCATTCATAATGAGATCTGATGCCCTCTTCTGGGGTGTCTGAAGACAGCTGTAGTGTACTTACATATAATAAATAAATAATCTTAAAAAAAAAAGAATGTAAAAGTGGATATGCCAGCTTTATTTTAGAGTTCTAATATCTTTTGGCAATGTGCTTTCTGCAATTCCACCTAGAAGAGTCATTGATAAATATTTTTATTCTTGTTAACAGATCCTGTGTGCCTGCTGTATTTTAGAGCATGCCACATATGCTCACCCAGCATCGTTGAGCTGACATTCACGTGTTCAGAATAAACACGCTATTATAAACAGATAATATAGCACTTATCATTTGGCATTTATTAGTGCTTACTGTATTTTAGACTTTGTTAAACAACAGGTTTATGAGAGTAAAACCAAAAGTAGGATGTAAAAATTGGCATGAAAATGTATTTCTGTATCTCCTGAAAGAAGATGAAGTGAAACATCACATAAACATTTGCATAGGCTCTTTCATATTTATTAATATTACAACTAAAGTTGTTACAACTAAGGGTGAGAATTTTTAATGAATATTCTTGTTACTGTCTGCTATTTTGGACTTGGCTTTTACAATAAGTTTTACCTAAGCTAAGACATGCTGTTTTTTGTTAAGTATTTTGTTCTTTGAGAGTTTAAATATATAGCTCTGGGTGGCCTGGAATTTAGAGATCTGCCTGCTTCCTCTGCCTATGCCTCCTGACTGCTGGGATTAAAGATGTGCATCACCGGGCCTGCCCTTGGGAAGATATTTTAAAATGATCTTTTCATTTTCTTGTTTTAGTAGATTTTTAAACCCTTGATTGCAATAATTCTGCAAGAATTTTTCAGCTGTTATGAAGACTGCATAGAGTGTCTTGGTTTCTTGTTTGTGTTGTCCAGTTTGTTACCAAACATTGGCATAGGTCAACTTTTTTTTTTTTTTTTTTATCCTGCCAGTGGTTTTGGAATAAGTAGAGTTTCTTCTCAGATCTTGAATTGCCTAGGCATTTCCTGTACTGAATTGGTGAGGTTTTTGCTGATGTATGTGGTCTTCTTTTAGTGTCCTAACTATCTGAAGCTCTGTTTGTCCCCATTTTCCCATCTCTGTAACTTAAGAGCATAACTTCATCCTTTACATTCATTTTCCTTGCAAGGATAGGATTTGACCATTAGATAAGCTGAGGAAATGTCTCTGCATCTATCTTTCAAGGTCACCTTTTTGGGAAGGGGGTTGTTAGAAATACTAAAAAGAGAGCCGACAACATTCATCTGGCTTGCAGGCCACAGGGCCCTTCCCGGTACATCTCACTAGGTGGTCCCTCTGCTAGCCATCTCCAGCACGTGCCCCCCCCCCCCCCGAGTTCATCTCCGCTACCCACACCCCACGATCTGCCACCTCACCACCTAATTACCCGGTAGAAACAAGGCTTAATAGTTAACCAGTTAGATTTATGTATCAATAAAATCACAATTACAAGATGCCAATAAATAATTTCAGAGCCATTTGACAATGTTAAAGCCTTAACCCAGTTATTCTAACCTTTTGATAACACCATGTTGGACTCCATTCTCTTTCCCTCACCTGTGATCTAACCTCTCCGTCTCCCCTACTTCTAGCTCCGCCTCCCCTTTCCTGTCCAATCGCAGGCCTTCCACTGCCCTTATGTGATTGGACAGGGAAATTCCTGCAACAGAGATTCATAGTCACTTTTGATAGCTAAAATTTAGCAAAAGCTACATGATTTAAACATTTTCACATTCATTTTTATTATTTTTTATGTATGAATGTCTTGCCCATATTTATGTGTATGCACCCTGTGTGTGCCTGGTGCCTGTGGAGGTTAGAAGCAGGCATTAGTTCTCCTAGGACTGGAGTTGCCATTGTGAGCTGCCATTTGGGTGCTGGGAGTCAAGCCCAGATCCTCTTGTTGCAAAAGCAAGAGTGTTCTTAACCATTGAACCAGTTTTTTAGTCCCCAAACCAGGTAGTTCAAAGCAATGATAAAAGATCAAACGTATTATTTCATGAGAAAATTGGATTTCATTTGTAGGCACCAAGTTTCTGACTTCATTAAATATAATTGTTGTCATTCTATTGACTTATTAAATATGCATACAGACTCTTGGTATAACATAACATACAAGCTATTTATATGATTTTAAGTATAAAGCTGATCAGTTTTCACATGAGAAGCAATTATATAATTACATTACTATATTAGCTATGTTGAGAAATAAATTTATTTGCTTGACTTGGTTTCTTCTAGTTATTTCTAGAAAAAATTACTATAGCCATCCTAGGGTGGGTTTTATATTTGGGAATTAGATCAATGACTGTCCTATTGCTTTAGTCTTTGCTTTAGTCTTTTCTAAGATCTGTGTGGGTTAACAAATTAAAGATGGCATCAGAGAACACCAAGCTCTGTTGATGATGCATTAAGGGATGAAAACACAATACTTACTCTTGGATTAGTTTGATCAAAAATGAGCCGAAGTCTGAATTCTCCACTTCAGTCCCAGTATCTTCTGCCTAACTGCAGAATGTATTTATTCATCTATCTGGAATCTTGTTTGCTGTGTCTGTTCTTGCCTTGATGTCTGTCTATCCCTATGTCTATGTCCATGTGTCCTCATTGTCCCTCACAAAGGGCTTTGCCCTGAACAATACAGAAAACATGCATAGGAAAGGGATGAGGATTTCTTTACAGAATATGAACAGATCTTTATAAGGGAAGATACTTTACTGATCCCAAACTAACCAGGAAGCACTTGGAAAAATGAAACACCTGTAAACACATTTTCAAATTACATCCAGAAGTTGCTTACAACATTGATGACCAGTATTTGTTGTTTAAGGTTGCTTCCAACGTGTAAGCCGCTTCCAGCAAATGATTACCACAACACACACACACACACACACACACACACACACACACACACACACAAAATTTTGGGTTGGGGGCATAGAAGAGTACATAATTTAAGATGAAAGATGGTATGCATTAGCTGAGGTTGTCGAGGGTATAGTTCTGGCTGTACTAGAACTCACTTTGTAGGCCAGGCTGGCCTTGAATTCAGAGATCACCCTGGTTCTGCCTCCTGAGTGCAGGGATAAAAGGCATTTGCCACCATGTCCAGCTATAGTAATTTTCTCTTAAGGGCAGTTTAAACTTAAACCAGCTGAGTACACAATAGGATAGCAGGTTAGGTACATGTTCTTAAGTGATCTCAAGCTATAGTATTTATTGACTTTACTTTGAACTGTGACCTCACCAGTTCATCCTTTGGGATCAAGAAGTATTTTCATGAAGTTGTATCACTGCAGGCAGCTCATCTACATCTCCCCTGGTCCTAGTCTCTGACCTGTCAAAGGAGGGGTCAGGACTGTGTAGCGTGCCATTAAGTGTTTAGCATTGCACTGAACAGCACACACCAGCTCTAGAGCCGCTCTTTCTGCAGGATTGCATAACAGTTTTGTGATTTAGTAGGACATTCTGAAATTCTAGCTATAAAATTCTGTATAATTTCTACATGTGTTTTCTTCAGGCCAGTCATTTGAGTCTCCTGACCAATCATCTTGAAATAACTTAAATTGCTTCATGACAGTAAATGTATATATTCATTGATAAGTTATCAGTATTGTTTTGTGCTATACAAGTTTGCAATATTCTTTCTGTATTAAATTTACATCAAAGACATAGTAATAAATTCACATATTGCATTTTTGTATTTACTAAGAATTCACTGTCTTAATTATGAAGTATTTTTAATGTTTTGTATTTAAAAAGGTGGGTCAGAGTGAAGAGAAAGGCCAGATATCTGCTAGGGTGCTCACATAGCAACACTGAAGCCATTCTGAGGTATAGATTTCTCCTTATTTTACAGCACCTAACAAAGACTTCTGTGACCAAGCCCCACCTCCATACAAGCCCACTTCTACACAAGTCCTCCCTCCACATGAAAGCAAGCACTTTCTGTCCACGTGGCTGCTAGTTCAGTCTGTTCTGACACTTACCTTCTCAGATGAGGTGTTCGGACTCAGGTTGAGGATACAGTCTCCAAGACTGTTCCTTCCCCTTCAGACTCCAGGCACACGCTCTGGGTTGTTTGCCAAGCTGTGAATCAGCAGCACTCCCATGATCTTCTTTGAGTTCATTAATGTTCAAGAGCATTTCCTAGGACTGTGTGTGGGCAACACTAAATAGTGCTCATTGGTTGATTATGAAAGGTTTTATAAAGAATATTGATGAGTCAGATGAATAGGACAATAGGTAGAGGACACAATTAAGACACAAATTTGTGGGACTGTTAGAGAAACATCTGTATAAAGCAAGTGCTACAGTGGCTCCTTGCTTTTCTAAGTCCTAGAAAACAACAGTTTTAACACAGCAGTTAACACAGTGCACCTTAATAAACAAACACTTAAGTCCTTATTTATTTTTTGTTTTTAAGTTATTGAAATTATGAGACTATCAATTCAAATGGATGCATTATAGTTCTTCGGAACCATTATGATCTCAAAAGGAAAGGAGAATGATACAGATACACTGCTGAGGTGTTTTGAAGTGTTCCAAGCTGTTGACTTACCTTAACATGTTCTTGAAGTACCATGGCGTGGATTAAAAGGTATGCTTTTAGAAATCTCTCAGTGACCCAGTGGTCATGGGCATAATCAACAATTAATTCTATAACTTTTTTTTGCTTGTTTGTTTTTGTTTTTGTTTTTCGAGACAGGGTTTCTCTGTGTAGCCCTTGGCTGTCCTGGAACTCACTTTGTAGGCCAGGCTGGCCTCGAACTCAGAAATCCTCCTGCCTCTGCCTCCCAAGTGCTGGGATTAAAGGTGTGCGCCACCACCGCCCGGCTCTATAACTTTTTTATACTTTAAGATACTATAATATTTAGATCACACTTATGTTTATGGATATATAGTGAGGTTTTACTGTTAGAATCACAAGCTTTATAACCGACTGTTTCTTCCCCTCTTTTGACAATAAGTTTGTGGAGGACAGGGTAGGTGCTCTCCTTAGGTAATTGTAAAAGCTATAATTTCTTTCATCAAATAGTTTGGAGATAACAAGTAATTTTTTTTTCTGACCTTTTCTTTCTTTTTTTTTATTGATTATTTGAGAATCTTACATCATGCACTCTGATCACAGCCTTCTCCCAGGCCTCCCCCCCCATGTCCACCCCTTCCCATGTAACCCCTCCCTCTCAAAAGAAGAGGGGGAAAAAGTCTGTTTTGTATTGTCCATATACTCACTGGAGCATGATCAAGCTTGTAGTGACCATTCCTGCAAGGGAAGGCGAGTCTTTCCCTACCTGTGTCCCTGCCAGAGCCATCAACTATGGAGACCTGTGTGTATGTGTACGCTGTGGGGGGTACGTGTGTGGCAATGGTTAGGGGCAGTTATGTATTAGTCTATAATTATCCTAAAGTTACTATCGTAGACTAGTTCTCTGTAATGCTGTCATTAAACAGTGTAAGTTCTTTGTTTAGGGTACTAATGTTACCAAATAAGATGATTCTTTGGACTGTTTAGAACAGTATTACCTTTTATGGTTTTTATGTTCATAAAATTTAATTGCATGATGTAAAATTTATGTCATTATTTGAAATCTTCAAATCTAGTTTTTTGTGCTGTGGTTGGTTGCTCCTGAGTTTATTTTGTATATTGCAGTGAAGGAATTTGGGGGCAGCACTGAGCTTATTAATGTTTTATCAGATTTAGAATTATTTGTCTTTTCCAACATGAAGTAAGTGTTTTCATTGGAAAGATATAAACCAAGGACCAACAGGTTGAATGGAAACACACTGATGATACAGTCCATGGTTTCATTGGGTTGCAAATACAGGATCTCTGGCATGTTAGTAGCTAAGGTACTACTGGAATTTCCTTCTTGGAGCCAGGACAGCTGCTTCATATTAAAGTCTAGTTGGTGATGAAAGTGATCAAATCAGGATCCAAGGTAGAGTCATCTGGTTGTGAGCCAAGGCAGGCAGTCATTTCAGCCCACAAGCTCATGTCTGATAGCAAACAATACCACCTATCTACCTTCCAAAAAGATGTTCTCCTCTATAATGCTTTCAAGATGGTACTCAGCACCTTGTTTGCAAAATAGGTTTCTCTATGAATGAGCCTTGCTATACCAAGTCAAAGTTTTATTTCTGGCTTACACTAGGACTCCATTTGTTATTTTGTTTGAAGTCGAGAGATAATTTTAGTGCTCTGGCAAAGTTGGCAGTTTTTCTTCCTGGTAGAAAACTGGTAGGTTACAGCTTTAAGAACTTTGGAGTCTGTTCTCCTAAGTTTCATATTGAGATTTCTTTGTTATCTTGACAGGTTGTAAGAATAATCTGAAAAACACAAATTTACATATTAAAAGTATAGTATAATTTACATTTGATATTTAAATGATCACATGCATATGAAGAGTTGACCAATAGGAATGAGTGGTAGAGAGATAATTGTTAAATGTGAAATCAGGACTCTTAAGGTACAATATTCTATTCTGTTCTATTCTATTCTATTCTATTCTATTCTGAATCTTGTCGTTTTTCCAGTGAACTTCCTACAACTAAAACCCATCATTGATTGGTGTTTCAGATTGAGCTTTTGTTTGGCACTGAAGCCACCAGGAACTGGCAATTTGTCTGTGATGCTCTTACTTTGCTGGAGTAACTTTGATGTTCTCTGAAGTTCTTGTGAGTTGGATACTAGTGGGTCTAAAGGAGCAGTTCTCAACCTGCCTGGGGCTTGGACAACCCTTAGTCGCCTAAGTCCATCAGAAGACACAGATATTTACCATTATGATTTATAACAGTAGCAAAGTTACAGTTATGAAGTAGCAGTGAAGATAAGTTTGTAGTTAGGGTCACCACAACATGAAGAACTGTATAAAAGGGTCACTGTATCCGGAAGGTCGAGAACCCTGCTATAAAGGCTAGAAGGGCTTCAGTGTGTTACCGTACTGACAGAAAGAAAGTGGTGTGTTCCTTGCTAAGTGCTTTGCACTCATTAGCCATGCTTTACCTGGATTCTGCATTCCCATTTCACAGACGTGGAGGCTGATGTTAGAGAATAACTGAAAAGCACTGGGAAAACAGGGGCTTTCCTGGAGTGGAACTTGAAAGTAGCTCACTTAATAATTGAAGCATTTTCTTGACGTGAGAAGTGATTATTTATAGGGAAACTGATTGTGATCTTTTTCACATCCCACATAAGAAAAGCTGTAACCAACTAAAACATTTCCATATTTGGGATTGACCAGATTTGGTTTGTTAGGAGATGGTTTATAGCTATTGGATTCTTCATCATTCTTTTGCTTCCTTTGACTCAGTAGCTCTGACACTCCCTAAAACAGTCTTTTTCTCCTCTCTTTTGTTGCTGCTCTCTTGGTTCCAGTGTCTCTGACTCCTTTCCCTTTTTGTCCTTTCCAGGCCCACCCCACCCCCCATTATTTGCAGTTTAAACAAATGATTGCTCTGTATTCTTCTGTAGATTAATACTGTGAACATTGACTAAGATCAACCTTTGCATCTCAGACAGGTCTCTGGCAGGTCAAACAAGAAGTGAGTAGACCAACAAGAGTCAGTCACGAGGATGCTAGGAAAATACCATAAATCTTAAATCCTAGAAGATTGACCCAGGACAAAATACCTCCTTCAGAATAAGGAGCTTGTTGGCCTCTTGGTACTTCTTTTACCAAAGGCTGTCTTGGCCTGTCTTGCCACACACACTGTACAGAAAGAGGAAACTGAGAAACTCACCTCCTGAGTCCTTATGTCTGGTCTGTTTGAATAAGGAGAACACAAATGGGCTGAGGCTTCAGCTGTGCCAGAACCAACCAAGGGAATGTCTTGATCCACTTCAGATGTTTTGACATTATATGTATTTCAGTCAATGTTTAATGTATCTAGAACAACCTTACAGTGCTGTCCATGTATATATCTGCCATAAAATTTGGCCAGCATAAAAGGATAGCCTAAAATGCCATTGTATAAGTCTGGCTCATTGTGGAAACTGTTTCTAGGTTACTTACACTATAAACAAGTGTATAATCCTGGCTTATTTAACTGTATGCCAGTCTTCATATTTTTGTTGGGTTACTATAATATTTCATCATTAGAATGTAATTTTCATTTATTAATAAATACTTTATTGAAGAACTTTCCCCCAGAAAGATTAAAGATGGTATAGTGGCATAAGCAAATGAGTATTATCACAAAGAAGAAAGGGGCATTTTATGGCAGGAAAGAAAGGAGATACTAAAAATAAAAATTTAAAAAAATGATGTCCTTATAGATTTTTTATGGTGTTTCCTCATTGTCTTTGCATGATTGGTATGTAATTAGAAGTTAGGGGCTGGCTGGGTTGGAAAGATGGCTCAGTGGTTCAGAATACTTGCTGCTCTGGCAGAACAAACTTGGTTCCCAGCCACCCACATTGGGTGGCTCACAGCTGCCTATAACTCCAGCTTCAGGGGATTTGATGCCCTCTTGGCCTCTTTGGTACACATGTTGCACATACATGTACACATAGAAACACTCATACTTAAATTAAAAATAAATCTTGAGGAAAAATGTAGGAGAAAGCTCTGCCTTGTGAGTCAAAAATACCACCAACTTTGAGGATTGTTGTTGAAGCTATGTAGAAAGAGAAATCACAGCCGGGCGGTGGTGGCTCACGCCTTTAATCCCAGCACTTGGGAGGCAGAGGCAGGCGGATTTCTGAGTTCGAGGCCAGCCTGGTCTACAGAGCGAGTTCCAGGACAGCCAGGGCTACACAGAGAAACCCTGTCTCGAAAAACCAACCAAAAAAAAAAAAAAAAGAAATCACTTGGTTTGGGAGTCAGACTTGAATCATGTCTCCTGTCTATAACTTCTTAGCTCTGTAGAGTTAGGCCAGGTTTCCAATTACTCTGTTTTCTCTTTTCTTTAGAATGAAATTCTGGCCTTTAAAAGTGTCTTAGTCAGTGTTCTATTGCTGTGAAGACACACCAGGACCAAAGCAACATTTTAAAAGAAAACAGTTGGGGACTGGCTTACAGTTTCAGAGGGTTAGTCATTAACGTCTAGGTGGGGAGCATGGCAGCACTGACTTAGTAGTTAAGAACTACATCCTGATGCATGGGCTTTTGAAAACCTCACCGCCCACCCCCAGTGACACATTTCCTCCAAGAAGGCCACACCTACTCCAACAGTGTCCCACCCCCTAATCCTTCTAATCCTTTCACACAGTACCAGTCCCTGCTGACAAAGCATTCAAATGTGTGAGCTATGGGGGATATTCTTATTCAGACCACCACAGAAAGCTAAGGTGCCCAATAAACAGCCACCTCCACATTTTATTTGCAATGATGAATTATCAGTTGTGCAGTTAAGACTGCATGGTCCTTGTCTTTCACTTGACACCTGGTTTTGCATTCCTTGGTAGCACTTACAGCATGATAATAGGGTTGGAAAGAATTTAGTGTCTTAATTGTCATAAGATATATTTTATAGAAGCTGTTGTATTCCAGAAATATTCATCAAACATTTATAAAGTGTCTTCTGACCACAGGCACATGTGTTCCTTACAGTCACGATTTTGCTTTCTCTCTCTATGAATTTTATTACTCTAGGGATCCCAGTACTACTTGTCAAATTTCTTGTTTTTTTTTTTTTCGAGGCAGGGTTTCTCTGTATAGCCCTGGCTGTCCTGGAATTCACTCTCTAGACCAGACTGGCCTTGAATTCAGAAAGAAATCCGCCTGCCTCTGCCTCCCAAGTGCTAGGATTAAAAGCATGCACCACCACTGCCTGGCTACTTGTCAGCTTTTATGTGTGGCATTTCTTCAAGGTTCATGTGCATAGTATATGCCAGTGTTGTCTTCCTTTAGGCCGAATAATGCCTCTTTGTATATAACACATTTTGTTTATCCACCTAATTGTCAATGGGTGTTGTGAGTTCTTTCTACTTTGTAAGCTATTGTGAATAATGCTACTGTGCAGTTAGTGTACCCCTCTGAGGATTTGCTTTCACTTGTTTTGAGTATGTGCCTGAAAGTAGAGTTGTATTGTAGATCATGTAGTAATTTTCTCTTTCATGTTTTGATAAATCATACTGTTTTGTATAGCTAAGATATTTTATATTCTTAACTGTATGTTTTTTATTAGCTCTCCTAATGGATATGCAGTGTCATCTCATTATGTCTTTGATTTGTATTTCCTTTCTTAGAGATTTAAAATATTTTCAGAGTATATTGCTCATTTGTTTACCTTACTAAGAAATGTCTGTATGTACTTTTTCATTAGGCTTTTTGTTGAGATATAGGAATTAGTTGTGTATTCTGAATGTTAATCCATATGTAATGTCTGTTCTTGGTTATCAATTTGACTTCCTCTGGAATTAGCTGAAAACCCAAGCTGCTGGGCACACCTATGAGAGATTTTTAGTTAATTAGATCATTTGAGGTAGAAGACCCACCTGAAATCTATATCACTTGAGGTCATAATACCATAAGACCCACCTTTAACCTGGCGGCACCTTCTCACAGCAACCTAATAAGGATAAGGAAGAAAAAGCTGTTTCTCTAGACAGCTTGTCCTTGCTCCTTTTTCATTCTTGGAGCCTCCTTCTTTGGGATTCTAACATACGAAAGGCCAGCTGAGGCATCCACTTCATGGACTGAACAACTACTAGATTCTTACACTTTCTTTGGGATTCAGCTATTATTGTTGGATTAACTGAATATAATGCCTGTAATTCTAGCAACTTGGAAGGCTGGGGCATTATTGGTGCTTGTGAGACTGTCGATTTTCGTGGCACACAGGACTTTTGGAGGGGTGTGGCCTTGTTGGAGGAGTTGTGTCACTGGGCATGGACTGTGAAGTTTCTAAAGCTCGTACCAAGCCCAGCGTCTCTGCCTGCTCCTGTGGATCCGTGTGAAGCTCTCAGCTACTGCTCCAGTGCCAGCCTGCGTCCGTCCTGCCACGATGATAACGCACGACCCTCTGAAACTGAGCGAGCCCCCAATTAAATGCTTTCTGTTGTTGCCTTGGTTGTGGTGTTTCTTCACAGCAATGTCAGAGTCAGTGCTCTCAGCGCCGAGCCTTTCCCATGACTGCCAGACTGTCCCTCTTCACTTGGCACTTTCTGAAGAAGTTAGTAACAAGTTAGGATCCGAACCTCTTTAATGGTTTTTAAGTTGCTTTATGTTTCTACTTTTGGAAGTGTAAGTTGTCCTTAAATAAGGACTAGAATGTTGTTCTTGGAGTCTAGAAATCTCTTGAGAATGGTTTTAGAGTAACTTTCATTTTGCTGGATACATCTATGACACTGAAGAAATAATGAGGAGGAAAGTCTTATATTCTGTGTAATGCATTATAGAGCAAAATGGAATTTTTATCAACATTGATAATTTTGTGAACAAATGTCATATGTAGGTAGATTATATCTGTATTCAAAGACTGATTAAAAATGTGCACCTCGGGCTGGAGAGATGGCTCAGCGGTTAAGAGCACTGACTGCTCTTCCAAAGGTCCTGAGTTCAAATCCCAGCAACCATATGGTGGCTCACAACCATCTGTAATGAGATCTGACGCTCTCTTCTGGGGTGTCTGAAGGCAGTCACAGTGTGCTTACATATAATAAATAAATAAAAAAGAAAAAAAATGTGCACCTCATTCAGAATTAATGTTCTGCATTGTATGTACAGTAGTACATGGGAGCTGTTGTGTAACCAATGGATTCCTAATTATATGTGCAGTTTGGAAAGCCTTTTATTGATATAGATGATGTTTAATTGAACATCTTTAAGAATGTCTTTACATGGACCAAATTAGCAACCTGTATGTAAATTACTAGCATTGAAAATCAAAGATACACACATCTTCAATTAGACTAGACACTGCCAAATTGTCTTTCAAAGGATTATCCATATTTCAACTCCGAACAGTGTATGACTGTTTGCTTCTCTTCATGTATCCTTTACCCGGGTATTAACAAGCTCTTAATCTACAGCTATTACGACATAATTGAAGTAATAGTATAAAAGCTGTGCCAAGAAGCTGGCCACAAGGCCTACTATATACCATCCCTCTGGGTGAATTTTGATAGTTTTCACCACCAAGTTCTGCAGTCAGCAGAGTCAGGCCAAAGTTTTGATGGAGACCTGATTATTTATTTCCCTAGGTCAGGCCTTTTGTTGTGTTGTGATACCATTTTCTGGAATAGTTGCCCAGATACCTCAAATGAGAACATAGACCACATTTTCTCCTCTCTCTCTCTCTCTCTCTCTCTCTCTCTCTCTATATATATATATATATATATATATAATTTGTCTACCCATACTTATGACAAACACACAGATGATTCTTTATCCTTGAAGCATTTGAAGATAAAATGCCAGCATCAGATTTTTCTACAATAGTATTTTTCTAAATACTACAGTGAGTATTTCTAGAAGTAAGAACAGTAATCAAAATTAGGAAATTGATCTGTTTTATTCAGATACTGTTAATTTTCTAATGTCTTCTACAACTGAAAAACATTCTAAACCATATGTTGCATGGGTTTGTTTTGGTTTTGGTTTGTTTTATTTTGTATTTTGGTGTTTTTAATTGGCTCGGTTTCTTGTTTTGTTTGTTTGACAGTTTGAATTTGTTCCTCAAGCTTAAATTTAAGGTCTACATTTTCAGCATACTGTAATAAAAGTAACACTATGTTTTACTGCATTGCATAAATGGCATTCAGTAAATATGATTTAACTCAGGCCCATGCCATCTCCCTATTGCCACATTTTATGGGGAGTGGGATTCCTGCAGATGAACAACCTAGGACTTCATGCATACTAGCTAAGGACACATTCTACCACTGAGTTACAGTCTGCTCCATTCAGTGGCACACACAACTCAAATAGTTTGCCTCAGTCTGATTATACTTTTTTGGAGGTTACAAAGTTAGAGAATTTCATTGTGAAGCCATAGTTCTAACATCCCCCCCCCCCCACACACACACACAAACTTTCACTACCCTCTCATTGAGACACTTGAAAAGCCAGGGGCAGAGTGCAGTTGAGGATGATGAGATTAGTCATATCTTCTGTTCCCACTAATTGACACAGGTTGTGGGCGGAGAGTTAAGATACTTTTTATTTTAAATTTAAAGAGAAAAAAATAGAAGGGGCTTTAAACATTAAGAGAAAAGGTACTTTTGAAGTGTTTCTACAGTATGTATAATGCGGGGTGGGGAGGCAAGGGGTGTGGTTTTATCTTTTGGCCTCTCTTACCTGTCTTTGACATCAGCTCTGGGGGGGATGTTTGCTCTGTTAGGAATGTGCTTACTAAATGTGGTGGTCCAGGAGGATACAGCATACTGCCTTGATCATATCTGCTGCATTCGTCAGAACCAGTGATTACACTGAGCTGAATTCTAGCACAATTGCTTTTAAAAGTAACCATTAAGATAAGACCTGGTTCAAAATAAGCTTTAAAAAGGCAGGCATGCCCTTTTTGTTGGAGCCGAGGATCAGAGACCCAGGATATTGAGTACTTGGTGAACATTCTCCCACTGAGCTATACCTGATAATGTCTTTTTCAAAGGTCTGTTTTCTGTACCCATAGATAGAAAGTGAGTAAACTCTTCAAAAATAAATTACATGTTTGCTTAGAATGTATATTAAAGACTGGGAATATCCTAGTTGGTAGAGTACTTGCTTAGTATACACAAGGCCCTGGGTTTGATTCCTAAGTATTGAATAAAACTGGTCATAGAGGTGGATCAAGCATGTGGATCAAGCCTGGGATTCATGAGACCCTGTCTCATAGCAAACAAAAATATCAATAACAAAAAGTCATTTTCAGATAGATAAATTTTTCTAAAATTTTGCTGTCATATTATGAATATGAACACACTAACACCTCCCTAACTGTTGCCCTGATTGTGCATAAGTCCCATAAGGGCATGGGTCTGTGCCTCTTATTCACGTTTGGACATAACATGCACCTACCTAGTTCCTGGTAGCTGCTCAATCAGTAACAACTGATGAGGGCCAAACTTGATGCAGACATTACATGGTGAGGCTGCTGTGGTTTTCCTTTAGTTACCAAGCACCTTCCCAATCAGTGCTGGTTTCACTTGTGCTTTATGCTGTTTGTTATCATGGGATATATACTGATGAATAGCATGTAGTGGCAAATGCTTTCAAAGTATGAGTTAGCCTGCTCTGTCTAGCACGCACTTCTTACGTGATTGCTCAGAACTCCCAGTGCTTATAATTAAATACTGTTTATAGAAGTTGGGATTGTTAGTGTTTTCTTTTCACTTTTCCTTCAAGTAGCTCACTGGTGTTGCTTGCCTTCAATTCCTTTTAATCCCATTTCAAGATGATGGAGAAAATTTGTAAAATTAAGAAAAATAGAATTACTTTAAGCTCTGTGATCCCATTGACAAGAGATTTCTTCCGTGTTTTGCGCCTGTTTTTCAGTTCATTAATGTGCTTCTGTTGTGCAGGAGTAGAGGCAGAGAGTGGCTGTGCTTCTCTCTGGCTTAGGGTGTGGGTACTGAGTTGTTCTCTGCTCACGGCACTTGTCTGGTCCCCCTTTCTTTTGGTATTTGAATTGATTGTTTTAGTTTTTTTAAGCGACAGGCCTTGCAGTTGATTGTGAGCTGAAGTGTAGGTGCTAGGGATTGAATTCATGCCCTTGGGCAAAAGCAGCTTTTTACTGCTGAGTCCTCTCTAGCCCCACTGCCTTTGTCTTTAAGAGCTCTTTTGTATTGTATATTTGTTATTTCTGGGCACAGATGATTGCTGGGGGATTTTTCTTTTACCGTTCATAATTAAGATTGACAAATCATAAGGAACATTTTCTAATGCCTTATAGTTTACTGTGGTATTTATCTGGCAGCTTACTTACTTTATTTCTTTAATTTTTTCCAGGAAGTTTGGAGAGCGGCCTCCACCTAAGCGACTGACTAGGTAAGCATTATACTGCCACTTAAACATTGACTGCCCATATAGAGCCTATCATTGTAGACACTAATATGAGCTGTTCTGAGAAAATCAGATATTGATAATACATCTTCAGCCTCTCCACTCCCTTCTCTGCTAAAAGGCTCCGAGAGGGGTGTGTAAGAAATAAAAGGATATACTTTAAGAAAGGAAGGAAAGATTGGGGGAAAAATTGTATTAAAAATAATAAACACAGAAGATGGTTTGAAGACAAGTTTGGGACATTTTAATCAAGGTATGATGATACAATGTATTAAAACCCTAAAATCAGTCTGTATACAATGAACATTCTTTTTTTTAAAAGATATATTTATTTTATGTATAGGAGTACACTATAGCTGTTATCAGACACACCAGAAGAGGGCATCAGATATATTACAGATAGATGGTTGTGAACCACCATGTGGTTGCTGGGAATTGAACTCAGGACCTCTGGAAAAGCAGTCTGTGCTCTTAACCACTGAGCCATCATCTCTCCAGCCCCCTACAATGAACATTCATAATCTGAAAATCTGAAGTCTGATATGCCCTAGAACCCCTTTTTAAGTTCAAACATAATGGCTTTAAAAGTTTCAGATTTTGGAACATGGATTTAGGATGCCTAAATATTAGCATCTATGAAAATATTCCAAAATATAAAAACAATAAAACCCTTTATAATCAGAAATACTTCTGGTCCTAAGGATTTTGGAAAAGAGATAATTTATATTGAGATATTTGTTTGTCTGTCTCAGTGTTTCTACTTATCTAAATATTACAGAACTGTTATTAAGGAGGTAACAAGAGGGTGGAGATGACTTCTTGAGAAGAGCACTCAGTGAATGTGTGTCTCTTTCCTGAAGACCTCAAGAGCGGGTGACAGTGCAGATCTGCAGAGCAGTCTTCGCCAGTCTTCTGCACACATGCACACATGAGAAAGCTACCCACAACTGGGGGGGGGGGAGTCTTCTGCACACATGAGAACACTACCCACAACTGAGGGGGGGGGGAGTCTTCTGCACACATGAGAACGCTACCTACCCACAACTGGGGGGGGGTCTTCTGCACACATACACACATGAGAACGCTACCCACAACTGAGGGGGGGAATTGGAAACCAACCACATCTAAAGGTTATGGAAGGCTATGAATTGTGACTGTTTTCAATAGAATAAAAATCCCACAATCAAGTCTGTCTTTGTAGAATTAGGCCCAGACTAAATTGTGCTTTGGTTTTATCTAACTGTCATGGAATAGAGTTAAAGATTGAAACTTCCAAGAAACTCACTTTTCTACAAAATAGAGCTCAAGAGCAGAGGAGTAAGACAGCAAGGCCCTCTGAACTCCATCAAGCACACAGCTCAGTAGAGGGACAAGAACTGTGTGGAGTGCTGGAAGCAGGAGAGCTCAGTCAGCCACACAGAGAAGCTGCATGTAGAATCTTCAGTGAGAGGAAAATGAACCCAGAAGTGTGTATTACAGGAACTCGGACTCAGCTGCCTTCAATGCTGGGTTCTACAGCGTGCTTAAGGAAGAAGCCTTAGTACCTTCCTAAAGGTTGGGAAAGAGGATCTAGTTCTAGTTCATTCTGAGGATAGAATGCTGTTGCCTAAGGTAGGCAATGCTCGTATGCTACTAAAACACAGGAAGCACAGCTATAGCTAGTACTCTGTGTGAACAAAGATTCCTGCTCAGAAGTTCAGAAAAAGAGTGAACTCTG
Organism: Tokudaia tokunoshimensis; assembly: GCA_036184795.1. Lineage (NCBI taxonomy): Eukaryota > Metazoa > Chordata > Mammalia > Rodentia > Muridae > Tokudaia > Tokudaia tokunoshimensis. Next base: position 52,997,580 of record BTHU01000014.1, on the reverse strand, counting down.
CATACACAAGAGAGAACTCTGCATACACAAGAGAGAACTCTGCATACACAAGTTCTAGAAAATACCTGCTCTTACTGACAGGATGCAGCTCAGTAGTGTTGTTTCCTGGAGTGAGAAAGCAGAAGGGATTTCAGAGACTCAGAAGAGCTTTGGGGCACTGAGGATATCCTCTTGTTGCAGTGTGGTGTAGTATGTTGGTGCTAAAGCCTCCATATGGTAGACCAGTGAGATCTCATTAAAATCCTTAACATGTTAGTACCCCTTTTCCATAGGAGATAACCTGGGAGACTAGCATATCTGCTGCAGGAGAATTCGATTAAGTTTTGTTTCTCTTTAAAGGAAAGCAAACTGCAGATGTCTTCATTGCCTATTTAAACCTACCAAACACGTCTAATGGCAAATGCAAATTGAAACCAATAACCAATTCTGTGGTAAAAATTAGTTTTATTAAATACAAACTTGAAATTAGGATATTTTCTTAATTTCTATCCCAAATTTAGTGCCGTCTAATACCAACTTTGAGGCCTTATTCTCCTCTGAAGTGATTCTGCTTTAGGAAAACAGTGTCTTATTTGGCAAAAAAATATTTTAAAAAGTTTGTATCCACTGTGTTGTAGATAATATAATGTGGGGGCCATATCTTATCTTAAGGAACTTTCAAAGCCTACCCTGCCAGGTTCTTCTGTCTTACTATTTCCCAAAGTAAACTGTATTGGTGGGAGAGACTTTAATGAGTTCTAGGGAATTCTTTATACATGATTTAAATTTTTAGTTAAAAGGACAAATAAATGGAGTAAAGACTACACTATTCAACATGACTGAATTTGCTTTTTAAGAATTACATTTATATGTGTGTGTGCCTTTGCATCTATGTGTGCATGCCTGCCTGCCTGCGTGCATGTGAGTGAGTGCATGCTACACTGTGTTTGTGGAAGTCAGAAGACAGTTTGATAAAAGGGAATCTTCTTACCTTCCATGAATGGATCCCAGAAGACTACACAATCTTTCAGAGATAGTTTTGTAATTTTTCTCCTCCATTAACTGCAAACTAGGAGCTGCTAACTAGTGCTCTTGCTAAAATATGTTGAGTAGCAGAGGATTTTCTTTGTGAGGTTTACCATTATTTTAGTTTGTATAATTGCTAGAATGATTATATATTCTCTTGCTCAAAATATCTGTTGTCTGTTACTAGGAGTAGTACTTTTCACAGAGCCTATCTCTTTCATGGAGACATCTCTGCTCCTAAAATCCTATGCCTGAGACACATCAACCATGTATTTTTGTTGACTTAAGCTAGGTTGATGTTTAACCAGTGTTTAGTAATCAAACCTCCCCCCACCCTCCCCTTTCGCTCTTCCTCCCCCTATCCCTCTAATTTGTTATTGCTGGTGGGGCACATATCAGTGGCTATGTCTAGAGATCAGAGGACAACTTTCAGGAATAGTTATCTCTTTCATAGTTGTCAGGCTTGCAAGACAAGCACCTCTACTTGCTGGGCCACCTGCCTGGCCCCCTTCTCTGTAGAAAGATGCTGTTGTTAGGTTTTAATCCATTCATTCTCATATTAAGTAAGACAGGCATGTATAAATGTGCTTGTAGATATGGTAGATATGCTGTACAGAGTTGAATGAAAAGCTTTCACCTCAAAGGAATGAAAGACAGGTTTAATCTATAGCAAAATATAAGTGACCATGGCTCAGAAACATTCATTAAGGTCTCCAAATACAACATGCCAACATGGAAGCAATTTCATGGAATTTTTATGGTCACAGAACAAAGAAAGTTACAAATCAAGAGATTTAGAAAATACATAGGTACATCAGGGAAGCAAGTTACAGCAAGATGGGAGATAGGCTGCTTTGTCATCTGACAACACGTGTGGTCTTTTGATTGGTGGACAATTGTGGTTTTGTTAAAACATTCTAAATCTGGCTAGTAGCAGGAGCCAACACAAAGGTGGTAATGGGAATATGTCCATTTAGTAGATTAATGATAGCCCCAAATAGATTGTAATTACACTCTGAAATAGCAAATTTCAACCTCCCCACATCTTTGGTTTGGTCGGTCAGCCTATGCAAACAACATGTTCCTCAGAACATTCTTGCTTACAGTGCATTGAGGCTTAAGTCAGAGCATAAGGTATTTTGCATCCTCCAGTCTTTTACCAGCACGTTTACAAAGCTTTCATGGGAATCCGCATGCCCATTCTGAACCTCTTGCAGCATGGATACATAGTTCAGAGCTTGGAATGGCTATGTATGTCCTTTACAAGGACAACAATAATGATACCCATAACCTGCTGATAGGAACTACTTGTCAGAGATCAGAGCTAACTCACTTTGAGGTTTGTTATTTTTTTCTCTTTCTCAGTAATTTCACGGAGGAGACAAACTTCAGATTCAAAAGTAACAGAGTTAAGATTTAGACCTTGTTTCATAGCCAAGATGTGGCCATTATACTACCAGTAGTACAACTTTGTCCTTGAAATAGCTAAACTACCTAGCTTTGATTCCTGCCTCTTCTGTATCATTTCAGGAAAGTAACTCAACTGTGTTTGGTCATGTCACCTCAAGGCAGTTGGTTATATTTATATACTTGTTTAGAAAAGTTAACTAGCACAGCCTCATTTCTCAGTTTCAGTCTTTTTTTTAACATCCCAACTGTTGTCTCTCCCACCCGCTACCCCCACCTCCCAGACAGTCTTATTCCTCCCTCCCCTTCTGGGCAGCGCATCAATTCTCTGCAAGATTAACTGCATCCTTTCCCATTGCAGCCAGAAAAGGCAGCTCTCTGCCTGGGCCCTCAGTCCAGCCTGGGTATCAAGTAAGAGAACTTGAGGCAGAGCTCTTTTACTTGAAGCCTCTGTTGTATGTCTGGGATATAAGAAAAGCAAACACATAACCTGGTAAACCTAAAAGCAAATAATTACTAAGTGACATGGCAGAGATCATACTGTAAGTAGAATTTAATTTAGAAAATGTACTTGCAGTTAAAACTTTTCAAGTATATAACTGCTTTTCAAGTTCCATGCCTGGGACTTGTGTACAAATTTTGACAGGGTGTTGGCTTTCTCTCAACTTGTTTTTATCTTGTTTTGGTTTATCCTTTTTTTCATGTATATTATGGAATATTCCTCAATCTCTCTTCCACTTCATTCTTTTTTTTTAGATATATTCTTTATTTACATTTCACATGATTACCCCTTTCTAAAATTCGCCCCCTCCCCAAAAGTCCCATAAGCCCTCTTCCTCCCCCTGTTCCCCAATCAACCCCTTCCTGCTTCCCTGTCCTGGTATTCCCCTACACTGCTACATCGAGCCTTTCCAGGACCAGGGGCCTCTCCTTCCTTCTTCTTGGGCATCATTTGATATGTGAACTGTGTCTTGGGTATTCCGAGCTTCTAGGCTAATATCCACTTATCAGTGAGTACATACCATGTGTGTTCTTTTGTGATTAGGTTACCTCACTTAGGATGATTTTTTTCCAGTTCCACCCATTTGCCTAAGAATTTCATGATTTCATTGTTTTTAATAGCTTAGTAGTACTCCATTGTGTAAATATACCACGTTTTCTGTATCCATTCCTCCGTTGTAGGACATCTGGGTGCTTTCCAGCTTCTAGCTATTATAAATAGGGCTGCTATGAACATAGTGGAACATGTGTCCTTATTACATGGTGGGGAAGGCTCTGGATATACGCCCAGAAGTGGTATAACAGGGTCCTCTGGTAGTATCATGCCCAGTTTTCTGAGGAACCGCCAGACTGATTTCCAGAGTGGTTGTACCAGCTTGCAATCCCACCAGCAGTGGAGGAGTGTTCTTCTTTCTCCACATCCTTCCCAGCACCTGCTGTCTCCTGAGTTTTTGATCTTAGCCATTCTGACTGGTGTGAGGTGAAATCTCAGGGTTGTTTTGATTTGCATTTCCCTGATGACTAAGGATGTTGAACATTTCTTTAGGTGTTTCTCAACCCTTCAAGTTTCCTCAGTTGCGAATTCTCTGTTTAGCTCTGTTCCCCATTTTTTAATAGGGTTATTTGGCTCTCTGGAGTCTAACTTCTTTTTTGTATATATTGGATATTAGCCCTCTGTCGGATGTAGGGTTGATAAAGATCTTTTCCCAATTTATTGATTGCCGTTTTGTCCTATTGACAGTGTCCTTTGCCTTACAGAAACTTTGTAATTTAATGAGGTCCCATTTCTCAATTCTTGATCTCAGAGCATAAGCTATTAGTGTTCTGTTCAGAAATTTTTCCCCTGTGCCCATGTGTTCAATGCTCTTCCCCAGTTTCTTTTCTATTAGTTTCAGTGTGTCTGGTTTTATGTGGAGGTCCTTGATCCACTTGGACTTGAGCTTTGTACAAGGAGATAAGAATGGATCAATTTGCATTCTTCTGCATGCTAGCCGTCAGTTGAACCAGCACCATTTGTTGAAAAGACTATCTTTTCTTTCCGCTGGATGGTTTTAGCTCCTTTGTCAAAGATCAAATGACCATAGGTATGTGAATTAATTTCTGGGTCTTCAATTCTATTCCATTGATCTACCTGCCTATCACTGTACCAGTAACATGCAGTTTTTAGCACTTTTGCTCTGTAGTACTGCTTGAGGTCTGGGATACTGATTACCTCAGACGGTCTTTTACTGTTGAGAATAGTTTTCGCTATCCTGGGGCTTTTTTGTTATTCCAGATGAATTTGAGAATTGCTCTTTATAACTTTATGAAGAATTGAGTTGGGATTTTGATGGGGATTGCATTGAATCTGTATATTGCTTTTGGCAAGATGGCCACTTTACTATATTAATCCTGCCAGTCCACAAACATGGAAGATTTTTCCATCTTCTGAGATTCTTTCTTGAGACCTGAAGTTCTTCTCATGCAAATCTTTCACTTGTTTGGTTAGAGTCACACCAAGATACTTTGTATTGTTAGTGGCTATTGTGAAGGATGTCATTTCCCTAATTTCTTTTCAGCCTGCTTATCCTTTGAGTATAGGAAGACTAAGGATTTGCTTGAGTTTATTTTATATCCGGCCACTTTGCTGAAGTTGTTTATCAGCTGTAGGAGTTCTCTGGTGGAATTTTTGGGGTCACTTAAGTATACTATCATATCATCTGCAAATAATGATAGTTTGACTTCTTCCTTTCCAATTCCTATCCCTTTGACTTCCTTTTGTTGTCTAATTGCTCTAACTAGAAATTCAAGTACTATATTGAATAAATATGGAGAGAGAGAGGGCAGCCTTGTCTAGTCCTGATTTTAGTGGGATTGCTTCAAGTTTCTCTCCATTTAGTTTGATGTTGACTACTGGTTTGCTGTATATTGCTTTTACTATGTTTAGATATGGGCCTTGAATTCCTGTTCTTTCAAAGATTTAACATGAAAGGATGCTGAGTTTTGTCAGCATCTAATGAAATGACCGTGTAGTTCTTTTTCTTTGAGTTTGTTTATGTAGTGGATTACATTGATGGATGTCCATATATTGAACCATCCCTGCATCCCTGGGATGAAGCCTACTTGATCATGGTGAATGATCATTTTGATGTGTTCTTGGATTCAGTTGGCAAGAATTTCATCGAGTATTTTTACATCAATATTCACAAGGGAAATTGGTCTAAAGTTCTCTTTCTTTGTTGGATCTTTTTGTGGTTTTGGTATCAGTGAAATTGTGGCTTCATAGTATGAATTGGGGAGTGTTCCTTCTGTTTCTATTTTGTGGAATAGTTTGAAGAGTATTGGTGTTAGGTATTCTTTGAAGGTCTGATAGAATTCTGCACTAAAACCATCTGGTTCTGTAATTTTTTTGGTTGGGAGACTGTCAATGACCACTGCTATTTCTTTAGGGGTTATGGGACCGTTTAGATGGTCTATCTGATCCCGATTTAACTTTGGTATTTCGTATCTGTGTAGAATCTTGTCCATTTCATCCAGATTTTCCAGTTGTGTTGAGTTTAGGCTTTTGTAGTAGGATCTGATGATTTTTTGAATTTCCTCAGTTTCTGTTGTTATATCTCTCTTTTCATTTCTGATTTTGTTAATTTGGATGCTGTCTCTGTTCCCTCTGGTTAGTTTATCTATCTTGTTGATTATCTCAAAGAACCAGCTCCTAGTTTTTGTTTTTGTTTTTTGTGTAGCTCTTTTTGTTTCTACTTGGTTGATTTCAGCCCTGAGTTTGATTTTCTGCCTTCTACTACTCTTGGGTATATTAGCTTCTTTTTGTTTTAAAGCTTTCAGGTGTGCTGTTAAGCTGCCTGTGTATGCTCTCTCCAGCTTCTTTTTGGAGGCACTCAGAGCCATGAGTTTTCCTTGTAGCACTGCTTTCATTGTGCCCCATAAATTTGGATATGTTGTACCTTCATTTTCATTAAATTCTAAATGTCTTTGATTTCTTTCCTTATTTTTCCCTTGACCAAGGTATCATTGAGTAGAGCATTGTTCAGCTTCCATGTGTATGTGGGCTTTCTGTTGTTTTTGTTGCTATTGAAGACCTCCCTTACTCCATAGTGATCTGATAGGAGGTATGGGATTAGTTCGATCTTACAGATCTTGAGGTCTGTTTTGTGACCAATTATATGGTCAGTTTTGGAGAAGGTACCATGAGGTTCTGAGAAGAAGGTATATTCTTTTGATTTAGGATGAAATGTTCTATAGATATCTATTAAATCCATTTAGTCCAGAACTTCTGTTTTACTGTGTCTCTGTTTAGTTTGTGTTTCCCTGATCTGTCCATTGAGGAGAGTGGGGTGTTGAAGTCACCCACAATTATTGTGTAAGGTGCAATGTGTGCTTTGAGCTTTAGTAAAGTTTCTTTTATGAATGTGGGTGTCCTTGCATTTGGAGCATAGATGTTCAGAATTGAGAGTTCTTCTTGGTAGATTTTTCCTTTGAGTATAAAGTGTCCTTCTGTGCCTTTTTTGATGACTTTTGGCTGAAAGTCTATTTTATTGGATATTAATTAGAGTGGCTACTCCAGCTTGTTTCCTGGGACCATTTGCTTGGAAAATTGTTTTCCAGCCTTTTACTTTGAGGTTGTGTTTGTCTTTGACACTGAGATGAGTTTCCTGTATGCAGCAAAATGTTGTGTCTTGTTTATATATCCAGCCTGTTAGTCTATGTCTTTTTATTAGAATGGCTACTCCAGCTTGTTTCCTGGGACCATTTGCTTGGAAAATTGTTTTCCAGCCCTTTAATCTGAGGTGGTGTTTGTCTTTGACACTGATGAGTTTCTTGTATGCAGCAAAATGTTGTGCCCTGTTTATATATCCAGTCTGTTAGTCTATGTCTTTTTATTGGGGAATTGAGTTCATTGATGTTAAGAGATATTAAGAAATAGTGGATGTTGCTTCCTGCTATTTTTTATGTAATTTTTATGTTTGTGTGGTTATCTTCTTTGGGTTTATTGAAAGAAGATTAATTTCTTGCTTTTTCTAGTGTATAGTTTCCCTCCTTTTGTTGGTGTTTTCCATTCATTATCCTTTGAAGAGCTGGATTTGTGGAAAGATGCTGTTTTTGTCATGAAATACCTTGGTTTCTCCAACTATGGTGATTGAGAGTTTTGCTGGATTTAGCAGTCTGGGTTGGCATTAGTGTTCCCTTAGGATGTGTATGACGTCAGCCCAGGCTCTTCTGGCTTTCATGGTCTCTGGTGAGAAGTCTGGTGTAATTCTTATATGTCTACCTTTATATGTTACTTGACCTTTTTCCCTTACTGCTTTTAATATTCTTTCTTTGTTTAGTACATTTGGCATTTTAATTATGTGACTGGAGGAATTTCTTTTCTCGTCAAATCTATTTGAAGTTCTGTAGGCCTCTTGTATGTATGTTCATGGGTATCTCTTTCTTTAGGTTAGGGAAGTTTTCTTCTATAATTTTGTTGAAGACATTTACTGGTCCTTAAGTTGGAAATCTTCATTCTCTTCTATACCTATAATCCTTAGGTTTGGTCTTCTCATTTTGTCCTGGATTTGTCCTTGTTGCATTTTGCATTTTCTTTGACTGTTGTGTCAATACTTTCTATGGTATCTTCTGCATCTGAAGTTGTCTATCTTTTGTATTCTGTTGTTGATGCTTGGGTCCATGACTCCTGACTTCTTTCCTAGGTTTTCTATGTCCAGAGTTGTTTTCTTTTGTTATTTCTTTATTGTTTCTGCCTTGATTTTTAGATCCTGGATGGTTTATTCAATTCCTTCACCTGTTTTATTGTGTTTTCCTGTAGTTCTTTAAGGGCTTCTCCCTGTTTACTTGTGTTCTCTTGTATTTCTTTAAGGGAGTTATTTATGTCCTTCTTGAAACCTTCTATCAGCATCATGAGCTGTGATTTTAAATCCAAATCTTCCTTTTCTGGTGTGTTGGGGTTTCCAGAACTTGCTGTTGTGGTAGATAGAATTGGGTTTGGATGGTGCCATATTGCCTTGATTTCTGTTTGCCTTTTGCCATCTGGTTATCTCCGGTGTTAGTTGATCCTGCTGTCACTGGCTGATGCTTGTCCCTCCTGTCTGCCTGCAAGCCTATCTCAGCACTCCTGGGTGACCGGCTTTCCCTTGGTACAGAGTGCTGTGAGGCTGCCCAGCTCCTGAATACAGGTGGGGCCCTGGTGGACTGAGTTCCAAGTGATCTTTCACTCGGGTGTTCTCTGCGTTCCTGGCTGTAGCAGCCAGCTCAGTCGCAGGAGTGAAGATGGTGGCTTCACCTCTAACCGTGGGACTCCCTACAAGGCAGATGTCCCCTGGCAGGATAGGTGCACAGAAGGTTGTGGCAATGCCGCCCAGCTCCTGGGTGCAGTTGGGACCCTGGAGGACCATGTCCAAAGCAGTCTTATACTCATGGGTTCCCTACATACCTGGCTGCACCTGTCTGCTCAGTCACCCACTTCATTCTTTTGAGCCAGGGTCTTTTAATCAAAACCAGAACTTGCCAATATAGCTGGTCTTTCCCCAGAGATCTCCTGGCTCTGCCTTTAAGGCAGGAATTACAGGTGCTCACTTGGCATTTAGATGAGTTCTAGAATCTGGCCCTTTTGTAAAGGTTTTTGCCACCACCCCACATCCTCAGCTGCTGTTTTTTATTTTATAATCCCTGCCCCCATCTTATTCTCTGTCAACTCACCTCAGCGCCATTGCCTGCCGGTCTGTTCAGTACCGAGATCATGTGCATGGTCCTTCTGTCCCTACTCCCTGACCTAGGTCGACACCACGTTTCCACGAGGGCTGTGCACACCTTTGCCTGCCCTGTTCAGAGTAGTGCCTGCTCTGTTCTGTTCCCTTCAGTGGAAGAGGTCCAATCTCTGCCTACACTGTGTATCGCTTTCCATGCCTTGCAGCTAAAACATTTTTCTCAGTAAGAATAAATGTCAATTAGATTTTCTCATTAGACCCCTTTAGTCACCCTGAACCAGGCAGTTGTGTTAGCTCCAGTATTCAGATTCTGAAAGTAAAAGTTGATTGAGACTCTGTGGTTTATCCAGGGAGTTTAGTGTACAAGTGACACAAATCTTTAATTCCCTACATTTAATGACTTTATGACAGTTGATATTTTTGATGGCTTATTATTGTCATTTATTTGGACTGTCTTTATAATGTAAATTAAATATAATTTAAATTTATTAAAAACATTCCTTGATTATTCTGACTTTCATTTTGTGATGTGTAAAACATCTCAAGAATTGAGATTCTGCTTAAACCTGTAGAGCTTTTTTTTTCCCTCCTGTGTGTCACTTAAATTGGGTAAATAAATATACTTTGAACTTTTTATAAAACATTTACTGTATAAGCATGTGGCACTTTTCATTTGATTTAATACTGAATTTTTTGAAAGTAATATAATTTTCAGAAATTTCAATTAGCATCTTTTTAATATGTTTAACAAAATCCCTTGGGAGACTGTTAGTTTGGGATCCGGCTGTAGAAGTTTGGGTGATTTGATGTTTTGCTGTGACTTAAGTGAGAGGGTAGAAGAGCAAGATAAGCTATAGAGAAAGTCTGTTAATTACATTATCAGTGTAAAAGTTAATTGTATTTTTAACAACCAAAATGCAGAATGAAAGTGGGTATGTATTGTTCTTTGCACGGGATTCTTTAAGGTAGCTCATGCAATTGTTTCTGGGTTTGTGTTTAGGTTTATTTGTTTAAAAAATGTTCATAAGCATCCTCTCATCAGCTGTAGAGAAAGAAGATTTTGACAAAAACACCATTCCTATAATAGCAATATTTATATTTGATTTCAGGGAAGCTATGCGAAATTATTTAAAAGAACGAGGGGATCAAACAGTACTCATTCTTCATGCAAAAGTTGCACAGAAGTCGTACGGAAATGAAAAACGGTAAGATTATTGAGTATCTGGGGCAAATAGTGCTTATTTTATAATTTGCATATGATTTATATTTATGTCTGAGACTTGTTTCTATTCCTGGGTTTATTTGCATAGTAGAAATGAAAAAGTAGGCAAGAGGGGACTTTATCTCTTATAGGGGAGAAACAGTGAATTGTGGCATGTTCAAATCAGAAAACTTAGTGAACACCGTCAGGCCACATCTCAGATTTTATAAAATTAAGTCTATTTGTTTTGGAACTATGTTCCAAGCATCTCAGTGACACATTCACATTTGCAAAGCATCTTTCCTTTTGGGGGTAAAATGTAATTTGATAAACAACTGCACTTTCCCACCCCACCCGGTGCCATTTTAAAAAGGATAAGGCAGTTGTGACACAGTTATGTAATCCTCGCTATTGGAGAGGCTGAGGCAGGAGGATGGAAAGTTCAAAGCTTCTCTGGGTTATAGAGCAGTAAGGCCAGTGTGATCAACTTTGACTCTGATTCCAAAACACACTGGGAATTGGACTGGAGAGATGCTCAGTGATTAAGAGCACTTGCTGCTCTTCCAGACACGTCTTAGGTCCACCTCCCAGTGCTCACATCTGCAGTGGCGATAACTCCAGCTCCAGGGGAGCTGCATCCTCTTCTGGCCCGCATGGCCATCCATACACATGTAACACATACACACCTACATACAAAATTGATTCTTTTTAAAGAAGTCTGGGGATGTAGCTCAGTGATAATTGTATGCCCGTGTAAACAGGGCTCTGGGTTCAGTTCCCAATGCCACAATAGGTAGGTAGGCATGCAAGCACATAGTTGCACATAAGTAAGGCCTAAAAATTCTGAGCTCCCAACTGCTTGAACCTGTACCTGATAGTTAAGAAAGTTCATCTGCCTCATACATTGAGCATGATAGCACTGTGCACCTGTAGTCTCACCTGCTTTGCAGGGCATGTCGAGAATTCCAAGAATTCTGGGTTGCACTTGTAAGGTTCCTCTAAGGAAAAGAAAGACAAAGAAATCTTCATATACTCAAACCTAGTTGGTCACTATATAAATTATCTATGAAGATGAGTATTGAATGAAATGTTGTTTGTGTATAGTCTTTTTCATGAAACTCATATCTCATTATGTTTGGATTGATTATGGACTTCTTGTTGGTCAGAGCTTTGTTTTAAAATTGGTGTTAGAGCTCAAATCCAGTTTTGTGCACACACAGTGCATGCTCTACCACTCGGTCACATCCCACACATTCACTCAGCTGCAGTAGTACCACAGGGTGGGCAGGGCAGCGAGCCGAACCTCTGCTGACCAGGTCATTGTTGGCTCAGCCTTCATCTCTGCTGTTGTCACCTGATTCCAGGTACTGTAAGCATCACCTTTCAAACAGCAGCTTTTGGTTAAGTATTATTGGGTAAAGAGATCCTGCTTTGGCGGGGCAGGGGGTGCTGATCAAAGTTTTGGGAATTGGCTAGAAGAAATGAAAGTGTGAGTCTGAAGACTAAGTTAAAAGAATAAAAGGAACCTGAGAATCTGTGACAAAAGAAATGGCATATGAGCAAAAGTAGGGAAATATAAATGTATAATTAAATTACTTTACATAATAGAAGGTAATCAGGAGTCTCTTCCTTGATCTCTGAGCTGAAAATAAAGTTATTGAATTGATGATTATCCTCAAAGAGGATGCATAGTAAGATGAAATGGAAATAATGTTTAGCATCCTCACAGCCTAGGGTTGGTATTCAGCTCTTTTAAATGTTCTCTTCAGGTGTGGGGTGGGTGGAGTGGGCAGCAGGGGTGGAATCCTAGGCTCTTCTCTTATTAAAATATTCTTGAATTAGCTCCAACCCCAGCCCTGTTTTGTTTTACTTGGCATGTGAAACTTGATTACTGATTTTTAGTTAAACATAGAAGTTGATGCAAATAACCAACTCTTTTTGTTCATTATGTTGGCCTTAGATGAATTTCTAGGTTAGGGTTTTTAAATGAGAAAATTTAATGTGTGTGTGTCATGTATGTTAACATAGAGCTAAGTATAAATGATCATGACTCAGGAACACAGATTTAGGTCACCTCAAATGCTGTGTTGTAATGAGAATATGGTGTGTAAAGTTACAGAACAAAAAGTTGTAAATCAAGAAACCTTTCTTGGTTAGGTGGGTTACAGCAAAGGGTTACACTGCTGTCTGATGACATCCTTGGCTGTTGAATTGGTGGAAGCTAGTAGTCTGATAATACTTCTATAAGATTTTACATGATAGCCACATCAGGCACAGGTTAATGACTGTTGAGACTAAAGATAGCCGAAGAGAATTTAGTCCTGAGTTTGCAACATTCCAACTCTCCACAGTCGTGGCATTATAATCAATCAGCCTTGGTGACGTGGGTGTGACCTTTTTCTGGGAACTTGAGTTCACCCTAGTCGGTTGTTTTTTAAGCAAAACAGGAATGCTTCTTACCACTGAAGAATGCTTTGCTTAAGGCCAGTTATATTTTTTGAGGTGAAATAGAGAAGATTGCCTAGCGACTCTGGTCTTGAACCAGTATTAGGGTTTTAATATGCATTTTAAGTGAAATGAAGATAAGGAACTCTACATATACATGCCTTGGCTCCAATTGGTTGTTATCCTTGGTACCAGCATTGGAACTCCTACAACTAATTCCAGGGTTTTAAAAATTCTTTTATTTTTGTAGTTTCAAAAAATAGAAATTCACATTAAGCTATTTCTATGAAGTAAAATTGCACAGACTTGTGCTGTCTCCTGGGTGTAGTGTTGATGTAACCCCTTTCGTGGGTTAGCAACAGCATAGTGTCAGGACCGAGGGATTAGAGGTGGCCTCGAAACCCATAGTCCTGGTGAATCTCACTCAGTCTCATCCCATCCAGCCAGGTTGGACCTCACAGGGCAAACACACCAGTCATGTGGCTTCAGACACAGGCCATGTTAGCTCTGCTTTTCATTCTCTGGAGTTTTGACAAAGCCTCTTATCAGTTAGATTATTTTTCTTTACTTATTCCCTCTTTAAATTATGTTAGTTGCTAGTGCAAAAGGTCCTATACAGAGTCATGTGGCGTTTAATTTTATGATGGATAGCTAAGACCTGAAGTAATAAGGGTTTGCTAGTCATTGTAAGAAATACAGGACCACGGAACTGCAGTGGCTTATCAACGTCTTAATGATTGCCTTCATTGTAGTGGCGTGTTGCTTTAAACCTTCTATTAGGTATGGCTTAGTCAATCCATAACCCTATTAAATACTTGAAGAATTTTAGCTTTTGACCGCCAAGAAAAAGAATAAAGATGTTATAGTAACTACTGTCTGTTGCCTTTTTGACTCATGTGTATTAAAATGCTTCCAAGGAAGGTAAATATGATACTTTACAAAACAGGTAGAACTGTGTTGGCTTGCGTGCATGTGTGTTTCTGTGTCTCTCTGTGTGTGTCTCTGTGTGAGAGAGACAGAGACAGACAGAGAGAAAGGTGATTGACTTGGCAGTTTTCCTGAAGCTTCCTTGAGGATTAAAGAGGTGATGGATCTGCTCTCCATTTTCTGGAAAGAGGACGAAGGTCTGTCTTCCTTGTTGATAGAGGTTCAGGCTGTTGTTGCTGAGGTAGGAGGCATGAAGTAACATAGGGACATGACCACAGACACTTTGGCCATATCTGTCTTAAAAAACTTAAATTATTCTTGGTATTGATAGCAGTGCCATATGGAGGGATGGATGGATGGATGGACGGACGGACGAACGAACGGATGGATACAGATATATAGATATTAATACGATATTAATGTTCAGCTTTGTCTCCTAGTGAGCAAGCAGTTATGTGAAAGACACTCTTGAGACAATTAAGATACTTAGATTCTGATTCTAAAGTGTTAACTGGGGTAATTGATGTACCAGGAGCTCCAGGTGTTCCTTCAGTGGTGACAAGTTTGGATTTTGTCTAACCAAACTTAATTGTCATAACAAGCTAAATAAAAGTCCTTTTTGAATCTATTGGTTCTTTTCCACGTATGTTCACAGGATTTGAGGGAAAAGGATTGTTAAATCATTCACTAAAATAATGACTAAATTTTGCAATGAGTAAAATCTTAAATGTGTACATATCGCCACCAAGTGGGAGAGAATAGCATTGCTTGTCAGTTAAAAGATGCTAAAAGAAAAGAAAGAAAAAAGGCAACGTTGTTTGACAGGACTGTTAGAAGCTTGACAGCTGTTAAAAGTCAGTTTCAAACACAGAAATGCATTTTAATTGTTGAATTATTATAAGAGCTTTTATTCCATAGACTATTGGAAAGTCGTTTTTATTCTATCCTTGAAAAATTTTGAAAGTAGAATCTTGATCAATGGGTTGTTTGTCTTTGCTTTGTCAGGATATATCCCTATAGCCTTGTTTATGCTGTTCTGGAACTCACTGAATAGACTAGGCTAGAGCCTCAAACTCAAAGAAATTTGCCTTCCTTGCCTGAAAGTGCTGGGTTTAAAGGCATGTACCACTAATGCCTGGTTTTGATCAGAGTTTTATATAGAGAACTTTTAGTCTGTTTGACTAATTTTATGCTGTTAATTTCTTGTGATCTTTCTTTTTACTGCACTTCCATGAATATTCCAAATATTCATTCCTTTATCATTTCTGTGTGCTATAGCCTTCAGATATGAAATAAAAGTACATTTTGTGATAATGTATTAATCATTACTAATATCAAATCATTAAGATTTGATAATACCAATTCACCAAGAAGTTTTAATATTCAGTGTCCAATAAAATACCAACATGGGATGAAGTTCCTGAGAGAGCATATTAGCCTAGGCACTTGAGATGTGTCTTGCTATGCATTTGGTAGCCATCGCCATTAAAAGCCTAAAAGATCCCTGGTATCTGGGGTAAACTGAACCATTTACAAAACATGCCCAGCCAGTATAACCATCTCTACAAACTTGGAATGACAGGGACCTGGGCCGAGTACCTGGGTTGTGACCTTGATATTTTTGGCCCCAAGTGTGAGCATGAAAGCTCCTCTTGTTTTGTGTGGCTTAATTCAGTATTACAGAAACATCCAGAGGCTTCCTGCTCTACTCCACACTCTTTACTCTCCAGGACACACTTGGGCTACTCAACCTTTTTGCCCCTAACTTCCTCTCCATGGTTGATCCTCTTCTTCTAACCAGCCACTGCTTCTGGGTT
Organism: Tokudaia tokunoshimensis; assembly: GCA_036184795.1. Classification (NCBI taxonomy): domain Eukaryota; kingdom Metazoa; phylum Chordata; class Mammalia; order Rodentia; family Muridae; genus Tokudaia; species Tokudaia tokunoshimensis. The sequence continues at coordinate 52,982,080 of BTHU01000014.1, read as the reverse complement.
TTGCATTCCTTTAAATGTCACAAAGTTTTCCCTGGCTGCCTCAGGCAGTCCATATTTAAGCCACCCTATCCTGGCTTTATTCTGTAAGTACTTACTATTTGCTAACAGAGTCTCTATTTTATATTAACTTTATACCCATCCTCTCCCCACTCCTATGGGAGTGTAAGTTTCGTGAGGATAGCGATTTTGTTGTTGTTTTTATTATTATGTTCCTGGTACCTGGGGGTATACTAAGTATTTGAAGAACTAATAAATACTAAATAATCTCAGATCACTTCTTGTGTGTTACTTGGAAGGTTACCTGATAAGGGTTGAGAAAACTCGCCGGTACATTGGGGGCTCTTGAGTGCATGCTGTTCTTGGTGTGACGAGGAGGAAGCAAACCATTTACCTCCTCACAAACCTGAGACTTTACGCACAGTCACATATCTTATTTGTTTGTTTGTTTGCGTATTTATTTATCTTACCGATCTCTATATAGTTCTCACTATCCTGGAACTCACTGTGTAGACCTGACTGGCCTCAAATTCACAGAGATCTGCCTGCCTCTGTATCCCAAGTGTTGGGATTAAAGGTGTGTACACTATGCTCAGCAACACAACTTAATTTTCTTAGTCTGAGTTTTAGGTAAAATTTGATTTTCAGTATCAGTTGCCTAGAATATGTCACTGGCAGTAGGAGGCCTACGTGCCCATAGTTCAGCAGTGTAAGTTAGCACATATCCACGTGCTTGGTCATCTTTCCCTGCTGCTTTCTTATCATTGGAACTTGGCACAGGTAGTTGATTATTGTTGCAGTTAGGCTGTTTGCTTATAGTAGGATTAGAAAAGTCAAGAAACACTTTTCTGTATTCATAACTATACAAAAAGTAGGAATTATCATGGAGGCCTTTTGTTTTAAGAAAGGAGAAGGAAGGTAGTTCTTTGTGTAAAAGATACTCCTACATGTTAACTGCAGACCTAGTTCATCATTTGCCTGGTTACTAGTCATTTGAGTTTTCAGGCCTCTTTAAAAACGGACAGGACACAAACATTTTAAGGTATGTACATATCAGTGGGTATCATTAGGCAAAGGTGTATTACATATCAGTGGGCAAGTACATTCTGCCCTACAGAAGAGATAAATTATTTATAGTTCCACCGTTAGGTTATGACAAAGTCATTGTATGTGGAGAGAACTTGGGAAGGTGCTGTTTGACACAAATCTGTTAGTAATCATGAGCTAAAACAATACAGTGTATTTTTCTTTCGGTGCAAGATGTTTCTCAGTCCTGAAACCAGGTGCTTGGGCTAAGGTACATGAAACATGGGCGCTTTGTAGAACTCACATCAAGCAATCTGTTGTCTTTTTCCTTAGTTGTCTTACTTTAATACTGTTTTCCAGGTAAATTGCCAAATAGAGTTAAATGTAGTATAACAAGAATAATATTAAAATTAATGATGCTGTTGTTTTGGCTAGAACTTAGTAATCTCAGATTATGTAATGATCTATTATGTCTTGTGTCTTGTTTGCCAGAGATCAGTAGAGTAGTTCAAAGCTTTGAGCTGCGAGAAAATTACAGTTCTGCTTAAAGCAGTACCAGTCTAACTGATGGTATAAGTAAGCCTTCGGATTTTATTAGAACAGATAAGAAAGTCTTTATTTCAGTCCTTTTGACTTGACGATTTGCTTTATAAATGACCAAAATGCTTTGTTAGGAACCAGTTTAGTACATTGAAATATGATTTTGAATATATTAAAAAATGAAGTATGATCTTGAATTTAAATTTTTTTCTGCCAATTTTTATTCCAGGTTTTTTTGCCCTCCTCCTTGCGTGTATCTTATGGGCAGTGGTTGGAAGAAAAAAAAAGAGCAAATGGAGCGAGATGGTTGTTCTGAACAAGAGTCTCAACCCTGTGCATTTATTGGAATAGGAAATAGTGACCAAGAAATGCAGCAACTGAACTTGGAAGGGAAGGTAAATTCAAAATGTACATTCCGCATTCATTCTTGCAATATTTATTTGTTTTTTTCACACCCGTGTTTATTGCACTTGTTTTTTAAGTGCTTTTAACAGCAGCTGTTTAATGTGTATATTAGAATCACATGTCTACCTTCAGGACAGCTATGACTTGTTGACTCACAGAATGTGCGTGTTGGCATTTAAGGCAACACCAGGAGGCCTCTCCGGCTTCCTGGCTGTCTTAGTTGTAAGTCAGATTTCTACTGGAAGACTAATCCCTCATTTTCTGCCTGGCAGTATTGTAATACCCAGATAGTAATGAAAATGTGTCTCTCTGCCTTAGTTTATTCTGTCCTCCTATCTTCATTCATCCCCTGCTGGGAAGTAGCTGCTGACAAATGATAGAGCCTAGGTCTGGACAGAGTGACCTTGGCTAACCAACACCAGTCCAGAACACAATGCTCTGTCTACTACTGGCTTTCTGACAGTTTTGTGAATTTATAAGCAGTAACAGTCAGTATACTACTTTAGTTCAGAAGGACAGTTTAATTATTATATTTACTAATTCAGCATTTTATCTTAATATTAAAGTTTTGAAAATGACTCTGATCTCAGTGACTACCTAGTATCCAAAGTATCATACAAAATCTATTTCCTTATTTAGTAACTCATAGTTGGCTATTTTGATATTCGTGATTTGTATTTGGCAGGAGGATAGGAGTGTTGAGGGTGGTGAGCTAGGAGTTAGCATTCATAATCATATTTAGTTGTGTTTAAGAAGACCTCAAACCTAGCTTTCAAATCTGGATATTTGTCATTAGGTCTTCATAGTTTTTAGTCAATAACGTGTGTTCACAATAATTAAGAAAATAGGGGGACTTTTAGAGCTGTTACCTACAGGTGAAGTTGTAGCATTTTAAACATTTCAACAAATGCATGCTTTCTTTTGTACCCTTAAGCTTGTTTCTTTTGGAGAGTGTATGAATAAGCCCATTAATCAAAGTTTATCTGTCTATTTTTAAAATAGTCCTTTAGTATGTCCTTATGTTCCCATCAGTCAAATACTATCTCCCTTAGTTTCATAAGTGGTGACCACAGTACTCAGCCATATAAACAGAAACATCGTATGAGCTATTTTGAAACTGCAACCAGTAGGATTTTTTTTTACATACTTTACTAAATTATGATAGCCTTATTACTTTTGTTGCAGATAATCATCAGTTTTTAACTACAAAATCAAATAATTGCTGTAACATTCATGATTCTGTGAAACAAACTATATTAAAAAAAAGTAAATATGGATCATAGGTTTTTATTTTTTTAAAGATTGATTGATTGATTGATTTAATGTGTATGATGAGTGTTCTATCTGCATGTGTACCTGCTTGCCAGAAGATGGCATCAGATCACACTATAGATGGTTATGAGCCACCGTGTGAGTGCTGGGGATTGAGCTCAGGTTCAATCTCTGGAAGAATAGATGTTGCTCTTAACTGCTAAGTCATTTCTCCAGCCCCAGGGTTTTGGTTTTTAAAATAAATGTTGTCATTTTTGTATATAATTAAAACTCAAGGAATTCAAATTACTGCTTTTGCTGGTAAGCGACTTGCAGACACCTGGAAGGGTCTCAGCCTCTGTTGCCTGTTCTGCTGCCCTTTGTCCAGACAGACTTTTAAAGGCCAGTGAATCCGTCCCTGTGGGACTTGGGAAGACCAAGTCCTCAACTACTGCCTTGTCCACAGCCGACAGAGCTTGGCTCCTGGATACTTGGATTATTTTCTGTGCAGCTCTTTTGAGTTGACTTAGACAGTGCTCCCGACTGTGTTTTTCCTCTGCTTCCTGTGTTAGGTAGACCTGGATTGTCTGGAAAAATTAAGTTGAGCAACTGGATTAATAAATATATTAGTTTTCTAACCACCCTAAGGGCAGATGTGTTAATGGTTGTGATGTTTGGCTCCCACAGTTGAACGTTGAGGGCCAGATTTAGCACCATCCCCAGAAGGGTCTAGGGATGCTAGACTTAAGTCCAACTTTCTGGACTAATCTCCTCAGTCTTGGCACCTACGCTGAGTGTGATTTGTCGTGGCTGACCTTTATTTTAGGAGGAGGCCGGCCTCTCGTGACCCTGTCATCCATTCCTCATTGTATTTTTTTTTTTTTTTGAAAACTTAAGATTTCTCTTAGAAAGCAGTGTTTATCATTCATGTCCGATCAGATGCAGCCTCACCATTCTGAGCTGACGGTGTGTAGCCACTGAGGGTTGCCTGCTGTTACCACTTTTTTTTTTCCACAGAACTACTGTACAGCCAAAACATTGTACATATCTGATTCAGACAAGAGAAAACACTTCATGTTGTCTGTAAAGATGTTCTATGGCAACAGTGATGACATTGGTGTGTTCCTCAGCAAGCGGATAAAGGTCATCTCCAAACCTTCCAAAAAGAAGCAGTCATTGAAAAATGCTGACTGTACGTATGCTCACGTTTCCTTATTTGTTCCCAATTCTAACATTACATGAATGAGACAAACAATTTAAAATTTAAAGGTTGTTTTGTCAGTAACCAGTTCATTGTTAACTACTAGTTTTTTGGCCTTACTGTGTTTTAAATTTAAATATAAATGGGTATTGTCTGGCCTAATGAGGTAACTGAGTCTCAATTATAATGTTCTGAGAATCTCAGTTATTGTATTAGGATTGCTTTAGAGTGGTTTCTTACTGTTTCCAAGGGCATTTGGGGAACTGGAGGGTTTTCGCTCCTTTTGTAAGTGTGACTAGGTAGGAAGATAATGCTTTGAGCCAGTGATGCTAAATGTCCTCCTACAGTGTCCAAGATTCCAGAAGCATCAATCCTTTCAGAATGACAGAAATACCCACATAAAAAGTGTGCTCTGGGAAACCAGGTCAGCCACTAAACTGAATATCTCAAGGGCTCCAAGACAGAAACTGCTGTTTCCAGAAGAAGGCATCAGATCCCATTACAGATGGTTGTGAGCCGCCATGTGGTTGCTGGGAGTTGAACTCAAGACCTCTGGAAGAGCAGTCAGTGCTCTTAACCACTGAGCCATCTCTCCAGCCCAGTGAGTCTACATTTCAACAAACTTGAGTTGGTTGTCTGGCTTTCTTTGTCATCGAATAAACTTTGAAATATATATAAAAGGAAGAGAGCAGCCTGATGCAGCCACCGCCCCTCCCACAGCAGTTTCACGACTCAGTTCTGTGGTCGCAGACACCAGCAGGCCCCTTCCTTTCCTAACCACTGCACTGTGTGCATGGCAGTCGTCAGCATCCTGTCCTTCACTAACTCACTATTGGTTTTTAAGCATCATATCTCACAAAGTTGACATCCTTTTCATGTCATTTAATATTTATTCCATGAGTAGATTAATCATATTATCTCAGCAATGGCTTTTTTATAATTGCTGTACTGTTTTGTTCCATTTGTAGTCGACGTGGTCAAACAAAATTTAATAAAACCTGTAAGTTTGAATCTGTGATAGTTTTTCTGTTCTTGCCTCCCTACCCCCTTTGATATCAGTTACTAGTTAAAGAAATGGGGTCATTTTAAATCTGGTGGAATTTCCATATTCTGGATTTGACGGGTCCCATGTTTCTGTGCCTCAGTGACTAAAGACTTAAAATTAGCTGGTAATTTCACTAGTTTGAAATCATAGAGCATCTGATTACACCTTCTTTTTGTCATGTTAGACTGTACTTAAGTGCAGCAGTTTGTTTAATTTACTCCTAAGGCTCCTGAGCACCTTGTAAACCAGTGTTTAGTGACTATAACTTCATTAAGGTACACAAAGTACTGCATTTCTACTTCTATTTCTAATTTCCACATATTTAGACAAAGGGTTTATCAATAAAGAACATACAACTACTTGATTTAAGTATAGCCTACAGACGGGTTAGATAAACAATTGATTGGTTACTAATTTGCAGAATAATATTTGTATTATTATAATTATTGTAATTTACAGATAATATTTGTAATTGTATAAATCAATAGTATTTGATAGTGACCAGTTATATTAAAAAAGGTCATTTCTTGGCCTTTATAGTCAACCGGATAAACTTGTGTACTTTTATGGCGAGTGCGCGCGAGTCACACACACACACACACACACTCCACTCAGTCTTTATTCATGTATATTTAATATTATAGGAGGAAAAGCAAACAGAATTACTCATTAAGTGGAAACCCTAACTTGAGTAGTGACCCTGATTTCAGACCAGTCGCATTTCATCATATGCTGTTGTTCATTGCAGTCTGCTTGCCTTTGTACTTGTTTTTGGTTTGATGTAACCCCAGACATTTTACATCATATGTAAATACTACTTTGTGTGTATAATAAAAAATGGAGTGGGAGACTTTTTTTTTTTAAAAGTTCTTTAATTTTGTTTGTATTGATAGTTGTAATGCAAAGAACTTGTTGCATTATTAGGAAATGTTCTTATGTAGATGTATTTTTCACATCTAAAGTACATCTTTGTTTTAAAATTTTACTTGTAAATTATAAAATAAGTATTACTTTTCATATAAAACAATACTGTATGGCATTTGGGAGACAGCAGAATTCCCTAAAATCATAATGTAGTAGTGCTGGCTGTCTGCTTTGGTAAATATCCTTCTAGAGACCTTTCTATACATATTTCACAGGGTTGGATGATAGCACACGGGGCACCCTTGCACTGTTGCTTAGTAGGACCACAGTGTATAGTGTCTCATAGTTGGCCTTTTCATTCAGTAATACTCCAGGAATTTATGCATACATAATTTAAATGGTTGAGTGTTACTTTATTGAAGTATCTAGCATTAAGCATTTGTTGTTTTTAAGGTAATTTCCCATCTAGTAATCATCACTGCATTAAATGTCCTGTGTCTCTCTCAGAGTGAGATGCTGACATCTGGGAAGGCTGGGGGATGAGCACAAGAAAGTTCTTTGTATTATTTTTCTTTTAACTTATGCCTTTTGGAAAACCTAAACTAACTTAAAATGAAATTAATTAAAAAGAAATAAAACTAGTAAAAGAGAAACATTTAAAACCCCTTTTCATATCATTATCTTTATAATACTGTAAAGAGATAGACCTTGGTTTTATTTGTTTTTAAACTATTCCCTATCTTGGAAGGCTAAAATGTTTGCCACCAGAATCTGTTTGTTATTTGCATTATTGTAAAAAAAAATATTATAATTTGCCGAGCAAAAGTCCCTTCTTTTGTGAACTCCTTCTCCGCCAATTTCATTAGGAATCCTCCTGTCTTTGCAGTGTGCATTGCCTCAGGAACAAAGGTGGCGTTGTTTAATCGACTTCGATCCCAGACTGTTAGTACCAGATACCTTCATGTTGAAGGAGGGAATTTCCACGCTAGTTCACAACAGTGGGGAGCATTTTACATTCATCTCTGTGAGTATAAAAATGTACATTGGGTATTTTTAGTGTGAAAATAATATATTCTCCTTCTTGGGGTAATAAAACCTATGAATATATTAAGTTGTTATTTTCTTAAGCATATACTAAATCTTAAAGGATAACCATTTGGTCTGTTTTTCACACCCACTGTAGTGGACGATGATGAATCAGAAGGAGAGGAGTTCACAGTTAGAGATGGTTACATCCATTACGGGCAGACCGTCAAGCTTGTGTGCTCCGTCACTGGCATGGCACTCCCAAGATTGGTAAGACTGGACTCTGCTTTAATGATGTGAGATAAAAACAGTCAAGGAAAGGTAGAAAAACGTAGCTCAGTTTTTATGCTTTTTAATGCAAAAATGCAATGTCCCTCTTATTCCTATTAGCTGTTGGCTCAATCCAGAAGTACTCTTAAAGAATTACTCTGCATTGTAAGTGATTGCTGATGTCAGTCTCCTACACTATTAATGAATTTGGTGTGGGTTTCTTTTTTGGTTGTGTGTTTGTCATTTTTTTCTTTATGATGATGCAGATAATGCACTGTATTTCTGTGTTACTGACTATATCTGAATGTAAGACCAAGCTTTCAATAGCCTGGAAATAGAAGCATCATTCTATTATGTAACTTGAATAAGACATTTCTTTAAAATTAGGTAGTGGTGTTGGTATTTCCTTCTTGTCCATCAGGTAGTGAAACTGTAAGGCATTATTTTTTTCCCTTAAGTTGAAAAAAATTTCAAACTTGTGCTTTTCATAAGGTAAGCTTAAGATGCACACTCAATATCATAATGGAACTGTGAGTAGCTGTGGCATGTGCGGCACTCTAAAGGTCTGTTAGAGCAAACATGACTCCAGGAAGAACATCCAAGTCAGGCCCTTCATAAGCTCACTGCGGAGAAAGAAATGCATGAGTGTCACCTACCTGGAGATTCTTGGTGGCCAAGGAAAGCAGTTAGTTAAAAAGGAAACTTTGGGACAAAAGATCATAAGACAGTGGCTCTTAACCCACTGGTTGAAACCCCTTTGGGAGGGTTGAACACCAGATATCTTACATGTCAGATATTTGTATTTCGGTTCATAACTAGCAAAATTACAGTTATAAAGTAGCAACGAAAATAACTTTGGGAGTTGAGAACCACTGTTCTAGATTAAAGTTGTGGAGTATCGGAAGGGCGATCAGGCCGCCTGCTCTAGGTGTGTCTCTCAGCTATTAACATTATTAAGGGCTTTACCGCTTCCCTGACCCCATTTTCCAGTGAGCATGTTGGTCTTGAAATATGTTAATATTTGTTATAATATCCCATTATAATTTCTGCCAGTGCCTGCTGTGGGTGTTTTCCTATGGTATTTAATTTGTCTATTAATGAAAAGATTGTCAGGACCTGCCAATCAAAATACTTCTCTTCGTTAACAGCATTCACAGCACTAAACAATTTTTTAGAAATACAGAATATCAAGCCTCAAATCATGGTGGGTAAGGCATTTTTAGTCAAGAACTCAGACAATTCTTGTGTGCGTTAATAAAAGCACTAGTCTAGACAACAAATGATTGCCTGCCCTATTTTTTTTAAATGTATTCTTAAAGGGGTGTTATAATACTTTTAAATATGTAAAATGTAGACTTATTTTGTTTGTAAAATGTAGACTTATTTCTAACATTGTTTATAAATGTGTCTTAATGTGTAGGTATAGGACAAATGACTAATATGTTATGTAGTATATACTATGGATTGTAACAGTGTACAAAATAAAGACTGCATGTGGATAACTGACTTTTTTACATTGTTGAAATACAGATAATTAGAAAAGTTGATAAGCAGACAGCATTACTGGATGCAGACGACCCTGTGTCACAACTCCACAAATGTGCGTTTTACCTTAAGGATACAGAGAGAATGTACTTGTGCCTTTCTCAAGAAAGAATAATCCAATTTCAGGTAAGATATAAAATGACCACTGAAATCCAATCTATACAAATAGGACAGAGGTTGCCGCTCAGTAATGATTTCCCGCATGGCCCTCCCCGTTCAGTCCCAGCACTGCAGAACAGTAATGACCGGTGAACATGTACTGAAAAACTAACGGATTGGCAGTTTACAGAGACATACTTCTCATTGGCTGCTAATTGTATCCACATACAGGAAGCTGGATTCCTATGTTAGCTTAGGTTCGTTGGTTCTTAACACACTGCCCTCAAGCATGCCCAGGATCCTGCCTCAAAGAACTCAAGACTATGAGAGTATTCTTAGAGAAGTTATTTACAGCAAGTTCCAGGATTCTTAATCTGGCATTCAGAGAGCCTTGGAACACAGTGGAGCACTGGTATTCAGTGAGTCCCCAAAATGGTGTGTGTGTGTGTGTGTGTGTGTGTGTGTGTGTGTGTGTGTGTGTGTGTGTGTGTGTGTAACAGAAAAAGCATTCAACAAGAGGGTTGAAGCTTTATAATCAGGGTCCCCTGTAGTAACACTGACATGATTTAAGTGCTAATATTTAGCTATCTTACTCAGATACTTCAAGAGTGCATCTTAGTTATCCACAGTTATGACATAGATTGATGCTGTAATAGGATTGCTGTGTGTTCATGCTGAATTCTTTATAAACTGCTGTTGGAGAGGCATGGCTCTACACCACACTAGTGGGTGAAGGTCCCACTAGTCACCTTGGAAGTGAGTGAGATCCTAGGTCAGGGTTTGGGGCTGCCAGTTCAGCCTTTGTTTCTTCCTGGAAGTGACAGAGCTCCTACTAGTTGTGCTGACTTATAGGTCTCTGGTGATTCTGTTTCTTAGTGAATCCATTTGCATTACACATCACAGGTACTGACCTGCTAATGAAGTATAAATGCTGCACTATGAGTGATGGCCATGAGGTGTGACTTAATGTATCACTGAAGTGTTTCTGTTCTAGAAAAACTGCCTGTGGGCTTCATATTAACACCCTGTTTGCATTCAAGTAGGAATTAAGCATATTAGGAAGTTCCCAGATTGTTCTAAGTTCTCTCCATTCAAGTAGGTGAATGTTACATGGTAAGTCTCTTGCACTGTGATGTTTATAAAACCCAATATATGGACATTTCTTTTTCTTAAGGCCACTCCATGTCCAAAAGAACAAAATAAAGAAATGATAAACGATGGAGCTTCCTGGACAATCATTAGCACAGATAAGGCAGAGTATACGTTCTATGAGGGAATGGGCCCTGTCCTTGCCCCAGTCACTCCTGTGCCTGTCGTAGAAAGTCTTCAGGTGAGATTGTTTAGTTGGAAGGTGACTTTAGTCTTTATTGCTGTTCTTAGCTATAACTTGGTATAAACTTAACTTTCTGTGATACTTTTTTTTTGTTTCGTTTTGTTTTTTGTTGGGGGTGGTAAATGTTACGATATGAGTTCTTATTACATGTACTATTGATAGAAAATAAAAATAGAAGCAGTATGTTTACATTGAAGGAAGCTTAAATTACATTGAATGTTATCTTGAAGTAGTTTCAGCTAGCTTTGTACTCATTTATTTTAACAGATGTTTTATAAATCTGAGCTTGTTAACCTTCATGAAAATGAAAGCAAGTGTATAACCCAAGCTGTGTTCTTCAGTGAAGAATGAAAATCCATCTAATGTGCTTTCTCTAAATTGCAGTTGAATGGCGGCGGAGACGTAGCAATGCTTGAACTTACAGGACAAAACTTTACTCCAAATTTACGAGTGTGGTTTGGGGATGTAGAAGCTGAAACAATGTACAGGTACTGATAGAGTTGTTCTGTCACCCAAGGGTTGGGAGGGTGTAGGCACCAGAGACTGTCCATGCGGAGCTATGTTTGCTTTGTAAATGCTTCTAAGTGGTGTGTGTTTTCTTCTCAGATGTGGAGAGAGCATGCTCTGTGTGGTCCCAGACATTTCTGCATTCCGAGAAGGTTGGAGGTGGGTCCGGCAGCCAGTCCAGGTTCCAGTAACTTTGGTCCGTAATGATGGAATCATTTACTCCACCAGCCTTACTTTTACCTACACACCAGAACCAGGGCCAAGGCCACACTGCAGTGCTGCAGGAGCAATTCTCAGAGCCAACTCCAGCCAAGTGCCCACCAGTGAGTCAAACACAAACAGCGGAGGGAATTACACAAATGCCAGCACAAATTCTACCAGTGTCACATCGTCCACAGCAACCGTGGTGTCCTAACTACCGTCTTTTTGCTGGGACTTAAACTGACTTGAATGCGGCAAAAAGTTGACAGAAAAAGGCAAGGATAAAGTGAACAATCTTTTGTGGTTTCTTGGGAAAACGTTTCATGCCAGGTGATCTATTCAAAACTGCAAGTACAGATGTGAAATGCAGAAGCCACAGTAAAAATGAACACCATCAAAATGTGCAGGCTGTTGGAAATCCAGGTTTTCAGCTGTCTGTCTCTCAAACACACCCCTTTTTGGTTGTTTTTGGTTTGGTTGTGATTTAATGGTCAGGAAATAGATGCATGGCTGGAGCACAGGTCAAACTAGAAGACACAAACCTAACATAGATTGATGGACCAAGGGACTTGCATAAGCTTTAGTAAAAGGTACATTTTCACCATGCCTTTTTATATCACAGTATGTAGTTAACCAAACAGGCTGCGCTCCCCACCCTTCGAGGGTTGGCTCTAAAGTACATTCAGGTTCGAGCCTGACCATGCTTGTTCAATCTGAGTACCAAACACTTCCAGGCTCTTGTGGTCTAAGGCTGGAACTTTTTTTAAGCTGAAGTCTTAATGACTTTTTCATAAGTTGGAATTATTTTGATTTCAGCAAGTCAAATTTTGTAAAGGCCTGCATATTTTTTTTAAGATTATATGAAGTCTGCAAAGCTTTAAAAATGCCTCTGCCTTGCCTGCAGTACATGCAATGTATGTTAGCTTAGTCTGTCCTCAGATACTGTTGGGAGTTATTTCTGTGTTTTCCCTTTTTTAAAGAAATGTATTTATAGTGGTGATCTAAGCGATGCTAACAGCTCGGTGTGGCCATTTAGTCGTTTCTGAGTCCGTGGCACTGAGCACCGCCATTCGAAGGCTGTGGCCTCTGCCTGTTCCTCACTTCATCTATGTTCCAGGATTTGTTCAGGTTTCCCTTTCCCCCAAATCTTGTACATAACTTGTATTATGTGTAAGTTAAACATTTTATCTTTTCTTGGAATGTTCCCAGTGATTACATTTAACAGGGTGTTTCCCACCTTGTTGGCAAATGACAAAAAATATCATGAGAATTATTTGCTACCAAGATGGTGCCCATAGGGTAAAATGAGGAAAGTCTCTGCAGGATGATTTATTGTATTTTTTCCTTTTTTTTTTTTAAAGCCTAGCCAGAACATCATTATAATTTTAAACTTAAGACCATAAGATGGCTTTTATTAGATGATAATAAACTGAACTAAGTAGCCAGAAGACAGTACCTTAGAGACAGATAGTTGTAAGTTTATAAAAATACAAATGTAACTTATATTTCCATTTTCCTCTTTGCCCCTTTGTTTATTTTTCCCCCAGTAGAAATGTTCTGTCCAATTTTTCCCCCCCTTTTTAGCTTGCATTCAGGCCCGTGTGTCAGCCTGTGTGCTGATATTGCCAGTTTTGTTTTGTTTTCATCCCTGCACTTTGGTAATACCTTGTTCAGTTTCTTGGGAATTGCAGCAGACTCATTGGGCTACATTTAGGACAAGAACCACATATGTAATGTTAAAGGACACAGTCTAGTGATGCCATCATCCTTGAGTAAAAACTACCTCTAGATTGTGGTAAGCTTTTACTGTCCCTTCAAACAGGAGCCACTAGTACCTTACGAATGCAGACTGTAACTTCGATGGCATTTTCTGGTGTCTTTCTGGCTCTCTGGGCTTCTGAAAGTTTTCACGTAGATCCTTAGACTCCTCTGTCAGGACCATTGCTTTCCAGCTTCACTGCTTTCCCTCACCGTCTCGTAGACTGTACCACTGTAAGTGCCACTCTGAACATCTTTAAACGGCCTCCTCCTCGGTTGGTCAAGGGGAAGGCCCCCTGTAAACCATGTGGTGGTGACAGCCTTCCTATCCACCCCAGGCTGCGCTGTGCTGGCTGTTCTGGCTGTTCTGGCTGTGTCTCTTCAGATCAGCTGCAGTCCACCCTTCCCCACCTCACCTCCAGGCTGTCTGAGTGGTCCAGGGCAGAGCTCTCTGTGGCCTTACCTATCTTTGCAGTAACTGTTCTTGGTTTTTCTTCAGATCTGCGTTTTTCCAAGCACCGCTCCTCAGTTGCGATGGAAGCTGGACCCTGCGATCTGTTCAGAGCCTGAGCAGTTTGCAGCGCCGCTGTGCTTTCTGAGGTCCTAGATTTAGGATTTAGTTAAGTCGTTAACTGAGAACAGATGAGATGCTTTTGAAGAACAAACTATTCCTTACCCAGCTTTGTAGCTTAAAGTAAGTTTTCAAGTTCATGGCTTTATTAAGATGAACTTTGACTTTTTAAAATGCTTATCTCATTTCAGTTCTTTTGTTTAATTTAGTAAGAATTGAAACAATTAGACTACAAGTCGTTTTCCTGTTTGTTTATTTGTTTCTTTGTTTTTTTACAAAGTTCAAGAATGTAACAATAAAGGCATTTTCCTATGGTTCTATGTCAGACTCCTACCACAGAATAGTATGAACAGATATGTCTGTCTTACCATGTTATTGATAGTTCTTTTGTCGGCTGCTTTTATTAAAAGTCCTTTTTGTGGATTTGTAAATCAATTTCAGTATATGATGTACAGGAGTCTTGTCCCCAGTTACTGTGGAATGTTCCCTTCCTGTTGATGCTGTCGCGGATGCTGGTCCTTTATCCTGTATCTTCTTAGAACGGGAATTCTTCAGTTGCGGTGTGTGGGTGTGTTTTTCCATTCTGTTTAGAGTACGTCTACACAGCTTCTTAAAACATGTCTAAATGCAGAATCCAAGACCCACCATGTATTTTAGCTCCTTGAATTTGTCAAGAGATTGGAAGGCAGGCCAAAACCTGAAAATGTAGGATACCCTTTGTACAGTGGCAGAGCTGAGCACTAGTGGGCTTCTGAACTTGCTGCTGTCCGCTCTCAAACCCTGGCCAGGTCCTTGTGTACAGTTAACTTGCAGAGCCAGCTGTCATTGTTCCTGCCTTCATCTTAACCTGGATGGTTTTGTTTCTTTCCTGTATGGCACTGGGGTCAAATCCAGGGTCTCAAGCTTATTTGCTAAGGCTTTTTGTTTGTTTTTTCATGAGACAAGGGTCTCACTCGTGTAGCCCCTCAGGGCATTCTTGAAAGTTCCTGCCTTAGCCTCCAGGTCCTGGGGTGCCAGGTATGGCAGGGTGCCAGGACTGCTTTTGTCTTTAGAGAAACTGGTCTGTCCAACCACAGAGAAATTCCAATGCAATTTTTAATAATTAATCCACTAGTTATTTAATCAAAATCTTTTTGTGGGGAGAGATTGCTGTTTGAAAGAAAATGTTATTTGATTATTAACCAAATTAACAGACATTGTTTTCCAAAGCAGCTGTGTTTCTGGTGAGTACTGAACAAATGTGTGATTTTCTGTGTCACCTTTGATTTATTTTTCGAGCACTGTTACTTGGGATGGATGGTTAGAAACATAATATTTTAGTGTTTCTACTTAACCCTTTCAGGACTGAGCTGTATTGCCTTCTATTAATTTCTCCCTGTGTTGTGATAAATGTTTGCCAGTGTTCAGTACCGTGTCGGTCCAGATGTAGGTTTATGTAAAAGCTCAGTTTTAGCTTATTTCTTGTACCTTGCAGCATGCTCTACACATTGAGTCCTTAAGGGGTTTACTTTACAAACTGTGCGCCTGTAAGGGTTATTAGCAATAAGATAGAAAATTGAGCAAGTTTATACCACAATTTTGTAGAAAAAGGAATCTGCTCAATTCCATATTTCATCCATGAAAACTCTGCAATACGGGCAGTTTCTAGGAATAAATAAAAAGGAAATGTAAACCATTGTAAATGTCTTCTGTGGGATGTGCCCGATGCATGTATCATCGCCTTCGATTTCAGATACTTCATAAAGATAAAATTAAATTCTACATTACAGTTTGTGGACTAGAATTTTACCTTGTGTTTTACATGACATTGAAGTAATAATTATGCTAAATTAGTTTCCTTTTCAGTGTTTTAAAATTTTTTTTTTTTTTACTTACTGTGTTAATGATTGGGAGTTGTTACTAAAGGGTACATTTCCCTAGCCAACCCCAACAAAACCGGAGACTGCTTTTTAGCAAAGGCTTGCTTTTCTAGTACAGGGTTATCTTTTTGATTAGAAACAAAAGAATAAACATAACAGCAGTTTATGCCTTTAGGGGACTCTCCAAAATAGGGCTGATTATACTTCATGTGATATTAAGACAAATATAAAGGAAGAAATTATACCGTTTCAAATCTCGGGTTTAGTGTTTCCTTCACTTCTGAAAGAGCCGTGGGTTGTATTAAAGTAGTTTGCAGTCTCTTCTGAAGCAGGAAGCATTCGTAGCAAAGATTGCTTTTAATTCATTGTGTCTGTGGCTATAACACTGCAGAAGGCAAGCCGTGTTACTTTCCACATACAGTAACATGAGTGGGTAGAGGGGAATCTCAACCAGTGGACAAACACCATATAAATGTCCACCACAAAAGAGTTCCTTAAAAACAAGTTTAGTATAGAAAACAGCTGAGACATAAAGAGAAACACTGTTAACATAAAAATGTCCACAAGGTGGCTAACTCACCCCTGCCTGGGCTCTCACCTAGGGAAGCATCAAGAGAGCTGTGAGAAAGCAGCCTAACAGGCTGGAGAGATGGCTCAGCGGTTAGGAGCACTGACTGCTCTTCCAGAGGCCCTGAGTTCAATTCCCAGCTACCACATGGTGGCTCAAAAAGAACAAAGCGTCCTAGGGACCCTGCTGAGCACACAAGACCCTTGGGCTAGGGGCAGGATCACTGACATTCCTGAAGTAGAAGTACTCCATCCAGACTAAAGTGCGGCCATGTCCCTAGGATGTAGGAAACATGTTAAATCTTGGTTTCTTAACCAGCTAAGCCCTAAAACACAGAAAGATTCTATAAGTAATGTATATACTTAATGCAAATAGGTTATCATGAAGCTGTTGGAATTATTGTTGATTTGGGGGAAATGACAAAATCCGATGCTTTGTGAACATTTATTGCAAATATGAGTGGGAGGCAGGTAACGGCATTGATGTCTTTCTGGCTCAGTGGTTTTGGCCTGTGTTTATCGCCCACTGCATCCAGACATCTTTTCTAGCAGTGCTGGACCAATTAGGACTCCAAGCACTGTTTACTGGAGCCCCCTAAACTGACTAGCTCACCTCTGCTGCCCACCCCCCTCCCTCCCTCCTCCCCCCCCCCCCGCCGCAACACACACACACACACACACACACACACACACACACACACACACACACACACACGATATGACCAGGTTGTTGTTACAGATCCCTCTTGAACTGGTTTCTCCTATCACAAATTCTCAACATGGTATGTATCATTTCAGAGACATAGTGAAGTTTGGGGAAATAATTGGAGCTTTGAGGACAGTTGGCACCAAGACACTTGCTCTGGCTACTCTGGGAATTTATTGTGCCAGCTCATGAGTTGTGAGTGTGCTGGTGACTGACGGAGCCCAAACAGATGGTGTGGTCCTTGGAAGAGCTTCAGCAAAAGGAAAGGGGGATGCATTTACCTAGAAGTGTGGGTATTGTTTCCCCTTTTGATGTATTTTGTTTGGGAGTCTCATGTAGACCTGACTAGTCTCAAATGTACTGTGTAATTGAGGATGGGCTTGAATGCCTTACTCTTCTGCCAAGTGTAATTACGAGCATGTGCTACCATGCCTGACTTCCAGGTATTAGGATTTATCTTCTAGTAACCAGGAAGTTAGACTTGGTTAGGATAAGACTGGGATCTTTAAATGTCCTATGATGTTCAGGCCCAGAGCTCAGCTAGGGTTCAATCACCACCAGAAACTTACAAGAGTGCGGCTACCCTGTCAGATTCTGAGTGACACAGGCAGCCATGACATCGACTCAGTGGCAGTGTTGGAGAGTGGTTCTCACAGCTCTGAACGTGAAAATTCCAAGCTCAAGGAGCCAGCACAGTGGATTCTGGTGAGGTGTCTTTCGGGCTTGCAGATACCCAGTTTGACAGCGCTCTCACACCGGAGAACAGTAGGCACTGGCCATAGGATCTCATTTAACCATAATTTTTTCTGAAGACTCTTGCCTCTGAATACACATTTAGCTGTTTAAATAAATTATCTGCCTGCTGATGCCATTTGTTTCCTGCATTTTAAATCTTGGTTGATGTTTCTCATAGTACTTTAAATGATATGTGATCTTGGGCCAAAGGGACAAGAGACAAGCAGGAGTGAGGGGGAAGGGTGGGGATGCAGCTCAGTTGTCAAATGCTTCACTAGTATGCTTGATGCCTGGCACACTAGTACATGGGGGGGGGGAGTTGGCAAGGTAGGTCACATTAATTACCACTTGTAACAAATTCTAAGCTGGAATGCCTATTTTAGAGAGGGAGACTGCCGTGGGTACTGTTAGGGAGTTTGCTCAAGGTCATATTGAAGTTAGCTGGGGTGTCAGATTTACATCAAGTTCTTCCAGAGACACCCTCCTAAGTAACATACTAGGTTTTTCCCATCATAATTGTAAGAGCTAGGGACCTAGGGCTTGACCCCAGATGGAGTTGTGTCTTCTTTATGGAGATCTCCTGTTCTGTTTTAACCTTCACATTTCACAGGTGAGGAAACTGGCCTAAACAAGCTGAAGTGTGCTCCGTCATTGAAGATTCAAAACTACATTGTAAACAAAAAGTGTTGGTCAATTTTGTGGTGTCCTAGACTGTTAGCATTTAGTCCCCTGTCCATGTTGTATCCATAAATGCATGTTGCACACATTAGAGAGACTGGTCTTGAGCATCTCAGCACATTCCCTGTCCTCTGAAGATAGCAGGCATTCGTCAGATGCTAACTTGAGGTAGATGTCCTAAGTTTCTGCTCCTCGTTAGCTTTAGGAAAACCAGGACTCAACGAGCCAGAGTATGAAATAATATCACCTTTGTGTTCAAGAAAAACAAAACCATTCTGCCATTGTTTATTTTCTGCCATTCATCCAACAGATGAGTCTTAGCTTAGTGTCATTCTCAACTGAGCTCGTCCTGTCGTGGAGGTTGAGGGTGTGTGGTTAGAAGAGAGAATGCACTGAAGACTCAGCTCTGTTCTTGGCCTGTCCGTCTACGCATGCTTTAACCTCAGCCTAGAACCCGCTCTGGCTGTTGGGTTCAAGACTATTTGGCTTATACGTCAGCGTGGCTTTATAGCTCATGGCAGATGAGCTATGAGAAAAGAAAAATGCATTGGTTTTGCATACAGTGCTACAGATTTTGTCACCTCTCAGGATTCACTGAGGCAGAGGAATGGGGTGAATGAGCCTCCAGAATCTGATTGGTTGCTTTCAGAGGTGAGTTTCCGGTAGGTGGAGGGAGAGCACTGAAGTTGCTGAGAGACTTATGGAAAGGACGCACATGCTAAAACAATGCCCATCCCTTCCAGCTTTCTCCTGAAATGTCCCTTCTTCAGGGCAGGCACTTGGCAGCTCTGACATGCATTCTTCCCATTGTAGTTGATAGATGCCACCATTGAGTGACTAGCCAGGAGAAAACTTGGGAAGTCACATTGGCCTTGTTTTTGACAGATGAACTGGACTCAGAAACATGTCACAAGAAGAATGAATGACAACGGAGTGCCACCATCCCAATTACAAACCTCTCTGTCCAAGGCTCTGCTGCCGTTCCTTGGGAGGACTCTTACTGTATAAGATTACATAGTAAGACTCTACACAGCATAAATGGCTGTTTGTAGAACTGGCTTATTGCTAAGCAGTACCACCACTAGATAGTTCAGATCTAAGCAGCAGTACAATAGATCCTCCCTTGACATGGTTGGTTGTCTCCTGGAGAAACAGGCAAGGCATTCCTACTGGAAAAAGGTAGTGCATAGCTAAAGTGCTGCAGTCACTTATTGGGGTATAAAGAAGAAGTGATAAAGTCCCACTATCAAAGGTCTTCCAGGGGGCTGGAGAGAAGGCTCAGGGGTTAAGACCACTGGCAGCATGCTCTTCCAGAGGTGTTGAGTGTTGAGTTCAGTTCAATTCCCAGGAACCATATGGTGGCTCACAGCCATCTATAATGAGATCTGGTGTCCTTTTCTGATATGCAAGCATGCATGTAGGCAGAAAACTGTATACATAGTAAATAAATAAATCTGAAAAAGAAAAATATTTTTTTTAAAAAACGTCTTCTAGCACCTTGTGGTAGATATGACTGAGAATGACCATTGTCTGCTGGTTTGATGGTAAGGAGAAGATGGGAGAAACCAGGAGTTTCTGAGTGAGAGCACAGAGCAGGCGGTGGCAAGAGCGGAAACCAAAACTATGAGCAGTTTAACAGCTCATAGGCAGGTATGTCTGAGCTCTGAGGGCTGATGGCATGGCAGGCACACTGGGACATGGTCACCTCTGGGCAGTAATTTTTTTTTTTTTTTTTTTTTTTTTTTGGTTTTTCGAGGCAGGGTTTCTCTGTGTAGCCCTGGCTATCCTGGAACTCACTCTGTAGACCAGGCTAGCCTCGAACTCAGAAATCCGCCTGCCTCTGCCTCCCAAGCGCTGGGATTAAAGGCGTGCGCCACCCCTGCCTGGCGGAAGTGTTTTTCTTAATAGAAGTTTCTTCCTCTGAAATGACTTAAGCTTATGTCAAGTTGACATAAAACTAGCCAGAATAGCACAGAGCTGTCTGATGCAGGGTGGAGTTGGAATTGGGGCTTCAGGGCTGCACAGGATGACCCCTGCAGCCTGGTGCCTGGAAGGCAACATTTGTTCCTCTTCTCACAGTAACCAGATCTAGATGGCAGCAGATGACAAGAACCTTAGAGTAGGTTGTAGTAGATGTCTGGTAAGCTAAGAAGCAGAATTCCAGGGGTGGTAAAAGGGTTGAAGGAAGAAGACAGAGTTGGGAAACACAGAAACCTGCATGTACAGGGCACACACCTGCACTGTGGCATGCTTTGGAGCCTCGCTCTGGGCATGAACAGAGCCAAGGGGAGGGATGTTGATAGTTTCCATTATGCAATTTGAACACTGGCACCTCACCGTGGACCAGTGGTAAGAATGATGCTGCCTACCTGCCTGGCAGGTGCTGAAGCTCAGGGTACCTAAACTGCCGTTTATATTTTCTGTTTTAACATTTGTAATAAAGGTATTTTTAGATATTGAAAGCATATTAAGGTATGTGTACTTTATGTTTTTGAAGTAGCTGGGGGGTTGGAGGGAGTTGCAAGTCCCTCATAGTACACCCAGTAGTGTTACTTATTACAGACTGACTTAATAGGAGCTCCCTGTGATGCACTTCCCCACCACTCCCAACACTTGGAAACCATTTGCATTTGGCTCCTGGGACACTGAATTTCCTGACTTCATTCACGGCCTTTCCACTGTTGACATTCCCCTGCACTGTCCTTTCTCCTGCTCCCCTGAAACACTGCTTCCAGAAAGCCTCTCTCTGCTTGACCTACACTATACATACGGAAGAGACTGAAACTCATGGGTTCTGCCCAAGTGCCATTGCTACTACAGTGTCCCCCAACAAAACTCCAATGCCTGTGGGTCAGTAAAGGGCCTGGAGACCATTCCAGAGATGGTTTCAGGGAACAGCATGTGCTTTTTTGTAAGTGAACAACTACCTACATAGTGGAAGCCTATCAGCTGTGATTAGCACATTACCTCAAGTTGGACAGTGAATACTCACACCACCAGGGGCTCTATGAAGAAGAAACGAGACATGGAGAAAGAAGATACATCAGTAGACCAGCTACTTCAGAATTCAAGTTATGACTTCTGGGAATACTCAGGAGCCTTACTTACCCTTACATACTCTTACTTAGACTAGCAGTGTGCCAGGTAGGCCGGCTGCCAGGCCGTGCCTGCATTTTCTACACCCAGGCTTTGGGCTTGAACCACACAGATGTAGTTTCTCCCTAGTTAACTCTTCATTTTTTTCCCTAGCTGCTATCTTTCTACCCAAACTACTCAACCAGGTGGGTAAATGATTGTTACCTCTGAACTTTGAATTTCTGGGGGACAGGCTTCATCTTAGTTTTCTGTTACTGTTAAGGAAACGACCTGAGATAATCAACTTTTCTTTTTTTTTTTTCAGGTTTATTTATTTATTATACATAAGTACACTGTAGCTGTCTTCAGGCACTCCAGAAGAGGGCTTCAGATCTTGTTACAGATGGTTGTGAGCCACCATATGGTTGCTGGGATTTGAACTCAGGACCTTCAGAAGAGCGGTCAGTGCTCTTAACCGCTGAGCCATCTCTCCAGCGAAAATTAAGTTTTCTAAAGGAGTGAGAGTTTGACGGAACAGGCAAACTGGAAACAGAAGAGAATGAATGCTTTAGTTTGGCTGCCTTTACTCTTATTCTGGGCTCCCAGCTTGTAGGGAATCTTACCCCTACCCCGAACAGCCTCGGATTTTCTTTACTAGTCCACGGTTTTCTCTAAGCTGACATTAGAGAAATCCTTGCCATCCCCTCTAGTTCTTCCACAGGCTTCTCACCCTAGCTTGGTCCCCCAGCTTCTCAGTTCTCACCTTCCACCCACTCCCCATGTTAACTAAACTATAGGCTTGCTGACTCTGGTGTCTTCCCTTGAAAACGCCAAACAAGCTTTCGTTTGGGGCCTCCACTGGCTCTTGTGTCCTATGCCTAGGATACTTCTGTGACATTCCCAAGTCTGTGCCATACCCTTTCTGAGCACCTTCCGCTTAATTCTATTATTATACCCTTTAGTCCCTGTCTGCACACTTGACCTGATTTCTCACAGCATCTGCTGCACCTGACCTTACTTGGGTTCTCACTTGGGGTGTTTATTTTCCCCTCCAACCAGCATGAAAGCTTCTTGGGGCTGGAGACATCATTTTGTTCCTTGTGTCTCCAGACTCCAGCACAGTACATGTAACGTGGCAGATGTCCCATAAAGCTCACACCAACTTCGTGAACACGTGTGTCCAGGATAGTAGGGTCCTTCAGATCTGATGACCCATGTTGCTTGCTTTCTTAATAAAGGAACCTTACCCTGGAATGCCTCTTATGGCAGAAATATGTATTGTGTCACCAGTCCCAATCACACAAGCTCAAGAAGACAGAACAGACACGCAAGGACAAATACAGGAGTGGAGGGAATCTTGTCAGTCAAGAACATAGAAACTTTTGGTGGTTGTGGCAATAAGAATGTCTGAATTAAGTAAAAGAACCATGCAGGGGTCCCCATGCCTGGAGGGATAGATAGTTGGTTTAATTCTTCCCTAAGTAAGTTCCAGTTACTACAGGAAAGGGAGTAGGATTTGTGGATGTTTACCGAGAAGCCAGACACTATTGGACAGAGCTTTCTACAAAATTTATTAGGTTGACTTACACAGGGGCAGGGTTGTCCAACAATAATAGACTGTGCACTGAAGGATCAGAATCCAGTGTCTGTTCCACTCAGGAGGCTAAATGCCTCAGTAGTCCTCAGGTGACCAGTGATTGGAGGATAATAGCTTCAAGAAGACAACAGTAGTAGATAGTAGTAGCAGGAAGACAACACCCGTGTTGGCCAGGTCACAAGCACCTGTAACCCCAGCTTCAAAGGATGTGATGTCTCAGCCTCCAAGAGCACCTGCACAGATGTGCACAGATTCACACACAGACATATACATCAACAATACATTTTTTTCATTAAAAGAAATTCATTTTAAAACAATTTTTGGTACACATAATTTTACTATTTTTAAATGATTTTAAGTGTGTGATTTTATTTGTGTGGGGTTGTTTTTTTTTTTTTTTTTTGCCTACATAGGTGTGCCACATGAGTATCTGGTGCTTATGAAGTTCAGAAGAGGGCATAAGGTCTGAAACTGGAGTTACGGATGGGTCTTAATGTTGAATTTTACTGTTTGGTAAACATGGCATATCTGTATGCTAATTAGATGGAGATGCTTATTTTTACATAAATAATTAAATACTGGCTGGATATTTGATACTGTAGGATGCACAGCACTGTTAAGGCTTTTCAGTCCTGATGTTTTGATTTTATGATCATCAACCCTGAGAACATTGCCTTACATAAACACATAGTACAAATTGAAGAATTATTTCAGGAAGTGTTGGAAGTTCCTATTCCAGTCCCAAGCCAAAAGTTATTTAATGATTTCTTTCTTATGAAACTCGTCAGCAGATCAGATATTTTTTCACATGTATTTACTTTGTATGTAGATAGGGGTAGAGGTTGTCCTAGCCACAGCACAAGTGTGGAGGTCAGAGAACAATGTGCAGGAATTGATTCCTTCCGTTCATTATTCCGTGGACACCAGGGAGTGAACTCATGTTATTGGTCTGGTGACAAGTTCCATCTTGTGGGACCTACTATCAGTGTTTAAAAACAAAGCATTCTAACCTAGTACAATTCAAAGACATGCTAGTTTGAGGAATGGTGACAGAAAAATAGTAGGCTTTTGTTTCTCGTGATTAACACTTTGAATGGGCAGAAAGTTGATATGTACAGTAGGAACACTGCAGCTTATACATAGCACACACTGGTCTTTGGTGTGAGCCATGGTGCTTCAGGCAGATAGTAAGATTCATGCGGTATTGGTGACATGCACGGTAGGTACTAGGTTTGCATATTGTGCATTCATGAAAACAGCTACAGTAAAGTTGCTTGAGCTAACACACAAACACCCAGATTTATTACACATTTGATTGTGAATTAAGTTTTGCTTGTACATTCAGAAACCTTTTTACTGTCACCAAATTTTTCACTACCCTCCACATTCAGCTATCTGACCCCATATGGGTCTGCCTCCCATGGTTAAGTGATTGTATTCTAGATGCTGTATGTTTGCTCCCATCTATCTGTCATAGCAACAAACAACAGCTCTGCTTCCCTCTGCCCTTGTTCCTGTTCCCCTCCTTCCTTTCCCCCTGCAGTTAAGTCATTTTTTTTAAGTCTTTAGTCAAAAGATGGATTTGTTTCATTGTTCATTTTTGATAGCACAGAAGACTATTGTAACTGAAATGGAAGCACTGAAATTTTCAAATTAAAATAGAGGGGGTATGTTTCAAGATACTGGGGTAGGCACAAAAATTTTAGTAGGACACCAACAGAACAGAAATTAGCTCCAAGTATCAACAGATGTGATTCCATCAAAATAAAAAGTTTCTGTACAGCAAACGGAACAACAATCAGCAAAGCACATAGCCCACAGAAAGGGAGAAATCTTAACCAGCTATACTTGAGGTCCAGCTAATGCTTAGAATGTACAAAGTATTACAGAAATCAAGTACCAAGGGAATAAAATGATCATTTAATGAATGGGGAAGTGAACTGAATAGACAGCATTCAAAAATTCAAAGACAAATGAATGACCAATGGCTCCCCCTAAAAAGTATTCAATGTCCCAGGTTATCAGGGAAATGCAAATTAAAACTACTTTGAGACACCACCTCACCCCAGTCAGAATGGCTATCATCAACAAATATGAGAGTGTTGGAGAGGGTGTGGAGAGGAAGGAATCCTTATGTGATGGTTTGTATATGCTTGGCCCAGGGAGTGGCACTTTTGGAAGGTGTGGCCTTGTTGGAGTAGGTGGGGCCTTGTGGGTGTGGGCTTTGATATTCTTGTCCTAGCAGCCTGGGAGCCAGTCTTCCACTGGCAGAGTTCAGATGACGATGTAGAACTGCACCATGCCTCCCTGGATGCTGCCATGCTCTTACCTTGATGATAATGGACTGAACCTCTGAACCTGTAAGGCAGTCCCAATTAAATGTTGTCCTTATAAGATTTGCCTTGGCCACGGGGTCTGTTCACAGCAGTAAAACCCTGAGACACCTTATCACTGCTGTGGGTTACAATTTGATATAGCCATTATGAACATCAGTTTAAATTTTTCTCTAAAAGTTAAAAATGCAATTATCATATGATCCAGCTGTTCACCCCTGGGCATATGTCCAGAGAACTCCATACCCTACCATAGAGATCTGCATCCCACTTTCTTCACTATAGCAAAGAACTGGAATTAACCTCACTGCACATCAACAGATGAATAGATAGTGAAAGTTGGTATGTACATATAAATTATATATATTTATGATATGTACATGTAATTTATATATGTAAAATTTAATGTCAATATATAAATTATAAAATGTATTTTACATATCACCTAATCCAAATATGTAACTATATACAATTGTTTTAATACACATACACTTATATATATGACACACATGTATATGTGTATATATATGAAATATATATGATGGAATATCACTCAGCTCTACAGAAAATGAAGCTTGCAAGGAAATGCATGGACTTAGAATATATATGGTCACACAGTCTCAGAAAGAACAAAACTCATATGGTTTTTCTAACATGCAGCATCTGGCCAGTACTATATGCATATATGTAAACAAATGTACATATGGCTGTAGTATAACATAACGTAAAGAAAAGAGAACAGGAAAGTCTAAATGTAAGGGGTGAGTAAGGACTGCAGGTGACAGACAAGAGTTAGGAAAGAGGCTGTGAAGCTGACCTATCATGGATTATTTTCACTTTGGTGGTGGATAAATGCATAAAATACATTTGAAAATGAAACTGTAAGATTTAATGTGAAGCTTCACAGCTTCCATTTTGAATGCCAACTATGAAAGTTCATGACGTTGTACAGTCTTTGGATCTGGTCAGTTTTGGTATATATTTTAAAATTTATTTCCAAGGTTTTTAAAATAATAAAGTGAAAAGATTAGCAGGAAGTACATTGGTAAGTGCTGAGAAATAAAATTTACCTGAAAGTATGAAAATAAAACAAAGCAGCATATGGGGCACTCTGTAGCTAGACTCCCCCCTTAAAGGACTTTGTGCTTTTCTTGGAGTTCATGAATGCATACTTTTCCCTTATTTTACTTTTTTGACATGCAACTCTTTATTTCAGATTGCTCCATTGGGTCCAACAATTCAAAGTGGCTGTGCATGTCTGACACAGTTCATAGCACCGGAGATCAACAAGGAACAACTTACAAACTTACACTTGGTTAAAAATCTATCATAGTTAACGTCTCAAATATTTAGATGTACACCTGAGAATCATTGTACAACCGCCCCCCCCCCTTATTTTTCTTTGTTTACTCCTTTGGTTTTATTTGTTATTTTCTTCTCTGGAAGATTTTAGGATTATTGTTTAAGAATCCTTTTTGTGCATATTACAAAGTAATATGTGTTTCTGTGCATCCCACTCCCAACACGGGTGACCAGGTAGTTACTGGGAGTGTGAGAATTTCTGTGATTGGACCTCATTGCTCTTCTCTCTGGAATTCCCACCAGTCAGACCTCTCCACCCTCCATCCCAGGTCTCCTCCTCCTCATGCCTATCCTTTTGCTTTTTGTTCTATGTTTGACGAATTTTTCTTTAATCCGTTTTGGACAACACTCCCATTTTTGACCTGTCTCCCACCTGGGTTTACTAACTGGCGCGAATGGGGAGAATGGAGACCCTGCTTCAGGTGTCCACTGGAACAAACAGCGAGTTCTTTCCGTGCAGTCTTGCATTTGCTCACTCAGGGAGGCACTTTGCGGGAGGAAGGTCATCCTAGGGTTGTGGCCTTGAGTGGTCAGAAAGTGAGTGTTTGCTCAGCTCCAGATAGGCCAATGGGAGGTGTCAGGGAGAAGACTCTGGCGAGTCTTAACTTACTGGAGGCCCCAAGCAAGAGGAATTTTATTTAATCCAGCATGCTGGGGTCGCCCTGCACATGGGGAGAGAAGACCACACACAGCCTATCTAGTAAGCCTTTATACAGTCAGGTCAGCCGCCATTAGGCACAATGTGATTAGCAGAACAGGTCGTTAGGGAGATAGGTAGCCAATGGACCGTCCTGCGGGATGTGTTCTCCCCCCCCCCCCCCCCGCAGGTCATTTTCCCCTCCTGTGGTCTGAGGAACGTTAATTAGCCTCTCCCTTCCCAGGGGGCAAGTAAGTGTTCCATGACCTTTCCAAAGTTCTGAACTGACCTCTTCAACAGAAAACTTCAAGTGGACACAGACCGAAGAAAAGAACTTGTCCCTGCACGCATTTCTTCTAGGCTCCGCCCAACAGTTACCTAACTTCGCCAGGTAGGAGCGTGGCTTGCAAAAGGCCTCCCCCCTCCCCCACTCCGTTCTCTTCTTCTTCCTCCTCCTCCTCCCCTCTCCTCTTCCTTTCCTCTCTCTCTCCTCTTTCTCCTCCCCTCCCTCTCTCTGGCCCCCACCCTCCATGTTCCTGCCTGGCTCTTCCCTGTCTTTCTCTCTCCTCTCTTTCTGTCCCTCTCTGTTCCCTCTCCTCTGCCTCCACTCACTTCTTGTGCCCCAAATAAATTTCATTTTATACTAGGCCAGTCATATGGCAGGTACCTGGAGGTGAGATCCTCAACATGGGCCTGCTACGATGCCACCTCATTACAAATACCAAAAAGGATCAAGAAATTAATGTTTTTTTTTAATTTAAGTTAAATTAAAACCTTACATTCCATTAATTTTTTCCCTACCTTAGCAAAGTCATTTTCCTCAGTGATCCTGAAGATCCACTGAAGAATGATACCCCGGACTCAAATAGTATGTAAGCACAGAGTGCTTTATTCTGCAGAAGTCCAGCATGCTGGGGTCTCCTGTCACCTAGATAGAGAGACCACCCCCCAAGTGAGCTTGCAGGCCCAGTTTATGGCACATGAGGGGAATTCTGTGGTTGGTGGTCTTTGTCTTACTTTATCTCTAGGCATTCCAAAACCATTATCAGGGCGTGGTGACTGAAAACTGTTTCTGAGGAATCCCAGGGTTGGTGGGCTTTGTCTTACTCTATCTCTAAGGACATTCCATTACCCAGGCATGGGGGCTGGAAACTGTAGCTGACCCATGGGCCTTGCTTCAGGCCAGGTGATGGGGCAGTTTCTGATTAGCTGCCTGAAGTCTGGGTTTTTAGGCCTAATCTTCTGAATTGCCAATTCGAAGTCTGTCTTGGAATCAGTCTAGCTTTCACAGAGGTTTGACTGACAAGAAACAGGACTCACCTGGAGCAGTAGTGCAGCCCTCCTGTCCCGAGGATTAGGCATAGTGGGGGTTCTGGATGCTGTCTGCTTCAACCCCCTGGGCAGCACCAAGAGTCAGGAGCGGGCACTTCTAATCTGAATAAGGAAAAGAGATGCCTTCTGACTGGCCAGCTAGTCCCGGGGATCTGTCTCTGCCTCCCCAGTGCTGAGACTGCAGACATGGGCCCATGACTACATCTTTCTTTCTTTCTTTCTTTGTTCATGTATTCATTCATTCATTTTTCTTTTTATGTGAGTGGTGGGATTGAGTCAGGTTGTGTGGTTAACATTTTATTGACTAATCCACCTCCCTGTCCCTACTATGTTTTCATTATATCAGAGAGAACCACTGTTTTATGAGGTGGAAGGCTCACCAAGACCTCTGACAAGTCCTAATTTCTGCTTGCAACCCAATCTCACCTTGCCTGGGCAAGTTGCCCTCTAGGCTTGTGCTCATTGCAAAGTTCTGCTATGTTGTCATGGAAACCTAGATTCCAAGGAGAGTCATCAAATCCCTGTACAGGGCTTGGGTCTTGAACAGCTTCTGAAAAGACACCAATTGTTCCAGAGCAATGGAGTCCAGGCAGGGTCTTCTTGCTTCATGTGGACTTTCACGTGACTCTCTGCTGCCTCCCTGTGGACAGTAGTGAGGAAGGTTGTCCCTGTGCTGTGTGAGCCCGGTCCAGAAGTGGAGTGTCACAAACCATCAGAGACTCCACTTTTGAGTGTGAAATGAGAGGGCACAGAGAACAGATGTTTGCCCCACCAGCCTTAGAATGCTAATTATCTGGAGAGTTTATATATATATAAGTATATATAACCTGAAGACTCACCTGAGGGGTAGACTACAGGTTTCTGGGCTTTACTCCCACAGTGTCTGAATCGGGACAACTGTTGGGCCCAAGAGGTGACATTTGATAGAAGTTCCAGGTGGTGGTGATGTTGACCCAAGACCCCTACCCCCACACCTGTGTCTCAGGGTACTGGCTCATGTTACCGTCTCTAAAGTCTCTTAGACAACTCTCAGTGATTTGGCACTCTCCCCCTCATAAGAAAATACCTACAGTATGTGTAAGAGGTAAGATATTGAAATGGTCCTCTTCCTTTCAAAGGTTACCGCTCGTTAGTATGGAAAGTGTATCATTGCGTCTGTACACACATGTGTCATTGGTCTGTGTTCTCATTTATCTTCCATTGCCTGCACCTGTCCCCCCAACCTAGTGCCTCCCCCCTCCCAGTTAGCCTTCCTGTCGACTTTATCACCTCCCTGGGCTCTCTTCCTCCTGTTTCATGATCCCCTGTCTAGTTTTAAGACCTATCTATACACATCATAAGTACACATGTGCATATACATCCTGTCCTGACTAGTTCTTTGTCAGCTTGACACAGGCTAGAGTTATGTGGCAAGAACCTCAACTGAGAAAATTCCTCTATCAGATTGTCCATGGGCAAGTCTATGAGGGGTGTTCTTTTTTTCTTACTGAGTCAGGGTTTCTCTGTGTAGCTCTGGCTGTCCTAGAACTCACTCTTGAGACCAGGTTGGCCTCAAACTCAAGAGTGCTGCCTGCCTCTGCCTCCTGAGTTCTGGGTGTGCGCCTCTACCATCCCGCATTCTCGCAGTTCTTATTCTATCAGGGTATTTGTCTGCTGTGTGGCCGGCAGGTGGCTTCCCTTCCTGTGGGCTGTCTCTTCACTCTGAGGAGTGTGTCCTTTCCCGTGCAGAAGCTCAAAGTCAACTGGGATGAGCCTGACTCTCTTCTTGAAAAAGCCTGAGCACAGGGAGACCTGTGTTTCAGACCCAATCCTTCACTGGTGCTGCTTCTGACCAGAGGAAGGTCAGGGAGCAGGGAATTTAGAAGCTGAGCTCCAGGGAAGTAGGATAGGCTTGCCCTCTCTGCTGTGGAAAGACTCAGCTCTCGGGAAGATGTGCTGAGTCATGTAACTAATACATGACTCCTAGATTATAATTTATCCTTCCCCAGATTTCTGACTACATTGACAGCTAAGGTAACTGTAACTTGACAGCTAGAAAACAGACCTAGCTCCTTACCCCTAAGGTAATTCACCACTATATTTGCTCATTAATAAATTTGCTTACTAGCTAAGATTACCAGATTTCTTATCAAAGACAGACAGGTTTTCCTTGCTCACAGGCTTCACGATAAACTATATACAAGCTCAGATGTAAGTTCAGATGTAAGCTCAGATGTAAGCATTCACAGATGTAACATGTTACTTCCTTAACTGAATGCTTCATGCACAACTTGGGACTAAATGCTTCATATTTCCTCTTCTTGCTATGCCATTGTCCTAACATAGTTCTTATAAATTAGCCTAACTTTAATAAAACATTCCACTATATGATCCAACTGCATAATCACAAGCTCAAATATAAGTTTCCTTTGACCACGTTTTAACTATAGATTTGAGGCATTTCTCATGACAAACTCTATGATCAACTATATTCACAAAGTCAAGGTTTTAAATTTCCTTTGTCTCTCAAATGTAAACTTAAAATTGTTTCCCATTTTGCTATATTTATATATATATGTATATATATATATTCAGTTTCCTAGACAGAAGAAAAAAAAAAGCCCTTCTTTCTTCTTCTGCTCCATGAAAGGTTTTTGTCTTCCCTAAGCTCATCGTGAAGACTGTTCATGTTAACAAATTTATCTCTTGTAAGCATTTAAGCTTTTAACCTACTCAGATCTCCCTCTCATGGACCAAATAGACTCCGTCCAGATAAGTAAGTACACCTATCTATTCCAAAGGGGGATTCTTCCCCTGTGCCCTTGAATTTGGACTCACCTAATCCCCCAACCACCCAGACCTAAGGATTTCAAATGCACTTTCAAATGTACACCTAAAAAATATTTCTCCCAAACGTACTTAACTTTATCCTCTACCTATAATGTGTGTGTGTGTGTGTGTGTGTGTTTCAGCATCTTATCATGTTCAGACGTTTACTACATCCAGAACAGCTCCAGAAAGGTAAACCACAGAAGCTCCAATCTTTTCTCACAGACACGGATGCGTGTACTGGACCTGCTCCTTACTATGTATCCACGGATGGTTCTATAGACCCTGGACAGCAAGAAAACGGCCAACTCTCCTGCGACTGGCCCACCATCCCCATCCCCATTTTCCTGGTTTCCCAGAGACACACCACCCCAAAGTCAGCAGGAAGTAGCTAAAGATCACAAGGACCCCACCATTCACTTCTTTCTAATTTTTCCTTTTTTAATTAAACCAAAATGGAGGAATGTTGCATTTAGCCTAGGCTCCATCCCATAGTTACCTGGCAATAGCCAGGTGTGCCTGGCTCACAATAAAAGGGCTGTTTGCCCCCCCCCCTTGCTTTCTTGCTCTTGCTCTGTCCTCTTGCTCCTGCTACCCCTCTCTCCCCATTCCTTCCCCTCCCCCTCTCTCCATGTGGCCAGCCTCTACTACTCCCTTAACTCCCCTCCCCATGCCCTGAATAAACTCTATCCTATACTACAACTGTCATGTGCCAGGTCCCTCAGGGGGAAGGGATGCTTCAGCATGGGCCCACAGAGGTACCCCCTTCCCCCTGCAACCTGACTACACATACACCAAACATATTCCTTCTCTCCCTTATATTTTTATAAAACACAACACTGAGATTTTGCATTTATGCATAACAATGCATATTTCACCCCACATGCTCCTCAGTTAGAGTCTTTTGAGGGATTGAGACTTGGGGACTGAGGAGGTAGGGTGTGAGGCAGAACCTTCAATCCCATGCAGCCCAGAGATTGGCTAAATTACTGCAATTGACCAAGGACACACAACGCCCTGGGCCCTGGAATCATTAAGGAGGGGAGATGGAAAACTGTCTAGGGCCTCTGCCTTTCAACAAGAGCCTTCCACCTACAGGGAAGAAGACCACCTTCCCAAGGCTACAGATGAGGTGGCCAGCAGCCCCTTAAACAATACTGTCATTGGCTTCATCACCCGGAGCTCAAAGGTGTGCTTGCCCTCGGGAGATAAGCCAATCTTGAGGGTACACAGGTGTGCAGGATCTCACAGATGCAAGTTAAGAATTCAGGCCCTGCATGCGGTGGTTCCCACACAGGGCAAAGTCTTAAGAGGCAAATAATGACAAAGATAAATTTTCAAACGAGTTCAGCAAGCAAATGTTGACATTAGTCAGATTCCTTTGAACTAACAGGAGGAAGTGTGCAGCCAAACACATGAGTTCCACATCTCTCCTGGGCATCTGAAGAGATTAAAATATTGATTGTTCATTTATTTACTTTTTTTATTGAATATATTCTTCATTTACATTTCAAATGTTAAACCCTTTCCCAGTCCCCCTCACCAGAAAACCCCCAAACCATCCTGCCTCCCCATGCCTCCAAAAAGAGGCCCCTCCACCCAACCCACTCCCATCTACCCCCCCCCCCCCATTTCCCTACGCTGGAGCATCTATCAAGCCTTTATAGGACCAAGGACGACTTCTCCCACCGATGCCGGACAAGGCATTCCTCCTCCACAAATTCAGCTGGAACCATGTGTACCACTTGGTTGATGGCTTAGTCCCTGGGAGCCCAGGGGGAATCTGATGGGTTGGCCAACATTCTCATTCTTCCCAAGAGGCTGCAAACCCCTTAAACCCCTTCAGCTCCTCCATTGGGGACCCTGCGCTCAGTCCAATGGTTGACTGCTAGCATCTGCCTCTGTAACTGTAAGGCTCTGGCAGGGCCCCTCAGGAGACAGCCATATCAGGCTCCTTTCAGCAAGCACTTGTTGGCATCCACAATAGTGTTGGGGTTTGGTGACTATTTATAGGATGAATCCCCAGGTAGGACAGTCTCTGGGTGGCCTTTCCTTCAGTCTCTGTCCCACACTTTGTTTCCATAATTGCTCCTGTGAGTATTTTGTTCCCTTTTTCAGAAAAACCAAAGCACCCACACTTTTGTCTTCCTTCTTCTTGAGCTTCATGTGGTCTGTGAACTGTGTCTTGTTTATTCTGAACTTTTGGGCTAATATCCACTTATCAGTGAGCGAATACCATGTGTGTTCTTTTGTGATTGAGTTATCTCACTCAGGATGACACTTTCTAGTTCCATCCATTTGCCTAAGAATTTCATGAATTCATTGTTTTTAATAGCTGAGTAGTACTCCATTGTGCAAATGTACCACATTTTCTGTATCCATTCCTCTGAAGGGACATCTATCTGGGTTCGTTCCAGCTTCTGGCTATCATAAATAAGGCTGCTAAGAACATAGTGGAGCATGTTGGAGCATCTTCTGGGTATATACCCACGAGTGGTATAGCTGGATCCTCAGAAAAGTGTCTAATTTTCTGAGGAACCACCAGATTGATTTCCAGAGTAATTGTACCAACTTGCAATCCCACCAACAACGGAGGAGTGCTCCTCTTTCTCCACGTTCTCACCAGCATCTGCTGTCCCCTGAGTTTTTCATCTTAGCATTCTGACTGGTATGAGGTGGAATCTCAGGGTTGTTTTGATTTGCATTTCTCTGATGACTAAGGAGGTTGAACATTTCTTTAGGTGCTTCACAGTCATTCAAATTTCCTCAGTTGAGAACTCTTTGTTTAGCTCTGTATCCATTTTTTAATAGGGTTGACTCTCTGGAGTCTAACTTCTTGAGTTCTTTGTATACATTGGATATTAGTCCTCTATCGGATATAGGATTGGTAAAGATCTTTTCCCAATCTGTTGGTTACTGTTTTGTCCTATTGACAGTGTCCTTTGCCTTACAGAAGCCTTGCAATTTTATGAGGTCCCATTTGTTGATTCTTGATCTTAGAGCATAAGCCATTGGTGTTCTGTTCAGGAAAATTTTCTCTGTGCCCATGTGTTCAAGGCTCTTCCCCATTTTCTCCTCTATAAGCTTCAGTGTATCTGGTTTATGTGGAAGTCCTTGATTACTTGGATTTGAGCTTTGTACAAGGAGATAAGAATGGTTTGATTTGCATTCTTTTACCTGCTGAACTTCAGTTGATCCAGCACCATTTGTTAAAAAGGCTGTCTTTTTTCCACTGGATGTTTTTAGCTACTTTTCAAATAACAAGTGACCGTAGGTGTGTGGGTTCATTTCTGGGTCTTCAGTTCTATTCCATTGATCTTCCTTCCTGTCTCTGTACTAATACCATGCAGTTTTTAAATCACTATTCCTCTGTAGTAGAGCTTGAGGTCCGGGATACTGATTACCCCAGACGGTCTTTTACTGTTGAGAATAGTTTTTGCTATCCTGGGTTTTTTGTTATTCCAAATGAATTTGAAGATTGCTCTTTCTAGTTCTATGAAGAATTGATTTGGAATTTTGATGGAGATTGCACTGAACCTGTAGATTGCTTTTGGCAAGATGGCCATTTTTACTATATTAATCCTGCCAATCCATGAGAATGGGAGACCTTTCCATCTTCTGAGATCTTCTTTGATTTCTTTCTTCAGAGGCTTGAAGTTCTTGTCATACAGATCTTTCACTTGCTTGGTTAGAGTCACACCAAGGTATATAATATTATTTGTGACTATTGTGAAAGATGTCATTTCCCTCATTTCTTTCTCAGCTTGTTTATCCTTTGAGTAGAGGAAGGCTACTGATTTGTTTGAGTTAATTTTATATCCAGCCACTTTTCTTAAGTTGTTTTTCAGCTTCAGGAGTTCTCTGGTGGAATTTTGGGGTCACTTAAGTATGCGATCATATCATCTACAAATAGTGATATTTTGACTTCTTCCTTTCCAAATTGTATACCTTTGACCTCCTTTTGTTGTGTAATTGTTCTAGCTAGAAATTAAGTACTATATTGAATAGATAGGGAGAGAGTGGGCAGCCTTGTCTGGTCCCTGATTTTACTGGATTGCTTCAATTTTCTCTCCATTTTGTTTGATGTTGGCTACTGGTTTGCTGTATATTGCTTTTACTATGTTTAGGTATGGGCCTTGAATTCCTGATCTTTCCAAGACTTTTAACATGAAGGGATGCTGAATTTTGTCAAATGCTTTTCCAGCATCTACTGAAATGATCATGTGGTTTTTTTCTTTGAGTTTGTTTATGTAGTGGATTACATTGATGGACTTCCTTATATTGAACCATCCCTTCATCCCTGGGATGAAGCCTACTTGATCATGGTGAATTATCCTTTTGATGTATTCTTGGATTCGGTTGGCAAGAATTTCATTGAATATTTTTGCATCAATATTCATAAGTGAAATTGGTCTGAAGTTCTCTTTCCTTGTTTGCTTTTTGGTTTAGGTATAAGCATTATTGTAGCTTCATAGAATGAATTGGGTAGTGTTCCTTGAGTTTCCATTTTGTGGAATAGTTTGAAGAGTATCAGTATTAGCTCTTCTTTGAAGATCTGATAGAATTCCCCACTAAACCCATCTGGTCCTGGGCTATTTTTGGTAGGGAGACTGTTAATGACTGCTATTTCCTCAGGCTTATGGGACTATTTAGATGGTTTATTTGATCCTGTTTTAACAGTGGTGCCTGGTATGTGTCTAGAAAATCGTCCATTTCATCCAGATTTTCCAATTTTGTTGAGTATAAGCTTTTGTAGTAGGATCTGATGATTTTTTCTTTTTGAATTTCCACAGTTTCTGTTGTTATGTCTCCCTTTTCATGTCTGATTTTATTAATTTGGGTAGTGCTTCTGCGCCCTCTGGTTAGTCTGGCTAAGGGTTTATCTATCTTGTTGATCCATCATGATCTATTGAGCTAGGCTCACATATCACATCCTGTGCAGATTTATGAGAGTCTCATCTGCATATGAGAAAGGGCAGGCACCTTGGAGGAAAGGGGTGGTCCTGGGAGGGCTTAGGCCTTCTATTTTCAGAGCTGTAGGGCTTGCGAGAAGTATTAAGTTCTATTTGGTAATTACTCACATAGGTGTTAGTGGAGAGATGATGATGTGTGTGTCTTGCTTTCTTGCTGTTGGCAGCACAGCAGCTCCAAGATCCTGTCTCATTAAGCAGAAAAGCATCACCCTGCGGAGCTGCTTGTTCCAAGCTTGGCCAATACCCAGCTGATGCCTAGAGAGACCCCAGGCCACGGAGAACTCAGTCCAGGGAGCCACAGAACTTCCCTATCCCTGGATTATGGGGAACCCTGGCCCTTACCCAGTCTTAAGACTTCCAGTGAGGGAAGCTGACAGAACCCGCAATGTGCCACAAGACACAGTCACTAAGGTACCTTTGCCAAACAAGCTAAAGCAGGAAACATGACAAAGACCACAGGGAAAAGAAGTTTCTAGAATTGTTGTCCAAGGCAAAAGACTAAGAAAAAAAATTAGCCTCTACACCAAGGTGGGCAGGAATCCAGTGTGTTTCCTTGTTGACTCTGCTTCATTTGTCTGCTTATGACAGGCTGTAGCTTTGTAACCAAGCTGGTGTTGAGCTCGCCAGTACCCCCTTCCCCCATCCCCCAGTGCTAGCTCTCACACCTGGCTCAGGAGTGAATGTTTCTTCCAGTTCTCACCACTTTGTTTTCTTTCCTCTACAAGTAAAAAAACAAAAAGCAAACAAACAAACAAACAAAAAAAAAACGTTGTGGCACCAACTGGGAGCTATCCTCAGAGGACAAAGAACCAATTCATAATATCTTCCCATAATTAAGCTGCTTAAAAAGCACCCTGTCAATATAACAAAAAAAGACAATGAACCGAAAAAGAGGAATGGTTTACTTTGCTCCATACGTTTGCAGGCTTTAGACGGTGGCTCGCTAGCCCCGTTGGACCGTGATGGGGTAGCGAGCGCATCATGGTGGGATCATGAGGCAGGCACAGAAAGCCTGATCACCCCATGACTGCCTCATGAGAACATAGAGAAAAGAGTCCGAGCCCCGGGAGCCCCTTCACAGGCACAATCCCCAAGGACTCATAGCTTCCCTACGCAGGGCCCCACCCTTTAAAAGTTTCACCACCAGTCACTGATAAGGGGATATTGACCCAGAATCTCGGAATACCCTAGACACAATACGCATATCAATAGATTTCCAAGAAGATGGAAGGAGAGACCCCTGGTCCTGGAAAGACTGGATGTAGGGGAACACCAGGACAGAGTAACGAGAGGGGGTTGAATGGGGAAAAGAGGGAGGGAAGGGGGCTTATGGGACTTTCGGGGAGGGAGGAAACAGGAAAGGGGAAATGATTTTAAATGTAAATAAAAAAAAACTTAGAAAATAAAAAAAAAAGAAACAAACAAACAAACAAAAAAGTTTCACCACTTCCCGGTGGTATCTCAGTCTGGTGACTAATCCTCTAGCACATGGGCCCATGAGGACCATCTACCCAACAAGGAAGGCTCTCTCCTGCAGCGGGTGGCAGACTGGCTCTGGCCCCATTCCCTGCTGTCTTTACAGTGCCTCCTCCTACATCTGGGTGTGGGTTTACTGTCTTTCTCTTCTACTGGAAGACAAGACCTAATAGATGGCACCATCTCTCTGTCTCATCACAGTACAGTTCTGGGACCCAGAATAGTGTCTGTCAAGACTTCAAGCAAGCTCGTTGGGTGACTCTAGTTGTCAAATAAAGACCGTTAAGTGGGTGTCTTTCATATGCTCACTCCCACAGACTTCGCATCAGGTTTTAAGGAGGGAGGATGTTATCTGGACCAAAGCACCGCACAACATGCCAGCCTGTCCTTGGCCAGAGAAGGTTTTCTGTGGGTCTGCAAACACAATAACAGCTAGAATAAACTGGCAACTATAGAGCCTATGTGCATGAAAATCAGAGGCCGTTCTAGAAATGTGAATTCTAAATCATCATTCCTAAACTGCTCAATTTCC
Organism: Tokudaia tokunoshimensis; assembly: GCA_036184795.1. NCBI lineage: Eukaryota > Metazoa > Chordata > Mammalia > Rodentia > Muridae > Tokudaia > Tokudaia tokunoshimensis. The sequence goes on along the minus strand of BTHU01000014.1, from coordinate 52,943,771 downwards.
CAGAAACTTCCATGAAAGCTCTCTCCCTTCCCCCTTCTCTCTCCCTTCCCCCTTCTTTCTCTCCCTTCCTCTTTTCTCTCTCTCCCTTCCTCTTTTCTCTCTCTTCCCCTTCTCTCTCCCTTCCTCTTCTCTCTCCCTTCCCCCTCTCTTCCTCCCTCTTTCCATCTCCCTGCCCTTCCTCTCTCACTTCCTTTCCCTGTCTCTCTGTTTTTTCTCTCTGTTTTCTCTTTCTGTCTCTCTGGCCACTGGCTGCTGGTTGGAGATATCCTGATTATGAAGATCAAAATTGCCCCAGGGAACTCAACAGGTCTAATCAGCAAGAAGTAGTCTAATAATATCTAAGACCCCTTTCCCCTCTAGCCTTCTCTCTCTCTCTCTCTCTCTCTCTCTCTCTCTCTCTGTGTGTGTGTGTGTGTGTGTGTGTGTATGTGTGTGTGTTTTGTTTCTGGGACAGTAAAATGTACTAGACTAGACCTTGCTCTAACCTTTGAACGGGAGGCAATATGAAGGAAACTGTTTCTCTGTGATACTGATCTATGACAGCTGCTTGTGCGCGCGCACACACACACACACACACACACACACACACACACATTCATAGGCACTGTCTTTTGGTGGGGGCTGGATCCTCTTAGCAAATTCTACTAAGTTACAAAGTTGTACCTGCTTGTCTGAATTCTCAGGCTTAGGTTTGAGCATCACCAGGAGGTTTCCTCTGTAGCCAGACTTTTGTTTACTTTATTCTATTTCTACCTTTCTACCCCCTTCTCCACCCTTATCCCTTCAACCCCTCAACATTACGTAGTAGAGAAAGAAGAGGGGAAAAGGGCCTTAGACATTATTAGACTACTTCTTGCTGATTAGACTTGTAGAGTTCCCTGGAGCAATTTTGATCTTCATAATCAGGATATCTCCAACCAGCAGCCAATGGCCAGCAACCAGCAGCCAATGGCCAGCAACCAGCAGCCAGTGGCCAGCAACCAGCAGCCAGTGGCCAGCAACCAGCAGCCAGTGGCCAGCAACCAGCAGCCAGTGGCCAGCAACCAGCAGCCAGTGGCCAGCAACCAGCAGCCAGTGGCCAGCAACCAGCAGGAGCAGCCGCAGGGCCACACCTCCTCTTAAGGGCTCTAGCACTTTTAAACCCTCTCAAGAGTCCCCAGAATTCCAAACATCATCCGCTTGCAGAAACTATCTGCAGCTGGCAAAATCACGCCCTGCAAAAAAAAAGGGAGTGTGTCACTACTGCTGCCCGACCATCATTTATTGACTGGAGATTCTATGAGTTCTAATTTCTTTTTTTTTTTTTTTTTTGGTTTTTCGAGACAGGGTTTCTCTGTGTAGCCCTGGCTGTCCTGATACTCACTTTGTAGACCAGGCTGGCCTCGAACTCAGAAATCCGCCTGCCTCTGCCTCCCAAGTGCTGGGATTAAAGGCGTGCGCCACCACCGCCCGGCTGAGTTCTAATTTCTAATATAAACTTAGAAAAACATTATAAACCCAACACAGCAGTTTGCGTTCATCTTTTGGAAAATGTAATACTGTGGTAAGTCTGTGGGAGCCTAGAGTGCTGTAACCTTTTGTGAATGCTTTTATGCTTCACACATTTAAAGTAGAGCCAGGCATAGCTCCTGCTGTGTTAGCCAGAAGATAGCTGCAAACTTGAACTTGACCTGGAATGCAGATTTTTTTTCTTGCATTTGAAGTATACAAGTCAGCCTCAGCCCAGTAAAGACAGAAAGGTTAGCCAGGGTTGGAGTACAGACCTGTATACCCTGTTTGGGCTGCTGAGACAGGGGAATCAGACCATAAGTTCAAGTCCTACATGGGCTACAGAGAGAGTTCAAGACTTGCCTGAGAAACTTAGTGGGATTCTGTCTCAGAATACAAAGTAGGGCTGGAGAGATGGCTCAGTGGTTAAGAGCACTGACTGCTTTTCCAGAGGCCCTGAGTTCAGTTCCCAGCAACCACATGGTGGCTCACAACCTTCTGTAATGGGATCCAATGCCCTCTTCTGGCCTGTCTAAGAGAGTGACAATGTTGGCATATACATAAAATAAATAAATAAATCTTTAAAAAAAATACAAAGTAAGGGGAGGGCTGAAGATGTGGCCTAGTGAGAAAGGACTTCCCCAGTGTGAGTGAGGCCTGGAACCAATCCCCAGCACAGCACACAAGGAAACAGGTTGGATAGAACGAGAGTGGAAATAGCTACTAATCCTCAGCATTGTGGTTTCTCTGTAAAGTCCATGCGTTTGAAACCTTTAACGCTGTGATCCAGAATACTCCTCCTCTTGTGCTAAGTATACTAAGTACTAAGTCTTAGTAGTTTGAAAGCTGACTAGCACACCCACCTTGTGCCAGTAGGATGCTAATAGCCGACTGTCAATGCCTGTATTAGTCAGGGTTCTCTAGAGACACGGAGCTCATAGAGTGTGTTATTATTATATATTACAATTATATATATTATATATACATATGTAAAGGGAAATTATTGTAATGACTTACAGACTAAAGTCCAACTAAACAACGGGCTGCTGTGAATAGGAAGTCCAAGAATCTAGTAGTTACTCAGTCCCACAAGGCTGAAAGTTGTTTAAGCTGGTCTTCTGCATAAGCTGGAATCCTGAAGAAGTGGGTTCCAACAGATACACTGGCAAGTCAGTGCAAACAATCAAGAAGAGTGAGTCTTCCTTCTTCCAATGTCTTTATGTAGGCCTCCAGCAGAAACTGTGGTCCAGATTATAGGTGCGTACCACCATGCCTGCATCTGGAACTTATTGTATGTTCTTGGACCTTCCTGGAGGTCTGTGTGGACATCCGATGAGAGGCTGTCAAGTTATCAGGACTCCAACTTCAAGGGCCAGGTATCTGAGGCACGGTCACTGGATGGGGCATGGTGTGTGAGGCACGAAGGGCTGGGGTTCAAGTGCTAAGGACAGTGCTTGGGACAAGAAGCCCTGAGCTAGAACAGGCTCAAACCTGCTCACCTTTGTTTGTTTTGTTTTGTTTGAGATGACCTCACTACTTTATAGCCCAGGCTAGCCTTTAACTCACAATCCTCCTGCTTCAGCCTCCTGAATGCTGGAATTACAGATGTGTGCCACTGTGCCAAACTTTAAACTTCCTTTTTGATGGTGAGAATGACAAGGAGATGGGAGAGAGGTTCACTCAACATACAGAGTCTGGGATTTGCCTTACAAATCCTGTTTCAGTGTGTCTGTGGGTAGAACTGGGTTCCATTCTAGTTCCCACCTCCTTCAAGATCCTATGGAGGTAGTCACTGGACCGCATTTTGAGTAGCAAAGCATACTGTCCTTCTCAACTTTTAATTCTATAGTGGGGTCTGTCATTGCACTGACAGAGGCTTTGCTTGCAGTGGAGAAAAGAAAATTGAGATTTCCACAGGATCTGACTTGTGGCAGCCTCGCCCTTGACTCTTATCATAAGTTATTCCACTTAAACCTCTCCCCAGCCAACTCTGTGGGGTTTTCCTTTATCCTCATTGTACATAAAATAAAAACCAGGATCAGAGAAGCCAAGTGACTTCCCCTGGGTCGAGCAATTAACAAGTGAAGGATTTGGGATTCAAGCCAGGATCAGAGTAGCACAATGCTCATTAATTAGTTATCTAACTAATTATCCCCAAGAGAATTAAAGGCTGCTCCCAGAAGCCCTGAGTTTTTAAATGAAAGTCCCAGTGTCAGGTATGGGATGCTTCATTACAAGTTGTTGGCCAGGGAACCCCAGACACTTCCCAAACAATACAGGCTATTACTACTGACTGATTACTAAAGACATAATGTACTTTGGATACAGAACACAGAGAAACCAAGCTAGCACTGAGCTGGTAGCTTCCTTCCTACTGGTTAGCTTTCATAATGCCAGAGGTACTATAGAAGCTGCTATGTGACAGTCAATCCTCAGCTGTAGACCCTGATACTATATTATAGACCTGCCTGTCATCCCCAGCTATAGACCCTGATACTGTATTATGGGCCTGCCAAATAAGTCAGAACACTGGTGAAACTGTTTGGGGGTTAACCAACCACTTTCTACGTGGATTTGAAGTTGGCTACTATAAATCTGCTCAAGGAAGGAATAAATACCTGCTACTGTAAACCTGGTAAAAATATGTGCCTGGGGAGCTCACAGCCTGGGGAGAAATTCAATTCTACTATTGGTTTTGATAAGTTGATATGATATTAAGTTGTCTTCTAAGTCTTTATGTTCATATCCACAGACTAGTGCTGCTTTCAGCCTTGGTCAGAATAGCTTCTCCTTGTAGAGGGCTGGGATTAATGAAGAGACTTGTGACTGGTCAAAGTCCTGAGAATAGGTGATTGTTATGTGATCATCCTGTTCTTTTTTTTTTTTTTTGAATAAACAAGTTTATTTGTAAATTTAGTCAACATACATAATTGACCTAAAATCTTCAATAGGATACTTTTAAAAACCACTTGAAGGCCATCTCTATAAAAGGGATTTTTTTTTTGCCAGAATAGTAACCAGGTGTAGCCTAACCAGTCTTCATTGGCAGAGGTCCAATAAGCTGAAGCTGTATTCTTACTCCCATGTTTATAAACTCTACAAGGAAAAACAAACCTTGTACAGTTTTTCCCCTTAAAGAGTAAAAAGAAACAAAACTGAACTCAATCTAGGCATAAGACCAAACACAATGAAAAGCTGCACTAACTAGTAATAGACGATGCTGGTGTGAATAGCTTATTTTACTCTAAGAGCCCTTATAAATAAAATTCCCGTTAGTGTTGTGTTACCAGCCAGAGGGAGGGTCAGGGGTTAGTAAACATGTGGTAGAATGAGGACTTATGCAAGGTTTAATACGCATAGCTTTTTTCTACTTTGTTAAAAACAAATGCAGTCTAGTCAGGAAATACCAACTGGACTAAATTACACACACCCTAATGACAAGACTCCCCACCACTTGTAAATGCTTCCATTTCACCCCATCCAAGGTCCAGGGAACATCTCAGAAGAAAGGGTGAAAAAAGAGTTTGAGAGCTGGAGCTGGAAGGTGGGTAGAAGTACTATGGAGTGGTCCCTTCCGGACATGCTGTGATTGTTCCAGTCATGGGTATGCAGAGGCTGTGGCTGCCTGCACGAGATCCACACACACACACACACACACACACACACACCATATACACATACACACACACACACCATATACACATACACATACACACACACACACACACCACACACACACACACACACACACCATATACACATACACACACATACACCACACACACACACACACACACACCATATACACACACACATACACATACACACACACACCATATACACATACACATACACACACACACACCATATACACATACACATACACACACATACACTATACACACACACACCATATACACACACACCATACACACACACACACCATATACACATACACATACACACACATACACTATACACACACACACCATATACACACACACATACACATACACACACACCATATACACATGCACACACACACACCATATACACATACACACACACACACCATATACACATACACATACACATACACACACACACCATATACACATACACACACACACCATACACACACACACACACACACACACACCATATACACACACACACCATATACACATACACATACACACACACACACCATACACACACACCATATACACATACACACACACATACACACACACACCATACACACATACACACTCACAGAGAGAGAGAGAGAGAGAGAGAGAGAGAGAGAGAGAGAGAGAGAGAATATGAAGGTAAGAGGGAGGGTTGTTGGGCAGAAGTGAGTTAGCAGGGTGGGAGGGGTTGAGAAAGAGTGAGGCGTTTAGTACTAAGGCAAGTAAAAAGGTGAACCCGAGTCTTATGGGGTAATTAGTTAGACAGGAAAAGACAAAGATGAAAACCATTCCTTCATCTGTCACTTGCTGCTGCTTCCAGTGCTAGCCCCTGACCCACAATACCTCATCTCTTGCCTAAGGATTGAAATGATCTTCTTGTTTCTAGAACACTCTCCCCTGGACCTTTACATGGCTGCCCCCTTCCTGCTGCCTGCTTCTACTCCAATCTCCCTGGCTCCTTGAGGTAGTATGGAGCCTAGAAGATAAGAGTGTGGCTGGATCAATTTGTATTCTTCTACATGTTGACCACCAGCTGAACCAGCACCATTTGTTGAAAATGCTGTCTTTTTTTCCACTGGATGGTTTTAGCTCCTTTGTCAAAGATCAAGTGACCATAGGTGTGTGGGTTCATTTCTGGGTCTTCAATTCTATAATGCAAATTGATCCATTCTTATCTCTCTGTACAAAGTTCAAGTCTAAGAGGATCAAGGACCTCCACATAAAACCAGATACAATGAATCTAATAGAAGAGAAAGTGGGGAAAAGTCTCGAAAACATGGGTACAGGAGAAAAGTTCCTGAACAGAACACCAATGGCTTATGCTCTAAGATCAAAAATTGACAAATGGGACCTTATAAAATTGCAAGGCTTCTGTAAGGCAAAGAAGGACACTGTCAATAGGACAAAACTGCAACCAACAGACTGGGAAAAGATCTTTACCAATCCTACATTTGATAGAGGGCTAATATCCAATATATATAAAGAACTCAAGAAGTTAGACTCCAGAGTGTCAAATAACCCTATTAAAAAATGGGGAACAGAGCTAAACAGAGAATTCTCAACTGAGGAAACTTGAAGGGCTGAGAAACATCTAAAGAGATGTTCAGCATCCTTAGTCATTAGGGGAATGCAAATCAAAACAACCCTGAGATTCCACCTCACACCAGTCAGAATGGCTAAGATGAAAAACTCAGGGGACAGCAGATGCTGGTGAGGATGTGGAGAAAGAGGAACACTCTTCCATTGCTGGTGGGATTGCAAGCTGGTACAACCACTCTGGAAATCAATCTGGTGGTTCCTCAGAAAATTAGACACTTTTCTGAGGACCCAGCTATACCACTCCTGGGCATATACCCAAAAGACTCTCCAACATATAACAAGGACACTTGCTCCACTATGTTCATAGCAGCCTTATTTATAATAGCCAGAAGCTGGAACAAACCCAAATAGATGTCCCTTATCAGAGGAATGGATACAGAAAATGTGGTACATTTACACAATGGACTCAGCTATTAAAAATGATGACTTCATGAAATGCTTAGGCAAATGGATGGTGCTAGAAAATATCATCCTGAGTGAGGTAACCCAATCACAAAAGAACACACATGGTATGCGCTCACTGATAAGTGGATATTAGCCCAAAATCTCCAATACCCAAGATACAATTCACATATCACATGAAGCTCAAGAAGAAGGAAGACCAAAGTGTGGGTACGTCAGTCCTTCTTAGAAGGGGGAACAAAATACTCACAGAAGCAAATATGGAGACAGAGCAGAGACTGAAGGAAAGGCCATCCAGAGACTGTCCCACCTGGGGATTCATGCCAGATACAATCACCAAACTCTGACACTATTGTAGATGCTAAGAAAGGCTTGCTGAAAGGAGCCTGATATGGCTGTCTCCTGAGAGGCCCTGCCAGAGCCTTACAAATACAGAGTCAGATGCTCACAGCCAACCATTGCATTGAGTTTGGGGTCACCAATAGAGGACTTAAAGAAAGGACTGAAGGAGCTGAAGGGGTTGGAAACCCCATAGGAAGAACAACAATATCAACCAACCAGATTCCCTAGAGCTCCTAGGGACTAAGCCACCAACCAAGGAATACATATGGCTCTGGCTGCATATGTAGCCGAGGATGGCCTTGTCAGGCATCAATGTTCCTTGGTCCTATGAAGGTTCGATAGATGCCCTCGTGTAGGGAAATCAAGGGCAGGGAGGTGGGAGTAGGTGGGTGGGTGGGTGGAGGAACACTGTCATAGAAGCAGGGGGAGGGGGGAACCGGGTAAGGGGATAACACTTGAAATGTAAATAAATTAAAAATAAATAAATATCAATAATAATAATAATAAAAGAGTGTGGCTGGTAGCCACAGTACCTAGATTGGTATTCTAGTTCCTCATGTGTTATTGCTGTCTGATAGAGATAAAGTCACCTAACCTGTGTATCAGTGTCCTCAGCTGTAAAAGAGGAGATAAGAGTCCCTACAGCAGCAAGTATCATGTCCATCAGACCATTAACTGCATGGAACATCTGCCTGCTTCTCCTTGCCTCCCTCACCTCCTTGGGTACACCCTGATATCGAAAGGAGCCATCTCACCCCATTCTATGTTCTTTCTAGCTTATCCACAGGCTTCCCATTAACATATCAGTGTGTTTTCTAAGCCAGGAGACATAAGGCATTGTCAAGTATCTGTGTATGATAGCCTTTTGCTGCTTACAATAGGATTGAGTGGAGTCATGTGAAAATTCTAGGGGCTGTAGGTAAACACACTAAGCCTCTCTAGCCCAGGCAGGGGCCTTGCCTGGTGCACAGTGGTGACCCTGCCATACAAGTCATGACCTCTGCCTTTATCATTAGTAATGGCTGATGGACAGAAATGGATGGCTCTGTTGGACAGTGCTGACCTCTTCTCTAGGATTCTGGGCCCTTCTGGGGGAAAAAAATTGTCAGAGGCTTTAAGCCTGCAAGTCAAAGCTTGAAGAACACCTAGTTATTCAAGGTTAAGGCTGACAGTCTGCTTTGGATCCTGTTGGTCTGTGTCATACCCTTGACATTACATTTAAACATGGTTTTCTTGATTTAATAAACAGAAGGGCCCTGAGAGGTTCTCTGGAGTCTTCTGCAAACATTAATCTCCTCCCTGAACGCATTCTGCCACTTGGCCTGGGAAGCTAGCCAGAGCTGGAGCAGGGATGAGAGGAGGAGTCCTAATCCACCAGCTGGGGTCGCCACCATGCCCCCATCTTCTCCCAGCAACAAGACAGAAAAAGGCATGGCCTTCACTGAGCTCCCCTTGCAGGATTTCGAGCCTTCCTTGGAAAAAAAAAAAGATCATGTATATACTTGGAGTTTGCCTTGCCCTAGGCTGAGAGGAATGTGAAATCCAGAGAACCAAGAAAAATGCCTGTATATGTCCAGTCTCATCCACTTGAGGATTCCTAAGAGTCTAATAGAAAAGTCTTTCTGCAGAATCTAGAGGCTTGCGGAATGTTTGGAAGGGGAAAATCTACAATTGAAATTCACTCTAAGAGTTACAGGATTGGTCCAAGATGTTTAAACAGAAAGGGTTGGTAAGAAGCAGAGGAAAAAGAAAAGGAATGGAATCACATATAGATTGTAGGAAAAAGAAAAAAAAAAAAGAAAGGACTGGGTACCAATCAGCTACTGATGCTACATAACAAAGCGTAGAGTTGAGCGTTGGGGGTTGAGCTTGGATTTCTCCCCCACGTGCCTATCAATTAACCTCAATTCAACAGACCTGTGTGAGGCTCGGTGGTTCAAAGCTGCCCTACCTGTTTCTCATCCTAGGATTTTTTTTTTTAGCTTTGTATTTTTCACCCTAGGATTAGCTTCTACCAATGGAAATACTCAAAGCCTCTCCCCTTGTCAGTTCTAAACTTGCCCAGTGTAACTTTCACCCCATTCTTTGGGTGACACAGTTAGGTGTAATATTTATGGGGTAGCAAATATGCCCCACCCCCACATAAGCACACACAGAGGAGTTGTCTCTGTGGAGATGTCTCCATACAGTTTATGTGCTGAATGATACTGGAACCTTCCATAGGCAGCCTGGAGCTCAGAGACCATCTTTAGCAACACAGGTTTAGTCAACACAGGTTTCAGATTCTTCGGGCCCCTCCCTACTTTCCTGGGTCCCCCTGGAGTTAAGGCAATGACACTCAAGACTTCAGGGCCTTCAGGTCATGTCACCACCTATCCTAACTCCCTGCTCCTGCAACAGAATTTTATTCCTTGAGGCCCCTCCTGTGCCCCACTCCCTACCCCTGCTGGTGGTGGTAGAGATTGAGCCCAGGATCTTGTGATTGCTTGGGCATGGATTACCTACTGAGCCACAAACAGCACAATGACCAAGAGAAGGTGCAGTGTAACGCCTCCCCATGACCCCAATTATGCAGAGGGGTTTCCTGCATTCAGGGGAAATCTTAGGGGTCAGTGCACTCAGAGTCAATAGATGAGCCTCACCCTGAGAAAACCAACTTCATGATCAGCCTGTCTCTCCTTTCAGATTAAAAATAATAATAATAATAATAATAATAATAATAATAATACCCCGTCTTAATTAAATGCTTCCCCTCTTTTTTTTTTTTTGAGATTTTATTTCCTGTATTAAACTTAAGTCTTGGATACATCAAAACCAATTTCTGGGATGGGGAGGAAAAAAAAAACAGTAGCCACAATAGAGAAAAAAAAAGTTATCATCTGGGCCACAACAGAACCCAGAGAATATATTCTTATAATTGAAAATTTCTAGGTGCTTCATAATTGACCTTTTGATACAAAATGACTTACTGAATTTGCAACTTGGCTCTTGGTATAAGGTCCACAGACAAACCAGGCCGTCTTCAGACCTTAGCTGGATGCCATGAGGGGTGGTTTGGCTTTTGACTTTTTTTTCTTGTCTAAGAGCTAGCAGCAGCAACAGTGCCCACCTTCTGGGCAGCGTCTTTCTTGGCACGATGAGCGTGCAGTACAGGCCCAGCTTCGTCCACCTTGGAACGGAGGGACTCGGGGGACTCCAGCTCGCGCAGCAGATGAGAGTTGTTGAGTTCCGGCAGCATCCCCGTAATTTTTCCAGCCAGGTTTGAATGCATTGTTTGGATAAGTGCTTCCCCACTTTCTATATCCTTAACTTTAGGGTGCTAACTCCACTGTGCCAACCCACATCAGATTCCCTTTTGTCCTGTCAGGACCTTTATGTTCATGACTTGCTTCCTGAGACCAACGCTCTTCTCGCCATAAAATACCCAGCTGTCTCCAGCGTTGTCGCCATTTCTAAAATCCCACTTGTGTACGCAAGGGACCAGAGTCTCAGAATCACTTTAATAAGATGATTATATTTCCCTCAGGATCCTCAATAACAGTGGTGATTTTCATGGCTAATAAGCATATTCTGCTTTGGCAAAGCTAAAAATGAGACTTTGACAGACCGAAACGGACACCGAGGAAGCCAAAACCCGTTTTATTTTATGAGCTCTCTGTGCACATGCGCAGAACCTTTTGCCTGCTGAGTTCAGTAGCAGAAGTCATACGGGTCACGAGGCAGCCTGCACAAAGAGAGAAAGCCCTAGAGTAGGAAAGAGACTCAAAGAAGCTTTTCTCTAACTTGGCGGCAGCTCGTTCCCAATGACAGCTGGTGCAAACAGGGAACCGTCAACCTCAGGTGCGGCAGGAACCGCTCCGGATGGATTCCCCCAGCCGGGAAGGCAGGCAGTTCTCGTTGGTTTGCCAATGGACCCCTGAGTCCCGCTTCAGAGAGTGGATCTGAGGCACATACTAGGATGGTCACGTGACATTGGACACCCATGTTATTCCCAGGCCATGTAACGTCTCTCCTGTTCCATGATGTTTTCAGAAGAGAAAGGTTGATTTTCTTCCCTGTACTTGACAACTCTTGGTCAGTGACAGCCTGTGACTCAGTCATCTCTTCAGTGGCCTACAAGTAGGGGCATTGGTGAGGTCTGTGATCTTGCCATCCTTGTCTTGTGAAAAGGGGAGTCAAATCCCTAATAAATAATAAGTTCAAGGATGGAGATTCTGAAAACCCAGTTGGTAGTTCACCTGCCTAAATATCACCGCAGGGGGGTTGGTAGCAAGTTTCTCTGAGGCTCACAGGAGACCCTTGGCTAAAGCACCAGTTTCTGAAGTCTTATTAAAACTCTTCCCATGTTCTGCTGTATGCAGTTTGGGAATGTGATTCCCCCAACCCCACCCCCTTCCACAGAGAATTCCTGAAATGCTGCTTGGGTGCTAGTCACATTGACAGACCCAGACTTACACAAAGGCTGGTGGTGTGACATCTGAGAGTCGAGAATGCTAAATGTCAAACCATATGTCTGCACATGTGACCCGAGAATGGCCTTCCCGTCTCCCGGCTCAGTTGTGGGATGTGTTGTGTGAGAGCTGGCCTTCCTGACAGTTCACACTTCCCACGTGCTTACTGTCCCCTGACAGGACATCTTGTACCTCAGTGATTTCACTGGAAGCATGCAGAGCCAGGCACCTGATCAGTACCCCACGGGGGACTCAGCCTCTTACTAGGGAAGATCTTTTGGTCATTTTAGATCCGAATTTGGCTCATTTATCCTCCTTAGGAGGAGGCTAGTGAGCATGTATCCCAAATATCACCTTTCTGCCCTGTCCTCATACCACCCCACCGGCAGTGTGGTTTTGGGCCTGGAGCTTCTCTTAAAGTCTATGCCATAAACTGAGGTCTGTATTTACCTCCAAAAGCTGTGAACGTCTTTGGAGCAATGTCCACCTGATCTGGGCTAAGCATCCAAGGGGTCACCTACATTTGAAGGACCCACATCATCCACTCACTGAGACCACAGGTGCCTTTGTATATGCCTGTTTCATAGGAAGCTGGGAAATAGAGAAACTCTTCACTTCCTGAGAGATGGTTATGGGCTCAATTGTGTCTCTTCAAACCCCATTCTGAAGTCTTTAACTCTTTAATATCTCCGACTGTGGCCCTATTTAGAGATAGTTTTTACAGGTGTCCCTGGCTCATTAGGGGTGGCCCTAATTAATCTAAGGTGACCCGAGTCCTTATAGAGAGACATGCACAGGGAAGAACACCGTGGGCATCTGGAAGCAGCGCTGAGGAGGTGTTTCCACAAGTCAAAGAACTCTAAAGATGGCCAACTCCTTCCAGGCCCTGAGCAGCTTCTCTCTCCTAGCCCTCAGAAGGACGTAGGCAGCTGACTCTTTTTCGTCTTGCCCTCCCAGCTTCAGAAATGCAAGGCATCTTTCTCTACATTAAGCTACCCAGTCTGTGGCCCTTAGCTGTGGCAGCCCCAGCAATCTCACACAGGTACTGAGATTCATGAAGGATTAGTGTCTCCCTACCTCCTGCACGCGTCTGCAGATAGAACTGTGGCTGAGAGGATACAGGGCTGGTGGCCACTCTGCGGTTCTTGTCTTGAGAGAAAGTATCTTGTGCTATCTGGCTAAGCTAAGTGAAACTTTGCAAGCAGGCTGGAGTTAGTCCTTAGGGCACCAGAAATGTCCCCCGGGATTCATAGTCCTGTCTGACTTTTTTTGGGGGGGGCGTGCACCAGTTGAGTGTTGCCTACAGATTTTGGCTGCAAATTAATATTTCTTCTTTGAATACCAACTCCCCACTATAAGTCTCTTAAGAGCTCAACTTCTAAAACTTAGAACCTTGCTTTGCCTGCACTGAACTAGTTACCAGAACTCTAGGCAAACCCTAATCTTCCCCCTCTCAGTAGCCATGACATAGCAACAGGTATCCCGGGGGAGAAAAGTCGTGGTAGGCAGACTAATGGGCCCTCACAGGTGTAACTATGCCCTGACCACAAGATCATGTGATTAGGGTATGTCATTCAGGTGAACTAATGTAGTTAACAAGGAGTCTTATAAATGAAGGGCAGGAGAGTCAGTCAGAGAAGGGATGGGTGATAGAGGGAAAGCTAGATCAACACAGAGACATGGAGAGAGGATGACACAGGAGGAGACAGTTCTAGATGCTCCAGCGTGGGCCTTAGAGATAGACAAAGAGGCCAAAAGCCAGGGCCTGCAGGCAGCCTCGGGAAGCCAGAAAAGGTAAGAGTGTACTCGCTCCTAGAATTTCCTACTGACTTTTATCTTTAGTCTGATTTCCAAGAGCACAAGTTATGGAATCCATGCTGTCTCAACGCACTATTGTGGTGAATCTCTGGGGCAGCCCTAGAAATAGAAGTCTGAGATTCTTTCGGACTCCAAATGAAGGCAATAGGTCTGGATGGTGGCTGAGACTTGTGGCCCCTGGGACAGTCCTTTCCTTCCCTATTGGCACAGTGGGTGGCACTGTCTGTTGTCCCCTCTGTGCCTGCAACCATCAGGACAGTACCTGGTCATATTTGCTTTATCTTAGTTCACTTTCTCCACTGCTTATGATAATTCACCGAGAATCCTTTGATAGGCCTGCAGATTGGGCAAATAAAGACACGATGCTCAGGACGTGCTGTAACAAAGCTATCACTCACTGCTTATCACAATCTCAGATTAGGGACATTTTGTGTTTCATCTGGTGACTCTCGCCCTGTACCAGGGAAACGCCTGCTGCTTTAGGCTCTGGGTCTGGAGAGGCACACATTCAGCTCAGCTGAACCCCATTTTGAATTCTCACTTAGAGAATTGTTAATTGACTGGTCTGTCCCTGAGGGGTGTTGCTAAGATCAGAGAGCAGATGGGAAACACAGGCAACTGAAGAAGGGAGCTTGCAACAGGTGTGAGGTTCAGCACTGCAGCTCAGGTTACCTATTGCAAGAGTTATCACTGTATTGCCATCTTCTCTGACCACTGGGGACTGGCTGTAAGCACTCTATCCTTCAAGGTGTGGAATCATGGCTTGCTAGGGCCACCATAACCAAGTGTCACAGGCCAAGGGACTTAAGTAGGAGAAGTTTGTTTCCTCTCACTCCAGTGGCTGTAAGTTCAAGGTTAATGTGTTGGCATCTTGTCTCTTGTAAGGGTTCTCTTCCTGGGTGGTCGATGACCACTTTCTTGCTTCCTGTCCACATGGTTCTCTTAAAGTGTCCTATTCTTATAAAAATGTCGGTGACATTGTGTTAGAGTCAACAGAATAGCCTCATTAGACCCCAAGTGTCTTGCAAAGCTCTATTTCCAAATATAGCCAAATAATAAGGTGTCAGTAGTTATGACTTGAGCATGTGAACAATACAGGAGCATTTCAGCCCATATCAGGAAGCTGGCTGGATAAACTATCCCAGTGTCTTTCAGAGCTCAGGATTGTGGCCCGAGGGGAGGAGTTCATAGAGGTCTTCTGCAAACTTCCACCCTGGCCAAGGAATCATAATGGCAGGAAGTTGGGAGAGAGCTCGGGTCAGAGGTACTTAACCCACCCAGAGGAAGCCTGACGAGAAATCACAGTCCTTCCATGCACGGCAGAGCCTAGGTTAGGACCTTGATTTCTTTTTAATATAGTAGTTTTACCCAGGAAGACTAATGAGTCCAGTCACTACAACTGGCTTGATGTCTTCCTGATGTCAGGGCATCATTCTGGCAACTGCATTGAACAAGACCAAACTCCTAGCCAGCTAGCACTTGCCCAATGTCTTTCTTTTAGGAAACCATTCAGGGAAAGTCTTGTTACAATGCCAAGAGGGCTGGCATTGAGAATCTAACCATTAAACTCTAGTGGAAGGTAGCTTTCTCCTTCAGCAGGATCAAGGGTAGAACATGTCTGGAAATTAAGGTCATGAACTCGTGTGGCAAAGCTTAACTGAAGCCACTGGCTACTGCTGGCAAAGGCTGGTATTGCAGGCCCTAGAGTCACAGATTATGGGTGCCAATCTGCATTAATGGCCTTCAACGTGTGCCCTGTAGAACCCAGAGGTCTCTCCTGAGGATTTCAAAGGGAAGGTAAATCTCTATTCTTCCTCCTGGGCAACTATACTGCTCTTTCCCATTTTGGAACTCCATTCAGAACTGCTTTGAGGAAAGAAGAGCTCCCTTGTGTAAAAATGTGAAGACTACGAAACTAGTCAAAATACTTTATATATGAAGGATTTGTTCTTCAAACAAGTTTGGAACTCTCACTTATGAGACAGTGCTAGACCTGGAGGTGTTTGTTACGGAAGCACAATGCAGCAGACACTGGCCAATAAACCCAAAAGTCCCCAGGCTCTCTGCTCCGCACACTTCATTGACTGGAACCAGTTGGGCTCACGTTACCTTATGCTGCCTTGCAAATGACAAGAGACTTGGTAATGAATACTCATTGCAGTTGGAGATACGGCCCATTCATGTCATTAGAACTTACAAAACCTGCAAGTTCTGCCCATTTAGGGGTTCCACAACTAGTTAGATATGAATTCAAGTCTAACACCAAAGTTTGGGTTCTTCCTGATTATTGATTTTCAGAAATGATCCAGATCTTGAGCTTGAGAATCTGGGAGATGGGAGGAGGCAGGCAAAGGTTGGAACATCATTGGCAATTAGGGAAGTATCAGGGAAAAACACGGGGCTTGGGACGTGGCAAGGATCTCCACTGTAAACCCCATTGGTCTGAGGTTGCTCTGGAACCAGGCATCCTCCTAACTCCCTTTGACAGCCATTCCTCATGTCACTGGGAAAGGGGGACTTGGCAAAAAGGCAACACGTGGACAAGAGACCAGGAGGCTTTACTCTGATGATTGATGGGAAGTTTGGCTCATGTTTATCTTCATTCTAGTGAAACCAAGAAAACAGATCTGCTTTAGTGTAAGGCTGGTATTTGCCGAAGAGGCAAAAACCCATTTACTGATAACGTCTCTTGGCTTTTTTGTGAGGCTGTAGAGTGTATTTTACTTCTAAAAACAAACACAGGGCTGGAAGTATCCAGGACAAAAGTGTGAAGAACCAGCTTCAAATCCTCCTTCAAGCAGGAGGCTCAGAGTGAGGTCTATGTCCACAGGGAGGCAGGAGAAGACACAGAGACAGGTTCTTGCTTTCCTGGTGGAGGTTTTATAGCATAAGAACTACAAACTGGGTTGCATTTCTGAAATGAAATCAACAGCTATTGAATATGGTCAGAACTTGAAAATATCATCCTTAGTGAGGTAACCCAATCACAAAAGATCACACATGGTATGAAGTCACTGATAAGGGGATATTGACCCAGAATCTCAGAATACCCTAGACACAATCAGCATATCAATAGATTTCTAAAAAGATGGAAGGAGAGACCCCTGGTCCTGGAAAGACTGGATGTAGGGGAACGCCAGGACAGAGTAATGAGAGGGGGTTGAACAGAGAAAGGAGGGAGGGAAGGGGGCTTATGGGACTTTCGGGGAGGGAGGAAACGGGAAAGGGGAAGTGATTTGGAATGTAAATTAAAAAAATAAAATTAAATTAAATTAAAAAAAAAAAAAAAAAAGAAAGGTAAATGTCCCAATCCCAGTAACAGCCTGGTGGAATGAACACAGTTTTGTTTGTTTGTATTGTGTGTGTACCTGTGGAGGTCAGAGCACAACTTGTGGGAATCAGTTTTCTCCTTCTACAATGTGTGTCCTGGGGACAGAACTCAGGTCATCAGGCTTAGCAAGCAGCAAGTGCCTTTACTTGTTAAACCATCTTGCTAACTGTCTTAGGGTTTTATTGCTGTGAACAGACACCATGAGCAAGGCAACTCTTATAAGGACCACATTTAATTGGGGCTGGCTTACAGGTTTAGAGGTTTGGTCCATTATTATCAAGGTGGGAACATGGCAGCATCCAGGCAGGCATGGTGCAGGAGGAGCTGAGAGTTCTGCATCTTCAACTGAAGGCAGTTAGCAAAATACTGGCTCCCAGGTAGCTAGGATGAGGGTCATAAGGCCTACACCCACAGTGATACACCTACTCCAACGGGACACACCTTCTAAGAGTGTCACTTCCTGGGCCAAGCATGAACAAACCATCAGACTAGCCCATGATGGAATGAAAATAAGAATGGACTTTGCCATTTGTTAGCTGTCTGATTTAGGACTTGTTATCTGCCCTTCAGTTTCTGTCGAATTACTTAATGATAAATCCCAGCAGCACAGTTTATGCTACCCACTCGAAGGGTTTACATTCCCAAATGAAAGATGCAAACACAGTCTTTATATTTTGATATGCCTTAAACAGCTCAATTGCTGGACTGTTTCCTAACCTCCACTTGGTTAATCCACCTCCCACTACTCCCGAGTTATTCCTTACTAAACTCAATATTCTATCTTGGCTTCTCTGGACTCAGAGAGCTGCCCAACTGGGCTGTGTTCCAGGCTCCACTCTCCTGGCTCCTTAACGAGGTGGCCATGCCTCTCTGATCTGCACTCTTCTCAGACATTGCATCTCTCCTTTCCTCCCACACTCCACCAGCATGGCGGATCTCCTCCTTCCGCTCTCAGTTTCCAGCCCAGAAAATCCTAAGGTCCTGCCTCTATCTGTCCTGCTCAACCATTGGCTGCTGGCATCTTTCTTTACCAATCAAAAACAACTGGGGGCAGGGTTCTTACTGTGGCCTCGTGGACTCTCTTGTGCAATCAATTTTGGGCACCCAAATTAACGTTAGAATACAAGCAGCTTTAGGCCAAACCCACGACAAATGTCTTCACTTTGAAATGTGGGGAATGATGCGTCATGCATGTTGTTTGGAGATTTAATTAAGAAGCTGCATGTAGCAAGTGATTGTTTGTTCCCTTGCAGTGTTTATTGTCATCCACACCACCAGTGAACCTGTACATCTACTATGTGGAGCAAGGTTCGATGACCGCAGTAGCTCAGCCTGTCCCAGGTCAGATTTAATTTGAAAGTAGGGTGTTCTGTCGGAATCTCCGTTGGAATGGACTGGCATTCTGGGGATGATCCAGCTAGGAAGGGAGACTTACAAGTAGCTGAGAGATTGGGGACTCTCTCTTGTTTTATTCCTTTCCCCAACAGGTTTCTTCAGAGACAATGGTATGCTTAAGCACTAAGAAGTTTCCCTTTTGCAAAGGCAGTGGGAAGCCATCGAAATTACGGGAGGACATTGGATGTGAAGAAGATAGACCCTTACCTACTGAGTCACACATTATCACATGTGGAACCATTGCCCCTCAAGAGGAATTGACCTCCTGAGAATGAGTATGATTTGCTCAGGGCCACACAGCAAGCTAGGAATAGCTACTGAGCTTGGCCACACATGAAGATATCTGGGCCTTATCTTCATGACCCCAGAAGCTTTTAATGGTCAGTGAGCTTGGAAGTCGATTTCCTAGACATTATGTACTACTGAAAACAGACCTTCATCTGGCATCAAATGAAAGTGCTTATCTGCAGCCACCTGATTGTGAAGGTGGAACTCCTCAAAGAGGCCAGAGAAGGACTGGCATTGATTCAAGACTCCATTCAAACCCATCCATCCATCCAATCCTCGGAAGAGTTGCTGGACCTTGTACTGTGCTGTGAACGATAGCATGTAGTGGTGTTAACTGTTCTTCATCTTCTGTTAGTGATCTCTGAGACTGCAAATGATTTGTGTGGGTAGTTACACTTGTTCTGTTCAGTATGGTAATGACTGTCATGTACCAGAAGGAAGGGCATGTATGCCCCTGTCTGACCTTTCCTCCTGTGCAAGAAGGGCATGTGTCTTATCCAGACTATGCTTTAAAGGGCTGGGGTGGGTAGGGTGAGAGGGGTGTGAAGTGGGGGGGGGGGGAGCTGGTCCTGGTCTGTGAGAGCAACTCTGAGGAACTAGGAAGCTGTGTTCCTCTGAGAGGTACCAGGACACCAGAGAGAAGTCAAAGACAACCAAGCCAAAACAGAGGAAGGTAGTGCATTTAGAGGCAAGAGCCAGGGAGCAGTATGGGTCGGGGTGGCTCCCATTGGGGTTCTGCTGGAGAGCAAATGGATGGGGACATAGCAAGGGGTTTGTGGGAGCCCTGATGACAGGTGTGAGCTGAGCTCTTTAGAGAATGTGTGCAAGGGTTTTGATTGTTCTTCTCAAAAGAAATGAGAGCCAGGGATGCTGAGAGATGTTAGAGACCAGTAGTTCCCAGCCTTCGTTACCTGTATCTCAACACTGTTTCTAGCCAGGTTGCATAGTTTCTCATCTGAAACATTTGGAGTTATATCCGCTCTCTCCATTGGCTTTCATGAAGGTGCTGACAGAAAGAGGAGGGAGAACAGAGCCAAAGGTCACACATGAGAATCCAGGGTGGATGCATACAGAGAGCAAACGGTCTTGTCAAAGCTCTGCTCTTCTCCCCCAAGAGTGAGCTGTCCCTTGTTGAGAAGTACAGCTATGGATGGGAAGAGAGACCACTGAAAGCAGAAGAGGTGTGATAGATGTCAGTCAATGTTTACTAAACATTCACAGTATGTGGGTTGCTAGGCAAAACACAGGAGGACCAGACAGCAGAGACCCAGCAGCAGTCCCAACGTCACTCAGATGACATTTTGCTTAAGCAGAGAAGCACCTGTTAAGCATACAGGACACGTGCAACCAAACCCTAGAGACACAGGGACTGCTCACTCACCACCTTGAATACATTAGGAGCCCCTACCATGCTGATTGGAGCAGAAGAAGCCAAGACACAACTCTCATTATGTATTATACTGAAGGGATACTACTGGAAGAGAGCAGAAAGTACTAGAAAATCTGGGTATTTGTTCCCTTAATTTGAATTCATGTTCAAATCAGTAATCTTGTTTAACATGAGACAAAGAAAGTTGACTTAATAAAGGATGAGAACAGCATTGTGTGTAATAATAAAAAAAAAGTTAATCAGCAAAACCAGACCTTTCCAAAGCTCGTCACAGATTCTGAAAGTTAATAGCCCTTCCATCTGTCTCTAAGCTTCCAGTAGGTGACTTTCCAAGAAATTAAATCAGGAAAGGCATTTTATTACTGTGGATGTGGGAAATCTTGTTTATGTTTTTACCTGTTTTAAAATATTTCAAAATAGAGTTGGCAAATAAATATAGGATGTCTTTTAGGATGCACTCAAACTAAAAGTTATTATTACCTATAACAGTGTTTTTCAATATGTGGGTCATGGCCCCTTTGGGGATGACCAACCCTTCCACAGGGGTCACCTAAAACCATCAGAAAACACATATTTATGTTACAGTTTATAACAATAGCAAAAATTACAGTTATAAAGTAGCAACAAAAATAATTTTATGGCTAGGGTCACCACAACATGATGGACTATATGAAAGGGTCTCACATTAGGAAGGTTGAGAACCACTGCTGTGTGGCTTATCTGGAATCGCACTTTAGTTGCATATCTGTATTTTTATTGACTAAACCCTGGAACATTGTCTTTAAGTTAATAAACTTCCACAAAGCCCAGCAGTTCCTAATAATGGAGGGGCTCTTAAAGGGTCAGAGGGAATGGTCCAGTCTTTATTTTAGGCAGGAAAGGTATGTAAGACCTACTCAAGTCTCAAAGGCTTTTTTATCTCCTACATCTTTTGCCCTTGCAGTTTGAACTCCACATTTTGGCTCTGAAACTGTTGACTGTGAGGCTGGTGACAGCTACTCCTCTGAGACTGAAGTCTGAGCAAGGGATAGTCTGGCTTGACAAGTTGGGGATGATGGGCAGTTATGTGCTTGGGAGCTCCTCCTCAATACGCTCCCGTAGGCACAGCCATCACTGGAAGATGCTTGTCTTTTCAAATCTAGAACACGGGAAGGAAGGCTTACCATCCCTTGCTACTCCTCTGTTTTCCTCTTCCACAGAAAGGTTTGGGGACTCTTGAGAGCGTGGGGCCTGGATCAGTGCACGGCTACGGCCTCATGGAAAGGAGAAGACGAATGCCCACTCTTTGGATAATTGACAGCTCATAGCAATGAACTTACTTTCCTTGAATCTTTTTCTTTGCACACTTTTACTTTCCACATGTGCATACAAACTTGTTTCTGTTGAAAAGGTTCATACTAACTTTTTTAAGTAGACAAGTCAATATTTTTCAAGGCAAAAAAAAAAAAAAAAAAAAAGAAAGGAGGGAGAGAGGAAGAGAGATAATGTGTGTGTTTGGTACACTGGATCAGTATACACTATCTAGAAATGGTCTTTCATTGTGTAATTTATTTCTATTTCTTATTTATTTCTATTTCGAGTTCTTAGAGTTAAGTATTTTCAACACTAATTTTGCAAAGAAATGAAGCTCATACAATACTCCGACTTTTATGGAAGAATAATAACACTTGAGTTCCAGTATCCATTTACAAGTTATTAACACACAGATGATGTAGCCATATGTTCAGTTTACACACACATACACACAGACACACGCACACTCTCTCACACAAACACTGAGCCAATTATCAAGAGCTACATCGATGGTATTTAAAAGCATACATAGATTTGGCGTTCAAAGCTACTTATTAACTGAGTCCCAGCATGCCGGTTTTCCTTGGGGATTGACAATACATGATGCCAGCCTTGCCCAGGTGCACACATCTCCCTTCTTACCTGGAGGTGTTTCTGGAAAGGAGGAAATACAGGTGAACATAAGAAATTAAGTTGAGGTAAAACACCAAAAATGTTGTCAGGATTAGATACAGAGGAGCAATTACACTGTATAGATCACCCTCCCTTCTGACATTGCTGACAGAAAACAGTTCTAGCTACTGGCCTTTCACACTCTTTCCTTTGTAGAAATAAAAATTCTAAAACCTGTCTTTTAGACACACATTCTCCTTGTTTTTCAGATGATGACCTCAACTTACACCCCTGAGTGTACTTGACCAACCTCAAGTTTTAAAAATTGTCAGACTACTCCCATATTCAGAAGTGGCCAGAGGAGGTGTGTATGTTTCACATGTCCTTGGTGGCCATGAGAAGGTGTGTAGTTGTAGTATGTGTGAGAAGTCGGCATGGGTTCCCTGGGGATGACCATAATTCTGCAGGAGCAGAAGAAACAGAGCAGAGCAGTGTGTTACTATGGAGAGACGTCACCTGGGGACGTTCCAGAAAATTCTAAAGCTCATCAAAGTCTACACCTCCATTTTGAACATGGACTTTTCAGTGACATTTGTAGCATGAGCCCCGTGGGGCTCCTACTACTAGCCTGCTGAGGTTTCCCACCATGGTAAACATTATGGAAAATGTCTTAGCATTTTCATGACCCTCCCTTGAGTTCCTTCTGGAACTTTGTGAAGGGTGAAAAGCAGACATTGAAGAGTCCTCATGAGAAAGGGGTCTTCCTTCTCCTTTCCTCCCACTTCCTCTTCCTCCTTGCTCTCAGTCCCCTCCTTCCTGCTGCCGCAGTGGGTCAGGCACATCTCAGGGGGCTGGAGCAGAGGTGCTCATGTGGCTGTAGGAATATCTGGATAGTGATGCCCTTATGGTCCTCCCGTCGTCGTCCTCTCCCACCTCTCCTCTCACCCCTGGGGGACCAAGATTCGGGCAACAAGGGAAGGTGGCCATGAAGCCCAGGCGAAAGCGTTTGTTCATGAAGCAATAGATGATGGGGTTAACACAGGAGGAGGTGTAGGAGAGGAGGAGGATGAAGGAGATGGGGGCCCCTGAGAGGTGTTTCTCGGCAGAAGCCGTGTCGTATGCCCGCCAGGCATTGGCACTGAAGATGGGCATCCAGCACAAGAAGAAGAGGACCACGATGACCATGAGCATGCGGATCACGCGTTTTTTGGCTATCAGGTTGGCAGCAGAAGTGCTGCTCCTGATCCGGTTGACTCTGCTACCACTGCTGCTGGTAGACAGCTGCCGCAGCTCCAGCTTCCTCTGGGGCCGGGACTTCTGCAAGTAACAGCCATCACTATCCTCGTATCGGCTGCTGCTGCCGCCGCCACCACCGCCGCCACTCAGCCTCTTCTCTGGATAGGAAAGTGACATCATTTTAGTGTTCAGGACAAGTCATGCCAGAGAGAAGACAAAGTCCCTGACTCTCCAAGTCCAGGAGGCCAAGCTGAACTTGAACTGGAGAAATGGACAGGCAGCCTGACCTGTACTAGTTGATATTAGTATTGGTCTGTACTAGTTCTGTGAAATATAAACCATGTATAGATGATGGTGGTGGTGGTGGTTGTGGTGATGGTGGTGGTAATGGTAGTGGTGGTCGTGGTGGTGGTAGTGGTGGTGGTGATGGTGGTGGTGGTAGTGTGGTGATGGTGGTTATGGTGGTGGTAGTCGTGGTGGTGGTAGTGGTGGTGGCAGTCGTGGTGGTGGTGGTGTGGTGATGGTGGTTATGGTGGTGGGCGTCGTGGTGGTGGTGGTGGTGGTGATACAATCCTATACACAAAGGCTGCAAAGCTGAAACTTATTACAAAATAAATATTTACACTCTTCTTGGTTCTTTCTTTCGTGTTTGCTTGCTGAGTTTTGATATTACTTTTATCGTGAGGACTCCAAGTAATGAGAAAGTCAATAGAAGCCAGAGAGACTGCGTTATCTACATAGTGAGAAACTGAGAGAGGGGAACAGTGAGAAGGAAAAAATGTCAGCACAGGTGTTGGGGACAGGTTCTGTGGGCAGAGGAAGGAGGGAGGTGAGCGTGAGAGGCAGAGGGTGAGAAATGAACAGTCAATAGCTGATCTTGTAGGCCCGGGATCTGATGTCTCTTAATGTAGTGTGCAGGGGCTGTCTAATGCTATGTGACAGCAAGCTTCAGGGTCAGGGTCCACTGTGTGTCACTGTATCCTGTGTGAATGGTCTCTTTTGATTCCACTCAAGACCCCACCAAGAATAAATATCTCCTCCTTTATACATGTAGATTCAGAAAGCCTAGGTCTGCCTTGTGACCCAGAATCTCAGAAAGAAATACTCCAGTATATGCTCCATATATCCCAAGTACATCCAGCTAACTTGCAAAGCAAGCTTTTGGGCTCTTTTGGAATAAACATCCAGCTCAAAGATCAGTACCTTTAGCAGATTTCTTCTGGCTGGCATCAAATTTGATTCCTTGGTAGAGTTCCAGAGAGATCAATCCATAGGCCACCACCATCACAATCCCAGGGATAAGAAAGAGGATGAGAAGCAGGAATGTTTGCCTAATACAATTAAAAGAAATCTAATTACCAGCAACTCTGGACCTTCAAGTTCTGATGGGCGGGAATGACGAGGGTGAGCTGGTCTGAGCAGACACACTAATTTCTGGCATTTGACATCTTTAAAAAGTTCATGTCTGGAGATTTGGTCATTAGAACTTCTTTGCTGCTTATACTCTTTAAAGGGTCTCTGAAAGACTGGTTACACTGGAGAAACGTGGAACCATTCTATGCCCTGAAGCAACTAACATGTTAAAGGATAACAGAAAAGCCAGGAATACGGTGTGTACTTATATCTCTTGATATTCAGGAGGCTGAGGCAGGAGGATTGCTTAAATCTAAGGGTTTGAGACTGGCCTGGGTGACATAGTGAGACACTGCTTCAAGAATGAATGACAAGAACAATAAACAAATAATGAAATAATAGGAGTATGTGGATTATATATCCAAGATGTTGAGATAATATGAAATTAGTTCCCATCCTTTGAGGACTGGTGCCGTGTACTACACGTGAGACCAAGCTCTTTGCGTACATGTCTCTTCGTAATTCACAGAAGAACCTTTGATGACCGGTTCTTCTAGCTGCTATTATCTAAACGCTTAATGTAGAGATGAGAATATTGACTCTTGGAGAGATTAAATGTGTCCAAAATCACACAGCTAGCAGGAGAGGTGAGATTTGAGACTCAACCACATACATCAGGCCACACAATTTGTTGACCTTCCAAATGGGAGCCATTAAATGTTTCAATCAGAATCATGGAAAACCTTTCAGTTTTACCAAATGTGCCAGTTGCTACCCATAAATCTCTCCACGTGTCACCCTGTGAAGCCGATTTGCTGGCGCACAAAGTCTTGTGCCTGGCAGGATTGAGCTAGGCTTTGTCTAAACACAGTTGATGGTTGAGTCCAGGAGTCTGGCCCTAAATCACTTTTGTAGTCTGCTGTGTGTACGCTACAGATTAGACCGTACAGTGGTCCACAGCAAGCAGTGGCTGGGCCCTTTCTCATTGCACATGGACAAGTTTTGATAAGTCTTGTATATCCCTCTCTTTCACAGTGTAATGCTTTTTATGTGTTCAAGCTACTTGGTTGAATGAAAAGGAAGAAAGCAACGGAACATGATCTGGGTTTTTAGCCACTTCTGAGTGTCTTGTTCCGGTTTCTAAAACTGCCCTATAATTAGTAAATATAACCGACTTTTGTGCCATCTTTTCATTAAGTTCTCTCATCAATTCATTTGAAAGTCGTAGCTCGGTAAGTCAACCAGTTTGAACTCCTGGAGACCATGTAGATGTATAAGCATAGTGGCTAAGTCACAGTTTCTTTATCTGCAAAATGGACATGCTAACGTCGCTTTGCCCATAGCAGTACGGTAGCTGGGTCTTGGCTTCTCACTGTGTATTCTCTCCTAGCCAGTTGGAAGGTGCCCATGTTCCAGTAAATAACTGCTTATTCAGTGCCTCAAGAAGATCTAATTTAACTCTGTAGGTCCCATAGGAAAAAAAGACATAGAAATAGAATGGGGGACTTGTTGGGGGAAAAGAGGGTTCAGCCAGAGATGGAGGGGGAGGGGAGGATGTGTGTGTGTGGTAGAAGACAACTAAACCTCATTATATAAATACATAAAACAAAAAAAGGACCCCCTCCTTAGAAGGCCTTTAGGAAATCTGTCCCGTAGTCACGTGGCTAGGCTTTCCGGTCCCTCACATTGCTAACTTAGACTTAGCTGTGTCTGAAAGGATGAGCGAAGCATTCACTGCCTTACCAGGACTGCTGCATGGCGTCACTTGGCAACAGGAAGCGGCACATGTTCGCCGTCTGGTTATTATTTTTAGTAAAAGGCACCAAGTTGCTGTAAATGGGGTACGGAGTCATGATGGTGAAGGAGAGGCACCAGGTGGCAGCGATGACCTTCAGAGCATGGGACTTTGTTTGCCAGACGCGGGACTGTAGGGGTCTGCAGATGGCACTGTATCTCTCCAGAGAGATGGCTACCAGGTTGAAAGTGGAAACGCTCACGGAAGTGCCTGGGAGGAACGAAGAGGGCCCGTACTCAGGTGTTGACTCCAAAATTTATTTGTACGTTAGCTTAAGTGTATCAGAGCTGTAGTCTAGAATCGCAGGAGAACGCTCAAAGGGTAAAGAGAGATTATGTGCATTTTAAAAAGATGATTTAGTCCCAGCTTTGTACTAAAACGGACTTAAGACAGTTAAACATATGTATTTGCCAAAACATCTCATCACCAATTTCCAGGTAAGTTTATCGAGCTTTGGTTGCAGTCTAACTCCAGCTTGGACTGAAGGTTCTCATTAATTAATAAACAAGGGGCTAAAAATAAGTTGCCATCCCACAGAAGGGCTTTTTGGAAACCTTGGAAGAGCTCTA
Source organism: Tokudaia tokunoshimensis (assembly GCA_036184795.1). Taxonomy (NCBI): domain Eukaryota; kingdom Metazoa; phylum Chordata; class Mammalia; order Rodentia; family Muridae; genus Tokudaia; species Tokudaia tokunoshimensis. The sequence goes on along the minus strand of BTHU01000014.1, from coordinate 52,916,717 downwards.
ATTTTGATCAGGAGCCTGTGGTCAAATTGACATTAAAAGGCAGAAATTCTTCAGGACTCCATATTGCCAAAGGTCATAGGGATCTGAGCCTGAAGCATTAGGCTCAAATTTTACAAAATTTCTAATACACAATTTAAAAGAGGGAAACATCCTTAAATTTAAA